>JANVFU010000006.1:1200000-1800000 GCA_027921405.1 Lentinula detonsa
GAACTCATCTCCGTATATGGTGAGAGCAGCTTCATTCAAGACGGTGGATACAAGGATGGGCTTGTTCACGGAAGGAAACGGTGCAGTAGAGTCCAATGGCGAAGTGATGAGAGTACCATCGTTAACGGGTCTAAGAGGTTCACCAGCACCGGCCGATGCATCGAGATTGAAGGCTTCATTGAAGAGTGTCCCTTGGGCATTGAGGATGTCGTCGACTGATAACGCGTTTTGGCAGACGTAGTCTGTGGCGGCACAATTGATTAGGTTGTTATAGGCGCTTTGTAAGGTCTTTTGAGTAGTAGAACTTTGGAATCCATAGTCCTGTGATACAGGTGTGAGCATCTAGAAGAGATGATAGAAGCAAAAAATTGACCATTGGATCGGATTGTAGGATTGCAGATTGGAACAGATAGGATGCGGACGGAACAGCGAGAAGCGACCGAATCATAGTTGCCCCACTGCTTTGACCAGCGATAGTCACCCGAGAGTTATCACCTCCGAAGGCAGCGATGTTCTTGTTAACAAAAGTTAACGCGTTTATCACGTCCATGAGAGCAAGGTTTGTTGAGCCGTCGGGGACCATGAGGCCAAGCTGAAAAATGCTTCAGACAAAATTTGAGGTGATTCTCAGAGAAACGTACAGCTCCTAGCCTGTATTGGATAACGACAACAATCGATTGGGTGGCGATTGCAAGATTTGAACCGTCGAGACCAGCGTCGGTGGCAGATCCTTCGATAAAAGATCCTCCGTGAACCCTAAAGCCCAATGATATAGGTATATACAATCCCAGAGAGCTTATATCAGCTTACCACATGAACACGGGCACAGAGCTAGAGGGATTGAACGACTGAGGAACATAGACCAACATTGAGAGACAGTCTTCTGAAAATGCCGAGTCATCAACTCCTTGTTGTGGGCAAGCCAGCGGAAGACCCGAGGCATTGGTCGCACCATTGCTATGAGCGAATGTGAGCATTTCTTCGCTACAAATTTAGGGAAAGAGCTCACGGGAGCGCCCAAGTAGTAGATACGTATGATTCTGCCCACCTTGCCGCGGTGGCATACCTTACAGCAAAGCGATTTACACCGGATATGTCCACGACACCTTCAGCAGTACCGATAGGTGTGGATATAGACATTGTGCTACTTGAAGTTTCCCTTGGGCATAGACTGGCGATCAGGCGAACGATTGGAAGTTTACACAGGATTGCCCAAGGATCGTCGAGTGGACTTTTGAAGGCCGTACTGGTGACACTGGCTGGTGCGCCCAGAGTAAGGGAGACCAGAAGAAGAAGAGTCGTGAGCAGAGGAGACAGCACAATCATGTCGGACGAGCTCGTCAGTCGGAAAGAGCCTGTAAGTTTCCGGACACCAGGAGGGTGATGAAGTTGGAATGGTCAACCTTGGGGATACTTTATACGAGGCTTGTCGTGCCTCGTACCTGTAGAAATAGAAGAAACAGGCACTTTACGACCGAGAGCTCGACTGTAAATAGAAGAAACCATGAGGAAAACTTGTTAAAGCGATGAAGGTGTTACGAAATTCTGCGCGTTATTTGCTTTAGTTTGGCATCTCCTTTGTTTTCGTTTATGGTAATCATTCTTCTCAACGCTCCCGCCTTGTCCTTCTGCATCACTGTGAGTAATTATGGCTCGTACCTTACCTAGAGATGACTACATGCCCCAGGTTTTAAATGAATACAGTACAGGACAGATACTTAGAACTGACAGTACAAAAGCAAAGTCCGTTTTTCTGCCGCCATACAGTACTTATTCGTATTCATCGTTTGACTCGGTTCGAGCTTATCCGAATTCCCCCCTTGAAGCTTTCTAGGTAACTATTATGGTAGCTACTAATGGTTGGTAATAATCCCGAAGAGAGCTCGCTTACTCGATGTATCGATGCGCTATACATGATGAGGAAAAAAAGCCAAGGGCGAAGTGCTTATTGTGTTGTAAGGTGAATTTTCAGCTACTTATGTGCTGCTGAGATATATACTGTCTCCCAACAGACCATTCATGTGCATGCTCGATGAGGATATCGAGTCAACAGATTGAGCGACCTCGTTGGCCTTGTAGTTTGAACATCGATCTTGCCTTGTTGAACCAAAGGGTAAGAATATCCCATGAGAATATTCAGAAGAATGAGTCCATTGGCCACAGCTCAAAATACGTCCTCACTCTATGAGTCACAATCATACCCATGTTAGACAACGATAACATCAAGGAGGATCAACGGAAATGTCAATGAACATCATTTCAGAGACTTAGTTCGAACAACTTGCAAGCGGCCTGGAAAGAGCTACTTTCCAGTCCACATTTGTATCTCGTTAGTAAAAGCTGATTACAAGACTACAAGCAGGTCGCAGATATACATACTAAGCAAAGATTTCATGAAACTTCTTCCCAAAGGTGTTTGTTATGAGATCAAATATCTCGTATACCTTCCAGTCGTTTGAAGACGTTTTCGGGGGTCGCTTGAACCCCTCGATCCCATCCTCATCCCCCTCACTGACATCGTCTTCGTCATCGTCCTCGGCTTCAAGATTCAAAAGCTCATTTGCATCTTTAACCTCCTTATTCCTTGCCAACGACAACTGAATCAACAACTCTTGTAAACTCGTCTGAATGGTCTTCAACGTCAAATGGAACTCCTGCAACTCATGCCATACATCTCCCCTGCGGATTCCGTTTGCTTCTGCCAGGGTAGACAGTTGTCCGTGAGAGTAAAAGTCAAAGATATATGCATTGAGCTCGTGCTCAGGCTTCATGAGGTTTGAAAGAGCGCTGTGATCGATAAATCCCTGCATAGAAGGGATGGCGTGTTCGTGAAGGTGGATCCCTTTTCGCACGGTACTGACAAGGTCGTGGATACTAGTGAAATGGTCGTCGAGTCCGGAAGTGGCAGCAAAAACAGAGCGAGCGGTAGGCATGATCTTGGTTTTGTTGAGATGGTCAACAAACGGCGACTCAGAATGTACAGCATTGACGAGGGGTCCATTGCTTAGAGGGAGAACATTATCGATACCCAGTGATGATTGATGCTCTGCAGCGTAGCTCAGTGCGTAGGATGAAAACATGTTGAGAATGTCTTTGTTATGATGCTGGAGTTGTGCGCCAATATTGGAAGGTAGTGGTGGAAGGATTATGAGAGAAGGATATATCTCCCGAAGTTTCGCAATCACTTTTGGTTGGCTGTAGTTGCGAGGTATATATCTCCGTCCAAATAGATGGCAGAGCAGGATCAGAAGACTTTTCTCGGCTTCGACCGAGCTAGGCTGCCCGCAAATCTTGTGTATGACCCCACTTTCCAAGAGATGCACGAAGGCAAAGTTGGACGGTTCGGTGTGCTAGACCGCCTGTTAGTCAAATGTGAAAAGATTGTAAGAGTATTAGAGCCTACGTAGAGATGAGATGCTATTCCGAATAGATTTACTGGCTTTCCTTCATGAGTCAAGAGTCCAGCGCGCCTCAGATATTCTATTGAGAATCGTACATGGTGAAGAACCTGATCTCTTCCCATGTCGGAACGATGAGAAATTCTGGGAAGATCCATCACACTCTGAACGGACTTGACAGCGAAGTCTGCATAGTTGGATCCTTGGAGCAAATTGAAAAGTCTCAGGATAAATGTTGACGTGAGAGGAAATGAATCCCCAAGTGCCGGTAATCGAGAGAGAACAAGACGTTGGACTCGAGAATACGGGAGACCGTAGAAAACTACATTTCCAAGGAGGTCAAAGCCTCGACGACCAGCACGACCAGCACACTGTCGATACTGAAGCAGAGCGTGAGATATCGACAGCGAAGAAATAGGCTTTGGCGTACCTTTAGAGCGGTCAAGTATGGAGAATCTCCGCAAAAAACGCTAGTCCGTGCAGGAGCGTTGATACCCAAAGCCAGAGTGTCTACACAAATGACATGAGCTTGACTATTAGAAAAAAACATTCAGATAGACATGCCAGTAGAGATCATGACGCGGATATAACCTTGGCGGAAGAGACTGTTTTGGATCATTTATCAAGGAAACAGCAAGCAAAAAAAAAACAAGACTCGCTTTTCAATTGCTACGCGATAACCTTTGGACATACCAGCGTGATGAACTGCGATACCCCGACGAAGTGCACGGATAGCCCAATCAGAGGTTTGAACCCTTGGCCCGGAAAGATCTTGAATAACCTGCTCTAGTTCCTCGATAGATGATGGTCTTCCCGCAAACGAGAAATCATCAAGTGGATCCTCTTCGTTGAAGGTTGCTTGCCAAGCATGAGATGAAGTATCCTCCCTCGGCGCATCGTCATCTTTTTTCTGCTTCATTTCTCTCTGGCGTTGAGCAGATCGCACCTTGTCCATCATTTTCCATGATGGTCTTCCCGCAAACGAGAAATCAGCAAGTGGATCCTCTTCGTTGAAGGTTGCTTGCCAAGCATGAGATGAAGTATCCTCCCTCGGCGCATCGTCATCTTTTTTCTGCTTCATTTCTTTCTGGCGTTGAGCAGATCGCACCTTGTCCATTTTCCTCCAACTCTCGACCTCAGCAAGCTTAACCTTCCAACCACGATCGCTTTGCTTCCAGGCTGCTTCTGCCCGTTCTAGTTTCTTGACAAGCAGCTTTGCCATAATCTCACAATTTGTACGATCGAGAGAAAACAAAATAGCCGGCTGAAACAGTAAGTATGTATTGCAAAAGCGGGGAAGGGACGAGGGGACGAGGACTCACTAAGTTATTAAGTTTGTGTAGATCACACACTAATTCCAAGAGACTTTCTGTGAATTCACCCGTGGATGGCGGAATATCGACTTCATCGCAGCTCAGTACTTTTGGAGTCAGCGATGAGATGATTTTTCTCATGAGGTTTGGATCGTGCGCCATCACAGGAACAAAAGCATTTTTCAACGCCGTCTCATACTCGAGAATGTCTTTTTGACAAAGTAAGCCCCGGCTCTTAAAGAACACGTCAGGGCTCAGATCATCATCCTCCAATAAGGAATGACTACGCAGAGTACGATAGAGAGACAGACAATCCCGCGATTCCAATGCCATATCCACTGGAAGAGAGTTGGAATTATCGGAGAGAAGCGAGAGTGGATGGAGGAATGTCAGCCGCTTTGAAATTTCGTGCTCAGATAGCGATTTGAAAGAGGAACGCTCCGGTGACGGAAGGAAGAAATATTTTCGTAGGTGTGAGTATCGATGTGGGTGATGAATGTAGACATGCCGAAAACAGTGAGCCTTCTGGACAGATTCCAGCCACTGGTTGAACTGTTCGGGTGAGCCGACCGTCGCTGATAGCCCACTGTTCATAGTCCCAATCAAACTGAAGTCCTGATTAATCACGAAAGGGTAAGTACATTACCGGACATGGTGCGAGTAGAATGATTTGCTCCCATACAGCACCTCCCTGCTCTTGCCCAATGGAATGGATTTCGTCAAGTATGATCCTAGGTGTGAATCAATTCAATTATCTGATGTATCGCTGCAAGACCGTTACCGTTTTACTCGTGATGTCCAATTTTGAGCCATTGTCGGTGAAAGAATGAGAATTCCGAGCATCTCTGGCACGGTGATCAAAATCTGTGCTCTTTGTAGGTCTCCAGTCCGAGTATCTCGAGTATGGACTGCTAGTATGGTTTCTGTGATACCAGTCAAATCCGCTTCTCAAGTTAAAAGAACGTATGACCTACGATTGCCAGAGTAATTTTTCGAAAAACGCCCATACACTTCCGCCGCAATCTGGTTTACAAGTGCCTTCGTAGGCGCAACGTAGACCAGTATGCCGTTATCAGATTCGCGCAAAACCTTCTCCATTGCATAGAACGAGATAAAAGTTTTACCAGCACTAGTCGGAGCTAAGCAACAAGTGAGAAAGATCGTTTTGCAGCTGGATAATGAGATTCACCAAGAGCAAGCAAGGACTGGTTTTCATCAATAGCATCAAGGACTTCCCGCTGCCAACGATCGGGGGAGAAGGCAACACGTGTATCAGGAGCACTATCCATAGAACGATCCATGTATTCTCCAAAGTGCTCAAGCTGCCATACAACTGGTGATAACCTGATGGTCATGAAGGGATACAGAGAAGCGTTCTTGCTGACAAGTTTGATCGGCTTGAAGGCGCAAGATTCCGGCGACAAGTCAATGTTGGGAAGGAGTGTATCAGTGAGAACATCGAATCCTATAGACAGGCAAACATCCGCAAGAAATTTGCGGGCGGTTCTAGGGATCGTCGGAACTGGCAGGAGTTTGATCTCGGAAAGGAGACAGAGTATTTTCACCACTATGTCATCGCGATGAACATCAGGATCTGGCTTCATTGTCCAGCTTTTCAAGATGAGGTGAAGATGGTATAGTCTTATTTCAAAGGCGACTGAAGGATAAGTGGCCTTGTGAGAAGGATTGCGCTTCAAAAAATCTATCGATTTCAGCTGCTCTTCTATAGTGTCGTGGTTCATGGCTTTTAACTTTCCCTCCCACCATTCGGTGGCCTCCTTCTCGGTTTTCTTTGTTTGATCCTCTAGAATTTTAGCTCTAGCTTTTTGAACACCAGTCAAAGGGATTGGCTTGGAGTGGGCCTCCCTGGTCTTCTTCGATTTACGCTCCTGGATATTAGCTCTAGTCTTCTCGGCACCAGTTGAACGTACAGGCTTGGAATCAGAGATCAGTTTCACGCAGTCCAATGAATGAAGAAGGACATACCGGTGCCTTCGATCCCACAGGAGCGATTGTTATTTTGTTCAACATATTTCCGTTCGCACCGGTCAGCGAGGCGGCCTGCCTTTGTAATCTCGTTTGAGCACGATGCTCCCTTTTATCGCGTCGCCGCTTTTCCCATTCTGTAAGCGATTTGGTCTTTTCACCTCCAAAATGAACAGGCAAAATCGCGCGCGTGTTGTGCCAATGTTTTGCATCATTGGCCAAAATATGCATCCCGAATATGGATTTGGGTACATCCGCAAGACTTTGAGACGTGTGATGTACATGGACATCGGCAAGAGCGGTGTCAAAAACGTGATTAGAAAATGCGAGAAGCTGGTACTGCAGAGGAGGAGAGACAGGTACAGCATGATACAGAGGAATCGAGTAAAGAGTGGCAAGGCTGGGACCATCGAATGTTAAGTTGGACAAGAACCGGAGTTCTTCGTCAGTTCCCTGAAGTGAAGGGCAAACTTGTCGATAGGAAGTCGACTTTGTCTGAACAATGAACGACAATAATTCCAAAAAGAGTCTGCCATCTATGTCCGGAGAAAGAGCATCGGATTGAGCAAGGATGCGAAACACAGAAGGTAGAAAGTTTTCTTGTAGAAGAGACTCTAATTTTGGATGGAGCTTTGGTAGCTTTCGCGCCAGTAATTGTACGCCGATTTGAGGAAGAACTGCGGCGTGTAACAGAAACACTCTCGTGAGGTCCCTGTCAGGTAAGCACGTAGACCACCATTCTAGAGGATGCTGCGTAGCAGGAATGGACAATGGAGTATCGTATCCTACATGTTCATCGAGTTCATTGCGCGAAGAGTTGACTGCGTGCTGCAGAGCAGAATCGAACTCGAGATTTTGTACATAAGTGCGGCTCTCGCAGACGAATGTCATGATCTTTGGAATTAGTTGAGAAATGGATACAGGCGCATTCTAAGTTCCCACCGACCTTGGAGTCACGATATTCAGCTCCTTTCATAAGGGCCAACGCCAGGCCTTGACGGGACAACTCGAAAAGAAGCTCCCTTTGCAGAAGGGTGCATTTATACCGGTCGGCGGAAGCATTTACAGGCGTACCACCATCATTCACCATGATAAACATAGGCTAATACTAAATCAGATCTTGTCTTGCATAAAGAAATGAAAATGCAGACCTGCTTCCTAGAAACTAAATCAAGCCAGTCCTGATCGCGGGGAGACTGAAATGCATGGATTGGTATTTGGATATTCAACCTCATATGGTGGAAGAGTATTTTTCGGCCTAGAGCGCGTGAGTTTCTACTAAATTCCGAGCCCCCGACTCCGATTGAAGAATGCCGAACACCTTCGGTAAATAGGACCCATCAGTCAAAACCATAGAAACGAAAACTGATAAGCCTTGGTACCATTGAAGAAAACTATTTCAAAATTTGTATCCCGCTGTGTGAATTCCGAAAGATATTTCTCGAGGATACATTTAGCATGCAGGAGTTGGAATGAGTTGTCAAACTTCTTGTTTTCAACGTCTTTTAAGGATGAGGAGGCGGACTAAAATAAATATATATTCGTAAACCTTACCTCCAACCGAGCGTCCCAAAGCTAAAGATGGCGTGTCAAACACGAGCTGGATGAGAGAATCACCTACAGTTTTTCTTCATTCACCTAGTAGCATATGAAAGAGAACACGATGTACTGACCGTCAATAAAGAATATCTCCTTCCCTCCGTAATCGCCAATTAAATCCATCCATCGTGCTCTTCGAGCGGCTTGTATGTACCAAGTTTCGTCCAGTAAACGCAGAGCTTTTTCCGGTGAGATTTGGCCTTGATTGTGACTTGTTCTTGTTGAATGCAATTCAAGACCATGTTCGAAGTCCTCGAGATCCATGAAGGTAGGGAGAAACGATGATTGCAGTCAAACATGAGGCGTACACCAATCAAACCTAAAAAATGTACGTACATCCTTACGAACGTTCATTCATCTCCTTGTACTTAGAGTTGATTTTGGAAAGTAGGAACACCAGGTGTTAAATATACTTACCTCTTGAAGAGGTTGGATTGTAGACAAAAGGGGCAGGCATTGTTCAGATACTCATTCGGAGTTATGTATACCAGTAGTTCGTAGCCAAGTGCGGAGCTAGGTTCACAATCTATCTAGTTCTGCAGTTGTCGTCCGTGCTGATCCTCATGTCCAAGACACAAAAGCTCCAAACCCGTTCTTGAAGGCCTCGGCATCAGCTTTATCCTCTTCTTCGCTTAACGTACACGCTTTCCAGTCAACCCGGGACGGAAAGCCAAGGATACTTGTGAGCACTTGTCTGTTGGAGTCATCATCAATGGATGCAGCAAAGAGGTAAGAGGTGATTAAAATTTTGACCTCCCAAATTGAATCCCAAACGGGACACCCGGCTTCATTAAATGTAACATCTTCTTCCCATCTGGCAAATCGACCTTGAAATAACCTCCTGCTCTAGCGTTGATGCCCAATGCACTCTCTGCGTCACCCTCGAAATCGATTCCTTGCGCTCGACCCTCAGATAAGAAAGCTTCTTCAACCTCTTCTGACTTGATACTTTGTGGTAATGACACACACTGTATATGCGCGTGTACACCCTTTGCGCCTCTTGCGCTTAATCGGGAGATTTCGAAGAAGATGGGATGGCATGCGTGCTTCGCGTAAAAGCTACGGAGGGCGAGTTTATACCTAGTGGATGAGTGAGTTATGTAGCAAGAAGAAAAGAACGAAGCAACATAGAATGGGAAGATGAAAGAGTGTCGAGGATCAAGATATCAGCACGAAGAACAAACTGAGAAGACGAACACTACGTTATCCAAACATCATACATCACTCACTTTTCCGTCTCCTCCACAATCGGAGGTGCTAAATCTTGCGGAATGGTATTATACGTTGGGTAATGCGTTATGGGCACGATGAGGACGTGCCCTCCCCCTGGTACCATTGAAGGAAATCTCTTCAGCGTGTTTGAAGAGGCGGCTGATTGCGTCGGTATGATTTGCCCTTTCGGCAAAGTAACATAACACTCTTCACCAATCGAGACTATAAGATGTTTTCTGAAAAGGGAGGTAGGTGTCAATCATGAACAGATTATGCGCAAAAATCGAGCCCGACGCACGCTAGATTCGGATTTGACAGGCAAAACCAGCACTCATCGGCTAAATAAACAAACAGAGGCGAATGAAAGAGCGATGTTCAGAGAATGAAATTTTTTCTTGACCGGCGGTACACATACGTCCAATCTCCTTCGGTGGTCCTCGCTTTCCTCCTCCTCGCTGAGTGACAACAGGGCAATCATCGAGGTAGTGTCCACCCTCGTTCCCACAAGCTCTACAGACATATCCTGTCTTAGGTTTTCGTCCTCCAGTGTCACCAACAGCATTCTGAGAGCTCGAGGGACAGTCTCGGACGAGATGTCCAGGCGTGTTGCAAATGCGACACACATATCCTTCGGGAGGTTTCTGTCGCTCGGGACAATGGCTGATGAAGTGCTATGATGGATGAGTTACGGAAACGGAGCCTGATGGATAAGGGTAAACTCACCTCAGTCGAATCGCATCTTCGGCACTTGTATCCCGGTGGAGGCTTTCCGTCGCCAGTCTCTAGGCAGGCTCATGTCAGCAAATCGAGTGTACCTCTAATGCGTAACAAACGGATGAACCTATCCTGGACCTCTTCACCGGCTGTTTGACGTCGCCAAAAATGTAGTTCTCGCCCTGAGACGACTGGATCTCTTGGAACGGTCTTTTACGATGCCCAGCTTCCATGAATGGGTTTTTACTTGCATTGTTTGGTCTTTGGACCGCCACTGAATGTGTTTCTGGCGCAATAGAAAACGCGTAAAACCACTGGATATAAACCAAGGATGAGACGAAATTTGAAGGAAACAAAATCAATGACAGCATTGGCAGGCAAGATGAAAGACTCGTACACTGATAAGCAACCCAGAATAAGGGACTCACCCTCTGCTTCTTTCCTCCCACCGGTGCAGTCGCACTGAAAGAACCTAAGCTGATAAACCTTGACAGTCGTCCGTTTCCATTTCCACTTTCGTCCCATGAAAATGGTTCACGTTCCCAGAATACCGGCTGCTGCTCCCTGCCTTCGCTTGGAGCACCGGCAGCGAAATGATAACGCGGTCTGAGATGCCTACAAATGTCGTCCAGCGGAGGAGCTCCTACTCTGGATGAGGGTAACGAAGGCAGTGGTGTAGATGAAAAGTCCGTGATACAGGCCGGCCATACGTTCGTTACGAAGATGTCCACGAACTGAGACGAAGATGAAGATGATTGGATTGATGCTAAAGATTTGTAGTTTAAATCCAAAGAGGAAGCCGATGTGGATTTCGTCAAGCTGTTACTCAACAGCTTTTCTACAGTTTGCTCGGAAAAGAAGGGTGAAGCAAATCCTGGAGCTACCTCGGAGGTTGAGTAGATGCTAGGTTCAAATGCTCCTCCAAGGCAAGCAATTCGTAGTCCTGAAGCAGTTGTTACAAGGCCTGATTTGCCTGTTAAATGATGTGTTAACGGAACACAGAATCCGGAGAAACGAGAAACGAACTCATGAGAAACACATTCTTACAAAGCTCTCCTCCTGTCTTCGAAAACTTTTGTATGACCACGTCAGGAAGAGGGTTTTCACCTTGCATAATGTAGCACTCGATTGGAGCTAAGACATGATAGTGTTGAGAGTGCATAGAACCGGCATCAGGAAGAGCAAACGCACGATCCAGTTTCTCGTCTAGCATTAGCAAGATTTCATCTTTTCCTGCGGCCTCTGTATCTTCGACAGCTCCACTCTCCTTCGGCTTTCCAAAGAAATCCCCAACACAAAGCGCAAAATCGAACTTTCCATGTTTGTTGTCTATGGCTTTGATTTTGGCAAACAGCTCTTTAATGGATCCGTTTGCTGAGCCTAGCGCGAGACTGCCAGTAAAGAGATCAGAGGATGCAAGGCCAATTCAAGATGATTGGTTATTGATGAAGGAGTATGAGTATGAGATGAAGTTGAGTATTCAAAGATGAGGAGATAAGGAGGACCTTTATACTTACATTTTGACTGGAGCAGCCATAGCTAAAAGTTAGCTAACAACGAAGTAAGACTAGCGCCAGCCGTACCAAGTCAGTTAGCCTGGCTAGCCAGTCTTGTAGTTCACGAAGAATAGTCGTTCGTGAATAAAGCCTGGTGGCAAGGGTGTGAGGCACCCTCATTCTCACGCTTTTAAAACTCCGACGTGCTGCCGGCCACGTCTTGCTACGTACTTGTGAGCGCTTGATGATAGATATTGTAAGATGGGCGAACGCAGTGTAAATACTATTTTATTCCGCTTAGATGCATCCTGAGCCAAGCAGTCCATTCGATGATGAATCCTCAGTACCTACAGCCTCTGTAGGTCACCCTTCCACTCCGGCACCAGCTCAGCAATACACATATCAGCCAGTTCATCTTTTGATATCCCTTCCAGAATGTAATCATGAATATCATGCGAGAGACGAGGTACGAATTAATTCTAGTTTGAGTAGTGACGATAGCTCTGAAGAAGGCACTGCGGATTCGCCCGCCATGCATAAATAATCCGGTTACAAGACCAATCAACAACGCGAAGCGCGTTCTTTCCGTCCACGTGAAGCTTCAAGGTGAGTCAAGCGTCTACGGCCTTTACTCGGCAGCATGTCGGACTTTCAAAAGCGTGAGAATGAGGGTCCCTCACACCCTTGCCACCAGGCTACAAGTCAGTAGTACGAAAAGAATTGAACACGTGACGTCGCATTGAGTCGAAGTATACTATTCAACTTTCCACTTGATTATAACGTCATTTTTCATCGGAAAATCAACCGACATATGCGTACTTTTCAGTTTGGATTAAATCTTGTATCTACAACAAATCCATACATTCAAGAGGATAAGTTGTACTTTCTTGGAGCTGGGCATACTGCTAACTTGTTAGGAGCGTGCGGATCAAGTGGACCTTCGATACCGTTATTGACAGTATCCTCGCTACGCTGCGCGGTCCGTATTAAGTTCGTTTGAGATCGAGATAGTATCGACTGAAGGTCGACGGGGTCGAACGAGGTATAAGTGTGAAGAGAGCAAGTGTTGTATGATTTCTGGGGTCGTACCAATTCAATATTAAAACTAAGGCTTCTACCTACGACCGCAAGTCTTATATGCTAAGTTCGCTATCTCCGGTATCGCTACAAAGTATCCTAAAGTAGTTACGACAAATCGGAAGTAGAGATAACGAGTGCGGATAGGAAGACAGTGGACTAATGGGGAGAGGAAGGCGGTATGGTGTATAGCCTGTCCGAAGGAGGGACGACGGGATAAGGAGGATAGGTGGATGAGTATCACGGAAACAGATTACCTGATCCATATCATCGGTGCGTCGCATCGATGACGGACTTGATCATGTACGGTTGACTGCGTCGGTGCGAAGCGCTACGCGCGATGCGTACGACCGATGCGCATGATCGTAACAGTATCCCCCAATTAGGCTTTCGCCCTCGAAAGCCATACCTAATTACTCCACTCTAAGGTCGAAATAGTCCGAGAGTATCGAATGGATGTCGCGTCATGATGACGAAGTCATGTGATGTTGGTTTTCGAATCGTCGCGTGCGATTACATCAGCTAGCGCATATAAGAGGTCCTGGGAAAGTTGAACTTCAACATTTTCTTCTTCTTCAATGTCTACCACCTCGTCTCCAACTCGTCCAGCGCGTTCACCCTCCCCAGTCCTCAACGAAGAGGACGCGGAACTTCAAGCGTACCTTGCGGCAGCCCAGCGAGAGGCTCAAGAAAAGTGGAAGAGGTTGCGCGAGGAGAAGACGTTGGGAGGCGGCGCTGATGAGCGGAAAATCATGGAGGAGAAAGAGATTGTTGAGGAGAATGTTGAGGTGGAAAAAGAGGTCGTTCCGAAGGTGGAACCAAGACCTCGCAAGGTCGCCATCAAGATGGTAGCGGGGGTGCCTCGTAGTCGCGAGGTCATTCCGGTGAGTCTCTTGTTAAACGCGTTTGAAGTTCCCTGACCGATATAGATCATTGTGATTCCGAAGAAACGTAAGGTTGAGCCGGTAGTGGCGGAGTCGAGTCGAAAGAAGCGAAAGGTGGTTCAGGTGAGTCACAGTGATTCGCATCTCGCTTATCTAAATCCTTCTCTTAGTCTCCGGTCGTGGTCGACACGGATTCCGACTCTATCCTGGTCCCATTTTCCCGTCCCTGCGAACGATGCGTTCGCGGTGATCAAGTCTGTAGGCCGCAACCCAATGCTCCAAACGCGATCGCCTGCGATAGGTGCCATGTCGCCAGGCAGAGTTGTTCCTTCCTCCGGAAGTCGAAGAAAACGCGGGTTCGATCCCCGCCCAATGAATCCGACCGGGAGGAGAAGAGAGAGTTGCGTTACGCGATCGAGGAGTTGACGGTCCAGATTCGCGCTTTGGTGCGCCAAGGGCAGAAAGGTCGAGAGAGTCGCGGAGATCGTCGGGACGACCGGAAGGGAAAGGGTAAGAGGAGGGAGTCGACTCCTGAAACGGACCGCTACAGTTCGGAGTAGTGGTCGCGTTCCTCGTACCGCTCGCCTTGCCCACTCATAAATATAAACAACATCTTGTAATCATCCTCGTATCATAGTGAAATCTTGCTTGCTACCTTTATAAGTGTGAATTTAAGTTGTGAAAGGATCGAATTCAATTGTATCCGTAGTTAATAAGAAGTAATAGGTTAGCTTAGTAGAATTAAGGAGTGAAAATAAAAGTAACGTAGCGGTGCGCTCGGTGCGGACATCGGTGCGAAGCCTAAGTTGAGAACAATCACTCAATTTGCTATCACGGTGATTGTTCCCATCGATGTCGAAGGGCATCGATGAAGCATAGAGGTGCTATCGGAATAAGGGAATTAAAGAATCAAAGGTCCGGGTTTAGTCGGATAGCGAAGATGAAAAGCGGGAATAAGTTCATCGGCATGGATTTCGTCGGCGGCTACCCAGGAGAATTCTTCGTCGGTACCTTCATAGCCCGCCCATCGAACGAAGTATCGAAGGGGACATCGTTTGAATCTTCGGTCCATCTTCGAGTCCAAGATCTCGGCAACGTAGTACTCTTCCTCGCCATCTACTTTGATGGGTGGCGGAGGCGTTTGAACTCGATGCGGAATGGAGTTCGGAATTGCCGGTTCGAGTTGAGAAACGTGGAAGACGGGATGGATGCGTCGAAGGTAGTCGGGAAGTCGAAGTTTGTAGGATAGGGTGCCTGCACGATCGATAACTTCAAATGGTCCTAAGTATTTCTCTGAGAACTTCTCCGTAGGACGAGTAGACTTGATGTGTTTTGCCAGAACGAATACGTGCGAACCGATCGGAAACTCCGGAGCTGGAATACGTTTTCGGTCTGCTTGGTCCTTGTATTTTTTCTGTGCGTTAACGATCTCGTTGCGGAGGAATGAATGAAGCTCATCGAGATTTACGACCAGGTCTCTTGCGGTATCGGAACGGACATCGACTTCGGGGCGTACGGTGATGTTTGGATGATATCCCTTGTTGGCGTAGAAGGGAGTTAAGCCCGTGGAAGCATTCGGGGCGTTGTTGTAGGCGAATTCAGCCATCGGTAGAAGTGCGGACCAGTTGTCTTGTTGGTAGGTACAATAGATCCGGATGTACTGCTCTAGGGTCTGGTTGACTCGTTCAGTTTGTCCGTCTGCTTCGGGGTGGTAGCCCGAGGTGTAATGAAGGTTCATTGATAACGCTTGACCAAGTGCTCTGAAGAATGCGGAAACGAATTCCGATCCACGGTCAGAAGTAACATGGTTAGGTACACCATGCTTAGAGAATACATGAATAACGAAAAGCTCAGCTAGACGTTCGGAAGTAATGGTATCGTCTGTCGGAATGAAGATCGCTTGCTTCGAAGCTCGGTCGACTACGACAAGGATCGCGGTGTAGCCGTTCGAGTCTGGGAGTTGTTCGATGAAGTCCATAGATATAGAATCCCAAGGTCGGATCGGAACTGGTAACGGTTTCAACAGGCCATAGGGTCGGTGTCGTCGAGGTTTGTTGCGTCCACAGGTGGTACATGATGAGACGTAGTCGCGAACAAATTCTCGGACCTTCGGCCAGGTATAGTGTTTACGAATAGCAAAGAGAGTCCGATTTTGACCGAAGTGACCGGATAGTGGATGGTCGTGGAAGTATCGTAGGACTTGTAGTCTAAGGTCGGAATGGTTCGGAACGTAGATTCAGTCATCGAGGCGGAGTAATCCTTCGGGGTCTAGGGTCCAACGAGGTTTCGTATTGTCTTTAGCAAACTCCAATCCTAGGGCGGAGTCAGCATCAAGTGTTAGAGCGTTCCGAATATCGGAGTGAAGGGTGTCGAAGTCCAGTATAACTGAAGCGCGAAGTATCGGCCCTTCTAGGAAAGTCGCTCGTAACGAAGTAGTAAATTGCTCGTTAGTAAATATCGGACGGAAGTTCTGTGGGTTTACTTGCGCGTAGCCGATATCCCCCTCTTTTGGATAGACGTCCCAGCGTCGAGTGATCGAGTCCGGTTTTGCTCCGAGTTTCCCAGGGCGGAAGTGAATGGTCATATTGAAGGTATGAAGGAATTCGGACCAGCGTACTTGTCGTCGTGTAAGGATTTTCGTCGTAGAGAAATATTCCAAGTTCTTGTGGTCAGTGACCACGTCGATCGGTGTTCCGGAACCTTCGAGGTAGTGTCGCCAAGCTCTGAATGCTTCGAAAATCGCCAACAATTCCTTGTCGTGAGTGTCGTAGTTCAGTTCAGCGCCTTGGAAGGTTCGAGAGAGGAAAGCGACCGGGTGAATTTCTCCATTGTCGTACACGATCGATAGGATAGCTGCGAGAGCGTAGTCGGAAGCATCGGTTTCCACGATCATTGCGAGGTTCGGTTCCCAGTGCGCGAGGATCGGCGCCGTCGTGAAAGCGAGTTTGAGATTGTCGAAGGCTTCCTGACACTCCGTAGTCCATAACCAATCGATGCCCTTCCGGGTAAGTCGGTTCATAGCGTAGACGATGTCAGAATAATTATAGATAAAATGGCGATAAAAGTTTGCAAAACCTAAGAAGGATTGTATATCCTTGACCTTCCTCGGAGTAGGCCAGTCCACGATTGCTTAGCCTTTGTCAGCAGCCATCGTGAGTCCTTCCGGGGATAAGATGTAACCAAGATATTCGACTGTGTCAACTCCGAATTCGCATTTGGATGGTTTGCAGAATAACTTGTGCGCGCGGAGTCGTCGGAGGACTTCGCGGACATGCTCGGAGTGTTTCGAAGGATCGTCGGAGTAGATGAGTATGTCGTCGAGGTAGACGATCACACAGACGTCGAGTAAGTCTTTGAAGATATCGTTGACGAAACGTTGAAAAGCGGCCGGAGCGTTAGTGAGGCCAAACGGCATCACACGCCATTCGAAGGAGCCGTAACGCGTTCGGAACGTGGTCTTCCATTCATCGCCCTCCGCGATACGTACCAGGTGGTACGCGTGTGCCAGGTCGAGTTTGGTGTAAATCTTCGCTCGTTTCGGAGCGTCGAGTAGGTCAGAAATCAAAGGTAAGGGGTAGCGATCTTTTTTCGTGATCTTGTTCAAGCCACGGAAGTCCACACATAGTCGGAGCGAGCCGTCCTTCTTCGGAACGAAGAGTACGGGAGCGCCGTGTGGAGATGTCGAAGGTCGGATAGTGCCGGTGGCAAGAGACTGATCAAGAAATTCGCGAAGAGCCTCGAGCTCTTTTGGAGAGAGTGGATAAATTCGTCCGATAGGTGGCTCAGCACCTTCTTCTAAGTCGATCTTGAGGTCATAAGAGCGATGTTCCGGGAGGACTTCCGAGTCGATCTCGTCGAATACATCGGCGAAGTCGTGGTAGTCTTCCGGAATCTCGTTTTTGAGTGGTGGATCATCAGTATCAGTTTTCGACAATCGTGCAGCAACTTCAGAGTGAACGGCATATAGAACAAGTGGTTCCATACCTGATTGCTTACAAGCGTGGTGGAAAGGTACCGCGCTGACCAAAGCGATGTCTACTTCGTCGTGCCGTAAGCGCGACGCCATTTGCATAACTGATGGGTAGGAATAGATGGGTTCGAAAGGAAACTTGTCGGAGAGTGGTCGAGTGCTGTATGGTGGGTTTGGAATACCGTTCAGCGGGTGTCGGATCGATGTGATTCGACGGTTCGAAAGGTACTTCTTCGGAGGTCGCGAAGGGGCCTGGCGAAGGAGCGGACGTCGGTGATTCGGGATGGTCGGTATTCTGGAAAGTAAGTGTTTTCGATACCCAGTCAATCGACGGATTGTAGCGGGAAAGAAAACCGTAACCTAAAACAGCCTTGCATGAAGAATCCAAAGGTGTGACATAAAAGTCCAAAGGTATAAGCTTGCCGGACGGAAATAAAATCGGTAGGGTACAAGTTTCGGAGATGGGCTTCGTTGTTAACGAACCATCGAAGAGTCGGAGGTTGATCGGAGTAGAAGTCGGAACGGTCGGAATAGAATTTAAATATACGAACTTTATATCGATAAAATTGTCTGTAGAGCCAGAATCGAGAAGAGTATCAAAAGAAATCGGAATGTGGGTCTTATCAAAAAGTACATGGATAGATAGGTTGATCATAAACGACTTGGAGTGTAACGAAAGAGCGGACGCATTGAGAACAACTTCCCCACTGCTGGTACGAACCGGGTCAACGCAACTCTCGCTTCGTACCGGGGTACAAGAGTTGCGGACTATTTTCCCGATCCTACCGTCGAGGCAGACATCGGAGTCGCTGAAGAAGCAGACTCTTGCGCGGGGTTTGTTTGCGCAGCTCTAACCTTAGCTTCCCGAGCCCTACGCAGATTACAGTCAGCTAGTAGGTGCTTATTCGAGCCGCAGAAGTTGCACAATCCGAATTTTCGTCGACGTTCTTTCTCCGCAGGTGTGATCTTACCATCCGCGCCCAATCGATTGGCGTAGGCGGGTTTTTGTTGGTTCGATCCGTTGTTCGGAGTGTTCGGCTTGGGGTTCGATGTCGAAGACTGCGATGTCGAACTCTTACCTTGCGGTTTGGAGGACGTCGATGTTGTCGAAGTCGAGGTGGATGGTGTGGCGGGGTCGTCGGATTTCTTCTGTTGAGTCTTCGTCTGCCCTCCAGAATTCCTATTCGCCTCACGCTTCTTTTCCTCTTCTCTTCTCCAGTATCGGTTGTCGATGCGAAGTACTTCTTCGCGGAACTCTACAAGAGTCGCAGGTTCCTTAATGCGTGCGAGCTCGTCTTTGATACGGGATGCTAGACCGCGACCGTAGGCCCATCGAAGGGCGCCATGGTCCCAGCTGGTCATAGCGGCTAGGGTGTTGAATCGAATATTGTATTTTCGAACGTTGTCGCTATCTTTCATCCTCAAGTTACCGAGTTTGTCTTCGGAGTCGCCTTGCGTGTTGTAGAGACCGAAATTGTCCTGCAGCTCCTTGACCAGAGCTTTGAACGAATGGGTCCACGTTGGCATAGCAGTTACATCGGGATCGAGGATGTCGGGTTCGAACCATTCCCGAGCCGTACCGCTAAGGTACGAGATCGTATAGTTGATCTTTCGCTGCTCGGTGAAGTATTCGGGACGGTCGAGGAATACGAGGGATAAGGATACCAAGAAGTTCTTGAGTTTTCTGGGTTCGGAGCCGTCGAATGCATCGGGGTTCTTTACGATAGTCTTGCCTGGTTCTGTCTTCTTGGTTGACATACCAGCTAAAACGCCTTTTAGACCATCGATAGACTCTTTAAAAGAACTGAACGTAGCGAGAGTCATTTGTCCTAATGCATCGGGGTTGGTCGGCGATCGAGCGTTACCTCGATCGTCTGAACCCCCCGGTCCTCCGGGACCCCCAGGGCCATCACCATCGTCACCACCATCATCTCCAGGTCCACCGGGACCTCCGGGACCGCTAGGTGCGCCGGGGTTGTTGTCATCATCGTTGTCGTCGTCGGAGTCGGAGTCGTCAGGCCCAGGGGTGTTGTTTGGCGGTTGAGTGTCATCGCGATTGTCGAGAAAGTCGTCGTCCAAAGCGTCTTCGACTCCGGTAGAGGTTGGAACTGTCGCCATACGAGGGATCGGAGCGCGATCCTTCTTTGGGGTCTGAACTACGATCTCCTGTCCATCTGCGGTGTACAAGATTTCGTAATCTCCCTTTGGGTTGTCGTTCCTGCCGAGGACGTTGGGTGTCGAGACTGAGGACATAGCGCTTGCGGATGTCATGGGGCCAAAACCTGGGTGTCGTGCTCGTTGCGAGCCTAGTGCGGATAACGATGCGGTGTAGGGTCCAAAGGATTGCGCGTTGTTTGCGAACGGATTGCCTTCGGGGTTCCCCTGAGAGTGGTCGGGACTGGTGTTTCGATTGCTTCGAGTGCGAGGGGCCATATAGATTTGAACGAAAGGATCAGTAACAGCGTAGAGAGTAGAGTTTTAATATACTGTTAGGAGCGTGCGGATCAAGTGGACCTTCGATACCGTTATTGACAGTATCCTCGCTACGCTGCGCGGTCCGTATTAAGTTCGTTCGAGATCGAGATAGTATCGACTGAAGGTCGACGGGGTCGAACGAGGTATAAGTGTGAAGAGAGCAAGTGTTGTATGATTTCTGGGGTCGTACCAATTCGATATTAAAACTAAGGCTTCTACCTACGACCGCAAGTCTTATATGCTAAGTTCGCTATCTCCGGTATCGCTACAAAGTATCCTAAAGTAGTTACGACAAATCGGAAGTAGAGATAACGAGTGCGGATAGGAAGACAGTGGACTAATGGGGAGAGGAAGGCGGTATGGTGTATAGCCTGTCCGAAGGAGGGACGACGGGATAAGGAGGATAGGTGGATGAGTATCACGGAAACAGATTACCTGATCCATATCATCGGTGCGTCGCATCGATGACGGACTTGATCATGTACGGTTGACTGCGTCGGTGCGAAGCGCTACGCGCGATGCGTACGACCGATGCGCATGATCGTAACATAACTTACATTTGGTCACCTCTGGCTCATGAAGTTGCGCTTGGGTGCCTCTGGCTCTATCCCTGGATGCCTCTGGCCTTACGCCTGGATGCTGGACTGATCCGCTGTATTAACTTCTGGCTGCCTCTGAGTCTGTGCCTGAGCTTTGCCCATTCATTCATCACCCATTCATTCATCGTCCATTTACAATAACTCCCACTAAATTCCGCTATTCTTGTATTTTGTGTGTAATTGACCGTAAGACTTCAATCCAATATTAAGGCTTCCGAACTAGAATTTACAGAGTATGGATTCCTCTATGATAGCTCATCTGCTACATGTTACGGTTATGCCTCCGGACTTCCGTGTATAGCTTCCGGCTTCGGACATGGACTTGGTAACATTCATATTTACTTCCGAGATCGATTGCTTCGATCGAACCGTATGAAGCATTCGGTTATCGAATGCTTAGTGTTCCGACTTTATTGTCTTTTCATTTATATTAGTTATTGTCTTTTACTTACAGCTCTTATTGTTATGGATTTAACAATTAGGAATACAGGTATATAAGCTGTAGTATCTTGTACATAGTTCCTCAGTTTAAATATCAACTTAGATTGCTGCTGAACTCCGTCCGGAACTCTCTCTTCTAATCGTCTAACGTTCGCACTATAACCAATCGTTATCCGGACGTCTCTACACTCTTACTTGTCACTCTGAACATTCACCGAACCGTACGACGAAGCGGGGGCACTACCGAAAGTAGTGTCAAGGTTCTAGTTCATTATTATCATCTTCCGTTGCAATCGAGCTGACCGATCATCTTCGATTACATCTCTTGAGACCTCGGTTATAAACCATAGTCTCGATTCATACCGATCACTCTCGGATCACTTCGATTCATCCTATACCTTCTAAGACTCGACGGAACCTCACCGGCACAGTCTTAACAGTATATTTAAACTACTACTCGCATTCGTCGTTATCCATTCAATAATCATTTATCCATGGCACCTCCAATGACTCGTCAAGCCCGTAGGAACAGGCCAAGAACTTTGACTGGTACTACCGACAACTCGGACGTTCCGACGCAGGCTGAAGAGCCAAACCCTTTTGTCGCCAATGCGCAATCTTTCGCGCCTTATTCAGAATCCATTTCGGCCTTAGGAGGTCGAAGAAGAAACAACGTTTTCGGACCCACTACTGCAGCGTCACTACCAACGACTGAGGTAGCACCTGAAGTTGCAATCGGTGGAATGACCTGAAACAATGGATTATGAATTCCAAACTCTCTACACTGCCTCTGGAATACCTGTCCAAGTCAAGACACCTTGTAGAAACACTCACATCGCTACGACATCATCAAACACCATCATACCTCCGTCTCCAACAGCAGCAACGATTATGGGACAGATTTTAGCCCGTAACGCGCCAACAGGACCTCAAATCCCGGAAGGACCGGAAGATGAGGAAGGAGAAGATCTCGAGGGTAATATCAATCAAGAAAACCCAGATGGTGAGGAAGTAGTCGATGAAGAGCCGGCTGATCCAGAACTACCTGGCGATGGTGGACCGGATGGACCGGGAGGACCAGGCGAACCAGGGGGACCAGGTGGAGGATCCGAAGGCTCGAATAGTCCCCGGAGACCAATTTTTCCACCAAACAACAATGCTTCCGAAAGGGAGTTTCTCCAAACGTTCCAAGCTTTCCGAGGAACACTCAATGGACTAGGTAATGCTATCGCTAACCTACGAACAGAACCTTCCGAATCGAGTAAAGCAAAAGTAAAGGAACCGGACGTATTCGATGGTTCCGATCCTCGAAAGCTCAAAACATTCCTAGTTTCCCTTTCCTTAGTCTTTCTTGATCGCCCTAACTACTTCACTGATCAACGAAAGATAGCTTACACTCTATCTTATCTGAGTGGATCCGCTCGCGAATGGTTCGAGCTGGATATCCTCGATCCGAACGCGATCGCTCTCCCGATGTGGACGAGCTCTTTCACAGCACTAGTGAAAGAGTTCCAAGACAATTTCGGTCTTTACGATGCGCAGGGAGAGGCTGAGGATAAGCTGGGGAACTTGAGAACGAAGGAGGATGAATCGGTTCGTAAATTCAACATTCGATTCAATTCACTCGCTGCTCTCACTGATTGGAATGCAAGTTCCTTGAAGTGGGCTTATCAGCACGCACTTGCGTCCAGAATCAAGGATGAAATGGCTCGAGTTCTGGAGCCTCAGAACCTCGCCGAATATTGCACGGAGGTTCTTCAAATCGACAACTGGTACTGGCAGAGGGAAGGAGAAAAGAAACGGGAGTCTTCGAGACAGACCGGGTTGAGTTCGGGCGGTAAGGCTTCGAATTTCGGCAAGAAGGGTTCTCAGAACAACTCTTCTCATCAATATTCTACCACGTCGGATACTCAGTCCAAAGGCAAGAATAGCCCGCAGACTACTGGACAGAAACAAGGGAAGAAGCCTTGGTTCAACAAGAACAAGTCGACCGGAACAAATTTTAACAGTCAATCCTCGAATGCTTCGACTAGTCAACAGCCGAAACCGCACCAAAAACATCCCGGACCGGATGGCCACGTCAAGCCGGAAGAGAAGGAGAGACGCAGGAAGTTCAACCTGTGTATGTTTTGCGGTGGTAAGCACAAGTTAGAGGATTGCCCCAATCGAAAATCCAATCAGCCTCGCGGTCGAGCAGCCGAGGTTGAGGATGTAGTTACGGACATCCAATCATCCTCGGACGATTCGGAAAAATGATCCGCAACTCTCGTACCCCAGTACGAAGCGAGAGTTGCGTTGATCCGGTTCGTACTACCTAAGGGGAAGTAATTCTAAATGCATCCGCTCTTTCTGAATATGAACGATCTCTCCGTTTTTCTTTATCTACCAAATTCCAATCGCCAGACGAACCGGCTGGTACATTATCTCTTATGCAATTTCCTTGTTTACTTGATTCCGGTTCTACAGACTCTTTCATCGATTCTTCTTACGTACAGAATCATTCCATTCCAACCACACCCATACCTCCGATTAATCTTCGATTGTTCGATGGTTCTATCTCAGAAACAGCCGAACTATCGGTTCGTTTTCCGACCGGTGAGTCTTTCTTGATTAACTTTTATGTTACTTCACTGGATTCATCTTGCAAAGCTGTCCTTGGATATAGTTTCTTGTCCCGCTACAATCCGTTGATTGATTGGGTTACAAAAACGATTTCTTTCCGAGACACTAATCGAGCTGATATCTACCAGACATCTTCACTTCCGGACCCTCCGGTTACGGAAACGGAAGTGCCGATTCCACCTCAGGAATCTTTTATAGCGAAACCCGGAATAAATCAATCCAAACCTCGCTCTCGCCTCACACCTCGTCCACTCTCGGACAAATTTCCTTACGAACCCATTTACTCCTATCCGAGTCTTGCAAAAATGGGATCACGTACCGAATCTGCGATTAAACCGGATGTCAACATCGCGCTTTTAGGGGCAGTCGCGTTCAATCGGGTCTGTAAAGACGCCGGATTCGAACCAATTCTTTTTCATTATCTTCCTATTGAACTTACTGCTAAAGGTTCTAGCACTGAAGAGTTTGAAGCTCAGAAGTCAGAATCAACCCTTCCGCAACAATATGCGGACTACGCCGATGTTTTCGACAAATCGTCTTCGGAAGAACTTCCGGAGCATCGATCATACGACCTCAAGATTGATTTGGAGGAAGGCGCTGAACCACCACTTGGACGGATCTATCCACTCTCTCCGAAAGAGCTGGAAGCCCTCCGAGATTTCCTGGACAAGCAACTCGCTGCTGGAATCATTCAAACTTCTTCATCACCATACGGAGCACCCGTCTTGTTCGCTCCGAGGAAGGACGGTTCACTACGCCTGTGCGTCGACTTCCGAGGTATCAATCGAATCACCAAAAAGGATCGATACCCTCTACCACTCATTTCTGACCTACTCGATGCGTCTCGAAAGGCTGCAATCTATACGGAACTTGATCTAGCCCATGCCTATCATCTTGTACGAATCGCCGAAGGTGAAGAATGGAAGACCGCCTTCCGGACACGCTACGGCTCGTACGAATGGAAGGTCATACCGGAAGGACTTACGAATGCTCCGGCTGCTTTTCAACGGTTTGTCAACACCATTTTTGCAGATTTACTCGATGTCTATGTTATTGTCTACATTGACGACATTCTTGTATATTCAGACAACCCCAAAGATCACGAAAAGCACGTCCGGGAGGTACTTCGACGACTCCGAGAAGCAAAACTCTACTGCAACCTCGCAAAATACTTCTTCGGTGTCGATACCGTCGAATACCTCGGCTACATCCTTTCACCTGCAGGCCTCACCATGGCTGCTGACAAGATCCAAGTTATTGTCGAATGGCCGGTACCTCGGAAAGTCAAGGATATTCAATCCTTCTTAGGATTTTCAAATTTCTACCGACGATTTATTTACAATTACAGCGACATTGTTATACCACTTACCTGGCTCACCCGGAAAACTGTCGACTGGATATGGACTGCCAAATGTCAATCGGCCTTCGAAAACCTCAAATACGCTTTTACTCACGCACCAATCCTTGCTCACTGGGAACCGAACCGGTCACTCATCGTCGAGACCGACACTTCGGACTATGCAATCGCAGCTATCCTTTCGATTATGCTTGATGATGGTGAAATTCATCCCGTCGCATTTCTTTCCCGCACTCTTAATTCTGCTGAGCTTAACTACGATACTCACGACAAGGAGCTATTAGCTATTTTCGAGGCTTTCAAAGCGTGGAGACACTATCTCGAAGGTTCCGGAGACCCGATCGATGTGGTCACCGATCACAAAAACCTTGAGTACTTCTCTACCACCAAAATTCTGACCCGGAGACAGGTCCGATGGTCCAAATACCTACATCAATTCAATATGGTTATTTGATTCAGACCCGGCAAACTTGGCGAGAAACCAGACTCTATCACTAGACGATGGGACGTCTACCCAAAAGAGGGGGATATCAGCTACACCCAAGTCAATCCACAGAACTTTAGACCCATATTCACTAATGAACAGTTCACCACTTCTCTTCGAGCTACTTTCCTCGAGGGTCCGATCCTCCGAGCTTTGATTGTTATGGACATCAATGCTTTACATGAAGCTATCCGCAACTCGCTATCAATCAATCCGGAATCGGCACTTGGACTTACCTTTGTTCAAGACTCCACTAAACCTCGATGGACTATGGGTGAAGATGGTTTGTTACGACTCGACAATCGAATCTATGTTCCGAATCATTCGGATCTACGATTACAAGTATTACGCTACTTCCACGATCATCCACTCTCAGGTCATTTCAGTCAAAACCAAACTCTCGAAACTATTCGACGACAGTACACCTGGCCGAAGATTCGAGACTTTGTACGAGATTATGTTGCCTCCTGCACCACCTGCGGAAGAAACAAATCATGTCGACATAGACCTTATGGACTACTCAAACCACTTCCGGTTCCTTTACGACCTTGGGACTCAATCTCGATGGACTTTATCGAGGAGCTTCCGATGTCGGACAGTTACAATTCCATTTTAGTCATCGTGGATTGAGCTTTGAAACAGTCTATATTCATTAAGTGTCATACTTCGATCACATCCGAACAGTTAGCTGAATTATTCGTCATTCACGTCTTTTCCAAACATGGAGTTCCGAACCACGTAACCTCCGATCGAGGTTCCGAGTTCGTCTCTGCTTTCTTTCGAGCACTCGGGCAGTCGCTCAATATGGAACTTCACTACACTTCCGGATACCACCCCAAAGCTGACGGACAAACTGAACGTGTCAACCAGACCTTGGAACAGTACATTCACATCTACTGTAACTATCAACAGGATAACTGGTCCAGCTGTTATTCGACTTCCCGACTACCTTCGACGCATCCATCCCGTCTTCCACGTTTCTCAACTCGAACCGGCAATTCCGAACTCCATTCCGCATCGAGTTCAAACGCCTCCGCCACCCATCAAAGTAGATGGCGAGGAAGAGTACTACGTTGCCGAGATCTTGGACTCGAAGATGGACCGAAGATTCAAACGATGTCCCCTTCGATACTTCGTTCGATGGGCGGGCTATGAAGGTACCGACGAAGAATTCTCCTGGGTAGCCGCCGACGAAATCCATGCCGATGAACTTATTCCCGCTTTTCATCTTCGCTATCCGACTAAACCCGGACCTTTGATTCTTTAATTCCCTTATTCCGATAGCACCTCTATGCTTCATCGATGCCCTTCGACATCGATGGGAACAATCACCGTGATAGCAAATTGAGTGATTGTTCTCAACTTAGGCTTCGCACCGATGTCCGCACCGAGCGCACCGCTACGTTACTTTTATTTTCACTCCTTAATTCTACTAAGCTAACCTATTACTTCTTATTAACTACGGATACAATTGAATTCGATCCTTTCACAACTTAAATTCACACTTATAAAGGTAGCAAGCAAGATTTCACTATGATACGAGGATGATTACAAGATGTTGTTTATATTTATGAGTGGGCAAGGCGAGCGGTACGAGGAACGCGACCACTACTCCGAACTGTAGCGGTCCGTTTCAGGAGTCGACTCCCTCCTCTTACCCTTTCCCTTCCGGTCGTCCCGACGATCTCCGCGACTCTCTCGACCTTTCTGCCCTTGGCGCACCAAAGCGCGAATCTGGACCGTCAACTCCTCGATCGCGTAACGCAACTCTCTCTTCTCCTCCCGGTCGGATTCATTGGGCGGGGATCGAACCCGCGTTTTCTTCGACTTCCGGAGGAAGGAACAACTCTGCCTGGCGACATGGCACCTATCGCAGGCGATCGCGTTTGGAGCATTGGGTTGCGGCCTACAGACTTGATCACCGCGAACGCATCGTTCGCAGGGACGGGAAAATGGGACCAGGATAGAGTCGGAATCCGTGTCGACCACGACCGGAGACTAAGAGAAGGATTTAGATAAGCGAGATGCGAATCACTGTGACTCACCTGAACCACCTTTCGCTTCTTTCGACTCGACTCCGCCACTACCGGCTCAACCTTACGTTTCTTCGGAATCACAATGATCTATATCGGTCAGGGAACTTCAAACGCGTTTAACAAGAGACTCACCGGAATGACCTCGCGACTACGAGGCACCCCCGCTACCATCTTGATGGCGACCTTGCGAGGTCTTGGTTCCACCTTCGGAACGACCTCTTTTTCCACCTCAACATTCTCCTCAACAATCTCTTTCTCCTCCATGATTTTCCGCTCATCAGCGCCGCCTCCCAACGTCTTCTCCTCGCGCAACCTCTTCCACTTTTCTTGAGCCTCTCGCTGGGCTGCCGCAAGGTACGCTTGAAGTTCCGCGTCCTCTTCGTTGAGGACCGGGGAGGGTGAACGCGCTGGACGAGTTGGAGACGAGGTGGTAGACATTGAAGAAGAAGAAAATGTTGAAGTTCAACTTTCCCAGGACCTCTTATATGCGCTAGCTGATGTAATCGCACGCGACGATTCGAAAACCAACATCACATGACTTCGTCATCACGACGCGACATCCATTCGATACTCTCGGACTATTTCGACCTTAGAGTGGAGTAATTAGGTATGGCTTTCGAGGGCGAAAGCCTAATTGGGGGATACTGTTACGATCATGCGCATCGGTCGTACGCATCGCGCATAGCGCTTCGCACCGACGCAGTCAACCGTACATGATCAAGTCCGTCATCGATGCGACGCACCGATGATATGGATCAGGTAATCTGTTTCCGTGATACTCATCCACCTATCCTCCTTATCCCGTCGTCCCTCCTTCGGACAGGCTATACACCATACCGCCTTCCTCTCCCCATTAGTCCACTGTCTTCCTATCCGCACTCGTTATCTCTACTTCCGATTTGTCGTAACTACTTTAGGATACTTTGTAGCGATACCGGAGATAGCGAACTTAGCATATAAGACTTGCGGTCGTAGGTAGAAGCCTTAGTTTTAATATCGAATTGGTACGACCCCAGAAATCATACAACACTTGCTCTCTTCACACTTATACCTCGTTCGACCCCGTCGACCTTCAGTCGATACTATCTCGATCTCGAACGAACTTAATACGGACCGCGCAGCGTAGCGAGGATACTGTCAATAACGGTATCGAAGGTCCACTTGATCCGCACGCTCCTAACACCAGCCTACTGCCAATGGCTGAGTTCGCCTACAATAATGCTCCGAATGCTTCGACTGGAATCACACCTTTCTTCGCCAACAAAGGCTACCATCCGAACATCTCGATTAGACCGGAAGTCGATATTCGATCTGACCAAGCTCACGACTTCGTCGCCAACTTAGATGAAGTTTACTCCTTCCTTCGGGATGAGATTTCGAACACTCAGAAGAAGTACAAAGATCAAGCCGACTGAAAATGAATCTCTGCTCCAGAATTCCAAATAGGGGCTGAAGTCTTTGTCTTAGCGAAACACATTTGAACCACTCGACTGACTCCGAAGTTCTCGGAGAAGTATCTTGGACCTTTCAAGGTTATCGAACGCATCGGCACTCTCGCCTACAAGATACAACTACCTGACTACCTTTCTTGAATTCATCCAGTATTCCATGTCTCGCAATTGGAACCTTATACTCCAAACCCCATTCCGAATCGTTCGCAACCTCCGCCACCTCCGATCGAAGTCGATGGTGAACAGGAGTTTGAAGTTGCAGAAATTTTAGATTCGAAGATGGACCAACGCTTTCGACGTTGTCCGTTGCGATACTTCATTCGATGGAAAGGATACGAAGGTACCGATGAGGAGTTCTCCTGGATTGGAGCTGATGAAATGCACGCCGAAGAATTACTTGAAGAATTCCATAAACAATACCCACTCAAGCCCGGACCTCTACCGGACATCACCAATTAACTTTTGTATGCTTTTACTTAATCTTTTTATTCTATTCTTTTCCTTTCTTTCCGAACAGTTGAAATCGACCGGGGGGATAAACACCATGATAGCTTATTGAGTGTTTATCCCTACCCGGAAGATCGACACCAATTGAAACTATCGGACATCTCAGTCCTATTTAAACTCAAATTCTTTCTAAGTCCATTTCGGACGATTCTCTCGATTGCTTTCGAACGATTTTTCATTCGATTTTACAAAAAATTTTATTAAAAGTCCATAAAAGAATTTAAAGTCCTCGAATGGACTGCAGTTGATATACGGAAACAAGATATTATATATATAAGTCCAAAAAGAAGACCAATCAAAATGGTCGCTCACTCCTTCCGACCTTTCCCTTTTCGATCCCCTGTCCTTTTCACCCGATCCTCCTCGGATTCTTCTTCTTCATCTTCCTCCCTATTCGCCTCTTCAAGCTTCTGGACACGAAGAATCAGGTATCGAAGCATCTCCTCCTGGAGATTGATTCTTGTGTTAAGATCTCGGACGTTAGTCCGGAGATCGTCGATTACTTGGCTGCTTGTCGAAGCAACTGGGCTTTCCACTTTCACTCTCTTACTCCTGCGGGGGTAGTCGTCCGGCACGAGCGAACACCGGACCTTTGCCTTTCTGCAACCTTTACAGGAGGCAGAACCAGGTCCTACCAATTCGCACTTGAAAGCTTTCAAGATGCATCGACTGCACCGCGATTGCTTTGGAGGTGAGGTTGGGGGTACCTCAGGATCTTTGTCATCGTCCGTATCCGACTTGATGTAGTCGTCGTCGTCACCCGGGTTCGGGTCGCCGCCTTCAGGGTCTCCGGATGGAATGACCTAGAACAAAGAAGTTAGACGGTAGAGGATGAAAAGATAAAAGATCACTCACCACAGCAACCCTCTTCCGTTTTTGACCAACCACTACCGTCGAGGTTTCGCTGACCGGCTGTAATCGAAATAAGCGGTTGTAAAGAAGAAATGAATTGGTTACTCACTGAGTTTAACTGCTGATCTTTCTTCTTCTTTTCGATTTGCGCCCGAACGAGCGCCGCCGTTTCCATCCTTCTCTCCATCTCGATCTTCTTTCGATTTTCTTCCGCTGCCCTTTTCGCAGCCTCGGCAGCCTTCGATTCCTCCTCGGCTTTCTTCCTCTCATTTTCCTTCCTAGCCTCCTCAGCTGCCTTTTTCGCTGCTTCAGCAGCTTTCGACTCTTCTTCTTTTCTACGCCTCTCCATTTCTTCTTTCCTTTTCTTTTCCTCCTTCTTTTGACGGATCTCCGCCAATCCAGCCTCCTCAGCCGCGGCCTCGGCTTCTTCTTCTGCTTTTCGTTCAGCGTCTCTTCTGGCCCTTTCCTCCTTCTTCTTTTGAATGAGCAGGAGCTCAGCTTGTTCTTCGTCGTCGGACAGGCTGTTGGCACGAGAGTTGGCAGGGGACATGGTAGTCAAAGAAAGAGAAAAGTGGGGACTTAAAAATTTTCTCGTTTGGTTCATATACTGCGCCATCATTTACGTGATTGATTGATCGATCTCGATTTCTTCACATTTCACCAAGTCACAGTTCGAATTTCGAACATTTGATCGGATCAACTCTAGGACCTTCGTACGAGGCTTTCGAGGGCAAAAGCCTAACAGGGGGATACTGTTACAGTCATGCCTCCGGACTTCCGTGTATAGCTTCCAGCTTCGGACATGGACTTGGTAACATTCATATTTACTTCCGAGATTGATTGCTTCAATCGAACCGTATGAAGCATTTGGTTATCGAATGCTTAGTGTTCCGACTTTATTGTCTTTTCATTTATATTAATGACGTCGATTTATGTATATTAGTTATTGTCTTTTACTTACAGCTCTTATTGTTATGGATTTAACAATTAGGAATACAGGTATATAAGCTGTAGTATCTTGTACATAGTTCCTCAGTTTAAATATCAACTTAGATTGCTGCTGAACTCCATCCGGAACTCTCTCTTCTAATCGTCTAACGTTCGCACTATAACCAATCGTTATCCGGACGTCTCTACACTCTTACTTGTCACTCTGAACATTCACCGAACCGTACGACGAAGCGGGGGCACTACCGAAAGTAGTGTCAAGGTTCTAGTTCATTATTATCATCTTCCGTTGCAATCGAGCTGACCGATCATCTTCGATTACATCTCTTGAGACCTCGGTTATAAACCATAGTCTCGATTCATACTGATCACTCTCGGATCACTTCGATTCATCCGATACCTTCTAAGACTCGACGGAACCTCACCGGCACAGTCTTAACACTACAACAAATGCAGCAAGCAGGCCAACTCACTCCTGCTGTGTGGTCGCAAATTTTATCTGCTTCAGTTCCATCAGTTCCAAGTCCCATATCTCCATCGATCTTTGATTCTGACACCTCTTCTACTAGTGCTCATTCTGCGAATCTGATTTCCAATAATCTTTCTACTAATATTTCTGCTAATTTTCCGATACCATCTCTTCCTGTTGCTCAATCACTGAGTGCTCATGCTTCTCCGGGTCTGCCTTCCAATGTTCATCTTATGCCATCTACTCTTCCTCCTGCTCATCCCCCATCTACTGGGCTTTCTCCTGCCATCTCCAGTATACTTCTTCCAGCAGCTCCAACCTCAACTAATCCCCCAGTAAACACCCTTGGCATGCTCCCTGGTCCAGTGGCTCCCTACCGAAGCATCCAGATGCTAGACAGTGTGGCTGGAGGTAGCGCAGACCCAAGCGCTCAGCGAACATCTGGGCTCACGGCTTTGGTGAGCTCCCGACTGGATTCATCAAGATCAAATCGGGCTAGGAGGGATCATGCTGCAGGAATGCTATCAAGGAAGCCCCGCTCCAAGGCTCAGAGAAAACCATCTCTAATGGATGGATTCTCCATACCAAAGATTGAGGATTGCATTACTTCGGCCTTGTCACCTGCGGGCCAACCTCTTGACGTGATCAATTTGAGTATGCAAGGCAGGCTTCCCTTTCCTTCTTCCATTCAGCGAAGGGCACGTTGATTCTCTTCAAAGCTCTAGGATTATTTATTTACATTGGCACTCAGGATCACGATCTGCCTTCCAATCAGGTCTTCTACTTGCACCAAGAGACATCGTTTTACAATCTCAACCAAAATATTGGCTTAAACTTTGAATATCCACTTCCTCCCCTGGATACTCTTGTTGATTCATTGTTGCAGAATATTTCTGGAAAGATACCGGAGAAAGGAATGATGCAACTTCCCAATGTTGGCACCAATCCACCGACGTTCCTCTCATCCTCTTCTCTTTTACCAATTCAATTGCTTTCCTTTTCAAATTTGGGCAGAGCAAATTCGCGCAGCAACGCACCTCGCCTTTTGTTGAAGAGGAGAATCCTTTAGAGATTTTGGTAAGCTGTTGCTGGTTCATTATAATAATTCAGAGGTACAAACTCACTTATACACTAGAGCGAAGAGGAAGAAGTTGTTGCAGCTTTGACAGCAAATCCACTTCTAGTGACCTCAGTTAGCTCTGAAATCTCTCCTCAGCTGACCCAGATAGTGAGTAGCAATTTACCCTTACTGCTGAGGTCTATCAATGCAAATCATAAGGTAAATACACCGAGCGAACAACCTGCTCTGTGGGCTAGCACATGGAACCTACCAGCTCTGAGGAGATCTACTTTCTATGCTGCAAATTTGACAACAACCTTTTATCGAGAGAGCAAGAAGGCATTTTTTCTATGTAATCCTGGTGAAATTTCTCCTCCTCCTCTTCGCCTGGTGGGGCCAAGCTGTGAAAGCCTTTCCCAGGCATATTTAGAGGAAGTTCGCTCAAGCTTCATTGCTGGAAACTTCACCTGCTTACTGTCTCCTGATCGCCACTTTATAATGTAAGCCAAACATAGCTTGAGCTTGTGAATCTTCTGACTTGTGTTAATTTAGACAAGATGGAAGTGGAGACTCAGTCACCTCAGGCCGGGGTGTTGAGACTGAGGTTATCCATGGAGCATTCATGATTTTTTCTCAGGAGCATGACCGCTGGTTCACTCCAGCCGTGGAAAACTTTTCTACTCTGGCCACTGTTGCCTCAACTTGCAGCGAGCATGTATCTCAAGATAGGCTGAATGATCTGGGTATACTGGGTGCACTTGTAGCACTCAATCTGGTGAATGAGTGTCCAGCTCTCCCTCTCAATCCCCTCTTTGTTCTCTATCTCATTTACGAAGGAGATTTTGGCTGCCTGACTGAGGCAGCTGTTTCAGAATGGTCACCTGATTTGCGCTATCTTTTAAGGCAATGGATTGACTTGCCACCCCATGAGCTACCTGGCATACTATTTGCATCTCACTTTGCTACATACCATGATCTCCAGGTTTGTTCTACCCTTTTTGACTGCAGTGCTTGGTAATGAATGATTTGAGTTACTACAGCTTCAAACTTTGGCCCAAAGAGACTTGGAAATCCATCGGCTTCTTGGTTATCGGATGCTGCATAATGCAGTTATTGGAAAGCTTGGAATTTCCAGCCTAGAGGTTCAGGCCTTTCAGAAGGGTTTTAGACTGCCAGTCTCCAATGGGCTCACATTTTGTGAAGTGAGTGATAACATATTTTATACCTTTTGTGGGCTAGCTGAATGTCAATCTGCACCTAGATTGCTCAATGTTATTTTCAAGGAGCAAGATGGTTTGTTTCATGCATTTATAGATCCCTCAAGACATTTGAGGATATCAAGGATTGGCTTAACCTTGACTCCCATGAGATCAGCAATGAAGACAAAGAATGATTAGTTTCAGCCATGGACACTGCTCCAGCACCCTATACTCGACAAGATTTTCTTTTTGTGCTTAAAGATTTCTTTGAGGGTTGAGGCATTCCCTGTCCCATAGCTTTCCAGGCTATCACCAGCAGAATTAATCCTCAAATTTCTCTTAAAGAGGCAGAAGATGATCCATCTTTCCGCATTTGTTCTTTTTGTTGGGCTGTATCTGGTGCCCCATTTCTTCCTCCTGGTAGTCGAGAGTTGAAGGTTTGTTGTATAATTCAGCAATAATATGACCATAACTACTTATGGACCTTTGCAGGTCATCCTTGTTTCTGATGATAACCGCAGCTATTTGAATGGTCAAGAAAGTTCCAGGAGTGAAGCTCTGCGCTTGGGAGTCCACTCGTATAAGACTTGCTTCTAAGAAGTTCGGATTCCAATATCATTTCTTATCAAATTACTTACCTTTGATTACAATTGTCAATCCCGGTCCGGAGCCAGATAATGCTCATGATGCTATTCATTTTTGGTTTTTTCAACAGACCTTGGAGGCAATAGGATTTCACACCTTCAATTAGGTTCTTGCTCTACCTGATATTCCAGTTCAGCCCTTATCTCATCATTGCTGCTGAATATCTAGAACTTTTTGATTATCATATCTTCTCAAGTACATTTCAATACCAATAAAAATTCTGCCATATTGTATGTAATATCTGATCTCGACAATGTGATTACAAAACATAGTTATTGCCATCCCATCCATTCCCATCTTTTTGATGAGCAATTCCAGTTTTATCAGAGTGAATCACAGCAGAGCAGCAGATTCCACTGTACTTCATGTTGAAATGGGTTATACTTTTGGAGTCAAAGGCTACCCAATCCCCATGTACCAAGTTAAGCATGATTCTTGGTTCATATAAGCAAAGTTCTCCTCCAGTGTGGTGTCCTAGCACTAAAATAAGACAAAGACCACAGTCACCATCATCTCTGTGAGCGCCAGTCTCAACATTGATGTTAAAAACAAAGCTGGTGAATGGAGAGATGGGAGATGAGTCGTTTAGTGGAAAAATATCAACATTGGTCACAACGTCCTTGAGCTCTTCGGTAAATTCAGCTAGAGCCTAGGGTCACATTAGTAAAAGCAAAATAAAAAGAATGGATACACCTTACTATAAACACCATGAGGTGGAGAACATCACCAAATATATCACAAAGCTCTTTGTACTCTTTGCTGAAGTCTTGAATATCACTAGATGGGCGCACAAAAAACTGTGATGTGTTGGTCTTGGTTCCAATCGCTGCTCGAAGATGGTAAGGATGGACATCAGATGGAGCATCTTTGCCCTATGCAGCAGGTAAATTACATAAATTACAGTAGTAAAAAGCTTGTTGGAAACATACACTTGTACTATATCTTGACCACATAGAGAAATGAAAAGTTGTAAAAGGATTTGTACCACCCTCAGTCGCTTTCCTACTGATCAGCTTGATACCAGCTGGTTCTCGACTGAAGTAGGCAACAAGGGCAGTTTGAAGGCGCTCGCGATTGCTATCACTGAGGGTACCATTGGTATAACAAATGAGTTTATCATTTGCATCTTTTATCTTGATTTCACGCCTACAAATAGTCAGAAAGTGCCACCGCTAGCAGATGCTTAAGACAATCCCTTTGATAACCGAATTGTCTACATTGATCCATTTTTGGCTACTCATCAAGAGACCAGCTTTAGAGAGGTTTGATGGTGGATAGAAGCGCTCTCTCATCTGGAAATACATTAAGCAAATATGTCCTGGTTATAATTCGAACTTACAGAAATACCCAAAGCTTCCAAACTTAGGATAAGAGTAGCACCTGATGCAGTGCGCCTTTGCTTGTTTGTCCACTGATTCCGCTCATTGGAATTGTTTACTGGGAATGGCTTGTGCTTATTTGATAGGATGGTTCGTGCATAGGAAAAAGAAGACTTGACAATATCCACCTGGCAAGAGCTGGAGTCTGCATACTTTTGAAAAACGTTACCTACAACTGCTGGAGGATGGATATAATTCTTTTCATCTCCAGAATCACTCTCTGGATAGGCATCATAAACTGCAATTCCCTCTGAAGAACCAGTGAGATATGCCTGAGTCATGCGGAATAAATCTCAAAATCTGGCAAGTCAGAGCATATACTATTCCATAGATTGAGCAGTAGATTCCAGATATCTGCGACTCTTGGAAGAGCTATTGTATGTCTAGGCTCAAACATAAAAGAAAATTCTAAATACACAAGAATATTAAAGTCTTGTGTTACGGTTATGCTTCCGGACTTCCGTGTATAGCTTCCGGCTTCGGACATGGACTTGGTAATATTCATATTTACTTCCGAGATCGATTGCATCGATCGAGTCGTACGAAGCATTCGGTTATCGAAAGCCTAGTGTTCCGACTTTATTGTATTTTCATATATATATTGATGACGTCGATTTATATTAGTTATTGTCTTTTACTTACAGCTCTTATTGTTATGGATTTAACAATTAGGAATACAGGTATATAAGCTGTAGTATCTTGTACATAGTTCCTCAGTTTAAATATCAACTTAGATTGCTGCTGAACTCCGTCCGGAACTCTTTCTTCTAATCGTCTAACGATCGCATTATAACCGATCGTTATCCGGACGTCTTTATACTCTTACTCGTCACTCTGAACATTCACCGAACCGTACGACGAAGCGGGGGCACTACCGAAAGTAGTGTCAAGGTTCTAGTTCACTCTTATCATCTTCCGTTGCAATCGAGCTGACCGATCATCCTCGATTACCTCTCTTGAGACTTCGGTTATAAACCATAGTCTCGATTCATCCCGATTACTCTCGGATCACTTCGATTCATCTTCTACCTTCTAAGACTCGACGGAACCTCACCGGCACAGTCTTAACATCTTGCACCGTTGAAAGAATCGATCAAAATAAATATCACTGTTATGCAAGTCTCTGCAGTCTAAAACTGTAACCGGTGGCATTGCAAGTTCTAGGCAGTTAGGGTTAGGTTTGGGGCAGTCAATCGGATTCTTAGATATTATGTAATCTTTGGCCTTATTCTGGTTCACCTCCGTTGTATATACTCCAATAGATTGGATCTTGTGTACATCTGGTGATCTGAGGCTCACTATAGCTGGTAACCAGCTCATATCCCCCCTGGGGGTCGCTGGGCCAGCCCAATTCTTAACCACCCTGGGGTCTCTGACCCCTCGGGCGGTTACAAAAACCTCAGGTATATCAAAGACATCTCGGATGGAGACATTGAATAAAGTAGGAAGCTTAAAGGGAATGGTCTTTGCAAGTTTCACAATGAGAGGTACTATTTGCAACTGTCACAGTTTTTCCCTTAGTGTCTTGTGACTGTATTATATAATTACTGTCTCATGATTTTCCCTTATCTAATCTCTACTATTATATAATTATCATATCTAATTAGATTAACTCTATATAGAAGTTTATAGGCTACAGGATTTACATACAGTTGTTGACAGGATCCGGAAGCTTCCAGAAGCATTGCCTTGTATTGCATCATTGCTGACTGATGCCCTACCCAGGGTAGCTGCTGACTGATGCTCTACCCCAGGTATCTGCTGACTGATTAGTTTACCTAGGGTAGCTTTCCATGTATTTAAGTAGGACAGTCTGTGGCCAAAAGTCCCCAGACTTAAGAACATCTTTCTTTCTTGTCAAAGGCACTTATCTTCTACACACTAAGTTTGTTCCTATCCCCAATTACAACAACTAGGTGAGTTGATAACTGTGATAGCAACTGGACAATTTGCTCAATCACTAAAATCACCGCCAGAAACTTTCAGAGTAAAGTAACATGTGCATAGTCACTTACCAGGAGTGGAAGGAGCTCTCAGCATATTGCTCAAAGAGATAATATCCAATGAATTGACTGTTCTTCCCCGGATTTTTCCATCTAGGCCAGATTTTCTTGCTATAAGCATGAGCAGATAAACCGTACCTGAAGAAAATCAAGTCAATTTTCTTAGTATTTAAAACAGTGACATCTTACCTCCAGCTGCTAACCAAGCCCATCGAGAACCAGCACTGTACCAACCAATAAGAGATGACAGAGCAAGGTCTTGCTTCCTCATTAGGTCGGTGAGAATTGGGAGGACACTTGATCTTCTTTGACTTTGGCCTATACGCTCCTGGTGTAGCTCAGCATAGTGAAGAATACTGGTTGGTTTTTCATCAATATACTGCCACCATAAAAAAAGAGGCACACAGACCTCGCAATTTTAGCAGCGAACATAAGTTCATTTATCATGCGCACGAGAGCAACACCTCTTCCAACGCTCTCAGCTCTCTTCAGTCTCTGCATAAGATTTACTAAATTCTGCTGTATGAGAGAATCTTCATCGTCCCAATGGCGGACAGTAACTGCATCAGCCAGATCTTGTACCCAGGCATCGCATTCAGCAGAGTTTATCCCCGTTTCTTCACCCATTCCAATTTCCACCAATAGCGCCTGAGCATTATTTTGGACCTTCTGAGATGGCTCCCATGGCGCAGATGATACCACCCATTGACGAGATGTTCCCTCGTCCTCCAACCTATTTCCCTCATGCTCTGATTCCATGTTCTCATCATTTTCTACCTCAGGAGCTTGTCGGTCCATCCCAGCATGGTTAGCAGCCTTCCGCCTCTTATGAGAGGTTACAGATCTACCATTGTGAGAGCAATCCCCAGCATGAGCAACTCCAGGATGAGCCTGGCCAGCTCTGGCTCCTGGCTGGTCATCTTCTGGCTCTGACTCATGAATGTGTTTTGTATTCTGAAGGCTTGGGTTCACGTCATCAACTTGTGCAGCAAGCCAAGCATTGACAGAAGAGTCTATAACATCCTGGTCAAAGTCTTCTGCTTGAGCCTGAAACCACTCATCGTCAAATCCCCCATCGCCTATATCCAAGGCATCAAAGCCAACATGGTAGCCCCCAGATAATGAAGATGAAGGAGATTGATCCATGATCTGTGTATAACATATAGCATCTGCCTTAAAACAAAAAATGCCAAAGCTCACTTACATGGGCATTTCCTTCTTCGCCATTACCACCACCGCTACCACCACCAGAGCTGGTATCTGCGTGGTAGTGAGATTTAAGCCAATCCTCGCGCCTTGATACCTCCCTCTCCCTACGTTCCAAGTCGCGGAGCCGAGCAGAGTATTTGGTGGGTGAAATCTCCAAATCGCTCTGTGCTGTGTCAGAAGGCGAAGCTGGAAGGGCTCCCATTTGAACCCTCTGACTGTTCAGCAGGCTGGGCAAATTTTGGTGTTGTGAAGGGAGTAAATGAGGATTTTGGGAAAAGAAATTGATTATGAAGGCAGCTTGGGTGTCTGAGAGAAGGTGAGAAGAGGGGATTGTGCCCGACATGGTGGAAGGAATGTGATGTCGTCCCATTGCCCAAAAGGGAAATAGCCTTGCTACTTCGTAGACATCTGTTGAAACTTTGGAAGACGAGGGTTTGTTTGACGAGGAGGAAGAGGATGAAACTAGTGCATTGGCTCTGTACGTTTTCATGCTTTTCTTAGTGTGTAGAGCTTTCTGAATTATTGGATCTTAGTGGTGAATTCGCCTGTTTGCTGCGATTCCACCTCGCACTACCGCCATCTGCCACCCACCCAATCGCCCGGCAGCAAACAAGTCTGGAAATGGACTCGTTTGCTGTACCCGCCTGCCACCCACTCAGTCGCCTGACACCAAACGAGTCTGGAATAGACTCGTTTGGCCACGCTCAAAGCAAACAAGTCCATTCCAGACTCGTTTGCTGCGATTCCACCTTGCGTTGAACCCATCTGCCACCCACCCAATCGCCGGGCAGCAAACTTTCCGAACCTGTTTGCTGCAGTTTCAACCTCGCATTACTCCCACCTACCACCCACCCAGTTTCCCAGCACCAAACAAGTCCGCTCTGGACTTGTTTGGCCGTGCTCTACACCCGCTTGGTTGTGCTCTACACCCACTTGGTTGTGCTCCACACCTGCTTGCTGCGATTCACTCCCCCATTAGGACCCGCTTCCAATTTGGCTTCCCTCTTTTGATCTTCAATTGAGAAGGCCGGAATCAGTAAGTGCTTTATTCATATTGAGTTTGCTAAGTTGCTCAAACCGCGCTTCTTTGCAGGTTATGCTGCCAACTGTGGAGAGTTGCGCTCGTGCAAAATTCGCGAATGATGGGGGCACTTGGGGGCATGAGAACATGAGTGCATGAGTGCCTGTGCGCGCGCCACTGCTGAATCCTCCCTGCCTCCACTCCTTCATTTTTGCCATGCTCGCTCGGTGGGGTCGGTCGTTCCTGCGGTAGCGGCGCCGCTGTAACTACTTGAGTGAGTATGGCGATTTGGAGGTACTGGAAGGCAGGCAAGGCTGCGCGCACAATTGGTGCTTCCGCGTGGAGTTCTGCGCGGAGCTCCACTGCTGCATATTTAACCAAAGCCTGGTGCTTGCCATGCCGCTCCTTTTGCTTCCCTTCCCTTCTCCGCTTCTCAGCCATGCCCCGCAGGCACCACACCACTGCTTCTAAGGCCAATGAAAGTGCCTGGAAAGGTTACACTGAATTCCTCGAGGGCCAGACCGAGGCCACCAAAGCCAGGCTGCGAGCGATTGCAAATCCTGGCCTGGCTGCACTTCGGCAAAGTCCTGTATCTATCGATCTGAGGCATAAACTTGCCGAGGCTTGCCCAGAAAAGGCCCATAATCTCCCTCCTCTACAAGAAATCTTCCATGATTTCTTCCAGTTTGCTGGCCGCCATCAGGCAGAATATCCTTGCGTTGCAGAAGCTTTAGCTCTCAGGAAGGAAGCGATGACCAGCTACCGCTTCGCGAAGAAGGATCTGGCGGCTATTCTAGTCGGTGATGCTGCAGAGGGCCAAGGGCGGCGGGATAGAATTCTCAGCGCCAGCACAATCGAAGTAGAAAAGCAATCCGAGCCCTATCCAGAAGTAGGCTGGTATATTGCAGAGGAGGAGGATATCTACAAGACCTGGGATAATTGGCTGAGGGAGCGCAAAATGCCCGACAGCCAAACCAAGCGCCGGCTGTGCAAAAAGCTCGATGAATCCAAGTTGCAGGTCAACCTTCCTGCAGATAAATCTGCAATTTTTATTGATGCGAGTACTAGTAAGCCTTGCCAATTTTCTTAACTGCTGCATATTAATTTGCTTCCAGAGAAGCTCATTGGCTATGTGTTTCGCGACTGGTGCGGAGATGCTGAACTGGTCCACCAGGTTAATGAGATTGTGGTCGATGCTGTGGAAAAAAGTATTAGTGTTCGGGCAAGTTTCTTTTTCACTACAAAGCTGCACTTTGGATACTGACATTCCTCAAGAAGGAAGATGCGGGAGGACTTGTTCTAGCTGGGTGGTCAGCTGGTGCTCGCAGCACTGGGCTTTTTGACTGGTGTAACAACTTGCACAAAAAAAATCAATCCGAGGATAGTGCGTTCGCCTTGCGCCTTAGCCAATCTTCTGCATTTGCCATCATGTGGAACATGTGCCTCTTGGGCCTACCAGATGAGGTGCTTCTAGATTATGAAGACTGGAGGCGCGGATCACTGATATACCCTATGGATCCTGCCGTCAAATTTGGCGAGGAGGAGCGGGTGATCACTGTAAAGTACCAAGGGGAGGATCTTAAATTTCACAATGCTACAATGGCACCACCATGTGGCGTGTTTGCAGTCAGCTACTCCTGGTAAGTGGCAGTTTACTTAGCCATTTTGTGCAAGATTTAAGTAGCTAGCAGCTACATACATGTCGAGAACCAGCCTCACCGATGGGGTACTGCATGGACGACTTTCAGGGATCCAACCAAGAAGGGTGGATCCTTCTTTTTTTCTGACTATGGCATCCGAGTCTGCCCTGCTACCAATACTTTGCATGGCTGGGAGCCTGCCAGGTCACATGGAACATCACTTCCCAATACTGGACCTGATCCGAGATGTAAATATCCAGATGTAGTTCAATCTGGGTTGTCGATTGTAACATCTCCGCGAATAGAAGCAGCTTTCAGGCAATTCTGTGAAAGCAGTGGTAATGTTGAGGTCAGCGCTTTGCAAGAAGAGTTTGTGAGCTCTGTACAGGAAGAGGAAGCTGATGAGTTTCTTTTGGAGAAGAAAAACTAGTTGGCTAGGATACATTCAAACTTTTTGCCTGCAATTTTTACTATATTATGTTATTTTTCATGATTAGTATCTTTTCAGACAGGGGTGAGAGCAATTGAGAGGAGCGGTTAAGAGGAGCAATTGAGAGGAGTGGTTAAGGGGTGTGATTGAGAGGAGTGATTGAGAGGAGAGAATGAGAGGAGAGAATGAGAGGAGTGATTGAGAGGAGCAGTTAAGAGGAGCGATTGAGAGGAGTGGTTAAGAGGTGTGATTGAGAGGAGCAGTTAAGAGGAGCGATTGAGAGGAGTGGTTAAGAGGTGCAATTGAGAGGTGCAATTGAGAGGTGCAATTGAGAGGTGCGATTGAGAGGAGTGGTTAAGAGGAGCAATTGAGAGGTGCGATTGAGAGGTGCGATTGAGAATCAGTAAATGATATTACTTGGCTCGATTAGATACTAAAATAGTTTCAGTGCAGTACTTATATACAACTATAGCAAGCCAGGAATGATATGTAGGTCAAGCAGTCTTAAGCATTCTGGGTAATCAAGTGCAATGATGAGGTCGCAGTAAAACTAAAGAGGCAGGAGATGAGACAAGGAGCTTCACTATAGTAGCAGGGAATAACTGGTTTCAAGTCCAAACTCAATACCAAGCCGTATCTATACCTGGTTCTCAGCGGCGCAGAAATATCTCTATCTTGAAGCGAGACTTCAAGCTGGTTTCTCTCAATGCTGCAGCCCATGTTTCAAATGGGTCGCTTGTCTCCCTAGGTGATTGGTCTCGAGTGGCAAATCCATGTTGCGAGAACATTGCGCATATTCCTTTCCAAACCTGAAGAAGGGCTCTATTGCTTTTCCATTTTGCAATGCGGGCTGGATGTAAAGGAGCAGCTGGATATAGCTTCAGTAAAGAATCAAGATATAAATTGAAATTAAAACAATCAGCGCACATTTGGAGGACAGAAGTGCAGGGTTCCAGCAACGTGTGTTGGCTAACTCTCTACACCAGTCATAGGTGCTGAGCTTGCGAAGAAATGCTTGGCGGCCCCAGCCCAACTCTTGTAAGATGTTGCTGTATGGAATCGTCTTACCGCTAGGGAGCTGGTAGCCTCCCTTTAGATTCTTCAAATTGTAGCATCCTGCCTGGCGCAGAATGTCACAGACACTCTGATGGTTGCGGATACCATCCCACAACAATCGCCTCCTACCCCCTTCACTTGACTTGATTGCTGAGAAAATATCAAGACCAAGCGAGGTTTCAGCAAATTCACAAAAACCACCCGGCAAGATAGGAAAGGAGAGAGGGGAGGGTGCCAGCACTGAAAGGCAGAGATTCTCTTGAGTTGAGGTGGTGCGAGAAGGAGTGTAGATTTCTGCAAAGTTCGGTAGAATTTGAGAATCGGCTGAGGGAGAGGGTAGCACTTGAGGTATGCTTGCCTCGATAGCTTGCGACTCGGAAGAGGATAGTACGTGAGCTATACTTGCCTCGATAGCTTGCGACTCGGAAGAGGAAAGTGCGTGAGCTATACTTGCCTCGATAGCTTGTGACTCAGAAGAGGAAAGTGCGGGAGCTATACTTGCCTCAATAGCTTGCGACTCGGAAGAGGAAAGTACGTGAGCTATACTTGCCTCGATAGCTTGTGACTCAGAAGAGGAAAGTGCGGGAGCTATACTTGCCTCAATAGCTTGCGACTCGGAAGAGGAAAGTACGTGAGCTATACTTGCCTCGATAGCTTGTGACTCGGAAGAGGAAAGTACGTGAGCTATACTTGCCTCGATAGCTTGTGACTCGGAAGAGGAAAGTACGTGAGCTATACTTGCCTCGATAGCTTGTGACTCAGAAGAGGAAAGTGCGGGAGCTATACTTGCCTCAATAGCATGCCGCTCAGAATAAAATGCTTCAGCAGTATTTTCCGCTCCACTTCCCTGGCCCATACCCGCGACTCTTCTTTGCAAAGCTAAAGGAAGAAGCAGGGTTTCTACAGCAATTCTCCTGCAAGGCTCAGAAGTGAATTGTAACGGGACTTTGAGAATCAAGATGAAGTGGGAGAGTTCGGGAAAATTGTGCGCGCCTGGAAACAAAGAATTGCATGGATATATCATTTCATTGTCCTGGGGCGTCCAAGTCGGTGATGCTGCTGCTGACAGCGCGCAGTCAAGCGTTGAAGCAAGCATAGCAAAGCCAGTAAGTGGCGGATAAAGGCTTTGTGTAAACTGAGGAGAGAGTGCTGTGGCCATTCGTATACCATGAGGATTGCGGAAAGAATATAAAAGATGCAGTGGCCTCAAAGTGTGGAACACTGCATCGGTGAGCAATTGTTTTGCAATCGCCCTCAATAGCTGAGCCACTGAGAGGGAAGTGATAGCGCTACCACCTGATAGTCCAGAAGGAGCATCTAGCATCCATAATGTTTCTACCTCAAATGGGGGGCTCTCGAAGGAAGTGCAAATGGCGACCATACATGATACAAAGCCAGCATCTGTGAAGGGTTTAGAAAAGAGATACTAAGATACTAGATGCAATTTAGATCGGCTTGCCTGGGTATCCCAATGTCAGAGACATTAGTGGCTACAAAGGTGATGAAGGCGGAAGCGCTAACCAAGATGGGTGAAGATGGTGCAGATGGCAAAGGCGACAAAGAGTGAGTCACCAAAGTCGACAAAGAGGGAGTCGGCAAAGCCGACAAAGAGGGAGTCGCCAAAGGTGTCGAGGGAGCGTCCAAGGCAGAAAGGTGGTGAAGGTAAAGAGAGCGCGGACGCAACCAAGATAACCAAGGTGGCAAAGGCAAGCAAAAAACAAAAAACAAAAAGCCAGTGGCGCCAAAAGAAAGTGGGAGTAGCAGTCAGAAGTTCGGAGGAGCTGAAGGGCAACTTGCCCAACAATATGATGACTTGCCTTGAGAAGATGGGATCTATTGAATGGCTTCATTAGCTATGAATGAAGAATAAGCCTTGCGGAAATGCTTTGCAAACTTCAATTGCACAGAACTTGGCTCCATTTTTAGAATAGGATCACCACCAGCTATGAAGCCCCTCCTTTTATTTCTGATAGTCTCATTGTTTGCTGGACAAGGAGTCTTGTCTATAATCCCTACATCATCAAATTTAGACTTACTACACCGCTTTTGCCTGGAATTTCAAAAATTCTCTGATTTTGTTTGCGAAGTCCATTTGAATACTCCAGATGTATTTCTGCTGGAGCTGCTTGGTGGAGAGTTGGGCGATTTCCGCGATCTTGTAATGCAGGTAAGAATTTGTGTTTCTACTGATTTGCTCCAAAATTTGAAAGAATTGCAGAACACCCAGGTATTCAATCAATCAGAGCTTGTTACTATTCAGACAAGTATGGAACATATGCTCCATGATGTCAGAATTCTGTGAGAAAGTACTCTGGAGGCTTCTCACAATGGGAGGCTTGAAGTTGTCTATCAGGAGCAAACTGGGCATCGAGGGCGACCGCGCATCATAATTGATAGAGATTTCTTGGCGTGGGCTTATCACCTAAGATCAACTTCGGGAATCGCACGGTTTCTGGAGGTAGGTAGAACTGTGGTTCGCCAAGCACTTCTGGATTATCACATAGTTGAACCTGGATCCAATCCCTTTGCAGAAGATGTAGGACAAAGCAGTGCGTCAGAGTTTATTCAAGGATCCTCCAGAGATAATATTACTCAACCTACTTCTATTCAATCCCCACCTCTTACTGGTTATCTTTCAGATATAACCAATGCTGAACTGGATGCAGAGTTGCAGAGACTGCACCAAAACTTTCCTCATGCAGGCCTGCGCATGCTAGATGGAATGCTTCGGACTTTGGACTTTATAGTTCTGAGAGGCAGAGTAAGGGAATCCTTACACCGCATTGATCCAGTTCAGCGTGTCTTTGATCGCGTGCGCCTTCGACGCAGAGGCTATCAAGTTCCTGGCCCTAACTCTCTTTGGCATCATGATGGCCAGCATGGTAATAATGTATTTTGGAATTATAACTCTGATAACTTGTGGCAAGGTCTTATCCGATGGGGCATAGTCATTCATGCCTTTATTGATGGATATTCAAGACTAATTACAGGTATCAGAGCCAGTCCCAATAATCTTGCATCAACAGTTTTGCGCCTTTTCCTGGATAGCACAGCGACATATGGGATACCCTCTCGGGTTAGAGGAGACCATGGGGTGGAGAACGTTCTGGTAGCAGCTTTTATGGAGCTTACCCAGGGTGAGGGAAGAGGATCTTACATATGGGGAAGGTAGTTGACATCCATAAGGCTTTTCAACTAGGTCAGAAACTAACAATCATTTATATTATAGAAGTGTACACAATACTCGCATTGAGAGACTGTGGGTTGATGTCACTGTTGGAGTTGGGGATAATTGGCGCCAGCGGTTCACCGAACTAGAACTCAATCATGGCATGCAGATCAATAATCCTCATCATATCTCATCATATCTGGCTACTACATCATTTATTCCTTCCTACTATCAACGCACAACTCCGGTTCTGGGCTGAGTCTTGGAATTTCCATCCAATCACCATAGGAAACGGACCCAATCAGCGCCCTGAAGAGATGTTTGGATTTGATATGCTTGTTCATGGGTCGAGAGGTGATTCTCTGGACCATCATCTCACACCAGACGAGCTAGAGGTTTTTGGTGTTGATTGGGATGCATATGAAGAAGATGCTATCCTGCGGCATCTTCGCAGCAACTATGCTAATGAAGGTAATAGTTCTTGGTTAGGACATAGAGGACCTCCAACAGAGCTCAGTGGAGTAGAAGTATCTGAACCTCCATCGATTCTCACTGCTGAAGAAATTTCTTTGCTAGATCTGGCAGTGGCATCTCTATCGCATAGGAGCACTACAGAAGAGGTTGCCCATCTTTGGAGGCAGGCCTTGATAATTGCTCGTATTCTCAGACTATGTGATTTCTAATAGTAGCAGTCGATATTTGTACAAAGAAATTTTTTCTAACTATACTGCATTGCAATCAGAATCAGGCAGCGATAGCATTCCACATAAATGATTAGTGACAATTCAATAATTTCTACATTAAATTATCTTGAGGTTAGCATCTGTTTGCACTGGTGTCGGAATTCACTCACGATTCATTTCTTGAAGATTGAAGTCTGAGTGATCTCATCCAGCGCTGCACTTGACATCTCTTGCTTTGGAGCTAGATCACCACCATTCTCCTGCAAGCTCGTACTGGATTCTTTGGTAGCTTCAGGAGTGGGAGAAGGAGAAGGTGGAGGAGTCGGAGTGGGAGAAGGTGGAGAAGTCAGAGTGGGAGAGCAAAAATGAGTGTGAACATGGTCCTGGACCTCTTGCTCCTGCAGCAGAGCCATTCCACCTTCTTCAGAGTCCTCTTCAATAAGTGTGGGAGTGGGAGATGAGTTCTGGTACTGCCGAATGTATGCATTGAGATCAAATCCAATCACAGGGCATTGGATCCCTTGAGCAGTGGAGTAATTGCAGGGGGCACTCTGGGATTGAATAAAGATGAAGATTGTAAAAACTCCGATTGATCGAGAATAATAGTGACCTACTTGGGAAGATTTAGCCATTTGGAGAAACAGTAGGATGAGATCTTTCTGGTAGTTGCTCTTTGCTGCCGGTGGTCTTTATAGCCTTTCAAGTTGGAATCACTGCCTGCAGCCACTGAGTTTCCTCAGAAACCTAACAGTACATTAAGTTAAGCCGTTAGTATGCTTTATCTCTTGCATGGAAGCAAAGTACATCTGATCAAAACCAGCAGTACATCCAATCAAAACCAGCAGTACATCCAATCAAAACCAGCAGTACATCCAATCAAAGCCAGCAGTATACTCAACTGCATCAGGTATGCACTTGGTCTTTGACACATGCATCAAGTACATTGCAGAGTACCTAACATCAAGCAAGTACACCCAGTTACTATGCATCTTTGGCACTCAGTAGGGATAAAAGTATAAATAATATGCGAAAAAGTACACAAATGAAGTACAAAGTACACTTTTCAAGTACACTGTATATTAAATGATGAAAAGTGATCTCATACTTGATTCTAAGATTCCACTTGATTCCAAGATGTCACTTATCAACTGGTGTTACGAACTGACTCTTTTTCAATTTCTTTTTGTCTATCTTATTTACTTTTATCTTTTCCTTTTCTTTTATTTACATACATGTGACAACCTTGACATTCTCGCAATGTCAACGCATTTCTCTCATGTCTGTCAAACTGTTGACAGACTGTCATTCCCGCGCTGTCAACACAACTCTCTCATGTCTGTCAAACTATTGACAGATTGACAGTGTGAGAATTCTCTCATGTCTGTCAACCTTTGACAGATCATTGTATAGCCTCACAGATATGACGTGAGATAGTTCCCATGGATTCATTTCAGAATATGTATATAAGATAGGGCATTTCTTAGAGTAGTCTCTATCTCTGATCTCGTCTATTCTCCTCGGTAGCTAGACAAGAATCAAAGACCTTTCCTCCCTCATTCACTTTGTTTGACTTGACTATCTCGGCTTGTGTGACGCCTAGTCATATAGTGAGTTAGCAAGTCACTGACGATAGTCCCCATCGGCTATCTTCTAAATCGCGTGACGCCTGGCTACATTGTATAAAAGCTATCGAGTCGCTGACAGAAGATCAGAGATCCTTATCGACCCACCCGTCACGACCCAAATCTTCGACATTTGGTTGGATACCGGACGTCGCTACGTTGCAAGCTTATTCTTTTCATATCGTCACTAACAAGCCTATACCTCCTTCGTCTTTCCCCATTGTCCACCTCCTTTTCCATAGCTCGTCTGTGTTAAGGCCAGCATTGACCTAGACACTTTGTTAGTACATACCTACATCGAGACACTGTGGTACGGCTCAACCCGTGCTGAGAGGAAAACACTCTCTCTAGTGTGCCTGACTCCTACCAAGGAGTGTAAATCAGGGCTAGTAACAGGATATCGAGTTTCTTCTTCGGAAGATTCGATAGTAGGCGTTGGAGCATAAAGTGTTTTTGTCTCTGACCCGAAAGGCAACGTTGCGCGAGGAGCGAACATAGACAGCCTTCTGGATTAACACATAAATTGACACGAGCCTCTACCTCTAAGCACCTGCCCCTCCTATCCTGGCGTTCTCGTCAAGACCTCAGGATTTTTCACTTCCATACCCATCTCCCTCTCCCTCTCCCGCATCGCCGGATTTGTTAGGGCCGTGCTTCCGAGGAGGGAATGAAGTGGCTGAAGTTGCCCATGAATGGTCCGAAGGCTTCGAAATACAATCGAAGCTGCCGAAGCTCCGACCGGAGCTCCGTGGGAACGATCGAAGTTCCGTGGGAACGATCGAAATCCGAATGGACCGGATGGTACGGAAGTCACGTAGGAGTGAAGCGAACCTCGATCCGTTTATTAGAACGGATCCTCACTACGCCGAGTGGTTCTGGAAAGGGTTCGGACGAATATGAACAGTAAGGAGACATAAGAAGAGAGAGGAGTGATTGGGATGGAACCCAAGGCAACCCAAGTCGATATTGAAACTGAGGAATAGTGTACAAGATATCTAATCTTATATACAAGTAATCCTAATTGTTAAAATAAAGACAATAAGTGAGAAAGATCCGAAATAATACAATAAGGATGTTTCCCGAGAGCGGACAGGCGTGGGAATGCATCGGTCATGCTGACCATGTGTCATGTGATGTATCCGAGGTTGTTCCGCGATTACTAAGTCAATGAACACAGTCCGAAGTCAATCGAGTTTCGAGTTGGACTTGGTGATAACTCGGAAGGGAATCGATACTGATCGGGTGATCGGGTGATCGATCGATCGATCGGAATGATCGGAATGATCGATCGATCGATCGAATGATCGGAATATCGATATGGTTATCGATTGATTCGGAAGTCAAACCGGAAGGCATGGTGTAGCTTGGCATGTATATAACAGTATCCCCCACTTAGGCTTGAGCCCTCGAAAGCCCTTGCCTGAAGTGCGGATGTTGGAATGGAAGGTTGCGATGAGATGAGGATGGGGACATGATAGGGCATGAGTGAGTGACATAATGAAGGAGTGTGAACGGATGGAAGTCGACAAAATCATTAAACGGATGAATATGAACAAAATATGAATCGATTCGATTCGATTCTTCGGATCGGATTTCGGAGTATTGGATGAACAAGATGAGCCGTAATGCGAAATGCGAATGGATGGTATGAGTTGTCTGAACCTGAGAAACCTGATGAACTCAACCAGAAAATCCACATGGAATGTGACTAAAATGTGAGGAATTATGGATCGAAGGGTCCGAAGTTTCCGAAAACCGGAAGCATTCGAAAGGGTGCATGAAGAGTTTCGAATGAGTGCCGAAAGTTTGCGAGAATGAATCGGAAAGGATACAAGAAAGATGGCAAAAGAAAATCCGGAAGGATTGCGAGTGAAAACGTTCCGAAACTCCGGAAGCTTGTCGGATGAAACTTGTCGGATATCCCCCTCTTAATCCAGACGTCCCATCGGCTGGCAAAAGCGAAGAGATCTGGGTAAATCAAAGAGGAAAGGACCGAAAACAGAAAACATGATGGAATTCCGAAAGATTCGTAAGTGACCGAGGATCCAAAGGAGTCGGAAGTGACCGAATTTCCGAAAGGGTCGGAAATGAATTGAGGTTTGGAAATGGAATGGAAGAAGCCAATGGAGTGGCCGAATCGAAACTTGATGATGGGAGTGATGGGAAACATAATGGTTGGTAAATGGAGACTTGTCAGAAATATCTCGGAAATGAGCCGAGAAGTATCCGGTAAGCTCGGATCGAGTGACCGAAAAGCAAAACCATTTCGGATTGAATTCCGAAAGGTTCCGGAAAGTCCAGGAATTCCAAACAGCTGCGGATGCAAACCGGAAGGGTAAGCGAATGATTTGTGCGAAGGCACAAGACACAATTCCAATTAAATGGAAGTGTCGGAATGACTGAGGTTGTCAACCAAGGTACCAAGACCTGAAATCGGAAATTGGTAGGAGAGCTCGAAGAAAAAACAAAACAAATAAGTGGAAATAATTGTTTTGATCTGCCCGATAAACCAACGGGTTTTAGTGGGAGTCAATAACGATATCCAAACATATAAGTAAGTGATTTCAAAAGATAGAGTGCAACTGATGGATGGACAAGGAAAGGGTGACAAGGGGAAGGTAGGATGACATCAAGATTTTGATTGAAGCGAAAATAAACGAAAAGAAGTGTCCGGATGTGATGGAACACAACCGAGAATGGTCCGATGACTTTCGGCCAAAAAGAGACTGAGAATTCAATCCGAAAGGATTCGGATGAACCCGGAAACGTGATTAATGAATTTACTTAAAGAAGGAATTAATAAAATGACAAATAGAAATGTTAGAAAGTAAGAATTGAACTTGAAAACAAATTGAGAATGAGTCGAGACTTTAGTTTCCAACCGGAGTCTCGATCAATGAGCAATCGGTAAGCCGATTGATGGAAAGTGAAGAGAAAGGAATTAAATGAATCAACGTAGCGAGTAGTAGTTTCAATATACTGTTAGGGCCGTGCTTCCGAGGAGGGAATGAAATGGCTGATGTTGCCCATGAATGGTCCGAAGGCTTCTAAATACAATCGAAGCAGCCGAAGCTCCGACCGGAGCTCCGTGGGAACGATCGAAGTTCCGTGGGAACGATCGAAATCCGAATGGACCGGAGGGTACGGAAGTCACGTAGGAGTGAAGCGAACCTCGATCCGTTTATTAGAACGGATCCTCACTACGCCGAGTGGTTCTGGAAAGGGTTCGGATGAATATGAACAGTAAGGAGACATAATGAGAGAGAGAAGTGATTGGGATGGAACCCAAGGCAACCCAAGTCGATATTGAAACTGAGGAATAGTGTACAAGATATCTAATCTTATATACAAGTAATCCTAATTGTTAAAATAAAGACAATAAGTGAGAAAGATCCGAAATAATACAATAAGGATGTTTCCCGAGAGCGGACAGGCGTGGGAATGCATCGGTCATGCTGACCATGTGTCATGTGATGTATCCGAGGTTGTTCCGCGATTACTAAGTCAATGAACACAGTCCGAAGTCAATCGAGTTTCGAGTTGGACTTGGTGATAACTCGGAAGGGAATCGATACTGATCGGGTGATCGGGTGATCGATCGATCGATCGGAATGATCGGAATGATCGATCGATCGATCGAATGATCGGAATATCGATATGGTTATCGATTGATTCGGAAGTCAAACCGGAAGGCATGGTGTAGCTTGGCATGTATATAACAGGATTCAACCATCCATTTAGGATCACCTACTCCTACTCCTTCATTCGCTACTGAACTCGGCTCAGAAATGTCTGACCCATCCAACCAATCCATGCATGCCAACACCTCCGCTACTACCGCCGCTACCATCACCTCCACCTCCAACACCTCATTCTCCCGAAAAACTATCGTTAAAGAACCTGACATATTTACAGGAGATACCTCCAAGTTCCGAGCATGGCTCCGAACACTCCTTGCGTACATCCATGACCTGCGAAGGACACAGCAGGTCAATAACGATAACGAATCCATCAATGTAGCAATGTCCTACATTCGAGGAGGCAGAGCTGATGACTGGGTGGAAGTATACACCAGTGATCACCAGGATGAAGTCGCTGGTGATTGGAACGTAGACTTCGCAGCATTCCTAGAAGAACTAAAGTGCAGTTTTTCTAACGTCTCCCAGAAGAAGGAGGCAATGGATAAGCTGAATTGCATTCAGCAAGGTCGTATGAAAGCCGACGACTTTTTCAAGGAGTTTGAACTCCTGTTGAAGGAAGCGGGGTACAACAAGAGAAGCGAATATGTTCTTCAGTTGGCTGAAAGAGCAGTCAACCTCAACATCATGAGCGATCTAGTCTGAACGAGGACAGAGGAGTTTGGCAGCTACGACGAGTTAAAGAAACTCGTCACAGCCAATGATCTAATCCGCCGCCGCTACGATGAACAGAAACATGGACACAACAACATGAGCTGGGGTAACAGCATACAAGGACAAAGTCGTGGTCAAGGATCCACGCAACAAGCCTATGGCAGGCAAGAGCAGAAGAGATGGGAAGGACCTCGAGTGGTAGGATCTACCCCCATAATAGCAAGACGCGATGGGTCCGGGACGACCTTTGGAGGTTCGGGACGACCCATGGACCTGGATCGAGCAAGGGTAAATGGCCTTTGTTTCAACTGTGGCGAAAAAGGCCACATTAGTAGGAACTGCCCAAAGAAGAACAGAGCCGCGGTCCGTAGCATAGAACTTATGAACTATGATAGCGAGAGAACGGACAACGTTAGTGAAGAAACTAACGTAAATAGTGTAGATGTAGTACCAGGGTTACCAGCTGGTATGGACATGAATTCGTTCACTGCGTGGGTGAACAGTATGGGTTTTATAAGAGCTCCCCAGTAGGCATAGGTCTGGCGGAGCGTTCTAATTCAAATACTTCGGACATAGTAGATAGTGGACTGGATTTCACTATTAAGTATGATAATGTAGAAAAACACGCATCTACATTTAATAAACCAACCGAAGTACAAAAACCTATACGATACATGCCCAACACGGCAGAATGGACTGCTCAAAGGCTGAAAGAAGAAGATCTCACAAAAGCCGTCATACTTTTAAGGATATGGATGCCTTCCTCGCGAGTAAGAGAAGCTTCGGAGGAAACCGTCATGGAAATACGCGCATTAAACTGGAAAACCGCAGTCAAAGCCGTTAAAAGTCTTGCGACAAAGAAACGCTACGTCCGTGGAACACATGGAAAAAGCTTAAAACTCCCAGTCATTGTCGAAACATTAGAGGACAACCGACAAATAGTTACACAAGGACTAGTCGACAGTGGAGCTACAGGTTCATGCATTGACACAAACTTTGTTGAACGACATAGGATTCCGACCAAAGACCTACCTATTCGAGTACCTGTCTACAACGCTGATGGAACACTCAATGAGAACGGCTCCATAACCAAATATGCTGAAGTCCGCGTAACCATCGGAGATCATTCGGAACGGATTCAATTTGGCGTTGTTAACCTTGGCAAACAACATATCTTCTTAGGATTGGATTGGTTACGACATCATAATCCAAGTATCGACTGGATTAAATCAGAAGTTACTTTTGACCGATGTCCGACTCGGTGTGGATATAATCCTCACTTTTGGACGCCTGAAGATATTCAAACAAGAGCAGTACTTGAAGACGGCGAGAGACTTTTCGTGTTTGATTGGGATTGATATGTGCAAGAACAGGTAGATTCCAGGAAATGGACAGAGAAGAAGGCGGAAGAAGAAACACGAAAACACTTCGACACTTCCACTCCGTATATAAACAAATACCCGGATGTTTTCAGTCAAAAGGAATTTGATCAATTACCACAACAACGCCCTTGGGATCATGCAATCGAGTTAACACCTGGTTCTAAACCACTCGATTGTAAGATATATCCTTTGAACCCGAAGGAACAAGAAGCATTGGATGCATTCCTTGAAGAAAACATTCGAACCGGACGAATTCGACCCTCGACATCCCCGATGGCCTCACCATTCTTCTTCATCAAAAAGAAAGATGGTACCCTTAGACCAATACAAGACTATCGCAGACTGAATGAAATGACGATTAAAAATCGATATCCACTCCCTCTCATTCAGGAGCTTATTGATCAATTGAAGGGTGCTAAGATATTCACAAAGATGGACATTCGATGGGGATTCAACAATATACGGATTAAAGAAGGTGATGAGTGGAAAGCTGCATTCAGGACCAATCGAGGATTATTTGAACCAACTGTTATGTTCTTTGGACTAACCAATTCCCCGGCGACATTCCAAGGATTCATGAATCATATCCTTCGAGATTTGATAAATGAAGGACACGTCATAGTCTACATGGATGATATACTCGTATTTACAAATGACTTGAAAAGTCATCGCATAATTGTAAATCGAGTCCTCGACATTCTGCGAGAACACAAACTTTTCCTCAAGCCTGAGAAGTGTTCTTTCGAGAAAAAATCCATCGAATACCTTGGAATAATCATTGAGAACGGAACGATTTGAATGGATCCAAAGAAAGTCAAAGCTGTACGAGAATGGTTAACCCCATTGAAGAAACACGATGTCCAACAGTTCCTTGGCTTCTGTAACTTCTTCAGGCGATTCATTCGAGGATTTAGCAAAGTTGCCAAGCCATTGACAAAACTTACTGGAAATGCAGTCTGGGAATGGACAGCGACCCAACAGTATGCATTCGACGAACTCAAGCGTCGAATCTGTGAAGAAGTAGTCCTCCTCATTCCCCGAAATCATGGAAAGTTTAGACTTGAAGCTGATTCATCTGACTTTGCAAATGGTGGTTGTCTCTCTCAATTTGTCGATGGAAAATGGTGGCCTGTAGCATTCCGATCTCGTTCACTCAATGAAGTTGAAAGAAACTACGAGATTTATGACAAGGAATTAATGGCGATTATGGACTCACTCGATGATTGGCGTCAATATCTTCTTGGAGCCGAAGAACAGATTGAAATCTTTACAGACCACGCAAACCTACAGTATTTCAAGAAACCCCAAAAGCTAAATCAACGACAAGCTCGATGGGTTCTTGAACTTGCGGAATATAATTTTAATCTAGTCCATCGACCAGGAAAGACAATGACAAAAGTTGACATCCTGTCAAGGATGACAGGTCTTCAGACGGGGGAAAAAGACAACGAGAACATTGTCCTTCTAAAGCCAGAATTTTTCATTTGTTCCCTTAATATCTCCTCACCAGAAGATGTATTCCTGTCGGAAATCCAAAAGAATCGAAACCACGTTGATCGACTTGTAAAGGATAACCTTGATGCCAAAAACCCTGAGTGGAAAGAAACCAAAGGGATTATTGAGTGGAAAGGACGAATCTATGTACCGAAGAACAGAGTACTTAGGTCCAAAATCCTTACTAAGTACCACGATTCACCACTTGCAGGACATCCTGGACAGTACAAAACAGCGGAACTTGTCACTCGTGATTACTGGTGGCCAGGAATTACTCGAGATGCTGGAAAATATGTGGAAGGTTGCGAGAAGTGTCAAGCGACAAAGTCTCATCGCACTCGACCCATTGGACATCTTCATCCTCACACTGTTCCAACTGAACCTTGGCAAGTAATTGGTACTGACATGATTGGAGAACTTCCTGAATCTGGCGGTTACAATGCAATTGCAATCTTCATCGACCACTTCACAAAGAGACTGAGACTTGTACCAACCCATACCACAGTCACTTCAGAAGGAATGGCGAAGATTTATCGAGATTCCATCTTCTCCACCCATGGACTTCCACGCAAGATAGTTCATGATCGAGGACCACAGTATCACTCGAGGTTCATGAAGGAACTCTATCGGCTGTTAGGCATTGAAGCGAACTTCACTACGGCATACCATCCACAGACAAACGGTCAATCGGAGCGAACAAACCAAGAGATCAAACAATATCTCTGTTTATTCATTAATTACCAACAAAATAATTGGCACGAATGGTTACCCTTAGCAGAGTTCAACTACAATGACAAAGTTCATTCAGCGACAAAAGTTTCTCCCTTCTATGCAGATACAGGAAGACACCCGTATAAAGGCACGGCAACTCAAATGACTTCGGACAACCCCTCAGTACAAGCTTTCGTAGATGGAATGAAGAAGATACGAAAGGAAGTAGGATCAGCTTTAGAGAAAGCAAAGGTAGAGATGAAGAGGCAGTATGACGGAAAGAGGAAGAAGGGTATAGAATACAAGGTTGGTGACAAGGTGTGGCTAGAAGGAACCAACCTGTCGGTAGATCGCCCAATGAAGAAATTAGGTGACAAGAGGTATGGACCGTTCATGATCCAGCAGAAGATAGGTGCCAGTTCCTATAAACTGGAAATCCCACGTACATGGAAACATGTACACAATGTTTTCAACGAAGTTCTTCTCACTCCGTATAAAGAACCTAGCTTTCCTACACAACCCCGAAACACACGCCCACCTCCTGTTGTTGTAGGAGGAGAAGAAGAATTTGAAGCAGAAGAAATCCTTGACTCGAAGAAAGTAGGAAGAGGAATCAAATATAAAGTCCAATGGAAGGGATATGGTTCACATGAGCAGACATGGGAACCACGGTCAAATCTTACAAATGTTGACCAATTGCTCAAGGAATTCCATGAAAAGAATCTGACTAAACCAAAACCCGCAATATTTCGTCGAATTGAAATCCCTATTTCTTTATTCCCTACAGAATTGTTTCGACCCCTTCCTCTTGCCAATACAGAACCCAATCTCACTTCACTACCCTCCGAAAACTTTCTTTTACAACAAGCACATTGTGGAACTCGTGCCCTAAGGAGAGGGTGATGTTACGAACTGACTCTTTTTCAATTTCTTTTTGTCTATCTTATTTACTTTTATCTTTTCCTTTTCTTTTATTTACATACATGTGACAACCTTGACATTCTCGCAATGTCAACGCATTTCTCTCATGTCTGTCAAACTGTTGACAGACTGTCATTCCCGCGCTGTCAACACAACTCTCTCATGTCTGTCAAACTATTGACAGATTGACAGTGTGAGAATTCTCTCATGTCTGTCAACCTTTGACAGATCGTTGTATAGCCTCACAGATATGACGTGAGATAGTTCCCATGGATTCATTTCAGAATATGTATATAAGATAGGGCATTTCTTAGAGTAGTCTCTATCTCTGATCTCGTCTAATCTCCTCGGTAGCTAGACAAGAATCAAAGACCTTTCCTCCCTCATTCACTTTGTTTGACTTGACTATCTCGGCTTGTGTGACGCCTAGTCATATAGTGAGTTAACAAGTCACTGACGATAGTCCCCATCGGCTATCTTCTAAATCGCGTGACGCCTGGCTACATCGTATAAAAGCTATCGAGTCGCTGACAACTGGGTTGGAGTGAATGACCCGTGGATTGGCATTAACGTAGACTTGGTCGCGCTCCAGAGTATAGTATGTCAGGTTTCCGGAATACCTACCTCTCAATGCGGACCTCCAATCGCAATTGGTCTTGAACATCACGCAAGGTACGCTTGTGTCTACTCTTTTCAACTTCTGCTCCGCGCTGTCATTGCTTGCCTGGTATCACCAGTGAAGCCTCTTTTCAAAACTGAGGGCGAAGTAGCTGCTATGAATTTTGTACGAAGTATGTGGCGCGGCCTCTGGGATAATTCATAGTTACTAATGGACGATCGCAGGTCACACTTCCTTACCTGTGCCGACTGTGTTCGCATACTGCTCAGAATCCAGTAATCCAGTTGGCGCTGAATGGCTTATTATGGAATTTATGTATGTCAGGTGCAGAGCTGGGTGAAGCCTGGGATCAACTACAGTATCCTCAAAAGCAGACACTCGCTCGCAATCTCATTGATGTCTATGACCAGCTCTCCCGGCTCAAGGCAGATGGCTGTGGCGGAATTTATCATAGCACCAGACAAATGGATAACCTTTCTTCTGCCAGAAGGTCGCCGCGGTGGCAACCCTTGTCTCTGAAATTGTTACGTCTGATGAGGAGCCACTGCAACCACTCCATTGACAATGGATATGAACTTGGACCCCTTCAAGATGTCTCCCTCATAGACTATCGCCTGGGGGTCCCTTCTCCCTCTCAAACAATGCCTACCTTCACGTCAGAGGAATATTTCAAGCTCGTTGCTTTCAATGGCAATCCTCCCACTAGATCTGATTTTGATCTTCCTACACGGGAAAAATGTGTCGAACTCTTCCAAAGCATTCATAGATTATACCCCAGCTCTACTTTGTTTGGACCATCAGAACCATCCAACTTTTATTTTTCACATGGTGACCTACACGGGGGTAATATCCTCATTGATCCCCAATCTGGAGCCATTACTGGCATCATTGACTGGGAAGCTGCTGGCTTTCGGCCGTTGTGGGCAGAAGTGCTTGGTGTCGGGTGGTTCAAGGAAGATGATCAGCGATTCATGATTGGCTCTAATGGTCCTGGAGAGTTCAAGGATGATACTGCTCCCGAGGATATCCAGCTACGAGCATTTTTTCAGCATCATCTACATAGGAAAAATCCCGATCTGTTCTCATGCTTCGTTGGGGGCGCGGAATTGCGCGCTGTCCTCTACGCTGCCATAGATGACCCGCGTCCTTTAGGTGAAACAGACATTTTTCTCCACAAGTATCACAATTTGGGATATTGGAAGGAGGGTCGTCGAGGTGCCTTTCCATGGGACATGGAGGCGTGGCTGCATAGACGAATAGATTTGGATGAGGTACGTGAACCATAACACAGTTATATTCTACTTTGAGTCAACTGATACCGCAATACATACTGCACCCTAGGCGGAAATGAAAAGAGTTGCTGGACATGGGGACTTCGAAACGCTTTGGACAGAGAAGTGGGGAGGGTAGTATGGGAAAATTTTAAGGACGGCTGAGTTTGCCTAGCGCCTTCACAAACTTTCAACCCCGCCCACATCGATACTATGCCTGGTTCTACTACTCCGCATCACTGCTGGTATAGATGGTGCAAGAAAACCAAAGAAGAATGCCAACAGCACTTCTGGTGGTGTAGTGGTTCGGGCACCCATTTACATGCACTTCAAAAGATTTGAAATGGTGGCGCATGCGAATCAAACGTCAAGGACACCCTCACGGGTAGAGTATATATGTGCGGGCTAAGTAAGTGTGTCCGTAGGTTGTTTATGCTCAATGATTTCATCATGTATTTGTCGAAACAGCAATCAGTATTAGTGGTTGATGTGAATACTCACTGAGTGAAGAGGACTGAAGGGAACTCTTGATAGTCTGGTTGAGACACTAGAATACTCTTTATTAAGAGGCTTAATGTTACGGAGGAACATCTACAGTATTTATACTAACTAGAGTTATGCCCTATGACAACTAAAGAGTAATAGTGATTCATGTATGTATACAATGAATGTGATGGAACCAGTTTCCAGTTGTCCATGATTGCATATAATTTGGAATTTCATTTATACTGTCATACCAATTATATGGATCATGTAGGCTGGGTTTTGTTGATGAAGACTCACTCGACAAACAGTGGAAAGAAGCAACATGTATCTGGGGGGTTTTTATACGATTTTTTTCTTTAAAAAAAACTGACTGACAAGTGGAATGGGGTGAGAGAGGGGTAGGAACTGGTAGGAATATATACGAGACAAACGGAATGCATAGTACATACAGAATACATAGCGCATAAACGGGGGCTGCTCCTTCAGAAAAATGATAAGCTAGAGCGACTGGCGATGCATATCCACAAGGCCACAAGGAAAAATGATTAGCTGCACGGCTCGAGATACGAAACGAGAACAAGACATACCTGAAGCTAAAAGTTCATCATCATCATCATCAAGTGCCTAGACGTCAAGGTCGTTCGGATCAAGTACCGAGCAGAGAGAGAGAGAGAGTCAAAGGAATAAGGAGAAGCGTACAAGATCGCTGAAGAGAAGTTTGTCAGCTACCAGTAGGAAAAGGATAAGGCAAAGGGACAAACGTTCGCAGCGAATCAACACACGTTCGAACCACAGCCCAAGGTCAAGAAAGAGACGAGGAGAAAAGACAGTGAGGGGAAACAAAAAAAAAGTCGATTCCAGATTACGCTTGTGTTTAGAAGACCTCGCGGTCAAAATCAGCGCTAGGGTAATGCCTCTTGACTTCCTCGATAATGAAGTGAGCAGGAGCACCAAAGGTGATGTGGTTGGACATCCCTCTGGGCATGCCAGAGTGCAAGAAAGCGACCATCTTACCCTCCGCGTTGAAAATGCAGGACCCGGAGTCGCCCTTGAAAGAGAAGTTGCCCATCTTTCTGTCAAAGTTGAAAACAGCGACTTCCCACGAATCCTGCTTAAACTCGTTACAGGTGTAAGCTTCCAACTCGGAGAAGCGGCCAAAAGTAAGGTCGGTGGTTTGGCCCTCCTTGGCAACGATGAAGCAAGGGCTGCCCTGCTCGTCGTAGAAGTACGGAGTCGCGAGACCTTCGGCTGGGACAACCCCTTGAAGCTTGAAGAGATGATTGGCAGGATACTTGAAGGAAGGCGGGTTGGCGTGATTGGGGTAAAAGAATGCGATAATCTCGTCGGAAGTAAATTTACCACCTGAAGAATAGGTTTCATTAGACGAAATGATATAGAAGAGAAACAAAGCAGAACGCACCCAGATACACGAAGTTTCCCCTGAAGTTCTTCTCCCATTTGGCCTTGTCGAGCTGGATGACGCCAATATCCCTTGTATAGCAGCGCTTGTCGACATCGTTGCGGATCTTGGGGGCCCAGTCAAGCCATCCGACGAATCGATGGTAGGCGTCGCTCCACGTTGAGTTTAGTAGCCTGAAGAAGTCTTCCAAGATGCCGAGGTCGTCGTGAAGCCTCTCCAACTCCTGCTCCTTCAACTTTTTGGACCTATTGTTCGCCGCATTCTCATCAGAGGGCACCAAAGCCGCCAGCTGCTCAGCGAGGAGCGTGGCTGTACTGAGCTTCTGAGCAATGAAGGCGCGCACCTCATCCTGAACCTTCTCGAAGCGACGACGGCTACAGTTACGGATCCATTGCTTAGGTGCACCGGGTCGTCCAAAGTCGTAGTCGGACGTGGTATCGTGGGAGACGACGTGCTTATTCGTGATGGCGAAGACATTCTTGCTCTCCTCACCCTTCTTATTCTTGCCCTCGTGGAAGAAAATACCAAGGGAGCCCTGGGCATCTTTCTCTGATAACCTCTGGGCGGCGAGGGGAACACCCAAGACGGCGGTCATAGCTCGGCGGATCCACGCGGTGGGGTCGGTGTCGTCGACGGTTTGCATCATTTCTGGACCGACCAGGCGCTCGGGAGCTCCTTCAATCCAGTGAACCGCAACCTCCTGGACACCGTGCTTTGAGAGAATAGCGAGAATGTGGGGGTTGGCGTCACGGCAGGATGCCTCAGTGGTAGTACCAGGATGGATGGAGATCCAGATTACGATGTGGCTCTCGAAGACAGGCTTGCCATTTTCATCGGGGATGGAGAAGCGCACAGGGACCATGGTAGAGACATTAACGCTATATTTCTCGTCTTTTAGTAGGTTGATGATCTTAGGAGCAACCGTTTCCTTCCAATGGGCGGCAGTGAGGACTATATCAACGACTCCGTGAGCTGTCTTCTCAGGAATGGCAGAGTGTCTCTCATTAGCATCGGGGATGACAAAAGGACGCATATAGGCATCGGAACGCTGGAAGAGATGGGGAGGGTCGTCGGAAATTCCGGTGTAGAAGTGGACTCGTTCAAAGAGGGAGATGGATTCTGGGTCGATCACGGTGGTCTCGGACAAGTCGGACAGGACCGTTAGATTGCTGTAGGGCGAGGCAGGGGAGGCAGGAGGACCCGGATGGTAAGTTGACTGTACTTGGAGGCACTGGAGCTGGAAGACGGTTAGCCCTAAAGGAGGAAGTGAGAAGTGTGTTATGCTATAGACACGAAAGAAGGAACTCGCAATTGAAATGATCCCTGACTTTCTTCACGGCTTCGATTGTCCTCTTGACCGGTTCGGTAGCCTCTGAGTACAAGCGTGATGATAAGTAAAGGGGATAGATTTACAAAATGACCAAAGGGACTCGCCAGGACCAAGAAAGCCGAGAGTTGTAAGCTCTTCATCGGTCAAGTCGACAATAACTGCAGACTTGAATGCTCGTAAAGTGTGATATAGACAACTGGTAGTACTCACACATTCCCAGGGGATCACTTGATGGGGTTTGATGCTCATGGTTCGGGGTCATGGGCCGGTTCTAACATACGGCCGAAACATCATGTGCTTGAACCGTTGCATTTAGGGATATAGTATCATTGAACTACTTTTCTTACAATCACAGTACACAGAAGCCATACAATAGCATTGTTCAATCAAAAGGGAAACCTACTCGGGAAATTCCAGAGATCACAAGAAAAGAGAAAACAAAACCAACCCATTGAAAAGTGAGCGACATTTCGTTGTTCAAACTTGATCAACAGTCTTGTGAGCCAAATTCACAGGCTCGTCGATGCTCTTCTTGTAACTGATAGATCAAAGAGGGAGAAACAACGTTTAAGCAAGCGTCAGTGAAAGGCCGTATCGGATTAGATGATAAGAGATGACCGTACTTGTGTCCGAAAGCCCTCATTCCCTCCTTCTTCGCCTTCTTCAACACCCTCGCAATCGCATCTATCCCTTTATCTAAATCTTCTATTGGCGGACCAAAGGAAAGTCTAACGAAATGGTGACATGGCGAATGGAACAAATTTCTGCGGTGGGAGGGGTTGATATCGAAGAAGATTCCGGGAATAACAATGGTTTGTTCTTTGAGCAATTCTTCGAAGAATGTCTGTCGAAACAGGCAGAAAAAGAAAAGGGATGGTGAGTGATGCATCATCGATTCCAAGAACTCATTCCCCACTAACCAATCCATTGTTCAACGGGGCCGGCAATTTCTCCAAATTCAACCAGATATAGAACGTCGCATTCGGTGGGACGTCTACATCTAGATGAAGATCCTTCAGCCTGGCCAAAACATGGTCTCGCTTCATTTTGAAGTGTTTCTGGAGAGCGATACGTTCGTTACGGGCATGTGTGGGATCGAGGAGAGGGATGGCGGCCAGTTGTAGTCTGTAGATTGATCAGTCTGTGGCAGCCCATGCACAAGAGCATTCACTCACGGATGATTAGCTCCTCCATCCAAGAACGAACCTGACTGGGACAAGGCAGTAACGAGGTTTTTCGGTCCTACGACCCAGCAAACACGCCAGCCAGGGAGACGCCAATTCTATGACGAGGGTGAATCAGTTGATCTATCCATAAATTGACATTGACACTAACCTTGGTCAAGCCATCGACGATGATGACCGCATCCTGTCACCAAAGAAATAGTAAGAATGTTAAAAAGATCACAAACGAACCAAGGAAGGTAGAAAATAAAGCATCATCACACATACCTGATTAACATCCTCGATATACTCAGCCGAGGAAATCGACTTGCCAATATCCTTGTCGTTGTCAGGGTAAAGATACCAGGAATAGAACTGCCAAATACGAGAATGTGAAGCATAGTAATGTTCGGCGTATTCAGAGACGCACTTCATCCAAAATGATAGTTGTTCCTTCTCTACCAAGCGCCACAAGCTCTTTGAGGTCGTTTCCCTTGATCACCTAAAGATATCCAAACAAACATCAATTAAGAAGTGTGAAGACACAAGCCGACGACGACGAATATATTCTGAACATACTTGGCCTGTAGGATTCCTTGGGTTTGAAGCCAGAATGACAGCCAAACCTTGCGTTGCAATGTCTTTCTGTTGAGTGCCGACCATTATATCACCGATTGGAGAAATTAGTATTTGGAGCAAAAACCATACCTTGGTTTGCTGAATGTCCAACCGGTATTTGTTCTGTGACCGGAAAGAGGAAGACATAGACGTTGAATGTGCGGGAAAGAAACATAACGGTTGAGACGTACGCTAGGATCCAAGCTGTCAAAGAGAAGAGGATGGAAAAGACGATCAGTCTCCACGCATAGTCAAACAAACAAACGGATGCCCAAGGACTGAAGGTGATAACGAAGGTATGGGACAAGAGGGACATGTTCATGTTCCGAGTCATTTGAAGAAAAAATAATATTGGAAACTCAACAGAAGTAGCATAGACACTTACGCTGTAGGAACTGGGACGAGCCTCTTGAACGCGCTCAGGACTTGGTCGTAGGCGGTATAGTCCGGAATATGGTATGACTGGTAAAGAAAGAGACGAAAGAAAGGGAGGAATAGAGGAAGGTGTTAGCTGACTGTCATGCCTCATATAGAAAAACCACAACTCAAGCTTACAGTATAAACATCCCCGATAACAGCTGCTACCCTAGACAATCCAGCACGTCCTCCAGGAACAATACACACATTCTCATAAGTGTATTGAGAGGCTTTGTTTTGGCGGTAAGTGACATTGTACAGGTTCGCCACGGCTTCACGGAGAGCTATCAAATACACTGATCAGATCACAACAATCATCCGGGAAACAAAGCAACACACCCTTAACGCCAGTAGTTGGAGCATACTCCAAACTATCTAATGACATCTCAATCGTTTTGGGTCGTTCAGGCGCATTCGGGATAGGCCCAACTTCAGGAGCGCCTTGACCGAGGTTGGCCCATTCATGTTGGGCGGTGTAAGAGAAGCCATTGGCGATGGCACGTTCACTACAATAAATAACACCGGTACTTCCTGGGTGTTGGATTCCTGGCACGGTCTCTTCCTCGGGATTGACTGTCTCAGGGAGTGCAACGACGCCTCGGGGGGCATGCCCAGCAGATTGACGGAAGATCTGTTGAGATCATGAGAGTACAGACAAGAACTGAGAAAGCGCAAGACGCACCTGATGAGCTTCAGAGTCCTTCTCGTGCTTCATGTTCCGCATAACATCCAGAACCTGGTCGAACATGTTAGAAAGTTGAGTGAATGATTTCCCCCGTGGAAGATGCATCGTGAAGGAAAGCAACGAGAGAAGAATGGAAAGAAAAGTGAAGGAACAAAGAAAACGACACGATATTGTATCTTTTTGAATAAAATTCCGAACGAGTGTATAGAGGCTCCAAAAACTTGAGGCAAAAGCAGGGCACAAGTGAGGCGCACGCGATATGCAATAGCGAAAAGTACTCTTCTTCCCTAGTACTTCCGAATATACCTCTCAGAGTCCGAAACATGCCCTCGACCATGCGTGCCAGCTAAAATTCGTCCTTAAAGCCCCTCCGTCAGTCAGTCGCTCCGATTCCTCCCATTCGACCATGTGTATCCCACTCAGCTAATAATTTATGACATCTGTCCATCTAGCGATGATTGGTCCAATCCACTGTAGCTTGCCTACAGCTTGGTTTCATCGTATCTATCAACAGGACGTTTCGTGCATATCGAAACAAAGCAAGCGGGCGAAAAGCACTCTTCCTCCAGTGTAAAACTCCCTCGCCTCGTAGGAGCACAATGCTCCGATGAGGGATCGAACACGAAACAAGGTTCGAGGTTTCAAGTTCAAGATAGAAATAGTACTTGGATCACTCACGATATCTTTAAACTTTGGTGTCCCAGGACGCGATGGGAAAGGGCTGATGGTTGTGGGCGTGTTGTGGCCGCTTTTTGATCCAAAAGGCATCTTGGGTTATTATGAGTTATATTTTTTTTGCAAGATGAGGAGAAGTGTGTTTGACTAGTACAAGTGCAAATTGTAGGCAGTGGTGGCAGTTCAAGTTCAAGGTATGTATGATTGATATTGATATATGCGGACGAAAGATGGTCACCGTGTCACTGTTGCCCTGTTCGGTGTTGAACTGAGTCCGAAATCCAGCTATGTTAGTACTAACAATAGCATATTTTTAGCACTTATGACGCGGTCTAATGACGCGCATGGCCCGTGCGTTCACCGGTCTGCTGTCGGCACAGAGTCGTGTTACACACGTGATCATTTGAAGTATAGCTCATCAGACTTGACCTTCAATTCTACATTTTCAGGCATACTTAATGATTAATGGGCTAAGCATTACAAAAGTGTTTCGCCTGGGAAACACGAATATCAGCGAAAGGAATAATATGCGGGGCAGATTAGTACCCACCTAAAGCCGAACGAACAAGCGAACACCCCACAGCGACAGTCTGCCTCACGCTGATGTCGTCTTCCAGTGAAGGGTTCACTTCCTATTTTATAGACATACATCAGTCATTTGGGATGATGGGCGCGAAAATAAAGAAAGCGGCAACGACGATGTAGACCAGAATCTCGAGACGGAGACCGTGACTTTGATAGAGTTCATTACTCACCATCAAATCCAACCCAACTAACGCTCCCGTCTCCCATATCCTTTCGCAAATATAATGTCCCTCTCTGAATGTCAGCCCTCCACGAACAGGAGTACCCGTTGAGGGAGCAACGCTTGGATCGAGCGCATCGACGTCGAATGAAAGGTGTATAGGTCGAAGTTTATCAGGATTAGCGTTATTCGCATTCAAATGATCCAACGCCATCTCAACAACTTTCCCAATCCCATACCGATCCACATCATGCATACTGAACGCCTTGATCCCGTTCTGCTTCAAGATCTTCTTCTCGCCCGCATCGACATCGCGGAGCCCGATGTATACGATGGAGGACGGTTTCAGAACCGGTTTGATCCAAGCGAAAGGTGTTTGTGACGAAGGGGACGGATTGAAGTTGGAGAAAGCCTGTTGGTTCCCGTCTAAGCCCATGAGGAAGGAAACGGGCATTCCGTGGATGTTTCCAGACTCGGTTGTCGCGGCGGTGTTAATGTCTGCATGCGCATCGACCCAAATTACGCCGGCTTCAGGATGAGCACTTCATAAGAAGGAAAACTTTAGCGATATTTCAAGTTTCGGAGAAATGGCACAAGGAAAGATTCGGAAAGGATTAACTTAAATCAAGACTCACTCTAATGTTCCGGAAATAGTACCCATCGCCAGCGAGTGATCACCTCCCAGTGTGACAGGCAATTCTCCCTTCTTTGCATGTCCCGAGACAACCTTGGCCACCTCTTCACATACGCGTGAAACCAAACGGGGGTTCTTGAGTATACCGATTGGCGGATCCCAATGGTTCGATGTCGAGGTGTCATTATCCGCAGATGAGGCAGTCGGTGCGGCAGAATCAACGGAAGACGATGACAAAGTGAACTTGATATCCTCAAATTGATGATGACCGTCGAACTTTACGTTCCAGCCTAATTCTTCGAGCTGATTGACAAGGCCGGCTTCGACGAGGTGTATCGGGCCTCTGTCTACGCCAAGTTTGGGCTGACCGCCACTGAAGGGACATCCGACGATCTGTCGAATTGATTGTAAGTATAGTGGAGAATGAAATGAACAGTCTTAGTTACAGATGCTGTCTTGGGAGCTTTGAGAAATTGAGGAATAATTTCAGAGGACATAATATAGGACTGTCGTTGTTTACGAATAAGAATACTAGGCGATGCTTGAGTCGAACCTCGGACACGAAATCTGAGGAAATTGTTGATATGGTGATTCGAGTGCTAGTCCAAGCAGGTCGACACGTCGGAAGAATAGGTTTTGTTTTATTCTGTATTTAAATACCAAGGTTGTAAACACAAGCAAGATCCGAAAAGGCAGAGCACAAGGAGCTGTAAGAGATGAATACAATATGATACCCGATTCGTTGCCACCGAGCACGGAACAACAGGAAGAAGTAATGTAAGTACTCACAAGTTATCTGATTATATGCATACTAACTCAAGGGGTGACTTGAGTATGTTGTAAGTAGTACTGTTATGACAATTGTACAGTACGTGCGGCTGGCCGGGTTACGTTCATATCCATCACGACGCTGCAAAATCGTTATGACTAGGAATAATCAGAGTCGGAATTGGAGTCGGCATTCTTCCCAGCTCAGAGCACCAATTGAAGATCAAGCTAGATACTTCAAACCGTAAGTATATCTCAAGATTGGCCAGGACCTTCGCAGTATTGTGATAATTTGTTATTCTCTCCACATGATGTACATACATTCAACGAAAACATGACAGCGAACATGGATGACTACAGAAATGCCCGGAAAAGAGTACCATTGTATTGACCTGAAAGTTAATGAGAGTCATGACAAAGGTCCCCGAAGTTGCATACAAAACAATAAGTACGCAGAATTCAGATATGTCCTTTGTGTAAAGTTTACCCCAAGAGAACTAATATCGATTAAAGGCAGCGAAGCATTCAAAGAGAAGCTTCAACTTCCCTCAACAAGACCACTCGAACCTTCAGCAGATTCGTCTGTCCTGCGCATCTGTTTCGCCCATCGGAGGCCACATGCGTTACAAAGAGTCTTCGGCCCCAGAGGTCCCTGTGGAACCTCGTTAAGATTCGCATAGAAAGTGACTTATGAAACACCCTCACTTTGCGCCATTCAGGAGAATCTGTACGCCCACAAGTAACGCAAACGTATTGCTCTGTAGGATGCATTTTCTTGAGCTATCCGGATAACAAACATGAGTTGAATGAGTTCAAGGAGATGTTCTCCCTCGTGCTTGACGTAGATCACGAAGGGAAAAACAAACAGACCTTCTTCTTCTTCTGACCGTCTTCCAGCTCTTCCTCTCCAGGATTACTTGAAAGCGTTATACTATCGAATGAAGATTTGATTGGTGACTTTACTGCATCCAAGCCTAGATAGAACGGACTCGAGGGATCCGCTTGTTGGCGTTGCTGAGTAAACAATGCTGAGGAAGTTGAATACAAGGGAGACGGCGCAGAAAGCTGTTTGGCTTTCAATGCTTTGAGTTTGCTCTGCAGATGCTCGTTTTCGAGCTGTAATTCCATCAACGTATTCAGCCTGGAAGAAAATCATTCGGTCGGAAATTTCAAGCAAGGTTTCCGTTTCCGTATAGATACGCACATGTTGATATTCCGACTGGTATAGGGTTTCGCCATCGCAAAGAAACACTGGCAGCCAGATGATGGGTTATTCTCCACTACAAAGCGAGGATAGCCTTTGATTTCAAAGAGGACTTCCTTCATCGGCGTGTATGGATAAGACGTTGCTGGTGTGCCGCATTTCAGACGAACATAAGCCAAGAGTTCTTTGCTTCCTCCAAGACTCTCATCAAAGGATGCTCGGAAAATTGGCTGGTCGTCGGCTGAGATTTAAATTCATACCGTGATTTCAGTTGATTGTACAGATTACTCACCATGAATAAGGTCAGTAAACTCATGATCAATTATATCTCCTTCCTTCCAACCCAGCAGATCGTTTACAGCGGGATTGCAATAGAGAATTTTGAGCGTCGAGGATAATACGAAGATACATGTATCGGCGAGTTCCGAGATTAACAAATCTGCCCATCTTTTCCGTTTCGTGAACTCAAAGGCGTGGGGAGTTGTTCCAGAGCTTGTAGGTGGCTTTTGAGATGAAAGCGAAGACGACATGGAGCGCCCCTCAGAAATGAGGGTGATAAACAAGTCTCAAGTTCGGTTCCTCATCGCTCCTAAACTTTGTTGAACAGCAAACACGTTTTCCTCCCGAAGTATATGTATATACTGGGAATGAATTGGTGGATTTGTGGATCCAGGAAGCTGTAGAAGCCGTTTCACGAGCATAACTTTGGATATGTGTACAAGAAATAGCAGTGACCCAAGTGGGATGAAGAATGAGTCAACTGATGTGCGCGTAAGATATCTCTATAGACATAACGAAAAGATGGAAATTTTATGGAGAGGCAGTCATCTGTGGTTTTTTCTACCCTCTTAGATGATACAGTACCCTCCGTCAACGCGAATTTCAGATCCAGTCATGAATCTTGAAGCGTCACTGGACAAGAAAACCACAGCACCCTATGAAGAACAGTCAGTCGGTATCAGTCTTTTCTTCACCGAGCATACTCACTGCCAGATCCTCAGGTTCTCCGATCTATATTTGAAATGAGAAAGACAGCCTGTACAGCAGAGCAGAGACAACGACATACCCGTCCCATTGGAGTCAAACTCTCCCATGTTTTCTATGAACAAGGCCAGAGTAGCACATCAATAACCGTGCTTCATCCAGAGATGCGTAGCTCGTACCTTCAGCTCAGGATCGTGATTGAGAATAGTCCTTGTCAACTTGGTGGCCATGTAACCAGGGCTTGGCGCGAAGAATCAACATCAATAGCTTGCGGGACGTTTGAAGGTGTATACCTCAGAACGTTAACTCGAACGTGCTTCTTCGCCCACTCTACAGCTAAGCTAGAAGCCATGTGCCTCACAGCTAGGGAATACATGTCATTCAACGCGTTCATAATGAATAATGAGAATCTGGACCCACCTGCTTTTGATGCGTTATAGGGCGTTTGAGGCTGTTATGATATGGTGTGAACAACGAAAGAATGGAGGCTAAGGTTGAAATACCTGGGGAATATTGATGATCTAGAAGCCCCATTAATGCCAAGCAAAAACAGAAACCACTACAACTCACGTTGGCACTCATACTGGCCACTAAAACGATAGATCCACCGCCTTGAGGGATCATGTTACGCGCCGCTTCACGGGCAGTGAAGAACGCCCCATGTACGTTGATATCATATAGACGCTTTATACGGTCGAATGGGTAACTACGTTGAGAAACGGCAAGGGTGGGCGACTTTAAGATCCGTATCCGAGAAGTCAGGATATACGGCAACCACTCACTCAAATGCTGCGTAGTTTTCAACAATTCCTGTAACACGGAAACAGAGGCACATCAGATGTCAACTCGTCCTGTGGGGGTCACAAGGTGTGGGAGCATTTACCAGCAGAGGCAACGACCGAGTCTACGCGCCCAAAGGTGTTGATAGTTTCGGCATACGCTCTCTGAACAGAAAGTTCAGAAGACACGTCGCACTCGATACCAATGATCTTAATGTCTTCCTTCTTCAGGTCGCTGTTAACTTAACAAGATCTCTTCAGTAACATGTTCACCGCCATTATATTTAAAAAATGCGGGGTGGGAAACGAGAATGACATGACTGACCGCATGCGAGTTCGGTGAGCTCCTTGGCAGCTTCCTTTGCCTCTGACTCTTTTAAGTCAACGATTGCGATCGTTGTGCATCCACTTTGAATGATTGTGTATATTAGTGGAACGAACAAGGAGTAGAAGAGAGCTACTTACGATTGAACAAAAGCGCGACAAAATTCATTGCCCAGACCACGAGCAGCACCAGTGACCAGACAGACCTAAGCATATCAGCTCCGAGCTCATCAACACAGGAATGACCAATGACCAACTTTTCCCTCCATCGAGAAGTCAGAAAGTGTTTTAGGCGACTTTGTCGGAATTGTACTTGAATATCTCCACCTATTCACAGTGGATATGCGAGGAGCAAAGACATTGGAGCGAAGCAGAGATGTTCCTCGTGAAGAAATTCGAGCAGACATGGGAGTAACAGGTTAAAAATTTTGGATGGAGTCGCTTAAATGGGGTTCAAGTTGTGAGTTGGTAGGGTTATGATAACGGAGCGGGGTTAGGAATTGATTTGATTCTCATTGCTCCGCTTTGCGGTGCGGCAAGCCGGAGTAAAGGATTACCGAATTCGGTGTCTTCAACACAAGTGTACTTATAACAAGTTCTCATCCTTCAATCCATCGAGATAACAGCCTAGGTAACATAGAATATAAATACCCTACATAAAATGATGCACAAACAAGCCTCATATGAGAAAAACAAGTCAACGAGTAAAGTATGTAATAAACGAAACTAAAAACGCTATTGGGTATCCTTCAGAACAGAGTAGAATAAAGCGAGAAAATGCACTAAGAATTATAGGATGATAATGAGCGAGGGTGAGATTGGTGGCCGGCGGGTCGATGAGGTCGATAGACCTGGGAAGATGGCGGAAAAGAGGTGAAGCAGAAAGACGTGATCGGTGCCGGTGAAGGGTAAACGAACGTGGTCGCCATCGCCTGCCAGAGGTCGCAGCAGATAAAACAAAAGATAAGTTTATATACATGCAAACTTGGATTTTCGTTTGGATAACTCCTCCATTCGCGAATCGAGCTGTTGCCTCGCACGATCTTTAGCCTTCCTCTCCTCGTCGAGCCGCTGCTCGTATGATTGCTTTTCTTCAACTATGGACTGTCGGACATTTACGACCTCTCGCTTAGTATCAGTGAGTTCCTTCCGGAGCGCTTCAATGTCTCCATTCAGCCGGTCTCGTTCACGGGCAAGTTCAGTCGCATGCATGCGGGCTTTACGCACTGCATATAACGAGAGCATTCAGAAATATGAAACGGTGACAGAAACAAAAATGAACATACAGTTCTTCTCCGAGTCACCCAAAGAAGTTTCCAGGGTGCTCACAAGATCCATGTGAGTCTGGAGGTCGCTTTCACAATGCGTGAGCTGTTTATTCAATGTCTTGATCATAACCTCCTGTTCTTCCAGTTGCTTCGCCTGTTCATCAATCTTGACTAGCGCTTTAGCATCAGGTACAGCTGAAGCTGGCAGCGATGCAATCATAGAACTCCCGAGAGATGTAGCAGGCGTGGCGGGGGAATCTGGTACTTGTTGGGAGTCTCGCGACGATGACGACGTTCCTGCAGAAATAACACTAAGATCATGATGTATCGAACGAGGTGCAGGTGGTGGAGGCACCGACGGTGGAGGTGTCGGAGGAGGAAGTTTTACACCAGCGGCGCCCGGTATGCGATTGAAACGCTCTGTGGCGGGTCGGCCATTTGGTGGAGAGCCACTACGAGCGATTTGCGCCTGCAATTCTCGAACGAGTGTATCTGAGCGACCCTTCTCTACTTGCAGCGTGTCTTTTTCGTCCTTGACTTTCTGTAGATTTTCTTGAAGTTCCGCAAGTACAGACCGATGTCGTTCCAGTTCCACTACAAGTGATTCGCGCTTTGAAGCTTCTTGAATGAGGAACGATTGCTCCATGCGAGTCCGCTCAACTTCCGCCCTGAGTTGAGCCAGGTCGGAAGCAATGTGATTACGCTCATGCTCGGCGTCCGATAATTTGCCTCCCAAAGTCCGGATAGTGTTGTCCTTCTCAACGATCTGTTCTTCGTGAGTTCGCCGTTCTTGATCTCGCAGCAAGAATTCGTCAGCAGCAACTTTGTGTGCCTCTAACTCCTGCGTGAGGAGCTCGTTCTCCTTACGAAGCGTTTCAGTCTCCTTGGTATGCTGAGTCTTCAAATCTTCTAAAGTAGCCCGAAGACTTTGCGTCGTCTCTGCAACGGTTTGCTCGCCGAACGTCCGTACATCTTCCAAAGACTCTTTGTGCTTCTCCTGCAGTGCAACGATGCTATTGTTCAATTCCGTGATCTCCTGCTGGTGCTGAGTTCTTAGCTTCAGAACTTCCGCGGTGCGAGCTTCTAGAAGATTGGACATTTTCAACTCGGAGGCAACGGTCATCTCCTGAGTCATCTGCTCATGAGAAGTTTGCAAACTTCGAAGTTCTTCGGTATGAGAGCGTGTTATGTCCTCCAATAGCGCGGCTTGCTGCTCTTTTTGAGATTGAAGGGCAGCGTCGACTGCGGTTCGGGCATCGACAGCAGCTTTGGATGAATCCGTCTCAAGAGAAGAGAGCGCTGCATTGAGTTTCTGGCTCTCCATTCTCTGCTCTTCCTTTAGTTTGGACACAAACTCTTCGTGCTCGACATGTAATTGGCTCAACTGTGAAGCGTGTTCGGCTTGAATAGAGGTAATAGCACCGGCATGATTCTTTTGGGCAGATGAGAGGAGGGAGGCGTGCTCATCCCGCAAAGAAGAAAGTGCAGCAGTGTGTTCGGCTTGAAGAGAGGAAACGGCCGCAGCGTGATCGGACTTCGCCTTTTCAAACTCTTCCGTGAGTGCTGTCTCTTTCCTCGACATTGCCGCACGAAGTTGGCCAAGGGCAATCTCGGCACCTGCGTCCTTATCAGCAAGGGCATGTGCATGATCAACCTTCAGTTTCTCCAAAACCTCCGAATGTGAAGCTTCTTTCCTGGAAACAGCAGATGAATGTTCGTCCTGAAGTTCCTGAAGGGCTAGACCGCGTGACGATTGAGATTCCGAAAGCAAACTCTCCTTCGCCATCTCAGCCATCCGGAGTTCAGCAGCATGTTCTTCTTTCAACTTCTCCAACACCGCAGTAGATTCAGCAGAATGTCTAAGCAGAGTTTCGGCGTGGTCGCTCCGCAATTTGGTCAATGCATTGTAGTAATCCTCCTCTGTCTGCTGGATGGAAGTCGTTGCATCGGCGTCCTTTTGTTTCAAGGCCTCCGTGTGTGTACTTATGGCCTTCGAAAAAGCGCTTTCGTGCTCTCGGCGAGCTCGAAGAAGGGTATCGTTTGCTTCCTGCAGTTTGCTACGAAGCTCTTCCTCATGTTCCTGCTGCAGTTTACCAAAAGCTTCTTCATGGCTCTGGAGAGCCTTTGCGAGTGCAGAAGATGCAACAGCGAGCTCGTCTCGTAACGTGGAAACCGCAACTTCGTGGTCTTCCTTCATACGAGATAGAAGAGTGTTCAGCTCCTCCTGCTTCAGCCTCATTGCGTCCGAGTGAGATCTTCGAAGCTCGTCTATCGCAATAGCATGTTCCTCTTCTGCTGAAGATAAAGCTTCCAGCAATTCAGACTCGCGCTGTTGCACCTCTTCGAGCTTTTCAAGATCTCTCTGGTGCTTTTCCCGCAAGGCCTCGACCTCAGTAGACATATTGAGGGCCTGCGTGAGCTGATTGAGATGAAAACAATGGAGAATGTAATGTTACGAACCTGGTCTCGAGAGAGCGTGGTGAGTTCATCAAGTGACCGTCGAGTTTGGTTGAGTTCCTTAGTCAAGCTATCAACAATCTCCCTGTGACTTGACTCTTTCTGTGCCATAGATCTGGGAGAAAAAGTCATAAGGTTGTACCGAAGATAGAGCATCACTACGTACAGCATGAGTTCATTCAGCCTGTCAAGAGACTCATCTGTATCAGAGACAATTGAATCGGAGGCAGAAACAGAGTCGTGGTCTCGTTGAGCATTCCCGTTTTCGCTGTGGAACTGCATACTTCTCCGTATGTGTTCAAACTTGTTGATTGTCTGAGGTGACAAGAAGCTTTCAGGAGGAGGTTTGTCGTCGCGACCATTTACCAGTTCAAACTGTAGATCCCGGAACTGATCAGAAGACGACGAGGCGGAGCTCTCGGTTTGGTTGGCCTTCAGCAGCGAGATTTCGAGGGCAGATATTTCCGCTTCTCGGTCCTTCAACACTTCCTGTAAACGCATGATTTCTTTTTCAAGGCTGACTGCAGACCTCTCAGCGGGTACGATGTTGGCGAACCCGTTGGGAAGTGATATCGACAAGTTGGGACGCGGACTCAACGTTACACTATGGGAATTGGATGGTGAATGAGAACTAGCTGTTCCATGACTTGAAGAGGAATGTTTGCGCGAGCGAGCCGAGGAGAGCTCCTGTGAAAGCGATTGCGATTGCGAAAGCGACCTATGAGAAGGTGAACATAAGCTTGACATGAGATGTTGAAAAGGTGCTTACCTCGAGTGGAGCGATTCTGTTGAGGCCGCCTGCCTGAAAAAAAGTCGTCGCCCGCCAGTGTTGTACTGGGTTTCGCTTGTTTCTCGAAGGCGACCACTGGTCATTCGCCGTCTGATCACGGGTTTTTCGGGTGCTCGTTCGGAGTCTGTAGTGTCCGCTACGCTTTCCGGTCCTGTGGCGTTGGCAAGCTTCGCTTCTTGAATTTGCGCTGCGAGATCAGATATCTCTCGAAGGGCATCGCGGTACTTGGTTGTTACAGACGAAAGGTCGGCTAAAGTCGCATTATGAGTTTGTTGGAGTGCAAAGAGCTCTTTCTGGAGAGAAGGGTTTGTAGTTGATGACTCTGGCAAGTCCGGAGAAGAAGAGATACCAGAATCTCCTTTCGTATGGCCGTTGAAAATAGGTTCAGCAGTACTGAAAGCGTCACTGTCGCTGCATTCTTTAGAAGGAGATGAACCAGGGGTAGATAAATCAAGTTGAAGACTGCGTCGAGCGGCTGCAACTTCGTCCGCAACAGTACCAAGTCTGAGACGGGCGTCTCCTGCATCTTGTCGCTTCTTCTCCCACTCCTCCATTTTGATCTCCAATTCACGGACTTTCGCCTCCCTCTTCTCAAGGTCGCTGCGCCAATTATCGCCGTCCTGTCGGAGAGCTTCCAGCCGTGCCTGAAGGACTTGAACCTCCTCCAGCCGTTGTTCGCTTTCCTTCTCGAACCTTTCAACCGTTCGTTGCAGAGCAAGTACAGACTCATCGGAGCGAGACAACCGCATTTCTAAATCGGCGATGTATTTTGCAGAATGAATATCTGATTCCTTGTAGCGGGCTACTTCGCGCTTGAGGTCTGACATTGACTCGCTGGAAGTGATGGAAGTTTCGTCATACATTTTCATCTTCTCCTCCAGATCACGAACGTAAGCCTACATACACCATCAGTGAAAGGAGCAATGAGCTTTTTTGACTCCTAAATTGTGATAAAGATGCTCCTACCTCGGTTGATGCTTCCCTTTCCGAAAGCTTCGCGACTCTCGACCGTAGCTCCTCTACGTACAGCTCAGTCGCAGAATGCCTCTCTGTCACCGCTGCCAACTCTTCTTCTTTCTCTTCCACCATCTCGTTGGTATGCCGTAGAGCAGCCCGGTTGAGACTAAGTTCAGCCTCCATGGCAGCAATAGTTTTCTCATACTCCTCAATCACTGGACCGACAATTTCCTCGTACTTTCCTGTGCCCGAAACTGCGCCAGCTGATCCACGATGCTTGTCGCCGAGCTCTCTTCGAAGCCTGGTGAGCTCTTCTGTGCGCTCAACGAACTTGCCTCTCAAATCCTCGTAGTTATTTTGCAACTCTGTCATCTGTGCCAGCACCTTCTTACCAGCACCTTCAATAGGTTCTGGTACAGATGCAGCGGCATCAATGTTGGAAATACTGCCGCCGCTCTTCAATATTTTGACTTCCTTGCGAAGCCGAGTGACGGTGCCTTGCAACCACTCAACATCATCCCACCCGTCTTCTTTTTCGTTGACCACAGCTCGGTTTTTTATATTTCGAGCGCGATTGGCATATTTCAGGGTATTGACTGTCTCGGCGGCGTTCCATTCAGCGGGACTGACGCAGGCAATCATGAGTGTATGGGCGTTTCCACCGAGCGAGTCCTGAAGTAGACGAGTAAGTTTTGAATCACGATAAGGAACGTGTGTCGCGGTATGCGATTTTGCTCTGGAAGGGTCACCGAGGGCGGATATGACGTTTCCGAGGGCGAGTAGACCGCTGTTGATTGAAATGCCTTCTTTGATACGTTCACCTGCAGCAGCAGTTCGCTTCAACTAGGGAACGCTTTTCAGTAACATGAGATCAAAGCAGCGATGACCCTTACTCTTTCAGACCCGGCCAGATCAACGAAATGAAATTTAGACACAATTGTCGTCCATTCACCCCCTTCATCATCACCGCCAGCACTAGCACGATCACCGGCATGTCCAAGTGCACTCGATGGCCGCAGCCCCCCGCCCCTTCCCATGGCAGCAGCAAAACTAGGAGTCGCCGGCCGACCAAAGGTGGGAGAACCTACTCTAGTTCCAGAGGTGGACCCAGAGCCTGACCCAGAGTATACAGAACCTGGTCGGGCAAGCCGAGATGGGGAACGTCCACTTGGAGGAAGTGGAGACGACGACCGCGGCGGTGCACCCGAACCGCTATACTTCTTCTGCGTGAATGTCAAAGAGAAGATGGCATGCGAACGGGATGATTGTGCGTTCATATCAGTTTCATTGGTCCGACGAATTGACGTCCCCTTCCGAATAAGACTACATATTCCATTCAACCCATGTTGAAGCGTACAAGCGGGAAGATACTCACGTCATGACTTCGTTCGCGTTTTTGACATTCACTTCTCGTAAACCTCCCCATATTATATGACCATCTTTGTCTTCTCTAATCTGCACCTCTCGTCGTCCACCTGCTCCGTCGTCCATGCTCAGCAGGTCAATCAGATCTTCGTTGTATATTTCAATGAATGAGCCCTTGATACTGTAGTTCCAGGTGCCGCCCCGTTCCTCTTTGAGTTTTCTCGCCGCAGCGAAAATAGTAGAAACAGCACGAGGAATGATGCCCATGCCATTATTAGGGTCGGAAGGATTGGCGTCCAAATCTACACCAGTCATGGTAAAAGTTTTACCACTGCTCGTTTGACCATAGGCGAGAATTGTGCAGTTGAATCCTTCAATGAAACGGGATACCAGAGGAAGAGCAGTAGATGTAAAGAGTGTATGCTGTGTCGTTAACGGATCGTGGACTTGATCGAAGGAGAAGTGTTGCTTTTTGGCGCCAGGACCTGATGTAGCAGTAGAAGCGGCTGCAGCAGCACCTCCAGCAGCTGGCGTGCTAGAAGTTGCCTCTACAGCGACCGAGGTAGACGACGTAGCATGAATAACGGTGCGTTGGAAGCGAGCTGGTATGGAAGTGCTGTCTTGCTTTGTGGGTGGCCTTATCCTCAGGGCTAATCAAAGAAGCCATCAGATTTGGTGAGAGGTAGTGATTGGAGGCATACTTACCAACTTGGACTGAGGTAGTCGCCGCCGACGACGAGGGGGCCATGGTTGCCTTCAACGTTCAAGAGCCAAAATGACAAATCAGGTGTCCAATGTGATGTTCTCACGCCTTATCCTTAACGGGCCGCTCGGAAGCGAGCGTTGATCGAGTGAGGTCTTGACAACGAAATTTAAAGCGGAATCAAATCCTCTTCCGTTAATTTATACCTACAGTATCCAGTCAAATCATTTCCAGGATTCACTGCTTCACTGATGGTATCAGGTCTTATCAGGTGCGCCTGTGCGAGCGGAATCCACCCACGGAACTGCAGGGGAGGTTATTTTACTGGCTAAAGCATACTTACAGTATCTGATCGCCAGGCAGTCCAACAAAACCTTCACTTGTAACGCACTAAAACCTATGTATGTACGAACCAGAATCATTGTGCCACACAGCCCCTGTATGAACCCAGATTTCTCACTGGTACAGCTTTGATGTATTCTGATAGGACCTGTGTAATCAGTATTAGCTCCTGTCACTCCATGACCTTTCGTTACACACCTGTTATCATGGAGGTAACAGCGACTCGGCTATTTGACCTGACCTCTGTTGCAGGAACCAAAACCCCTGACTGCTCTTGAAACAAAGGCATTCGTACGGGTGATCCTGAGCCAATATGTAGAGAAAAAGTAAGAGCGTCGAAGGATGTATGTGTTGATCAATGGTATACTTTGAAAATGATACTTTGGCAATGAACCTAGAAAGTTTACGGTTTGAAGGAGAGCATGAGGATACTGTCAGACGTACTGTGTTATCCCACCCTGGTTTATGGGGATTGAAAATTGGGTAGAGCAGCCACATCGGTGGCACTGTCAAATACTACAGTACCAGCTATGTACTCTGATTACCTTATAGATCCGAAGCATATTCTCGGAGCATCACTCCACTCAAAAAATCGTAGGCAATCAACTTCAAAGGATGTGTTATCGTGTCAACTTCTCGGAGCGATACAAATCTCGCGGTAGGACCTGAAGATCTTCATATTTTCCTGAAATTTCCGAGAGAAAACGATAACATCAAGGAGTCCGGATACCCGTTCGTGATCTAGTTGCACGGACGTCTTCTCGTTCACGAAATGAAAAGAAAAGCTTCGATCTATAACACACAAAGTTGAAAACAATCGCTGCAGAACTGTCACTGTGATGGCGGAGGGATCGGAGTCTGAACTTTGGTGCTCGACTCAGGCGTCAGCCTCTTCAAGCCTTCAATTCGAACCTTAGCTTCAGCATGGATCCTAGCTCGCAAAATGACGGAGTTCTCAAGGCACATAAGTGATACGAGAACCATAATCTTATAAGCAAGTCCACTATCTAGAATTGTCTGGTCAATGGTATGCTGTCCTTCCTAGTATGTAGTTTCTCCAATCAAATCACAATGAGCCTGGTCACAATCTCAGATGTGATACGTAGTGGCACACAAATGGGCTTCCTTCATAGCAAAACTTCGATTAATTCCAGTTTCTAGGTTTTGTGATCTTTGTTCACATTCCTTGTTGATTTTTTCGTGAACCTATCCCTCCAAGCTCGTTTCGATGCCGAGGATGAACAGCGACCAAGAACAATCTTCTCACTTCCCGTCGTCTACTCTCACAATGACATCGAGCAAGATACAGCAATCTTTGAATCTTATAGCAGACCCTGAAGATGAAGCTGTTCAAAGCCATTTGAAGGCATTGCAGAATGAGCTGGAAGAGCTTCATGATGAAGGTTATCTTTTCCGTAAGCTGAACTATCTCACCATCTTCAATGACCTTGGCCGACCTTTTACCTGTTGCTTTGTTTTTAGAACCGGAGATATATTCAGAAGATGAATGCGTGAAACTCGCGAACTCCCTCAACGCTAAAATCCAGCAAATTTCCGCGTCATTGGTACGAGCGTGTTGTGGTTCACCTGGAAATCTTTCCTCCATGAGTAAAAGTAAAATCTCCGCCGACGACTTGTTACAAATCCAAACCATCCGACCATTGATTGGTAAACTAGCCGTTGAATTTTTTCTGGATTCGCCCAGTAGTCAACATACAGGTAGTAGCGACAACAGAAAGTACATGTACATCATTCGTTGCGCTATTCAAACAACCCTGGCTGCTCTTTGTGGAGAAATTATCAACGCGTGGTCGTTCAACAAGGAAGAAAATAAAATGCTTTCGAGTATCTACAACTCTTTGCGAAACCAGTTCGGTATGTGTTCTCTATGGAACGCGTTCAATTTCCATCTATCAACCGCGACTGATCATTTACATTTAACAGATAATTCAGCCTTGACAGGGACCTGGCGATCACTCACTCGAAGTCAAAGCAAAATTCCCGAATATCACCACCTAAAACCTGCTGCCATCCGCTCATATATCGCTGAAACCGCAAAAGTCCTCGTTCTTTCTGGATATATCTCTTGGAATCTAGATGATACACAGGGTATCATTCAAGAATATTTTGAAGAAGAATTCGCAGATCTGTATAATTACTGCTTCCGCTTGGATAGAGTCACAGGCGAGAGCATTCAAGCTTTTGACACTGAAGTCTATCGACCCGAACCAGGAGAAGCTTATGAGCATGCAAGCATGTACAATATGGACTCCAGCACGAAATCTAGCAATTCCTCGAGCAGTACTACTAAAATTGCTTTCTCGTGCCGTTTGGGTCTACTCAAGATTGGAACAATCAAGCCAGAAAATGGAGGCTCGGAACCTGAAGATGAGATCTTGCTCAAGGCTGGGATTCAGTTTGCGAGTCTTTTGTCAGACTTCGAGACTGCAATACCATGACGAAGAGAGGTTGATTCGAAGAAACCTAGTAGGAGAATATACCACTATTTTGATTTTGAGTGCTGTTATTATGACGTGAACATCGATATCTCTGCGGTATAAACTAGGGCTCAACACTTTTGCCAAAGTCTCAACTCTAACAGTTATTTCGAAGTCCTAAATACTTGTAACAATACATCGAAAAACTCACTGTGAACATACTAGTTCGTCCAGATTCATCACAGAACCTGATAAGTGGCAGGTGGTATGGCACGATTGTGTGACTTGATACACTGACGGTTATGCATGTAATCTAGAGACACAGTCGAATACTCTCACAGACCATCGAATGTGTTTTCTGTGGCGAAAGACTCAGATCCGCATCGTGTGGGCCTTTGTCTGGCCATACTTATCGACCGATAATCCCGACCCAGAGAAAAGCATCCAGTTCGACTCAAACTCGGGTTTATTTGACTATCTAAAAAAAACTCACATACACTTCACTAGGACGGAACACATATATATATGAATAGACGGACCTGCATTCGAGGTACTTCGAAAGTTCATCGTCCAGATCCTAAGACTCAATTAGGTTCCTAAGCCTAAACGCGTCGGTCTTCGAAGCCACTTTCTCCCAAAACCTTCATACCTTCCAGATAATCTAGACTACATCAGACCTCAGGTTCTGCTACCACTCTCCCGCGAAGTCAGAACTCTTCGGCCGGCTTGCACTTTGCCAAAACCGAGTCCATCGAAAGCAGTTTGATTACCAGGCAGAACGCTGTACATATACATGTAGCCCCACCTCTGGGCTCTCATGAGCGACGAACCCATCAGTGGAGAAAGCCCGTCTGGGACAGTAGCACTAGTGCAATTTGAGATTATCATCTTCGCCAATAGACACAAAGATACACCTTGTTGGAAAAATCGGGCGCATACGAAACTGGTGCCCACAGCCGAGTCCCAATGATGTGCTTCAAAGACTCATCGCCGTTATCCAATTTCTCAACTGGATATCTGAGCATGACCAAATGTTCGCGTCGCTCTTTGGAACCAGCTTCTCCTAAAACCTTCATAACTTACAAGCCATGCATTTGAACTGCCTCAAACCATAGTTTCTGCTTCCACTTTTTCACAAAGTCAGGACCATCTCCGGCAGTGCGTGATATGATGTCGTAGGGCCTTCTGATCCCCAGAAAGATCGGAACGCGGGACGCATACATACGGGCCCCCCACGTTGAGAGCTTCCAAGCCAGAGCATGAGCGACAAGCCTAATGTGGGATACAACATTTGATATCATTGGGTCTAACATCCAAATCGAATTTCGGAATGTTCTTCTTGGGCTCTAAATAGGCCTGCACAGTGGAAGCAAAAAGTTCGCCGAAGATGATAATTTGGTAGGCAGCACGATTAGATTCAGTTTGTAAGGTGGCTGGTTCAGAGACCCCTCCTTTCCAAATGCATTCAGTTTTGCACCACTGTTGTCCAGCCATTTTGTCAATTCTATCAGCTAAAGGATTGATGATAGAGAAACGAGCTAAATCAAGGAGCCGGATGTCCTTTAGGGTCAGAAGAACGCCTCCACGCTACCTTGTTATGCAAGGCGAAGTCTTTCAGTGTTTTCCGCATTACCTTGCTGATTTACCGGGTAGTCGTAGCAATTAGGAAATGGAGATGTGGTTCCGCAAATGTAGGAGCTGAGGCTGCGGCTAGTCGCAAAATACAGTTGGGGAGGCAGTGTAGAAAGCGAGGTGGACGGTTCGACATGTAGAGCCTGCTTTCGTCAAGTCTCCAACGTTGCGAATGTATAGAGGAAGAGACGAGAGTATCTCCAACGAAGGATCTGAATTGTACCATGAAAAGCAGTCAATATTGTACTTATGTAAACGTTCTCGCTTTCACTGATGTCGATTGACCTTGAATGGGCCAAACTTGACTCTTCGCTATCCCATACCTTGGTAAATGCATTGAACAGGCAACTTAGCACGACACCAAAGCCATCGTTCATTGGCCCTATCGAAGTCACTTCTATCGATTTCGGCACAACCGCACCGGACATCGAGTTAGTCGATCTCCGCGACATATACAGGGACTTCCTCGAAGACGACGAGGACGATGAGAAGGAGGCAACTAAGGTCACAGAGGGAGCAGACGACGAAGATGGCTTTGAATGGGTGTCACGAAAAGCTGCTCGTCGTGAAGAAGGTCTGTCTTTCCAGCAAATGCCACATTTTGGACGCGGAGGTCCAATGGATATGTTTGCTTCTACTCCAACCCTACATTCCCCCGTAATCGACACATGGAATCCTACTCTATCCAGCTTAGTTGACCACAGACCTTACCACGCTTCCTGGTCCAGTCCAGGAGCCTCTCCATTCCGTCGACCACTGTCCAGCAACCCTCTCCCTTTAAACATCACAGTTCCTGTAACTCCATACCTTGGATTGAATCGAAATCCCAGTCGCCATGATCCTTCCTCTTCCTCGAACGATTCATCTTTACCCAACCAGCCGGACGCTCCAGAATCTCCTCCTGCTCTTCCGAACAACCACCCAAATTTACAACTCCATCTCCATATTAACTGGCATTCAGACCTCCGTATTATTTTAACGACTTCCCTTCTCATCAACTATCCCTCACCTATGTTCATGTCCTTGCCTATCAAGATTTCCGTGACCGGTCTCATTTTTACTGGTGAACTCGCAGTTGCATACGAGGGTGAACGCGGACGAGTCCATCTTTGTATCTTAGATGACTTGGATCCTTATGGACCTGCCGTTGAGCGTCCAAAACGCGATACACATTCACCAAGTGCGATCGCTACTCCTCCTGAAGATGATTCAGAATCCATTCATCCTTCTCGTAATCCTTCTAAACCTCTTCCTATCGGCCAGCGCCTTCTTCCCTCGATATTCATCGAAAGCGAGATAGGCCAGGCCGATAAGCACGTCTTGAAAAATGTGAATCGTGTAGAACGATTCATTCAGGACGTTATACGGAAAGCTGTGGAAGAGGAACTGGTTTTTCCTAATTTCCACACCCTAGTCTTAGGCGGTAGCGGTGGCGGGTGATTCACCGCATGATAATTCTAATTGTACATCTAGCCAAAGCTTTGCATAGACGCAGTGCAATTGCAGGAGAGAGTGCATTTCAGCAATGATTCCGTCTTCGATAGTGTGCTGGCAATGGCCATCAATCTAGCTGTAGACACAGATAAATCAACCTGGCCCAAGCAAAGTCGTTGTCCTTGCAGATTCATTGGGAAAAATGTCTACCCCTTTGGCCACAGACGACTTATTAGAGAGACGGAGTCGCGATTAAGCTACTAAAAAAAACTGGTACAAGCTATGCATATGTACGTCTTCGATAGAATTTATTATCCAGGATTTCACTGTCACAAGTAAAATGCACAAACTTCTAGCAGAGCAGTTCAGAAATCTGACTTTCTACAGAGGAGACAGGCTAGATTCGGAGATCTCAAATGGTGGGGGATGTGTGGTCGTTCGCCGCAATTTGTTCCTCTGTATTCCCAGAAAATTTTCTTCGTAATCATTGGGACTCCAACTGTCTTGGTTCGTACAATCCTTACTCAGATTCAAGGATGGACTTGGAGCGAACTAAACCCCCCAGTCCAGAGAACGGACTGTGTGCCAAAACCTCTGCTGCAGGAATATTTTCACATTACCGCAGTGTGAAGTCATGGGCCGCGTCTCAAAAATGGGTGCCTCAGACAGCTTCAATGACGTGGCTCAAGGCTCCATTACCAATGCCTCTATTCCCTTTCAAAAGTGATTGTTCTCCCCTTCGATACATCTTAAAGATTCCTCGGCGTCTGTCACTATTGTCCTTGTATTTTTTTATATAAATGGACGAGAATTGGGAAAGCGAATCCCAGCTTAACGGAACATCCAATGGAGCAGAAAATGTTGTACACAATGTAGGGCCATACTCACATCAATGTTACACAAAGATACAAAGACTTTGGATTAATATATTGGATCTAGATGAGAAAAGAAACATTCGTGGTTCAAGAGCCTCATAATAAATATTTACTCATATACGGTCCGTCAAGCTCGTAACCCAACTTGCGGTAGTAGTCCCGAGTTCCAACACCTGTATTACAATGAGTAATCTGTATGGCTGAACCTGATCACACTGGAAGGAAAACAACGGTCTCACCAGAAATCACGGCCAATTTAATACTGCCATGCTCTTCCCTCGCGATACGTTCGGCCTCTTCCATCAACAAAGTACCAAACCCCTAAAAAAAGAGAGATATAGACGAAGAATCAGTATCAAAGGAAGCAAGAAAGATGAATATAATCAGCCTCATCCACCGAAGGTTGCCTTCTGACCGAGAACTTATAACCCAGAAAGCCTCGCTCACCTGATGTTGGAATTTGGTGGGATCCCTTCCATGGACGGGTACTGCCGTACCATATACATGCAATTCTCTGATAATACTGCATCCTCCTTCGTCGCCCTCCTTGCGCACTAATTCCGGACGGAAAGTGCCCTCCTCCGAACATTTTCTCAATCGCAGTAACCCAACGAGTATATCTTTCTCGGGATCTTCGTACGAAAGAAACGTTTCCCATCCACCATTGGCAGTATAGTCGCGTCGTAAAAGCTCTACAGACTCCGGGCGCACTTTGTGATGAATTTCGTGGATCTAAGATTTTTTTTTGCCTTGGTGAGTGTAGCAAGGCATTATGCCGGTTTCATGGTCCTTACCCCGACTTCGCGAAACCTTACATCTCTACATTCAGCGCCAAGCTCCTTCATTCGATTGAGAGCAAGCTCGCGAAGGTTTCCGGAATTGTCACAACCGCTCGAGACTAAAGGTAGAGGGATATCCCTGGCGCACGGTATCAGACGGTAAAACAAGGCACGAGACACAATTAACCGCACCTTTGTACTCGATAAACTCTCGTCCAAGGCGGAACAAGGGCCAGTATTCGTGCGACTACGTCCACTAGAACGTTAGGCGTATAATTTTTGTACTTCTTGGTCTGCCATAGCTCGTACAGTCCCGTGCCGCGAATAACCAAAGTGGGATATATCTTCAATCCATCACTCCTGAAAGCAGGATTCTCAAAATACTCCTTGAATTGCTCCAAATCACGTTCAACTCCGACGTTTGGTAAGTCAGGCATCATATGTGCTACGACTTTGAAACCGGCGTCTTTGGCGAGGTGAAAAGATTCAGAAACAGCGCGAACGGTATGCCCGCGGTTGGTATCACGGGCGACATCCTCGTATACAGATTGAACTCCAATCTCCAAACGTGTGCACCCGTAACGCAGCATTTGACTTGAGTCTCAGTGAGTTTTCGTTCGACTAGAGACGGCAGGCAAATACCTCAAATGGGGTCGTAGGCAATAATCTGGCCGAGTTTCAATGGTGATTCCTATTGCTTTCGATTTACTTTGCTCAGAGTACCTGTGGCGTCAAGTTAGAGATCGCGAACTGAGAGTTGCGGCGGTCAAAAATACCTGACTGCTTCGTCCACATCCGTTCCCGTGAAACCCGACAAGGCATTGTGTAGCTGAGCCACGAACTTCGCTCGATAGTCTTCCGGCATGCTCATGAATGTACCGCCCATGATAATGAATTCAATCTATCCACGAAGCTGGAGCTTACTTTTGAAAAAGGAATTCAAGACATGTACCTTATCCACACTATGACCGAGACTTTTCAATTGTTCAACACGACCTCTTGTCTGTTCATACGGGTCATATCTAGTAGGACGTCATGAAACCGAGGAAGGGGAGAGCAGACGTATACACTTTCCTTGCTCGTATAGCTCTCATGCTCGTGGGCTCGTAACCAGTATAACTTTGCGTACTATAATCGAAATCTGAATCGGGACCCCCGGGACAGTATCTAATCCCTATTCAGCAACAAGAAAAGAACTATCATCGTTGGAGTGAGCCGCACACGCAGATATTTCCAGTCATAGCAATATGAGGACATCGATGAGGTTTGCACATCACTGCGACAACTGCGATCTAGCATAGAAAGTTTTCTCGTCAGTACCTGATGCAACTAGTGTAAATTAAACACGCACCCCGCTCGCAGTGCGTATTGGACGAGCTCTGAGTTTTGGCAGCAGCGCTTTCTTGTAATCATCCGGAATGGCACTGATGATATCTACCAGCCTCGGAACACCTCCGTAAGAAAACTTTTTGCTGATCTTGGCTCGAAGAACATTCAAGGAGACCGTTTGATTTGTGTCATGAGCTTTTATAAGTTCTGCAGCAATGCCAGATGTTACTCTCAAAAGCTGTTCTGCTTGTGAGGGACCTGTAAAACTAGAGTTGACATGGATCCATTCTGAGGCAACCAAAGGCATTGAAGGACAGTACCATCAACGCGAGACCCTTGAACCATTTTGACGTTCACAATCGTTCAAAGTTAGTCGGCTGCTGATCTCGTATGTTATGGCCTGCGAAGCTCTGTATTATTTAGCTGGCGGTGGATATTTGTTGAAAAGAACGTCGAGCCAACTGTTCTTGGTTACTTCTAGCGCGCTAATCTCAAGCGCCTATCAATTGAATTGCCAATCCTTTACCGTAAATCCTTAAAAATTATCAATACACAAAAATCACGTAAGTACTGTACATACATAACGAACATAACATAGTGACTAAACAAGGATAGCAACTTGACCATAGTATATAACTTGATACATATAGAAGAAGATTGAGGGGACTTATGAGCCAGCTTCTTGTTGTTCAAAAGCTGAGAGTGTCATAGCGAGATCATCTTGAGAGCCTAATCCTCTTGATGGCGTGTTTTGTCCAGAAGGTGTCGGTGTTAAACCGATATGAGGTGTGATTAACCCACTACCACCGGCTCCGAAAACAAAACCACCAGTGAGACCATCTAGCGAATTGTATCCTAGAAATAGATGGATATATCAGTTGGGATGATGCTCGAACGGAAGGGGGAGTAAGAAGTACCAGGTACAAGAACGCTATCCCAAAAATTACTGCTGAAAATACTGTCCATTGTCATTCCTGAGGCAGGATCTTCCATGAGATCCGGTGCCATTGTAGGAGGAAAGGTGGACACATCGGCGACAGGACCCATCTCTCCCTCGAATTGGAACTCATTCAGAGTATGTATCGTATCATTGTCTTGGAAGTGGACCTGATGACCACCGGAGCTTGTATCACCATTCAGCGCGTCGGACGAGCGAGTCTTTTCCTCGGAGGGTCGCTCAAGTCTAGCTGCTATTAATGCCTTCAAGAATGTGCTGTACAGAGCAGGCGTGTGGGTGGGATTGACGGAGTTGGATTCGAGAACATCAGCTACATCTTTAATCAGAGAGATGATGCTTTGTTCGTTGTCTAAATAGGCTGAGAACTCAGGCCTTATCAACTGTGTAGAGTAGAATGAGCACGCAATGCCGACGCCCAAAAACATAAAAACAAGTAGATACCTTGAGTAGAGTAAGCAATGCATACGACGTTTGAACAAAATGTGAATCCGGGGAAAACTTTAAGAACCCGCTCGGGCCTAGCTGATCACGAACAAGCGTTGCGCATGTAGAGGCACACGAGTGACACCGTGCAAAGAAATGACCCATGTCCATCGGTGATCGTTCTAAAGCGTTCTGCAGTCCAAAAGAGTTGAGAACCAAAAGAACGTAGTTGAGATAAAACTGGGCTATCAGAGCTTTGTATTCGATGGTAGCAGCAGAATCCTCTTTAGAAAGGAAGGGTTAGTAGGTAGACTTCAAAGAGACAGAGCGAGCGTACTTGTACTGAGAGGATCTCCACGCATCGATCGAGTGGATGACTCGATAATTTGTGACTCAAAGGTTTTGATGACCAGAAGATAGTCGCATGATGTTTGTACTCCTGAGATGGAATCCGTTCTCGAGTACAAAAAATCCAGACTGCGAGATAAAATCCGTTGCAATTCCTGACCAACACAGCGTTAGACTGCGAAGTGAAACGAACATGAAAAATAATTTACTGCATATGCTGCAATGGAACGGTCTGAGGGAATTGCGACCGAAGATCTGCACCAAACGTCCGCATTGCGGATGATGAAACTGAAACTTAATGAGAACGAGCTTCTGCGAGACAATATGGACCACTGACTCTTCCTTGATAGTGTGTGGCTTTCCCAATAACGCACTATGGCTTCGGTCTAAACAAAAACATAAAATCCACGTCCGTTCCCGGTTATGGACCTCGAGGTCACGGGCATGTCCTTCTTGAGTATCCTGGCTGTTGACTGCGGTTTTCCGATGGAGGTTAAGGTCTGTAGCCATTCTGGTATCGTTGTTAAGACTTTTTTTCAATTTGACGAGGTCCCAAGAAAGGACGAACCTGATAGCCATACCGAGGAGAAGCCATGTTTTGTCCTGTTCGTAACGCTCGACAGCACCGACACCCCACATTGTGAGCAGGAGATACGCCTGCACTATCTCGACTGACTTGTATCCTTTAGCTGGAACACTGAAGGCGAGCTTTTTGGATAACTCAGTGAGACGAGGATGTAATTCCGGCTTCTCTAGATAGAATCTGCTGGATATGGCACAGACTACGAAGATCTAAGTGATCATGTTCGGGGGATTCTGTTGGTCCAAACTCACTCGTAGTAAGTAAAAAGGGAGAACGGGAGCAGACTAGCGACGGCGTGTGGAAGTTGCGGTCCAACAAATTTGACTGCATCTGAAGGAACAGGTTTGAGAGGAATGAGGTCGCTGTTTAGTGCAACGTACATTTATGTGGTCAAAAAATCTGAAAAACGTCAGTGTGTTGATCAAACCATTAGCGTCAGACACTAACATTTTGAACAGTGCTACTACCTCTTGTGTGCTGACAAAGCTAAGCATTTCGGGTTGGACTTGACGTTCAATGTACAGCCTACGAAGAGGTAATATTGTCATGGGACCTATCCCAACCTATGAGTGAGATTTGGATATGGATTAGAAGAAAACATACCAGGTTTGAAATATATATCGTTGGCTACGCCGACCTTCGGATTTTGGTCTGCGGGGTCTGGCCTAGCTCTGAAATTGCTCGAGGTTCCGATGAGAGCACGGCGATTAGCTAGGCTCGCTTCCGCTAGTAGACCGAGTGGATTCAGAGCATTGTCTGGTAACGAGTGCAATTTTGGCGACCCGCCGGCTCCAGCGACACCTGAAGGTGAAGGAGACCTATCGAGTAGAGCTTGCGTTGTCAAATTTTGCGCGCTGGGTGAAGGAGACCGTGATATCATGCCGGAAGCAATGCTTGGGTTCCCAATGGAACGTAGCACTGTGTCTAAAGTGCGTTCCATTTTTCGCAGAGACCTAGTCAGTAGCTCGTGCTTCCTAATCGCAGAGTTAGAGTATATCCGGATCGTTGTTACAGTCAATCGAAGGCTTACTTTGAGGAGCGCTTTCCTCTATTTGATTCTTCGAATATGCATTCATGCCCTCCCGTTTGGCAACGCTTACATGGCGGACCTTGCTCCGCCCCAATGCACTTCATCTTCAAACGACGGCATACAGTGCAAGCTCTGTAGAAGCGTCAACGATTGTGTCGACAAATCGTGGTCAATTTATCTACCTCGAGCCCCTCGTTGGCTTGGGTTTTTCCTCCTTTTCTGCGGTAGGACTCCGAACCTCCGATGATCCGTCATCCTTGCGAGCTTTCTTCGCTGCTTCACCTCCACTAGCAGTAGATGTCGCAGAGGCAGGCCTTTTCCCATTGACATTAAAAGAAGAACCACTAGGATACATATGTTCGGTAGGCGGAGTTCCGATAGTGTCAGATCCTTGAGACGACGGCGAAGGGTAATTCGGCGCAATCGAAAGATGTGGTGGTAAGTGCTGCTGAGGTTGTTGCTGGTAGGAGTGATAGTAGGGAGGATATAAAGCGAGAGCAGGGTCGATAGGTATAGATGGAGAAGGAGGCTGCTGGTTCAAGTGTGGCAGGGAATGATCCTGGGACATATCGTAATCCTGCGGTGACAAGGAAAGTACTTCAGCGTAAGGAGCTGATGAGTAGTGATATGAAGGGGCATGTCGGTAGGATGAGTATGAGTATAACGATATAGGCATGGCAGAAAAAGGATACGGAGATTGAGAGCGGTAATCCAGCATGAGAGGTCTGGTAAGCACACAGCGGAAAAAGACTCACAAGTAATAATCTCTGGCAGTGACCTTTATAGTAATTCCAGAAATGAAGAAAGTCGGCAGCCTTGGTGTTAATTGAGAGTAAAGAGGAAAGATTCCACTTGGGAAAAGAAGAATCAAAAATTTACTTCAAATGTCGCTGAACGTGGAGATTCCACGTTGAGTATATTGTTCTACACGGTGGCCAGAAGAAGCTCGGGGCCTAACGCCTTTTGATACTATCCCAGGACTGTGAATATTCTTCCGTGTGAGCAGAGAGATAATTCAAGCTTTAGCCAGTTGAAGATGTTCCTCCAATATGATTGCATAATATTGACATATTGACATTTCTGCTTATGCAATCTAAAATTTTGGCGCCCATGTCGAGTTGTACTTACTTCCAAACTTCAGTCATGGTCAAGCCAAGTCAATATCAAAGGATAGCGCCTCTCATTGACATTGACTAGACATAGATAAAAGATCAAAACAGTCCAAGTACGTTCCCACAACGTTCAACGCTTCAAGGAATCTTCTTCTCGAACCCTGGCAACAACAGTGAAACCTTCTTCTGCCTGGATGCATTTTCTTTTCCCTATCTGTGTCTAGCTCATATTTCTTGCTTTAAGGGAAATCAATTGCTTGACTCCTCGCATTTTTATTCAGACCTTTCTCATGCCTCCAGAATTTTCTGTTCCAAGTCGATATCATCATTCACCACAGATAGTTCAGATACTGTGCCGAATCAAATGCATGTGTAGACGAAAGGTTTCTCACTTATCTAGGAACAAAAAGCGGCTCTCAACCTCTCTCTCGCAAGTGCACAGCTTTACATTGAACCGAGGTCAGATCTGACACAGCGTTCGTTTACCGTTTCTGATTAGTTCCAGTCTGTTGGAAATTAACGTGGTTGTTGAAAGAAAAACGTGTTTCTGTCGTTATGTAGCCTCCCGCTTGAAGGATAGAGCTCAACACAAGTTATGAAGATGTTCTCTATCATACACATCACTTCGTGCTTTTTCGTGGTTTTTCGTCAGTCCTGGAATACGCATTCGACTTCATATGGATCCCGAACCACTGGGCCTATTTGACTTTGCAAATGAAAGATCATCCTCACGCTTGAACCCATTCCACGCGGCTGCTATCTGCTGCGGGATGAATGAACTCGAGACTTGAAGGAGTTGTTTGGTGTGACCTTCATCGAGGACTTCCCTTCGGCTTGTGCGCATCCACGCACAATCTATGACGCCGATTTGAGCCGGCACCTTGCGCGGGAAGTCCAATTATTTTTTTTACTTGTTGGCTGCTAGCAGTGGAACATATAAGCTCCCGATACAGCGGATGTATGTAAGTATTTCCACCTCCAAATTTGCTACCCTCGAACACACGACATCTTATCTTAGACTTTCTCGAACAGATACTGAATAGATTCGAGCAACGCTCTCATATATGTGTTAAGCTCAAACTGGTATGATCTCTGTCTTACATTTCGCTCTTCAACGACAAATGGGCATGTCGCTACCGAACATCACTGCCTATCAGCACATCTTGGCAGTACTCAGTTTGAAGGCCTGTTCGTAAGACCTCGGCGATGCCCGTTGCCGCTCAAGCTTCGAAACGATTCGGCGGTACCAAGAATCGGTTTGAACTTGTTCGACATCAGTATTCTGGATTGCCCTGAAGCCCAGCTTGACTTCGAGGACTTTTAACGTAGTTAAACCCAAAGTCCTGGATACTCCGACATTCCTAGGGCCAGCTTCAGCCAGTGACCATGCTCTTATTCTACTATTGGGTTAAATTGCTCACACGTTCATTGGATAGCATCTGGATTAGCCAACAAATCTTTCAATTTCTGGCAACCGCTAACGACATTCCCTCAATACTCTGATTTATAATTCGAATGTCGCGCGCATTAGGCGAGTGAGCCTGGAACTGGACCCCCGACTATAAGTCGCTCTTCAATGGCGATTTAACTCAATCTCAATGGTGACTATTTCTGTAGAATGACTAGTAGCACTCTTTTCAATCGGGAGCTCAATTGTTTGATAAGATCTTCCTCAGCCGCTGTTCTTTTTCTCACTGCACACGCCCATCTTGACACCAGGACTCGGCCATGTGCATCCTGTATTAAATTTCACTTCTAATCTTCGACTGTAACATTCCCTGCTTATCGTGCACCGACGTTGGACGACGGTTTTCAACGAAGTTTCTCGATCTCTCAAAGGCGGTGGTCATAGTCTTGCAAATGGGCCATACAAAATTCACCTTTGAACAGGGTTTCCGAGGACTTGGATCTTGAGCAATCAATGCCTTCGGTCTAATATTACCCAGAATAGCCACTCGGAGAAAACGAAGTTCTAACTATATCATCCGTTACTGAATTCGTGTACTTCCTTCCCCTTCATTTCCTCGACAATAGTCTTCTTTATCCACATGGCGCATGCGAACACGACGCAACCGATCGCCGTTGAGGTCTACCATTAGTTCGAGGTAGCTAGCTAGTGCTTATCTTTGTCGTTGAGAGCTGATTCCAGAGGATTTATGTAGATATACCGTGTGTGCGAGTTGGGAGTGCTCCATGTACATGTCAGAATGATCCACCGTAATGATGTGAGTGTATATTTTTCTCTCCTGAAGACTGAACCTAAACAAAGCACTTTTTTATTTTCATGTCTGATAAAACTTCATTTGATTTTATTCCTTAACAAATGTCCCACAAGTCCTACAATTCAGGCTGAAAGCCCGAAAGAGGCACTGAAGGAATTCCGAAACGGCTCAAGGGCGGGAGTTCCGAGCTCGTACTTCGAGATGGAAGGATGTTTCTGGATGTTATCAATCGGCCGATGCCAACGTTCGAGGAATTATTAACAGTTGCATCTGTACATCTAATACTGGTATTGTATGACTGAAATGACGACCATGAGGGTTACCATCGTACAGTACAAAAAGAAGAGGGAGATGCGGGAAATGTTTTGTATGGGTATAGGACGTGCCGAACTCATGTTTGGGATTCGAGAGCGATGAATTTTGGGATCCAAATGGAAAGTTTTCAATTCACGCCAGTTTCTTTCGGCGTCTGCAGTCTCAGATGCCTTGACGCATAGCAAATCCCTGGGGATAGGAATTATGCTGACTCAAGGGTTTTTATTTTGTGAAGTGGTGCTCCCGTGACGACGAAGATTTGACGTGACTAGCAATGTGAGTAGGAAAGAAAGAGTTGACGCAAATGGAATCACCTTGGAACGGCATTTAATATTTAGGGGAATCGTTTCCCTCTGAGCGGGTATCTTCCTCAATAACAATACTGAACCAGAATGATGTGATTTTCCCTCCCACTTACGACGAACAATATCCAAGGCCGTATCGCCGAGCTGCGCAAAAATGGCAATACGAGTTGCTGATTGACTCCGAAACGACCCACTACACCCCACACTCCATCGCGTTTTGAAAGCTTATAGGAACCAAACTGAAGGATATGGATTGATACGGATTCATGAACTTTCTTGGCGGTTCCTGTGCAAATTTCGCCTTCAAGTGGATATTCCTGTCTTGCGGTATACATTACGATAAGCGCATGGGAGCCGAGGCAACAGGGATGCATTGACAAGTCTTCTTAATGTCCTATCGAGACGAAAACCATCACTGGTTCAAACAAATTTTCAAAGCACGGTTGTGTGGTGATACACATGGTCAACACATGTACTGTTGTGGCAACAGGATCTCCAATTTCTTTATTCAGTCTCTGGACCAGCCTGGACTAGCTGATGAGGTATTGTTGAGGACAGGGCATTGGCGTATGATTTGTAATACTGGGTATCCAGATATAGAGCGGATCCTATCAGGGACTCCGTGAATGTAACTAGCATCTTATTGGACACGGTGAGTCATACATTAGGAGAAGGTTCAGTGTCTTCCAACAGGAATGATAACCCATGCTGAGAAGACAATTCGTGTATCCGCTACTATGTTGAGTACACAAGCCTACGACAAGGCTCGGGAAGTACCGGGAGGGAACTGCGTTGGTTTTTTCAAGGTGCAAATGGCCAAAATAGATATACTATTGTTAAGGTTGAGATTTCGTGTTGGATTACCGACTTGTTCAGGGCCTTTCGCATGGACGATGTAGTTTTCAATTCGCTTGTACGGTTCTTGACTTGTGTATTTTGACATCTTCCTTTGGCCTGAAATGATTATGTGAGCAATAGGTTCAGCGAATGCTAATATATAGGACAGACCGATCCTGAGCATCCACGGCGACTGCACCTAGTCGCTGCACAACTCTCATTCCTGAACTAACCCGTCCGAATATTGTGTGCTTTCCGTCCAGATACGGAGTGGGACCTAGGGTCAAGAAAAATTGCGAGCCTAGTAAGGGGAATTAATCGATTGAACTGGTATTTCAAACGTGAAGATGGGACCGTTGGTGTTTGGCCCAGAGTTGGCCATTGCTAAAATTCCTGCGCCTGTGAATCGAAGTTCCGGGTGTATTTCATCCTCACTAAGTTATGTTCGGCATATGTGCTACACAACTATGCAAGTGCACACGTACAATTTTTGTCCGTAGATACTAGTACCGCCGCGTCCAGTTCCAGTAGGATCGCCGCCTTGAATCATGAAATCCTTGACGGCCTCGTTAGCAGTTGACAAAAATATGACAACATTGTTACTCACAGATATTATACGGTGAAAAATCACTCCATTATAATATCCTCGTCTGGACAATTCTGCAAAGTTTTTGCATGTCTACAGAGATTACGACAGGATCGGGGAGCAAAGAAGTGACGGTACCTTGGGAGCATGGGTCCAGTAGAGTTCGAGCTGAATATCTCCCAAACTGGTTTCCAACACCACCGATTCTGCCATTAGTTGACAAGTGTTGTAAGTTTAATCAAATTAATGCGAGTTGGTTTTACACAAGACTGCACATGACCTGAATTGGGCGCCTATACTTCTCTACAACTGTACTAGTACTACAGTGTGTGTTTCCAATATGCGTGCAATAATTCAACGTGTTACTGCCGCTTCAGTGACAGGTGAGCTCTTAGAATAATCATCATCATACCCAAGACTCTGGGAAACCCTCTCAATAGTGGACAATGCGGTTATTTCTCAAATATCTCGAGGACTCATGGTACTTGTTGGGATTGGTACAGGTACTACATTTAGTACACATGTTCGAGAGTTTATTTCTCTCTCATCAATTTCCTAACGAAACACAGACGATACAACATCCGATGCTTCTGTCTTGATCAATAAAATGTCAGCCTTCTTTTTTTGAATAAACACCCTGGTCACCAGTTCGTCTGTTCTCTCACCGTGTATAATGCTTGTCGTACAGGTGAGCGCTGCTGGCATATTCCTTTCGGTAGTTTCTTTACGCTTACTTGGCGCGACGGTTACCCAAGACTGAACCTTCGTGTGTTCAACGATCTTGTTGAACCAGAGAAGATGTGGAAGGCCAGTGTGAAGGACATCGACGGAGAGATCCTTTGTGTATCGCAATTCACTCTTCTCGCTAACACGACTAAAGGCAATAAACCCGATTTCCACCGAGCGATGGTCAGTTTGAATCTTTTTTTCTCCGATACCACACAACACTCTTAACGAATGTCCGTTCGACTACACAGTCTGCTGAATCGTCACAAGTAATGTATGCAGCATTTCTAGACCAGTTGCGACAAGCGTACCAAACAGAGAAGATCAAAGGTCTGTTTTCATCCTAATTACTGCCTCGGATTCATGAAGACACGCACTTACGCTTCAAAAGATGGTAGATTTGGCGCGATGATGAACGTCAGTCTGACTAATGAGGTGGGTGGCAAAATTCAAGGCTATAATTAACATCGGCTGGCTTGGCGCTAAGTACTGTTCTAATGGTATCTTTCCACTGGCCTATACCCAGGGACCTGTCACATTCACGCTTGATTCTCGAAAGTTCGACTACATAGAGCCATCAGGAACTGAAGCGGGGACGAAGCGGAAGCCCAAGACAAGTGGGAGCTGATTGGAATTTTTCTCAAAGTGTTTAAAATTCCACGCCGAAGTTTACACTTTGGAAGAACGTTAAGTCAATTTCATCGGAGTGACACGGTTTTGTTAAATCTGGAATTGTGAATCACAGCTCGTCGTATAAATAATCGACTAGGGAAAAGGTACCATGGATTATAACATTGGCAGAGAATGGGAAATGTTTCTCATCCGAGGTGCAGCTTGAAGGGGTGTACATTTTCCTCAGAAATTTATATGCACTCTCAAGCAGACAAGCAGTGATGTATGTACTGTACGATGCCGCGAATGTATTCCTCTCACTGTCTCGAAGCACAGTTCTTCGATGTGGTCGACGGAAGCCCGGCGGGAGTTGTAGGACTTCAATGTGAGCAAATCCAGCAACAATCGTGCATATTCAACAGTGTCGGGAGACCTAACTGACTTAGCCTACCATAGTAGCCATAGTGGTGGTAGCATCCCTCATTCTCTTTTACAGTATATTACATTCATGGAGTTTCCTTCGCACACAACGCTGTTGAACTAGAAGTTCAACTAACTTCTTGATTTCCTTCAAATGCCGATGGCACTAGATCTTTGCCATCTCTGTGGTAGTACTATGGGTCACAGGGTTCTTCCGATATCTTGAATATTGTGAATAACGTTTCGATCTTTTAAGTAATTTGAAATCTGAGTAGACAGTCTTGTTTAGAATCATCCTAAGATTGTATTTCTTCTTACATGTTAGAGCAGATAAGGTATACTCAGAGTGTCGGGTCATGACCGAGCAAAAACAGGTACTTCCACATCTTGGGTCACACAAAGTCACATCAATGCTGCTGCTCGGCACTTCGGTACGCTCCATTTGATGTTTTGGCTTGTTTGGCTTGCTTGTGGTGAGTAAGGCGCAGAGGATTGCCGAGAGGCCACGGCATGAGGCTGGATCAAATATTGTCACGTCGCATACCCTCTTCACTTCATCTGCTTGTCAAATCTCTACATCACACTGGATTGCTCCAAAAATTGGTGTGCTAGTTTTTTAGAACCATAGCTCGATGCCCATGCTATTTTCACAGTAATCTACCAGTCCTTTGTACAGTTCCTGACATTTCAATCTAAAGTCACACTTGTAATTTGAAGGTTTTTGGTCTTGTACATACACATTGCCCGAATACACTCTACTTTGTGTAGGACGGTATGTTTATTGAGAGCCTTAGAAGTACTACATAAAAAGTCCAAGGGCATTTACTAACCTATAACATACAAAATATAACATTTTCTAAAATGCGGAAGTACCCTGGTTACGGAAGAACCCTGTGACCCATAGTATGTATATACATAGATATACACTGACATCTTCAAGTTGGACGTTCACTTCCCGCTACTAAAAAGGGCTCCTGGGCGAGAAACTAAGCCTATAAGCGCAATAGTACTAGGCATTATTAAAATTGCCCTCAAGAGCTTCAAATGATGACATTTTCCCATTGATATCCGTAGGGCAGTTGTGAACGTGAGTTTGTGCAATTTTGCGGTTTACATCTGGTCGAATGATTTCATGTAAGTAACTTTCATTCCGGCCTTTTATCATGTGCAGTAATGTGCAGTTGGATCAAACCGAGAAGCATTGACTGGCCGAAAGGTACTGACATCGGTCGATGTCTTCTGTGATATTCAGGTTACTAATAACAACGTTGTCTTCACATGCACGGCGGATTCGCAAAGAGCGATTTTACGGATTGAAGAAGTAGAATGTTCATTGGTACATCTTGCAACGCTGTAAGTAGAATTTAAGTGACAAGCTGAAAGGGATTGCTATGCGATGCCGCAATTGCATTCACACTCTCCCTAGCTGACGCAGCCCATGTGGCTTCAATGGGGCTGATGGGAACCCTGCGAGAAGGTACAGGACCTTGAGCAAAGTCACTCACGACTTGCACCTTGTGTGTCTGCAACATCGTCGCTCCTTCCGGTCGAAATGTCGCAGATTCGAAAGGAAGTAGTGTGACAATATACTAGGAGAATGGGTACTAAATAAGTGGCTTGTAATTCACGGGAGTGTCGACATAACCTACCTCTACACCAAACGATGAAACGTCAGATGAAGGCGGGAGCTCCTTTGACAGTGGAATCTCTCCCGTCAAATAACGAACGCGGGAGTCATCCTCATTGATATCATGGTCGTGTGACCAAATTGTCTGGCCGACATCCAGAATTTCATATCTCGGTACGGAAGCTGTGCTCTTTCCGTTATGCTGCATACCTTGTCCGGCGTCGAATAAGTATTTGACACGACGCGATAGGCGAAGCACTGTAGTCCTTGGAGAGACGAGAAGATCCAATGCTTGCTCATCTATACTTTCAACACGGAGATGGCAAGAAATGAAGGAGCCGCGAGTATAGGATAGCTATGCAAAAGGTGATATAAGTAGCGGACAGGCGGGGTAAGAGAAACAAAAGTACTGGGTTCGCGAGGGACAACTGATATTGATTGATGTCAGTAAAATAAACGAGAAAATCTGACTGAGACGCGTTGGACCCACCGTGCAACGTAAGATCACTGTCCTAGAGTTCAGTAGACGTCCTATGCAGTCGACGGGGGAGAACGTCGACCAGCCATCAGGATCGAGTGGAGGGCCCGGAGCAGTAGTATTCTCCTGATACGCGTGCTGTCGCAAAATCGATGGAGGCGACGGTGCTGTTCGACAATGATACACAACTGGTATGTGAAGTCTGATGAAGTCAAATAAGCACATACAACTAGAAGAAGCCTAGTATCTAACTTTGAGTCTGATTTCAGTCTTCCTCGACCAATCTTCAACACCAATTCGTATCGCACCCGAACGCCAGATGCTCGCTCATGGAAGGTGTCCGGTAGAGCTACCCCATCTGCTTCGCCAGTCGGAAGAGAAAAGGTAAATGGAAACGTGTAACTTCCAAGCAGTTTGCCCTGTCTAGAACTTGTCGAAGTACCTGCCACAGCGGTCAGGTCATTACGATAAGCATTAGGTTCGCCCTGCTCTTTTGACCACAGAGATACAGAATGATCCAGGAAGATGTGAGAGCCTCCTTCATTTGCGCCCGTTATAGCGCGACCTCGGACCTGTTTACTTGAGCTTGAACTCAACTATGAATCAACAAGTCAATAATGCTTACCGTCATAATTATTCTCTGGATCGTTTCTGGAGTCTTCAAATTGAGTTTTACTAATCCAGTGATCAGATTGGCACCTTCGCCAATGATTGGTATATCGTTCACGCTGTACGACCCGCTATGATCTTTCTTCGGCAGATTTACAGAAGCCCAGATGTTCCCTTTGCTGCTCTTCAGAGAGAACGAATAGTGATCGAGGGCTGACGAGGAAGATACTGTAGAATAAGGCGGGGGAGGTTTGGGCACAACCGAATATCGAGGCAAAGCCTGATCTTGCATTTGCGCAGTGGGTGCTATTCTTGTAAAAGTTCCAAGTCCTCTCAGGTTACTTATACCAGTTGGCACTTGCGGGAAAGGATTTTGAGTTCAAGGCGACCGCTTTTTGTCTTTTGTCGTCCGAGCGCGGTTGCCAGACTGGCCACGATGTAATTGGTGCTGTCAGTCGATTCTTTTGTTTAGTGACGGCACATTGCACTGGTTAGACATAGCTGTTGCATAGAATCACGTCGAAAGGCAATTGATCTGGTCAGCCTGATTGTTATTTGAGTGTAAATTTTCGAAGAGTCCCAGGCAAACGGTTCGGAAAAGCTGAGCTGGGCTGGGCTGATGATGTAAAAAGTCGCGTTGCTACAAATCACGTGCAGGTTTCAAACTCCGCCCACTCATCACTGTCGAGTGTTGTTTCCGCTTCGTAGTCTTTGCAAGAGCCCTATATACATTTCTTTATTCTACGATAACGCGTATCTCAGGTTGCTTCTGCTATTGAAAACTACAGAGAAGGGCCAAAGAGACGACATTTAACCACTAGTTATCCGGATCTTAAGCAAATTAGTGAGCAGCATTATTTTCATTCTCTCTTACTTGTGGGCTTACCACTGTTTAGATCCATCAAAGTTTGAGGCAGTGTGTGTCATACTGAGAATCCGAGCGACTGCATATACATTCATTTGAGAATTCGACTGCGCTTGAGCGAGCCATAGCTTCTCACAATACCAGGAACCCTGCCATGCAGAAACCGAATGGGAGTACTCATCCTCACGGACAGCCTGCTCAACTTCCGGCCTTGTACCTTGAGCCTTCAGTCAGTACTACTACGTGAGCTTCGTCCTCTTGTGCGGTATAATTTCGGGCTGATACAGATTTTCCTCAGAGTGGTGACAACTACGACAACCACTACCACTTATGCGCCCATTCCACTTCCCGCTCTTCCGTCAATCACAACGCCGTCTCCTAAGGATGGGAAAGAATACCCGTTATACAATGCTCGACTGCCGTCCAACGTGAGAGAGTTCAATCTGGTCTTTCCTGGTGGAAAAAAGGCTTTCTTTCGAGATCAAAGCGAAGGAGGCGAAGCAGAAGGAAGCGGAACGAACGAGTCAGTGCTGGGATCATCGAGCCTTGGTGGTGAGGAATTAGCTTCGGGAAAAGGATGGCAGATGTTACCTCGTGAAGATTCGCAATCAGGCGTTTCCCAATCTTCATCAAATGCCATCCCTGTTATTGGGCTCAGCGAGGCCTTGGAAGGCTTTAGCAACAAAAAACGTGAACGTGGTCATGAGTTCGAGTCGATTGCGATGGAGGATACACCAGCAAGGAAGAAAGCACGAGCTCCTCCATCGCCATTACCTTCGCCTCACGGATCACCTCCTCCTGATTCAAAGCCTGGGTGGCGTCAGGCTTCGGATTCAGATTCCTATGCACACATTGTTCAAGCGCCAACGCCACCGACGCCGTTCGAGCCTGATTTGAGCATGACTACGCTTCTCACTCTCCCATCTCTCCTCAATCACTTTACTTCCCTCCCCGAACCTCTCCAATCTCATGTACTTCTCACGCTCCTGCGGCACTCTCCCCTGCCTGTACTGCGGACCCTTCATAGTGTCCTACATCCTACCCTCGCGCGCGACTTTCTCACTTTACTTCCCCCAGAGCTTGTTTCCCATATCCTTGGTTTCTTCACGTTATCATCTCTAGGCAGAGCTTGTAGGGTTTGCAAAGCATGGAGAAGCAGAATCGAAAGCGATAAGGTTCTTTGGCGAGATCTTCTCATACGAACAGGCTTATGGTTCGGCGGCGAGACAGAAGCTAATTTTGTCAAGATGCTGATGAAGAAACGGCGGAATGCTATCGATTCCAAAGATACGCTGCCGCTTGCACACCCGTACAAGATCCTATTCAAATCGCGATACCTGACTTGCACACGATGGATAAACAATCCGTCGCCTAAACATATTTCATTCCATGCGCATGGTCATAGTGTCGTCACTTGTCTTTTGTTCTCACAGAACCGTATCATCAGTGCTTCTGACGACCATTCGATCCATGTTTATTCTCCAACCACAGGTCGACTATTACTCAGCCTGGATGGACACGAAGGAGGCGTTTGGGCGTTAGCCGCACACGGGAATCTCCTTGTCTCTGGGAGTACAGATCGCACAGTCCGGATATGGGACTTACAAGAAGGACGATGTTTACATGTATTCGGTGGACATACAAGTACTGTTCGATGCCTAGCCATCGTCAAACCAGAATGGATAACTCATCCAGAAACAGGAGAGCGAGAGAAATGGCCAAAACGAACTGTGGTTGTGACTGGTAGTAGGGACCATACGTTGAGAGTCTGGAGGTTGCCTAAACGTGGTGAGAGGGAGTTTGACTCACGTTTACCGCCGTCACCCTCCGTGCCCCCTACACATCCCAATCTACCCTTACCTCCTTCATCACCTGACATTTCAGACCCACCCGACCCGTCCTTGAATCCGTACCACTTACACCTTTTAGCTGGACATACCCATGCTGTTCGTGCGCTCGCGGCTCGAGGAAGAACACTCGTATCGGGATCGTACGACTGTACCGTCCGTGTTTGGGATATCCCCACTGGGCGGCTTGTGCACACTCTTAACGGACACACGCAAAAAGTGTACTCGGTTGTCCTTGACTCCCGGGATGGGACTTGGGGTTCAGAGGGTTGGGGTTACGGAAGTACTGGTGGATACAATCCAGGTCAAGGCACAGATGGACGAGCAGCTTCGGGTTCGATGGATGGTACTGTTCGTTTGTGGTCCATCACTACTGGAGAGTGCTTACACGTTTTGTCTGGACATACAAGCCTTGTTGGTCTATTGGGCCTTTCGCCCTCTTTCTTGGTGTCTGCTGCAGCCGATAGCACGCTACGGGTATGGGATGCCCGTTTGCCTTCGAAGAACGACTCTTTCAGTAATAGGGGGCCAGGACCCAGTTCAAACTCCGGGGACCTATTGAGAGGCGTGATGACCGGCCATACAGGTGCTATAACCTGTTTTCAGCATGACGAATGGAAAGTTGTCAGTGGAAGTGATGGTACCCTGAAAGTTTGGGATCTGCGGGACCTCAACTTTGCGAATACGTCTCCTGTCTCAAATGTGGTAGGCGGTCCAGGAGCTGGCGGCTGGGGTGCTACTGGTGCTGGATGGGGTCTTGCGGGATTTGGTGCGCTTCCAGGTGCTGCGGTTGGCTTAGGCGGAGCTCCCGCCGGACCCGCAGCTGTTGGCGCTGGTGGTGCAGGTGGCGGATCGGTTCCTGTTGTGCGGGACCTTCTCACAGGCATTACCGGGGTTTGGCAAGTCGCATTCGAGGGCCGTTGGTGTGTGAGTGCGAGTAACAGAAACGACGTGACGGTGTTAGATGTATGGGACTTTAGCAAGACCGAGATACCTACCGCTGATCCCTTGTCCACTGCCACTGGGAGTGGTGTAACTGAAGTAGATGAGGAACGGGAAGTACGAGAGAGCGAGAATGAAAAGGGAAATCTATGGACATGGGAGGACGAACAGTGGGTTGGTGAACCACCTGGTGGAGTTTACGATTATGAAGACACGGTTGATGAGGATTCGGATACTGAAGCCCTCGAGAGAGATCAAGATGGTGATATAGAGCTTATTTCTGTGCACGAAGAAAGGGATGAAGACGACGATGATATAGTCTATACGGGTAGGCGATCCCCTTCCTCCGGGCATCAAGAATCTGTTCCCCTGTCGCACTCTGTCGCTCGGCGCCCTTCGAAGGTTTATGTCAACCCAAGCTTGATCAACGCTGAGACGCAGACCGGGCCGCGTACGCGAAGAACTACTCGAGCTATGAGTGAAGTTTCCAGGACCTCTGAACGCAGTACGCGGAGTCGCGCAAGCACTAGCCGAATGGACGTAGACGTCGAGATTGATGTAGATGTGGAGCTTCTGCCTGAAGTTACAGAGGAAGTGTCTGACGAGCAGGTTGCAGATGGACCTGTCGATGAGGTTGAAGGTGATGATAGAGACGCTGAAATGGTCGAGAATATGATGGAGGTTGATCGAGACTTCTTAGAGTCTAAGCGATCCTCTCAATTGCACTTGGGACGTCCTCGTATTGTTTCCAGACGAGTTGAAGGAGACGATGACAACCTTTCTGAAGCATCAAGTTCCCGAAATCGAGTCCCATCTTCAGGTCCTAACCCTCCTGTACGTTTCCGACGAGGGGTTCCCCCTTTGCCTGCCACTCGCCAAGCGTCCGGGTCTTCGTCGTCGACGAAAGCACACACGGGATCGCACACCGGACGACGGAGTCATGGTCCGTCGACTTCTGCAATTCGTGCAGCAGAATCGGGAGAGAGGGAGTCTGCATTCTCTAGCTCAAATTCCACTGCCGATGTGTCAAATGATGAGGAAGAAGTGAGGATGAGCTCACCAGGGATTGCCGCTGTGAATGCTAGAGGCCATTCGAAGCCAAGATGGTTATAACTGCCCCGTTTCAGACTGATGAACTTCAACATCTAAGGTATGTTCTCTACTCGACGTCTCTGTTGTAACTCGATCTTACATATTGTTTTGTTTAGTTCATCATGTGCAATGTACTCATCCAAAGGCCTCAGAATCAAACATTACAATCCTCTTTTCATCTAGGCATATTTTCCATGTTTCGTTTCCTCTTCTCATGAACATACCTCTGTCCTTTCGTGTCATCTTGTCCTGTATCGGCATCAACTCGTTTTTTCTCGTACCTACTAAATAGTTAACAGTTTCTATGGATAATCATCACGGTTTTCTTTCTTGACACCTGCTCATTCTTTATATCCCTGGTTTGTCTCATTCTGTCGCGCGACTTCGACCAACACACTTAATAACGTTTTCTGACGCCGACAACTCATTCTTTATGATTCTTTTATTCAACAAGTTCTCTTATTGAAATCACTATAAAACGTCCAAAGCTCATCATATTTTAAACAGTACCAGGCGGTCAGCATGCAATGAGTTTTATAGGCATGTAGTCTATTCCCAGTCCCATCAGGGTGTAACGTTGTCTCCTATAGCGGTTGATCATGATTCACTATCGTTTGGAGTGTCGATAGCAATGATGTTCCATTGCTGAGTGTAGACTTGTTCCCTTGAGTATCTGCAGATGATGCCACCAGGTTCTTTTTCCAAGAGACGGTATTGCGGCCAAACTTATTCCGGGCTATTTGAGCGTGAAGTGGTTTTACGTCCGACCTGGATCTGATACCAGCGGAAACTATGGGAAAGTATAAGATATAACGGATTCATGTGAAAAAAAAACAGATTTACTATCGCTTTTGGTGGTAGGGGGCTGCAACGCGACGTACTCCATGGAACCAATCTTATAAGGATTGCTATTGCTGAACATTGCCTGAGAGCCGACGACTATAGCAGAGCTGCTGATCCGGGTATTCTTCAGCCCACTGGAATTTCTTCCTACCGAGAGCGGAGGGTCTTCTACCACGACAGTACCAGGCACCATACGCATCTTTGCAACACTTCGCCTAATTTTCTCGCGCTCGATACCTTGAAGAGAGTGATGATCTAACAGGGGAATTTTGTCTCCCCGGTCTTCTTGTTTGATGGTAGGCATAAGTCCACCAAACGACCCAACAAAGATTGTTTCTTCGTGAGTGTTGGTTTTTACTCTCGCGTTCTGAAGTACGATACCAGGTTGGGGGGTAGCGAAGAGTTGGGTATGAAGGTTTGTCGGATGGCTGTAGAGGAGACCGCCTACTTGGTGCGGTCGTTGCTCGATAATAACACCATTCGAACTGGATATATCTGCGAACTGGGAAGCAGTATAGTCCTCAATGAATCGACGATGATACTCCGTAGATGGATTTTGTGCAATGTCGAACAGAGTGTTGTTCGAGCTGAGAAACGATTTTCGGGTGTTTTCGAGAGCGTGAGTTTGCTGCTGGATGAGCTTGCGATCCTTAGCCGTCTTGTTGTCCATCTTTGCAATTTCACCTTTCAACTGCTGTAACACGCGAGCATCATCCGCCGCGACTTTTCGTAAGAATTCCTTGAACCTCGGACGGAGTTGACGGAGACGGCGAACATAGCGTTCGAACTGATCTGGCATCATTGCCTCGATATTCGGTGATAGCTTGACACTATGGGACTTGAGCGCGCGACGGTGCCCGTAATTTCCCGTTCCGGCTTTCCCAAAGTCAGCTAGATCATCGCTAACAGAGGCTTGCTGCTCTCTGGCTCTTGCTTGCTGAGCCTCTTGTGCTGCCACCCGGAGAAGATTCTCATTTGACCCGAAACCCTCCTCCTCCGCCTCGGGCCCCTCGTATCTGCGGCAAAACTCTGAATCAATAATCCAGTTGGCTGAATTTTTCGAGCCAAGAGTTTTGGCCCATGGTGTCTTTGGCTGCATTACAGGCCGGACCTGCATCTCCTCAAATCGTCTAATAAACCGAACTTCGTCTTCGGCTCTGCTCCATTCGATGAACTGGGCTTTGTCTTCGAATGGAGCAGGGAGGGTAATGAAGGAATTTCGTCTGCGAAGTGCCAGTGGACGTTTGAGACCCCATGAGCCTCGTGAGGCATGTGAGGGTGGTGTGTAATATGTTTGTCTAATTTTTGGGTCAAAGGTAGCGAAACGAGAACGTCGAAGTAGAGACGCGAATGGGGAAGAAGATTGATACACGGTCGGTACAGAAGAACCGGCCGCAGAAACCGCAGACCTAGCTGCTGAGCTAGCAGCTACAGAGGTCGAGGCCATGCACCTTGGAGCACAATGAGTTTATATGAAGTGTGTTTTGAATATAGACACTCACCGTCGTCGCCGTTATGCAGAGAATAATGTATGCCTGCCGAAGATATTTCGGCAGCATGTGGTCTGAGGCGTGGGAACACGACATCTCTATATAAACTGCGAAGTTATCTTTTTTCCTTAAAAAAAATCTTCTGGCGTCCAAATTACCGTCGATTCGCTAAGGTCTCTTGACTTTTTTTTCAAACGAATCAACGGTCCAGACAAACGTCAAAGAACGACGAGACACTCAAAAACAGTCTTTGCTGACGTCCTTCCCACTGGTCGAGGGGCAAGGATGCAGGATCACCTGGAGTTTCCTACACTCTTTTCCACTTCTTGAATGTACATTATAATCTCCTAGTTCAATGTATAGTGAGTTCTGCTACCCTTGTTACTCTCTCTTTTTTTGTGAATGGCTACAGCCGATGAAGATAATCCTGGTAAAGGAACGTGCCCCGTTTCATCTTCCATTTTGGTAGATGAAGCTCCTTCACTTCTCGAAGGACGCTTGAACGGCTCCAGTCACCCTGCTTCGAGTTGTGGTATGGATGTCGTCAGGCTGGCTAGGGCATGGATGGAGAATGTAAGGCGAGACTGAGGCTTGTGTTCTTTCATGCTTTTTCAAAATTGTTTCTACAAAATCATGGCGCTGACATACTTACTTCTCAGGTAACCTTCTCACCGCGTAAAAATGCCCATTCAACTCATCGACGACATTCTATACATGACCACATGTTGTATTTTTAATTTCGTATCTAAAATATATTCAAATTCTCCCATAATTCTGTGTGGTTTATTGCTTCTCATGTCACCGAGCTCCTATGTAGGTACCGTTGTGATGCAGTCGTGAGGCCGAACCCAGCAACGCGAAATTGCACCATCAGAATCATAGCTTCCCACAACAACTCCGATATAAAATGGAAGCAATTTTCTGTGTGATTTTGTCCCCTTTCCACTTCCTCTCCCTTAAACTATTTTCATTCTGCCCTCGCGCCCGGTAGCGCCAATTGACCTCCTCACTTCTCTCTACTCTCTCTTGTGATTGTCCATTCGTTCCACCCACTCATCTCTTTCTTTCCTGTCTACTTCGCACCCTACCACATTATCACAATGTTCTGCACTCGTCTCTTCTCCCTCCTTCTAACTCTCTCTGTCGTCTCCTGCGCCGTTTCCGCGCGACCATTGTGGCTCACCCGTGCTCTCATGCCTCGTCAGAGTACGCTGAACGTTGCGACTTGCACGGACCCTGCGACGCAGCTTGTGGAACATGATTGTAACGTTGCTTTGCTTGGGGTGAGGGAATCAAACTTTCTACGTGTATCACGGTCTGATGTAGTTTTAGTTGGGGGGAGGTATCGCTGGAGCTATGTAAGTTGTCGAGCCCAAAGATAGTTCAGCATGATTCAGAATGGGTATACTTGGATCTTTCAGTGAATTCCTTCGCGTAAACTCTTCCACTACCTCCGCCACAAGTGGCACTTGCACGGTTACTGCTACCGCTGTCGATGGAGGTATGTGTGGTATACCTTACTCAAGTCAACCGTTCTGGAACAAATTCTTCTCTTTTACAGGAGAAACCATTGACATCTCTAAGGGTCGACTTGAAGGTCATGGATCTACCAACGGTGGCTTTGATGTATGAATCTTACAACACCGAACCCTTCTGTGCAGACCTTCATTAACATCGATGTTTTACCCGAAACAGAACCTTCTTACCGCCTGTGGCCCTTCACCTGGTTCCATGGTCATTGGAGGTGGTGCGAAGCCAGGTGAGCGTTCACTTTTGCCACCTCGTCGTGTGGAAGCTTACTTCCCCGTCTTCCAGCCGGTAATATCCAGATCGCTATTTCTGCTGCTGCTTGAGAGCTTGCTGGGGCACGAAAAGGCACCTCAAGTTCCAAATCATAGGTGGACATGTGCTCAAATAGAAGTTGAGCATGGATCCACCGGTCCAAGAAAAGAGGTAAGATAATGCATAGAGAAAAAGTCAAAGTCGGTCCTTTGAAATATCGTCACTATTTTTACAATCCATCTTTTGCGCGTCCGAATCGAATTTGGACAGCGCTTTTTCCCTTTGAAAGTTGGATTGAGATTCAATTGTGTACATGGGCTGTTAGATCATATAACCTGTGTTCCAACAAACGCCAAATCCATTTTGGTTATTCAAGGTCACAGTCTCTACTTAGTCGGAACTAGACCCGTAAGACAGTCAATTCATAATTTTGGATCATTGCTCCCAAAGTCCCAAATATCAAGCATTGACTGGCCTAATCCTCCTTCATCCCTCTTCACATATGCACAGACGCCCCATTGCCCATCGAAGGCGACTTTCCATATGCCCGTTACACCTTCCAAAAGGTCCTTCACCACAGTACCGGTTTGAATATCCCACATGCGCAGTGTACCATCGCCTCCAGCAAGCACCCTCTTTCCATCGTGATGAAACGAGGTGATAGCGCTAGGATGGCCAGTCAGGGTATGTACGAGGTCACCGGTAGTAGGATTCCAAACTTTGAGAGTTGCGTCGGCGCATCCAGAAACAAGATATGGCGAGGGATCTGAAGAGGAAGAGAGCTCCAAGAGTCCGATGAGAGACATATGTCCAGTGAGGGTATGCAGGCAGGTGCCTGACGTAGCAGACCAGATATTTATTGTGCCGTCCATACCACTGGAGTAAACCTGGTCGCGTATTGGGTCGTATACCACGACGTAAACTAGGAGGAGTGTGATGGGTTGAAAGTAGAAAGGAATTATAGAATCGGCGTACTTTTACCCTTATGGCCGGTCAAAACGTGTCTGCATTCTCCAGTGACAATGTCCCAGATACGTGCAGTCTTGTCGTACGAGCCTGAGACTGCAGTACGACCATGGGCGGAAAGACTGCGTACAGAGTCTGTATGACCGGTAAGATCGAGCAGGTGATACGGATTTTCTTTCGCGTTGAGATCCTAAAAAGGATGGATGCGAGGATGCGCAAGCTACGATTGCATCACATACCTCATCAGGTACGAAACTCGGCTCATCTTTCCCGGGGATTGACCATACCTTGACGGACTTGTCGCGGCTCCCAGTGATTATCAGAGGTGACTGAGAGCGAAAATTCTCCACATCCATCTTTGAGTTGGTCCATATCGGAGAAGCAACTTCCAGACATCGAACTGTGCTAGAATGTCCTCTGAAAACGTGTAAACACTTTCCACTTGTCAAATCCCAGATTCGCACAGTTCTATCTGTGGATCCGCTGATGAGTAGATTCCGTCCGTCGCAAGTCACAGAAGAAAGGGACCAGATACCGCCCTCGTGTCCAGTTAAGGTGAGCTTGGGCTGTCCAGTGGACAAAGTGTATACCGCGAGAGTGAAATCATCAGACGCAGTAACAATGACATTGCGTCGAACATCCAGTATGAGACAGGTCACTATAGAGGTCCCATGGATTGGTAAAGAGATATGTTTCCGGGTACTGAGATTCCAGGCTTTGGACGATAGAGCCTCTGTCTGAAAATTCATCGTAGTACAAGAGTAAGAGAAATTCTGCGCACGGACCTATTTCCCAGCGCGCCCAAAGACTGTATTAGGAAGGTGACGTAATTCATCACCTGCAGTAAGATGTTTTAGGGGCTACAAGTCACATGAGCTCGACTACATTCTCTTAGTAAGATTGTTCAAATCCAGTACATAGATTATCACAAAGTTGTTACGAAGACACTCCAGAGTCAAAGTCTGGTACAAGTATTGTGAGCATTAACAGTCTTCAGTAAATTTTCAGTTCTGCCAAGTAAACGGGTAGATCTTTATCAATCTGATTCTTATCACTCTAGATATTTCTGTCGCGGTTGCTTAGCGTGCTAAGGGTAGCGCGACACGAAATAGAATGAGATGTAAGAATACTTAGCGTAGTCTTCTTAATAACACACAGCTTAACAGTGTCAAAGAGTGTGTTTTGGTAGTCTAAGAGGAATCGCTCCCCGTACATGGTTATTTAGGTAGGCTTTTATAGTGAAAGAAAAAGGTACATAGATAAATGGCGACCGGGACAGAGACCCAGGTAGATAGGGGTTCTACTGCGGCGATGGTCCAGAGTTCGGGTGAACGGAATACGGAAGAACGGGATGTGGGAGGAAATGTGTGAAGTGGTGCGGACCTGGTCGTGGCATACGCCCTCCCGGAATTCGAAGGAATTTCGATGAAAGTTAAATGTTAGAGGGGCCCTCGCCGGAGGGTCCATCTTCGTTTTCGTTGGTTACTGCCTCGTGGTCGGCGTTGCTCGCGATGTCCATGTCATTGCTGGTGGCCTCGACGGTACTTTTGGTGGACTCCAGGCGCCATTTCGAGATCTTCGCGTTTAGTCCTGTGGTGGTGCTTTGAGTCCCATTTTCCGATATTGCGTAGCGTTGAGTTCCCCGAGTCGATTTGGCTTGCCTAGTGTCCTTCCTCAGTCTCCAGAGATTCTTCCTCTGTGTCTCACGAGCGTGTGCCATCAACCCGGCGAATAAAATGCTCTGGTCCAAGTCTGATTTAGTGAAATCAGCTAACATCGCACCTGTTATACTCCCAGAAGTTTTTTGTATTCCTCTAGGGCGAACGGGTTTCGGAAAAGCTTCAGCGGTGTCCCTGTTTAAGCTGCCAGAGATCCTCTTCTCCTCCCGGAGAGTCGTAATCTGGAACTCGGTGAGGAAACAGTCGTAGGTCAATATAACCTGGGAGCGGTGGAGTTGACCATCCGCGATGAAGGAAAAATGAGTGTCGAACGTTTTAGGGATCACGCGGTTAATCGTCTGAACGATTTCTGGGTATCGGGGGTGGACAGCGATCTTCCATCCTCGGCCAAGCGCCAGTGACGTCTGAACCGCGATGATCATCTCATCGAGGCTGATGACGAACGGGACGATGCCAGAGCCTCGCGCGATTTCGAATTTGCGCTCCCCCCAACTGAATCCCATTTCGGCGATGTCGTGGGGTGCAAAGAAAGTAGCGGTTTGTGCAATAGACATGATTTGGGTACTGATGTGGTTCAGTGAGATACTGATGTTTCCGCTCAAGTCATGTAGGCTTTTATAATCCAGAAACTCAACCGATCCGGCAAAGAGGTTTTCAGTTCCCTCGATCGGTCCCTCGCCGTTGATAACAGGAGGTAGATGTGAGATATCCGCTATGCCCAGAGTCTCAAAGTACTCCTGTAACGGCTGGAGGTGTTTGATCTTCGAGTACGGGAGCCATGTTTGATCTCCCGATTCCCAAAGCAGTAGGAACATGGCGTCTGATTTGAATCCCGTGTGAGCGATGACCTTGTTCACTTTCCACTCCCCATTGTCCTGACCAATTACCTGCTCATAGGAACGTCCAGGGAACAGTCGATCATCACTTGGGATGTGTATGCGTAGCAGGGATGAATGAAAAACGTCGTGTATGCCCCTCTTTTTTAGATCCGGTGGTAGTTCGAGCCTGCAGGAGGTTTCGCCGAGGATAGACACGATCCGGAACGGACCTATGAACTTTGGCAGTAGCTTGCGGGCGAGACCCTTGGGGAATGAGATGTTCGTTGTTGATAGGTAGGCCAGATCGCCTACTTTAAACGGTGAAGGGATCCTATGCCGGTTTTCATTCCGAGTTTGCTTAACGCGATGAGAGAGTAGACTGTCGTGAGCAGAGGTCAGCGCCAATTTAATTTTGTTCGCGAACACCGTTACTCCTGGGAAAGGAGACTCGCCTGGGTTGTCCCATAAGAACGATCGTGGTATCCTTCCGGAGTTTAGGAAGAACGGGGCATAGCCCGTGGTTTCAGACCGCGCGATGTTTAATGCAAATTCCACCGATGGTAGTTTCTCAACCCAGTCATCTTGTAGGTTATTCACGCACTGACGGAGCATTTGAGTGATGGTGCGGTTGGCTCGTTCCGTTAAACCGTCAGTCTGGGGGTGATAGGAACTGGACATCTTCAGCTTGGTACCCACCAGGGTGTGAAGATGCGACCAGAACCGCGATGTGAATAATGAATCACGGTCGCTGACTATGATTTTTGGTAGCCCGTGGAGGCGGTACACTTCGGAGAAAATTAGTTCTGCGACGTCAGTCGCCCCGTAGTCCGTTCGACTTGCGACGAGGTGGACCATTCCCGTTAAATGGTCCACGACCGTTGTGATTGAGTCGAAATTTCCGTTACGGTTTTTACTGGACGGCAAGGGACCAACGAAGTCGATACCTATCACCTCCCATGGTTCTGCAGGAACTGGTAAGTTCTTCAGGTGTCCGTAAGGTTTGTGGTTAGTGGCCTTGGTCGTTGCACAAATTACGCAAGACTCACAATAACTGTGTACGTTGGATGCCATTGAGCGCCACCATAAGTGATCTCTTAAGAACGCGAGAGTCTTACGAGCTCCTAGGTGAGCCAGTAGTGAATGCGCTTCGTCGATGATAAGTTCGAAGACCTCGCGGTCCTCAATCTTGAATTTAGGTACACACAATAGACGACGCCCGTCTAAGTTGATGTACACCCGTCCTTCTTCAACCACAAAATTGCGAAATTGCTTAGGATTGTCTAAGACGGCACGGAATGTAGGATCAGAATCGTATTTTCCAAGGACTAACTCGAAGAGGTCTATCCCCGAGTGAGTTCCAGGTAGTAGAGACAGAAACGAAGATTGTCCAGCCGCGTGTTGTGTTGGATAATTTTGATCCGCTGATGCCAAGGCTGGGGACGTAAACCCATCTGTATCCGCGGAATCATCAACTGGGGCGGTTATCTCAGATTCAATGCCTGCCGTCTTCCCGTGATCCGCTACTGAATCGGGTGTTACCTCAGAGGCTCGTTGAGCCAAGGTGCTTTTTCCACGATACGTTTTCACACTGGTTTTCCCAGTAGACGTGGCATCCATTTCAGCCTTTTTGGCTGACGGTCGTCTTATCGTTCGTAATTCCATTTTGTTCAAATAAACCGCGTCAGGAAGTGTACAACACGCCTCGACGTCAACATGGATTGGCATAGTAATGCTCGAGAGCTCAAGAGCATCGTTTTGGTTGGTATCATGGTACGTATATTCAGAGCGAGCTCGCACAGTCCCCGGGGCATCATTAGAGTACAAACGGGACAGGGCGTCCGCGAATACATTTTCAGCGCCAGGGATGTATTCGATTCTGAAGTCGAATTCCGCGATTTTTTCTAGCCAACGCGCTTGACGGCCTGAAAGGTCTTTCTGCTCTATAAGGTGTGTCAGTCCCTTGTGGTCCGTGATCCAAGTGAATGACACGCCCTGCAGAATATCCCTATGTCTTAGCATGGTCTCAACACCGGCGAGCATTTCAATCTCGTGCACTGGGTAGTTTTGCTGGGCTGGGTTCAACTTGGCTGAGTAGAACGCCGCCACCGTTGCACCCTCTTTCCAGGATACCCCCTGTAACACACAACCTGATACTCCAGTCGCGCAACCATCGGTTAGCATCCAGACGGGAGGTGCGTCCGGTGCGTACTTGAGCGGCACGCGGTGATGTGTTTTCGAAGCAGAACTGAGCTGCTTAACGTCCTGAAACGCTCGTTGTTCACTGAAACCCCATCGAAAAGGCACGGTATCCCCTGTCAAGTTACTTAAGTGGCCCATTGGAATACGCACGCTGGCGATGTCATCCGCCAGGTAACCCACTGATCCCAAGAATCCCCGTAAAAGGTCTCGATTCGTCGGTGTCTTCCACTTGGATATAGCGTCCACCTTCTCTGGATCCATTCTAATTCCCTCGTTGTCGACAATTCGACCTAGTATTCGTAGCTCAGGTGCCAAGAAGTTTAATTTCGACTCGCTCAGGTAAAGTTTCTCTCGTATCAGTATGTCAATGATTAACTTGACGTGTCTTATATGCTCTTCAACAGAATCAGAGTAAACGACGATATCATCAAGATACACATCCATGAAACGGCCGATAAATGATGAAAACAAGAAGTTCATCAGGGTCTGGTAAGTAGATGGAGCGTTACAGTCCCCCTGTTGGATGACCAAGCTGACCATATTACCGTCAGGAGTCGATACTGCCGTTTTGTATACGTCCTCCGGTTCAATACGAATCTGCTCATATGCATCCTTCCCGTCCATCGTTGACCGAAACTTCGCCCGGGCAGCCCTCCTTAGGATCCCGTCGATGTCCGGTAATGGCGAAGCAAGCTTTCTCGTGTTCGCGTTTCTACGACGGAGGTCCGCGACTACACGGAGGCGGTTTTTCTGTGCGCCATGCTTTGGAATCAGCAGCAGTGGCACCGTATTGTTCGAAGTGGTAATTTTCCACCTTCCGCTTTTAATATAGGCGTCCCGCTTCTCCGCCCAGTCATCTCTGAACTTCTCCGGCATGCGGGATGGCCTCCATGGGATTATTAACGCTTCATCAATGAGGGGGATCTTGTGATTTATTTCTCTAAGAGGAGGTAGATCTGTCTCAGCCATGGTACGACACAGTGGTTTCGCGTATTCGTGCAATAGCTCACGGACTTGTTGTAGCTGATCTCGCTCTATCTCGACCATTTGAGAGGCGATCTGTGAGATCGTCGGTCCCTCCAATGGTAATCGGCTGTTACTCCCAATAACAACCCGTGCTGCATTGAAACCAATCGTGACCGAGTGCTCGTACATCCAGTCGGTTCCTAGGATGATTGGATAGTTGATGTTTGCCACGTCGAATGCCCGTTGCTCGTCAATACCTTGGTACTGTAAACGAGCAATAACTCGTCGGTTTATCTTCGAGCGGGACCCCTGGACTGCTAGCTGCAACGTAAGTGGGGGATTAAAGATCTCCTCCTTGAACTTAAGCTGATCAATCAGTGTAGTACTCATGAAGGTTCCCAACGATCCCGAGTCCAGCAGTGCTGTGACTGGGTGGTTGTCGATTCTAACCACAATGACGATCGGTCGAGCCACCTTGCGGGCAGGATCTTTCACCCTAGCTGCGTTTCTCTGCAACCCGGGATACTTATCAGGGGCAATTTGTGCGCCGTTCAGTTCGAACGCATAACGGCGGACCGTTGGACTCTGCTGAATACCGTCTTGGTATATCAGTTGACGTGAATGCGCCCTCCATGGTTCTGCTACGTTGAATAGATTGCCGAACGTTGTTCTAGCTTCCCACATGTCCCAGCAAAGGCAGTCTCGCAGCAATTTAACTAGTTGCTTACTGCACCATCCATAAACGTCGAATCGTGGGTCAGCCAGTAGTACCGTGCTCAGAGGCCAACGTATATCATACATCATGTCCTCGACAATATACAATGTGGTGTTATATCCCGATAGGAACACTCGAAACCGAACCCTGCTTTCCCGGTATTCATTACGTCTCGGATGAAAGTCTGGTAATTCGTCTCCTGGGTAATGTGCAGCCCAATTCAGTATTTGCGAGACTCTCGTAGCTCGAGCGTCCCCCATGGGTCGTGACCCTTTATTTTCCGCCACTTCTGATGTTCCGAGCAGCCCGGTGAACCAGGAGGACGGTTCAAAGTCCGGGTTCATCAGCGTACTCGTTGGGATTTGGTATTCCCTATCCTCGTATGCCGAATCAATGAGGAGATGAGTATGGTCCGAAATGCGGTAAGCAACAAAACGCTCTATGCTCATGAACTCTTCGCTGTTGACCGGCTCTCCAGGGAACGGAGCGTGTTGAGTCAGGATGTATTCCAAACGTTCAGCCAAAGGATCTCCAAACCGACATTCGATTGGATCCTTTCGGAATTCAAAGTGAGCATGGTCTAGATGATTATGGAGACCACGACCGGACAGCTCCTGGACCTTCAGGGTCTTGGAGTCTTTAGGCCATGCAAAGACGGATGCCGCTCCCTTTGAATTACGCAAGTACTTCAGCACTGGTCTAGCATATAAATTTCGCATATCCAGGAGTTCCAGCTTGGAATCCTTCCATTCTGAGTCCGCTCCGTTTTCACCTCTACCGTCATCCTCCCAGTCCCCTTCGTTGGGTAGTCGTTCGGTTTCAGAATCGTCAGAGCATCCTTCTTCTGAGCTCATATTTCCGGAAGAATTCCAGGCATTGCCTGGCGAGCGGTCAGCCAGACAATCGTACAATTCATCAGAGTCGTCATATATGGAGTCTCCGGGACTGTGTCTGCTCTCCGTGTCTGAAAAGTAAGTCTCTTCCACGTCTTCAAACCAATCGAACTGCATCGCATTCAGCGAGAACTCCCAAACATCCTCTGCTTGCGATGCTACCTCAGGAAGCTCAAATTCGATGTTATGAGTTGTGAAGCCTGGAGGACCACCTCCCTTTCTTTGATCTGATGTGAAGGAGTTCTTCTTTGGGCAATCCCGTGAACGGTGGCCAGTTTCCCCACATTCGAAGCACTTTCCCGCTGCGCGGTACTCATTCTTCTGCTGTTCTGATAGTTGAGCCCGTGGCGGACGCTCACGGTGACCAGTTCGAACTTGATTCCCTGCATATTTCTTGTCTTTTGAACTGAGCGGAGCCTTTGGTGCACTGACGTTAGCAGCCCCTCCGGGTGTCCCCTTATCATTTCTTGGGGTGTAACGCCCTCCAGATGCATCCCTATTGGCGTTCAGGCCATACGACTTAGTGTTCCGCAACTCAGGTCTACGTTGATCAGCTGAGGTAGGTTTGCCGACGCCTTCGATCAGCTCAACTTTCTCTGCATCGTCAACTAGATCCTCAAGTCTGCTGGTCTCGGGGGTGTGTCCCATGCGGAGTAACCCCTTCGTTATAAATGGTTCAAAACTGTCCCATAGGAATATTACTTTATGTCGCTCATCAAGTGTTCCCGCAGTGTTACATAGGTCGTTGAAGATCCCAACATGGTCACGGACACGTCGATTCCGTTGTTGCAGGTTTACGAGCTTTCGGCGTTGCTCCGTTCGAAAGTCAATCGGGAATGCGAAATCATAGAGCTTTTCATAGAATTTCCTGAGGGTCCAATCACTCGAGCTCTCTCCGCATGTTCGCTCAAAGAAAGTGTAGGCCTTCCCTTTCAAGAACCGGGATGCAACCTCGATCTGTCGGTACTCCGGGACTTGGCCGTCCTCAAGGTATGCGATGATCTCTCTCATGTTTCTCTGAAATGAACGAAGGCTGGCTGTTCCATCATAGATCTCCGTAGGTTTGAGAGGTTTGATTCTCATTCCCTTCGCCTTTCGTGCAGTCGATTCAACGTCTCCCAAGGGGTCCTCCTCCGTCTCCTCCCTTGGTACGTCGCCTGACCTTTTCACAGCTGTTAATTGATTGAATAGTTTACCTACGTGGCTAGTGGTAGCGATCAACTCTGAGGGTCGGCTAGGGAGCCTACGGGCGGTGTTTTCGGAACCACGAACTTCCTCCTCCTCCTTCTTTTCAAGTTCCCTGGTAGTGGGTTCCCTGGTAGTGGAACCTTCTGGGTGTTCCAGAACCTCAGCTTCTGTAATATCTTGATGTATGTACGCTCTTTTCAACGCGTCAAGCTTGGTCTGATATCTTTCTTCGATTCGCAGTGTTTCCTGACGTTGCCACGCCTGGAATTCCTCAAACATTTCCTGTATATTCCTTCGGCGATCATGAGAAGCTTCTCGCTTCTTGCTGGTCTCACCGATGCTTGCTAGGATTTGAGCCTGGATCTCAGGGTTGGACTCGTCACTGTCAAGGGCGACGTTACCCCAGTTACGGGGGTCAATCCCTTTACCTTTACGTGATGAGGAATCCTCTCCATGGGACACCTCATCTACATTCATGATTCGGACGGAACTTTGCCGCCGTTCTATAAGTTCACGCTGTTCGGGGCTCAAATTGGCTTCCGCCATTTGTATTGTGAGCTCCTGTTCCGAACTCAAAGAGTTCCTTCGGTTATGTACCTCGGATACTGATTTCATATTTACTGCGGGCTCGTCAGTCCGCATTTGGCTAGAGAGCTGGTCTCCTGAGGGGTCTACCCGCCCTCCGGTTGTCTCACTGGTTTGTGAGGATTCAGAAATTTTGTCAGCTAGTCCCACGGACTCAGCTTCTTCCGGCTCAGAAAGCGCGGACTCGTAACCTTGCCCTTTTGGCGAAGGAGCCCTCGACGGTCCCTCGGACTCTATCGGGGTAAGTGGAGAGTCAGAACTGGTTTCTGACTCACCTATTCTTGTAGACGGGTTGAGAGCGCTGGGGACAGCCGGGTCGCTCAGAGTGCGTCGAGAACGCAGATTTCGATAGGACATTTATTCAACAGATAGCTGGAGGATATCAACAGTTGATCAGACTGATTGGGGTGCCGTCCAGCTAGAAAACACAACTTTAGATGTTAAAAAATATGTCGCGGTTGCTTAGCGTGCTAAGGGTAGCGCGACACGAAATAGAATGAGATGTAAGAATACTTAGCGTAGTCTTCTTAATAACACACAGCTTAACAGTGTCAAAGAGTGTGTTTTGGTAGTCTAAGAGGAATCGCTCCCCGTACATGGTTATTTAGGTAGGCTTTTATAGTGAAAGAAAAAGGTACATAGATAAATGGCGACCGGGACAGAGACCCAGGTAGATAGGGGTTCTACTGCGGCGATGGTCCAGAGTTCGGGTGAACGGAATACGGAAGAACGGGATGTGGGAGGAAATGTGTGAAGTGGTGCGGACCTGGTCGTGGCAATTTCTCACTTGGCCATTTTTTCAATTTCCGTAGTAGTCGCGTTCAGAACGCAAAGCGACGGATATCCAATGGAAGAATAATACAGCTCACATATGACCGATCTGAAATCAACTAGAGTCGAGAGTTATGTCAAAGCACAGCAGAATACTTGCGTTACTTTTCCATTCTTCAGCTTACTTGGTTCGAGAACTATATGACTTGCCCAGCAGCCTCGAGACACATGCCCACTACGGATTCGGAGGAGTAGCAATAAAATCTCGGCAGTTCTGACAAGAAGCCGGATGGCATTGCATTCCACCTACGAATAAAAGGCACATCACTTTCAGCGGTTGAGGGCATCTCTTACCGTCAAAGAGAGCCTGACCAGGATTACACAGAGTTACCAGCAGTACTGCCTTACTCTTACTCCCCCTCCCTTGTCATGTATCTAGAGATCACCATTTCACTTTCTCGTTTCTTTGTCTTTTTCTTTCGCCTTCTAGACTGGACACTCAAGCACGTCCTCTTCTCATCCATCGTCTTGCTCAGATCATTCTCCAACACCCTTCACAAGAAGGACTTGTTCATTTTCGTGTTGGAGCTGACATGCTTGGCTTTGTTGTGTGGATGCTTCGTATTCATGCTTCAAAGCGCATTTACTCGACGCGCAACTCACTACTTGGATGGCGTTGATATTGGCTATGATCTGGATAATTTTGGAGCCCAGCTCTCGGAGAGCTACTCGGACACAAGTTTGATGTACCCCACCGATGAGAGATCCCCTGTGTCCCTCGCTGCGGAACTACCCCACACAGGTAACTGCAAGCAGGAGCAGAAGCGGACTGCAAACTTTTTGATGATACCGGTACTCATCCCCAGATCAGTAATATCATTGCACAGAGGTGACGAGTGTCATGCCAAACACAGTACCTATGAAGGCCCTTAGTTAGAGGTAAGCTGGAAATATAATTTTTTTGAAGCAGATTATGGATCATGATTTTGTAGGATTAGCATGAAATTTTGGGTTGTCCATACTTACCCCTTTCTTGTTTCCCTATCATATTTTGACTGGGAATGAGAAGGGACTGTCAATCAGTAATACGGCAACCGAGATATCAGCTTGTCCTTTTACACAACAGAAGGTCGATCATTTCACGACACAAAGAGTCTGATTTCTCCTCATTTCCCTGCAACAGATGAATAACAAGTACACAAGAGTACACACTATGAGATACAACCTAAGATCAAGGTAAATACAACCCGACCCTGAGGTCGAAGCAAAATATCCATACAAGGTCCCTCAGCCAGCAGTTTCCAAGTAGACCATTGCAAATGCCTAACAATTTTGCACCAAGGGGCCTAAATAATGTCCCTTCATCCATGTATGCCTATTTTGGACATCATCGAACGAGACTAGTCACTATTGTTTATACGCCTGGAAAAGCTATCAATACTGCTCAGGCTGTAGAAGTCGGAGATGCGTCGGTAACGAGCAAAGACGCGGAAAATAGCGAGGTACTTTCTATCGCAGGAACTGCAGTGGTTATAGTCGAACCTGCGGAGATCGTAGAAGCAGAGTCCGATGAGACTGTACTAGCCAATGAGGCAGCCGCCGAGTAGGCATCGGTAATGAGTAAAGATGCGGTGAAGAGAGATGTACTCTCTATCGCAGTAACGACAGCCGACGTAGCGGCAGTGAAAGAACTGGTTGCTAAGGTAGCACTTTGAGCATCGGACAAGATACTGAGCGCCTCTGAAGGTGAGATAGTCGTGGTCACAGGAGAAACGGTGGTAGAGGAGGATGCTGCGGCGGTATCTGTACGGGTTGCTGTGGAAGCACTTTGAAAGCTAGACAAGATACTGAGCGCCTCTGAAGGTGAGATAGTCGTGGTCACAGGAGAAACGGTGGTAGAGGAGGATGTTGCGGCGGTATCTGTACTGCTTGCTGTGGAAGCACTTTGAAAGCTGGACAAGATACTGATCGCATCCGAAGGCGAAATGGTCGTCGTCACAGTAGAGTTGGTGGTAGATGTAGATGCAGCAGTACTCAAAGTAGCTGTCGAATTCGAAGTAGACGAGGGACTAGACGAAGCGGTGGTACCTGTACTCGTCGAATTAGCAGAACTGGTAGCGGTCGAATTTGATGAGCTTGAAGTCGACGTTGAATTGGAACCCGTTAACCCGCCACTAGCACCGCTAGCAGCAATAATAGACTCTGCAGACTGCTGACTGGTACAACGAAGTTCCTAGAAGGACGATTGGACATAATGAGCCGTGATTGATTTATGAAACTCAAAAAGTAATAATTACCGCGTCGTTTGCCTTTGTTACGCTAGGAACGGCGAAACAAGCTTGAGTTGCCAAACATGCAGCGGTCTTCCAGTTTTTACCAATGCATTCTGCTGCCTTACCGTCTATGCAAGCAACTTCACCAGCTATTGAAAAATCAGGCGTTGGATCTAGCCAACCACTTGTCAACTAGATTGGTACTCACAAGTGCAGGTGTCCCCCACAGAAAAACTCTGAAAGGCAGCGTTTAGTTGTTGCGCAAGCTGAGCGTTATTCAAAAGCTCCGCATCCGTAAGTGATTTGACCGGTCGACCATGCACTTGAACGACGGAGGATGAAAGGACGATCAAGAAAGTTAAAAGAAGCGCGAATAAGGACATGGTGTTGTATCGATCAGGTTCAAAAGGTGCAGGCTCTTCCAGAGAAATTTGAGTAAGATAGAAAAAAAGAATGAAAGAGCGCCCGGCTCAAGAAGGTCGGTGCAATGAGGAGAGGGAGGAGAATGAGATTAATTGAAAAGGGGAAATGCTGAAAAGCAGCGGCAGCCGGGTCATATACCGTAACCACTTGCCAGTTGCAAGACCTAGAACTCTGAATAAAGGAAAAGGCCTGGAGGCTGTCCTTTTGTCTTCAGGTCAAGTCGATGGCCATAGTCCTCAAAGGAACAAAGAAAAAGGTACGCATGAAATATTATAAACGCTAAGCAGACGCTCATGTAAGAACTGTATCAACACAGGAAATAGCTACGTTCCACACAACATTCTAGCGGAGTAGCTCCCGTGCTTCCCTTGCCGGTCTAGCGATATTTGGCCTTTCACTCGTACAGCTTTCGTGCACTTTTTGCGCTATACTGGCCATTAACCCAAGATTCTCAAACAGATTTCCCTTCGATTCATCTTCCGATGCAGATTTGAGCACCGCGAGTATCACCCGCGAACATATCATAGAAACAGCTGTCTCGCCAACGAGGTAGGTCCTGAGATGAAGGTCAACAAATAAGGTTGACAGAAAAAAGCAGAAGGATGATCACATACTCAACAATGGGTTGCAACATATCTGGCCATATCGACAGTGAGACTACCAATGCAGCAATCGATTGAACGTAGGTCTCTATATGAAAACAGGTCAGTATCCTAGACACAGCCTTGCCCAGAGGTCATCGTAACGTACCATCATGCGACTCTTTGAAAGCGTCGTTGACGACCTCCACGCACGACTCTCGTGCCTTTTCACCAATGTTCAGACCAGCGCCATCAACTACATTAGCTAGTGCTAGTATCAAGCTTGCAGCGATTTCTTCTTCTGATACGCGAATACTACCTATCAGCTCCGTGACCACAGGATCCACTCTTGGTTGATTCTTCATGAGAACTCCTAAGGCCTTTCCGGCTTTTGTTCTAACCACAACTGAAGCAGGGTCACTGGCGCTCTTCACGAACGTCCGCTGTAGTTGTGGAAAGAAGGGCTTCACGAGCAAGGGAATGCGTTCGAGCATACTCGTAAGGCCACTGAGGATAGCCGTTTTGACTGCTGGAGGATACGTCGTTGCCTGAGTCGCGACACGGATCAACGGACCTGTGAAAGGTACAACGAACGGTTTGAAAGCCTCTGGTGCGGTATTTTCGACGAGGTCACCAATGGAATAAGCTGCCGCTTCTCGCTGTTCATTACTCCCTGTTGTCAAACCAGCGATGATGATTGGAACCATCGGAGCGATTCCTTTGGGTAGGCTGAACCCAGGAACATCATGCCCCGGAGCCCCAGCACTCTCAAGTCCTCTGCGGAGCGGAACTACGAGCGGTTCGAGTTCGTCCTTTGGTATCGACTTGACGAACACATCCAAAGTGTGCTGAGCGGCGACATGCACATCTACTTCTCCATCCTCCATCGATGGAATGAGTTGGCGGATCCAGTCCACGCGATACAATGAAGTGTCAAGTTCCGTGACTTCACAGAAGATTGCAAAGAAGTTGAGTGCGCTTACACGCCTTCGAGGTGAATCATGTTTGACCCTAAACAAGCATGGGTAACTGTTACATTTCTGGAGACGAGACTTACCAGCCCAGCAACAGCAACATCAATGTATTCAAGCCTTCAGCGTCACTAACAGATGCTAACAACGCTCGAAGTGCTTCATCCACAGCTTCCCCAAGCTCTTCATCCGGAACAGGTGGCCCTTCTTGAACTTTCACGAGGGAATTGAGGATAGGAGTGAGCCGCTTGCTCAATGCATTTCCGGCAACAGTGACCAGGGACGCCAGAGCCCGAGCGTTGAAAATCGTCATCGGTGTTGCAGTCAAAGTCGGTATGAGAACCGGGAAAACGGTGCTTGCACGGACCTAGACAATCCATTTTATCCTCAAAGAACGAGCGTTTGATAAATATGCATACACTCATGACCTCTCTCAAAGCTTGCAATGCCGTACCAGAACCCTTTCCAGGTTGTCGGAGTGCTTCCAATAGTGTTGGGATAGTCTCATCGATCGCTTTCGCACCGATATGCTCTTGTAAAACATCGAAAGCCTTGGCGGCAGCCGTACGAACGTCACTCTCGTCATCGACCAGACACTCGCGCACAATAACGATGATACCGTCTTCATGGTCTTCGCGCTGAGCATCGGTAGTGTTCTCCCTGAATATAGCTTAGTCAATTGAGTGAAGCGAGAAGATGTGAAGGCGTACATTATTTCTGATAATACAATACAAACACCCTCGCGCGATTTCGGATCAGTTGATGAAGCTTTGGAACGAACAAGAGGCATAATTTCTGCAATGATACGTTCCCCAAATTTCTTGCACAACTCGGCGATTGTCCGTCCAGCGGTCTAATGATCGACTCAGCACATGGAGAAAAAAGGAAAAGTTGGCGTACCTCTTGTTGCTCGAATTCGGAGCTGGAGCTTAGGAAAACAGTCTGGTTAATGAGCTCAGGTAAAATTTCCCTGACTGATAAATAGTGGGATTAAAAGGTGTTTTAACACGCGAAGTGATGAACCGAATACTCTTACCAGTCCGTGGAGTGTTATGCACGAGAGCTTTCCAGATTTGGATAGATGCTTGGCGGACAACGACAACACCATCTTGTCTGACGAGGTATAGAGCAGCGAGTAACCTGTCTCGCCGTTCGACACCAAGAACATCCACAAGTGCACGTCTGGAAGCATCTGCGCCGCTAGCTTCAACAGCAGGGTCCTCTTCTTCATCGATGTCTGAAGGCTTCCCGGAGATACCCGAAACTTTGAAAAGCAGTTCTCCAACAAGCGTGATAGAAGCATGCTAGAAAACAAGTTTAAACATAGTAAACACAACATGAAAGCACATACACGTATACGCCACCCGGCGTCGAACATGCCCCGTTCTAACTCAGGGAGAAGGAGGTCGATAGCCTTGTTAGAGTAATTAGTGATAACCATTCGCCCCGCACGCATAGCTGCCTCTCTAACGTATTCCTCTGTGTCCGAAAGTCCGCTAAGAATTGGACCAATGATTTTAGGAAGATGCGGCTGGAAGCGGGAACCAAAGGTAGCCGGTAGGTAAACCAGAAGAGACATAAACCCTTCACGAACGGTCGCTCGAGGAGATTGTGCGTTGGCAAGAATGTCTGGTAGAAGACCTTCTAGACGCTCCATCCCTAAACCTGAAAGAACTTCACTGAGACCTTGTGCTGCACCTTGCCTGTCTACACCGGAAGTGTCCGTCTTCAGAGTTCGAAGAAGGCCTGGTACAAGGTCTGGGAAGTAAGCTTCACCCATACGTTCTACCAAGGTTCCCAAAGCCTTGGCGGCGGTTGCCCGAGCCTCTGGGACTGGATCGACCAATACCACATGCACAAGAGGAATAAGTTGTGAAAGGTATGGTACAAAGTCTTTTGAGTCTGTCAAAGACGCCAGATTACCGACGATTTGGACGGCTTTCTTCTTTGTATCAGCACCACGTTCTCGAAGACCTCTCACGATTATAGGGACAACCTAATGAAGACAGCCATGAGATACTTTTGCGCCCGTTTTGTCAAGTCCTTACCAAAGCTAGTGATGAGTGGTCAATGTAATGCATGAACGAAGTCTTCAAAAGACCAGAAAGTGCACTGGGAGTCTTTGCCGGATCGACAAGAGCTTTGAGTAAAACAGGGACAAGACCTTGTATTTCGGGATTGCTGATGACTTCTCCGAACTGTTTCAAGCTCTTGTTGGCTGCAGCCCGAACTTGCGCATGCGAATCCGTCAAAACCTCCGTCAACCGGGGAATAACGATAGGTAGAGAGAGAGAAAGTTGACGTGGCGAACAGTACGCCATCATACCCAGTAATTCGATCGACCCTTTCTTCGACCGCCATTGTTTTTCGTCCAAACCCGAAAGTAAGGAAGGAAGAATCAGCTTGACCCCATAACCGGACATGTTCCCCATTATTATTCGTGAAGCATCTTGAGTAGCTTCACGCACGTCTGTGGAGGCGTCGCCGAATGATATTAGAAGGATAGGTAAAACAAATTCGATGTAAGGCTCGAATAGACGGGCAAGAGTCATCGAAAGTGTTTCAATCGCAAACATGACACCTTGTCGGGGTTCGTAACGTTTCTTTTCCTCGCTGGCAGCGCGAAGTTTACTGATGATCGCAAACTCCTTGATCCCACCAATGCCAGTGCCTTTGATTACGCCAGCGAGACCATAGGCGGCGCCACGTCGACTGGCATACTTGGGAGCATTGAAGAGATCCTCCAAGAGGCTATCGATCAAAGCGGGCACTTTAGGACGCATGAAATTGACCAGAGGGGACAGACAGTCGGAAACAGCAATTTGAACCTGTTCAGATGGTGTTTTGAGAGCTTCAACGAGTCGGGTCACAATGTCAGGAATTCGGGCATCAGAGGCATCCAAGTGGCGAGCAACACGTCCAAAGAGGATAACAACTGCCTCCTTGATGTGATCACCCGTTGGCGTAGCAGGACTAGGTTTACCAAGATGCTCTTCAAACATGGCGATTAGGGGAGTAATGCAGGAGCGGCCATGTAGGTCGATCGTTATTGTGCCCGCTGTCAGCATACTTCTGCGTACCTCAGGAGTGCGGTCTCCGAGGGCTTCATCGTGAATGAGGAAATCAAAAAATGGTAGAACCTCAACTTCGGTGAAGAGCGGGGCAAGCAGTTGAAAAGCGCGCGAAACAGCTACCCGGGCTTGCCATGGATCTGACTGTTCAAGACTTTCGGCGATAACCATACCCTGTAAAGACAATCAGTAATGTAGATTGATTATGCAGAGACCTTACATATTGATCATATTCCGGCGCTAGAATTTTGGCCTTGTCACGATAGTAGTCTTTGAGAATGGTCATAGTTTCGGAAATGGTCTGGGGCCATAATCCAACGGCTTCTGAAATAGCACTAGCTGAGCTTGATCGTACATATGCATTGTCGTGCCCTTTGTACTTGCTGAGAAAGGAATGAACTTGAACTGATCGAACACACACCTAAATAACTCAGTAGCTGGCCAATGAATGATTGCGGTACATCCAAGCCATTGTCCTCCCAGATATGGCGAGCAAGACGAGCATTCTGTTCGTCGTCATCATGGCAAGCGATCCAAAGTTCCGCAGACCAATCAAGGTCGGTGAAGTCAAACGGCTATAACGAGTCATTAAAGGCACGCGCTACATGAATACGTCCTCACATACTTGTAGAGCTTGCAAGCAGGAATTGCGAACGTAGACTTCTTGAAGGAGTGTTCCGCGCACAAGCACTTCAATCTCTCCCTTGAGCGCTGAACTGTGGATTGCTTCCCCAAGATCAATCATAGTCGACGACGCTTCTTTACTGAGCTTGGGTTGAAGGCGAACGATATGAATCAACAGTTCGAGTGTCCGCTTGCGAGGGAATCCCACGTCTGAAACTTGTGTGTGCAGCGAGTCAGATATTTGATAACATGGCAAGCTTCATTTCTCTCACATTCACCGGAGTGGAACTTGATGATATCTTGGGTTAAGGCAACTTGCTCCAGCATTTCCTCAGGCTCTTCAGTAACCACTCCTCCCTCGAGAACAACATATTTCAAAAGCGGGAATATGTACGAAAACGTGGCGGAGTCGAATGGGAGCTGTTCAGAAAGAAATCGTATACGATGTAGAATCCGAAGGACAAGCTCTGTATAATGATGTCGGTGACAGTAAATCAGCCAAGTGATCGATACATACGATTTAGAGGTTCGGCTTGAAGGTCCTCGGGCACAACATTGTTTCTCAAGCATCGTAAAGTTGCTATTCCCGTCCATTTGCGGAATGTATCCAATCTCTCTGAGCAACATTGAGCAAGGCTCTATGATACCCCGTAATCAGTTATTCTTTCATGACATCATGGGGGCAACATACCAGGTAGGTTTCAAATGCTAAATCGCCCACAAACAACGATCCCTTAGCAAGCGCGCCGTCTAATAGCAGTGTAACAATAGGAGATATATACATGCGAAACCCATCCACCGAGGTCTGTAACAGACTTCTCACCAGATGCAGCCCGCGTATCAGCTTGGAGTGAATATCATTCACTTTAGCGCGAACTTGACCTTCCTTTGTAAGTTGGGCTTGCACAAGAGCCTGCTGTTGCTTAGTCAATGTAGGAGCAGTCTTTGCCGCTGCATGTCCCTTCTTCTCTGCAAGAGACTTTCGCAGTTCGTCTTCCCATTTGCTGATTTCGCTATCTTTCCCTTTCTTATATTGTACATCACTCTTAGTGGAGGATAAAACTAACAAAGGATACCTTGAGGTTTCCAACAGAGTAGAAAGAGAAGAACGAACCATCTACAAACGTTGTCCCCTCCGGAGTGGCCCAAATTCCAAAATCGTCCTCCGTCAAAGAGTCGAGAACATCCACGTTGATATCTTGCTTTAATTGCTGGAGGATCCTAGGAAGGACATCACCAGGAGACACAAACGCAAGGGTTGACACTGTCCGGTAACAAGCTTGAGGAAAACCTGACTGGAGAACAGCTATCGAAATTGTAATGAGGGAACAGATGATTGGACAAACCATGGTGTCGGAGAGAGATGCATCCAAAACCAGTTGCAGAAGCCGGTCCAGATGTTTTTCTACCACTTCTTTGGGATCTGTGCCTGCCTTTTGACACAAGTCGATCCATGTCTGGTGTGACGATCCGCCTGCAGGATTGGAATGAAGAGACGGAGGGTAGATACAAAAATAAAGGACAAACAAACAAGCGCGTGATTTGCTACAATCACACAATCTACCACCACATTCTCCCTCACACCTGCATCAACTTCCTGTCCAAACGCCACTGTGCTCAACAATAACCCAGAAAGACGAGAGTGTTTGTTCCAAGGCTTGTCTTCAAACATTGAGTTTGGAGCCCCACGCGACAAGAACTCTATAATAGCAAGCCGTACAATGCTATTGATCAGATAAGGATAGCGGATTGATGCGCTTTCTAGAGAGCTATGAACATCTCGTCGTATCGAGGGCAAAACGCCGTTCAGTGCAAGGTACAGGAAAACTGAGCCAAATTGAGTGCTGTAAACCAGTCAAGGTCAGTTAACGCCAAGCGAAGAACGCAATCGCTCACGTCAAAGCCTCACTCTTTGAGATCTCGACATTGAAGAACTTTAGAGCAGCATCGCAAGCTCTCAGCAGCCATTTTTCATCCTCAGGATTCGTCACTTTCTGATACACCTTGTCCCATAACAAGAATGAGGATTTGACTCCTACAGTCGAAATGCCTTGCAGCACTGTATTCTTCGCCACAATGTTATCGAATTTGCCCGACTCTGCAAGCGGGCCTAATAGCAAGGCTACTGCGACGTACGCTTCCAAGACTGCCCCAGAAGCACCGAGAGGACCGCTGGAGACGCTTTTCAACATAGTCTCCAGAGCCGGAATGATAGCTTTGGTGAACATCATCATTGCATCGTTGCCAACTGTTTTAGCATCACTTCCCCACAAAGCATTACCCGCCAGCAAACAGAATGCGCGTCGAACGGACGGTTTTATGCTTCCCATCTCTTTCGATACTAGTTCCCTCACTTCGGAAGTAAGAGGTTTGTTGTTAGACAGCAGAAAGCTAACGTGGATTGGAAGTGCATCAGCGAGGACCATCACTGCGCCGTCGTGAGTCTCTTTCGCAAGTAAAGGGATGGCAGTCTGAACCAGGGATTCGGAGATTGTTGATGATAACGAAGGAGGCAACGATGCAAGCATCGAGTACAGCGCAACACGGTGGTCAGGTCCAGCGGTTTTGCCGGTCTTTGGTAGTGCGAGCAATTCGGAGACGGCGAGGGAGATATTTGAATCGCGGTCAGTACTTCTGGTATTTGCAGATATCAAAGACTGGAAAAGGGAAACTGAGGATTTACGAATCGAAGGATTGGTGGACTTGGCACTATTGATTGAATGGATGAGGATTCGTTTGAACGAGTCGGTGGATAGTGGGTTGCGGTAACTCTTGAAAAAATGTGAAAGTACTGGGAAGAAATGGCCGATAAGATCAGGTGAAACATTTGATAATGTCCAAGTGCTCACCATCCAGAGAGTATTCCGGAGAACGAAGGAGTGCCTTATCGGCTGTTGGCAGGATTGAGGAAGTAAAATCTTCATCAGTGACAAAATATTGGATAAAATCTCCGAGAGACGCCTAACATTGTTTTTGAGCGAAGTTATTGCGAAATACATAGATCGAAGGCTTACTAGCAAATGCTCTGATACTTGAGATCTTGCCATGAGCACAGACCCTGTGTATAGCGACACTATCTGTAACTAAGGTTTATGTGAGCGCAATTCCTTTAAAAATTTCAGAGAGAAAACAACACACACCTTCATCTCCGAAGGAAGCCTCTCATTCGGTTCTTCTTTGACGTTCTTCAGGCGAATGAGAACGCTTACGGCAACGCCGATGAGGTGCACAAACCGCAACGGGATTTGACTATTCTTGATGTGAGCCAAAAGCGTAGATATTAGATTTGGTATGGTATCACCAGCCTGATGTGGTTAATAAACAAGCTGTAGATCTACAGCAAATCGAATGAAAGACGTACTGAACGTAAGGCACGTCGGACACGGACAAGTGCACCTTTCTTCAGAGATGGTTTGGCACGATCTGATTCACATATCATGTCCAGTAATATGGCCGTCGATCCTACCAATGATTTCCAAGATGTAGTTTCGGTAAATTGGAGATTAGACTCTAGGCAAACTGTGTACAATCCTGAGCACCATCCGAGCAAGACAAACAGATTGGAAGGGGCGTATGAGCTGTTCACGACGTTCAGGAAGCTCGCAATTATATCGTTATGGCCAGCCGTACCTTGACGATCCACGGTTGACAAAATGCGAAACTTCATTCGAAATCCATCCTAATATCTGCTCTGTGACACCAATTTTTTGCTCGTCAGGAGGACCATTCTCTGTTCCACGTATTTCGTCTTTTCTCACTAACACCATTCCAACCGTTTCAACCGCTTCCCTGGAAGGACCATCAGAGTATCTTGGGTATGTTAAGGTTAAAAGCCTGAATATATCCATGACTTGCGATAGTGTTAGATCTAAAGATATTTCAATCAAGCCGAACACATCATCACTCTGAAGCAACATACATACCACCGTGCTTGGTCAGAGGAAGCAGCTCATCGTGGAGGAATGACAGTCTAACGCTAGTCTTGCTTTCCATGAGTATATTTTGTGCTGATATCATTGAAGATGTCCAGTCTTGCATCACTCTATCCCGCTGCCATGAGGAGTCCGATGAACCAAAGCCTTCATCGTCAGACTTTCCCGCCGAGGACAGCCAAGACTGTATATCCGATTTACTCATCGGCCCAGCGTCTTGGTCTTTGGCCTTGAGTTTAGAGAGTTTGACTTTTCCGGAAATCGTGTTGGTTGTGACGCGTCTTGATGTGTTTCGAGTAAGGTGCGATTCGATTTTTCAATTTGTAGGAGGAAGGGCGAGTCAAGTTGGCAAACACGCAGCTTTCGGTGGCTATCGGTGCCGTACCAAAATTTCCTTGCATTTCAGCAAAACTCCCACGATCAGTTTGATTTGTATCGGACGACAAGCACGCGTTTTCGAATACATCCAACAACCATCCTACAACAATGTCGCGCAGCAACGGTAGACCAGAACCAGAAGTCATTATGAATGTACGCCACCAAAGTTTGAACCTGTGATGTTAAGTAATGTCATTCTCAAGTTCAGTGATGGTTATTCTTACTCCAAAGCCAAACTCGATTCTGCGTGCTTTGCTATACTTGAGAATGGGCCGACCAAGGTTTCGAAGGACACAAAGCCTGCCTCAAAGAAAGAAGATATAGACCTTATTGTGCGTGCCTGCCATTCCATTGTGTATAAAACACCGATCCTCATATTCTCTAGGTGAACGAATTCGAAATTTCTAGAGCACGAGCAGAAAGAGCCCTTGCAGAGAATGACAAGGATGTCGTGAAGACTATACATGCTCTCATCAATCTTCAATGAGAACAGTAGGACTTTGATTAGTAGGGATGAATTCATCACGGTGTTCGCTGAAACTGCTCTGTTTATTGTAACTGCCTCAGATCTGTGGGTTTTGACTAACCGGTACGTCCTTGTTCCTTCGAGCTTAGAAGGCTGTTCAAACCACAGCATTTGCTCCCCGACATATTGTATTATGGGTGCTCTTGTTCGAAGAAGATTCTGTCGCGTCTATGACTGATCTGTGACCGGTTTTTACACCCAAATCGCCTTCAATCTCCGAAACAGACGCCAGGAAAGTAGAGCTCCTCAAGGGGCATCTTCGCATCCGATCTCGAACAGTTCACGAGTGCTATCTGAACCACACTTTCGAGAAACGAGTCAATACTTCCGAGAATGTTTGGACACAGTCCGCACCAGTTAGAGCAAAGAAGTACGTAAGACCAGGGCTCTAACTTGACAATTTAAATCTCCAATGCTGAGTCTTCTATTCCCCTCACAACTCATCCTGTTTAGGACATGACTTAAACCCAACAGACAAGACATTTCTAAAAATCTGTGAGTGACTGCAATCTCTGTTTTGGTTTTCCTTGGCTGGATAACCGACTGAATCACTCATTCTCGACGTCTCTTCATATTAGATAAACGTAGGCTCAACCATTTCAATTCTTGTCAGGCTTTTTTGCTGGGTGGGTCTTCCTTGAGACTGGAGATTACTACGTGCTTAGGTGCTCCAACGGTCAGTCGTTCAAACTCAAAGCCACGTGTTGCCACTATTCTTCTATCGCCGGAGAAAAAGACATGGCTCGTACAATGTCGATTTCCCGAGTTAGATTTGTAACCAGCACCACTCTCATCCATAATATGTAAATGTATCCTGCTCCCCCTGAACTGCGCCACTCTGGGAACAGCAACAACAACAACGTGAGGAAGTGAGGAAGACACCTCCTTTATGCCGTTATAGCAGAAGAATCCGTTCAATGGCACGCAGGAGTACCTTTGGTGAGGTGTTTAATCTCCGCATCGACTATCTTCTTACTGAAACAAATATTCATTCTCGAATCTCGTCCTACTCATCGCGGGCTCTGAACCCTGATATCTCTATAGTCATGCTGGCCTATGTATCCGAGCTCAACTCATTATTGGACAAAAGATAGTGCAGGCATGCGGCTTCGAGAGACACTAGTATAAGTTTTGGTGGTTGGTCCTGAAGCCAGTTTACTATATATCAGGTCGATTCAGATTCTCTGTATACAGTTTGCATTTCCAAGCCCTTTTTTACGAGGAAACGGAAACTACAGCTAGAGAACCTTTAGTGTGTGATAAACACAGTCCGATACCATTTCAGATCCTCAGAGGGCAAACCGAGAGCTTCACAAGCTGTATGAACAAGTTCGTGTATGTGCTCTTTGAGTACCTTCAGCTCTTCTGGGCTGTTCATGGCAAGGCAGATGATCATGTAAGCTTCTTCGTAATCCATGTCATGGGACTCCGGAGCACGACCCTCAAGGTATTCCCAATACTTAATCTCGGGAGGCTCTGAAAACCTACAGCACATTTGGATCAGCCAAGTTTGAGAAAGACTAAACAAACATGCATTGTATTTGGCTTGCATTCCGCCCATTTACTTGGGAGAACAGTGTAATTGTAGTGTTCTTCCACCTTGCCCTGAGGGGGTTCACCAAGAAGTTCCAGCACTTTGCTAAAGGGTATGACCCAGCCCAAATTATAGAATGGCGCATGATGTCCTTGAACTATACTGTACAAAGCGGGCGGTGGATCATCGATTTTCCGAATTTGAGGGAAGATATCGGATAAACTGAATGTATGTCAGAGTTTTTTCGGAATAGCAAGCAGTGAGCGGACTTGCTCTTGGGGTGATAAGTTGCGATACATGGAGGCTGGGCGCTTAATGAATACAGTCCGATACCATTTCAGATCCTCAGAGGACAAGCCAAGAGCTTCACAAGCTGTATGAACAAGTTCGTGTATGTGCTCTTTGAGTACCTTCAGCTCTTCTGGGCTGTTCATGGCAAGGCAGATGATCATGTAAGCTTCTTCGTAATCCATGTCATGGGACTCCGGAGCACGACCCTCAAGGTATTCCCAATACTTGATCTCGGGAGGCTCTAAGAACCTACAGCACATTTGGATCAGCCAAGTTTGGGAAAGATTAAACCAAACATACATTGTATTTGGCTTGCATTCCACCCATTTACTTGGGAGAACAGTGTAGTTGTAGTGTTCTTCCACCTTGCCCTGAGGGGGTTCACCAAGAAGTTCCAGCACTTTGCTAAAGGGTATGACCCAGCCCAAATTATAGAATGGCGCATGATGTCCTTGAACTATACTATTCAAAACAGGGGGTGTATCATCAATGTTCCGAATTCGGGGGAAAATATCTGATAAACTGAATGCATATCAGTGCTTTTTCGGAGTAGGAGGCAGCGGGAGCGGACTTGCTCTTTGGATGATTCGTTGCGAGACATGAAGGTTGGAAACAGATTTCGATAATTCTTCAGTAACGTCGTCGAGCTTAAGTACGTTAAACCACGTGTTATGCATTCCAATGTAACAGTGTGGCGTATACCTCTTTCTGGAAACGCAATTTGAAAGTCAGGACACACGAGATTGTGTTGTTTAAGTATTATAAAAACCTGATCTGTGTGTGAATACTTCATATACAACAATTGATCAGTGTGTTTTGAATTTTCGGAAAAATTGACTCGACTTACAGTAGACATATGTAGATGTGTAGTAAACTGCCATGAAATTGCCACAATCCACTTCAAGGCTTTTTGTCACTTTTTCACATGCACTTGTGATTGTACAAGGTTGGTTGTTCTGCCTCCGAAGTTGATGAGCAAAATTATAAAACTGTCTTTGTTATGTAGCACAAGGAAAACAAGATCAATCGTTCAATTAGAAAGCGCCACAATCAGGCCTCCTTTAAGGCAGGCTCAGGCTCAAACAAGCAGGATCGCACTAAAGACTCTCTGTTCAGAATGGATTTAATTATGTAATTGCTATGTTAGGAAAGAGTTATTTTCTTGTCTCTAGTCATCTAAGTACATAGCGCCATAAATGGGAGTGAACAGTTTACTTTCATTTCTATTCATACAGATTCTTGGTGAGAGTTTTGAGATACTGATGGGTCAAAATCTTGTGAACAACTGTAAGTACGGTTACAAACGTGAATACAGCCTTCTTGGATCCTATATAACTAGCATGCAGTGAGTCCTGAGCAGCCAGTTCACCATCATGAGTATCACATTCCTCAGGACTGGCATCCTATTCTCACTTGCTTTCATACTTTCCTTCAGGTTCAATCGTCGACGAACCGAGGATAGCACACATCCTTTATGGTCATTAATCCTTTACAAATTATGTGGCACAAATCTTGGGCGTCTTCTACCTACCCCACAGTTCCGGTTGTACATCTCCCCCAAAATCTCAGATCCAAATAAAACCCTGTCGGGTGCTGCTCTCGAAGTCATTCCCGACTTTTGTATCCTCCTTTATAGTGCTCAGCCAGTAAAGCCCCAAACGTTCTTAGCACAAATCCTACAGCAAATCACGACAAGTTTTTTGCCATCACCTCATACAGTTCGGATCTCATCTCTGTCCATCCCTCTCCTTGTGGAACTGAAGAGACCAATCAGCCGCAATTGCGTCGATTTGAAAGAACTCATGTCTCAACTCACAAGTTCAATGCTGAATGCAAGAAGGCAAGTCATGGCACAAGTCAGTTATCGATGATTCTCCAGCTTCACGGTCTCTGATTACCTAATTGCAGGCCTTATGTTTGTTTTCAATTTCAAGCTATCATCGCCAAGATAAAGTGATCCTAATTGCAGGAGTTGGCGAGTGGTGGTCCTTTCGGCAGGTTTCACGATCCGATTTCAAAGGGAAAATTTTTCAAGATCGCCAATATTCTGAGTTACTCCAAGTCAAAGAAAATGAGAAGGAAGATACTAATGAGGATATAACGCACTTAATGGGTTCCTCTCGAACAGGAGACATGGAGACGTATGAAGCACAAACGAAAGAAGAAACTCTTGATGAAACCAGGGTTCGCCACAGAAGAGAACGAGCCGAGAGACTGTCGGAACGAGAAAGAAGGAGGATTGACTGGTCACAGAACAAGTCCGACCTTCAAAAACTCATCGATGAGGCCGAGGTGAAGATGGGCGAGCCGGGTGTCTATGCCGATAAAGGAATGAATGCATATACCCGCTTACAATCAAGATTGGATTCATCATGGCAGCGTAACTGGGGTACTGTTTTCCTTGAGCCAAACTGTGCTTCTGGGTTAGTGGACATCGAACAACAGACAGAGTGGTCAAAAGTCTTCCGGATTGGAACTCAATCGTCTGCGTCATACCTCGATCAAATTTCAAACGAATTGGCGCGCCTTGTTGAACTGGAAGATTTCCCAGTCGCTGATCCGAGTATGTAATAGTATCTGTTTCTATATTTCTGCTTTCATGCTCATGCGCTCTAGTCATCGAAAGCAATCAAACAGAGCCTAGCCACATCCAACATGAACATGAACGGGTTCGCACTCAATCTCGTAACCGCAATTCTTCCCGTCATGATTCTTCTCATCCTGGCAGTCGCAATCCTTCTGATAGCCCTGCCAGCCGCATCCCGGATCGTCCTCCTTCCACTAATAGTCGCGCTCGGCCTGGTGGCAGCAACACTCTGACTCGCAACAGCCAGAGTGACAGCCGTGCTCCTTCTCGTCCAGTAAGTCGCGCTCCTTCTCGAGCTGGAAGTGGTGCTCCCTCTCCTGCTGGAAGCGGCGCTCCCTCTCCTGCTGGAAGTGGTGTTCCTTCTCCTGCTGGAAGTCGCGCTCCTTCTATTGACCCCGGCAGCCGCGCGCGCAATCCTCTTCGCAGCAGTCATATTCAGCCTGGTAGCAGCAACCAGGATGACCGCACTAAACCAAGCCGATAGGACCAACACCTTCGAGGAGTGAAATATCAGCTGTGGATCATACCATTGAAAGTCATCTCACCTTTCTTGTTTTCTTTCCTAACCAAGTGTCTTGTAAACTGTGGAATCTGCATTGTCTGTAAGTAATGAAATTGAACAAAAATGCCTGTTCACCCATGATTGCACATGAATTTGAGCATTCTTGAATGTTGTCTTTCAACTGTTAAGTGCACAGTTCGTATGAGCGGATCCACTACTCCTAAGAAATCAAGGATGAATCCACAATTAATCTATGCAACTTTGAGGTTGTCTCTTACCAAACAATCATTTTAGATTCCTACTGTGCCGGATATAGATGGCCGCCTGGGAGTGACATTGATTCAAGCTGTACCTACATAATAATACCTGTCTTGGCGATTGAGCAATACAAACCGGTCGAAGGGCGAGTGTTTATCTGTGACCTCAAGAGCAACGCTCTTCATGTTGTGGGTGTGGGGCAGATTTATCACCAAATCTTGAATCAGCGCCAATAGTTCCGTAGAAAGTAAGGGCAGATAGAACAAACGAACTACTGGAAAACAATTCCCATCTCGCCCAAAACCTCCATCGTCGTCTCATACAGCTCCCTTTGTATCTTCTCATCTGTTGCATAGGTCGATAGCTCAGATATATTTGCCACAGGCACCAAATACCCACCCTCATACTTCCTTTTCTCCACTCCTTGCTTTTCCTGGCCTCGGCTACCTCCTTTACTGCAAGAGCAAACGCCGAAGTCATCGCACCTTGCGTCCATGATGAAAAGAAAAGTGGTCCAAGGAACAATTTGAGAAGCCAGCCGAAAAAGGGAACAGAGTTGAGGAATCCGCTCGCGCCTACGGTCATGACAGCGCCTGGGTGTACAGCGAGGCAGGTTATTGGTGAGGACTGAACGTTGAGGCGGGTTTGGAGGTTTTTGATGTGGAGTATGTTCGCCAGTTTCGAATGTCCTGAATCATGAATGGAAGGAACACAACGAATTGTGATGGAGTTGACGGCAATAGGTATGACTTCTCACATTGACAATACGGACGTCAGAATCCTCGAGAGTAGCGTTATGCCTCAGCAAGGGCGGCAAGGTTTCTGTAAGCATGAATTGACTGATATGACTGCAGGAAGAGCACACATATAAGGATTGTATAATTTCAGCACATAGAAAGGATATCACACACTTGACCACCATTATATCAAGCAAACCGGTCGAACGATGAGCTTTTCAAAGTGATCAGTGTGCTTTATGTCTCCTTAGAAGCCCAACAGGTACTGGGAGGCATAGTTCACTACGGAAAGTCATCAATGGAACCTATTATCAACGCGGAACTCACCCAGGATATCCAAGCGTTTTTCCTTTGTGATAAACTCTATGCAGCTTCCTTCACTGACTGCGGATCCAATAGGTCAAGCTGAAGCCAATGAAATTGTCATTACCACTCGTCTGCAGCTTGACTTCTATTTCCTCAATTGCTTTCTGAGCTCTTCCTTGATTCCGTGAGCCCATGTAAACTCTTGCGCCTTTCTGAGCCAGAAATTCAATGGTAGCATAGCCTATTCTAGTGCTGAATCGTTCAACAAAATCAATGAAGGTTACGGTGGCAAGTTGAGAAATGGAGTGTTAGGCGTACTTTCCACCAGTGACAATTGCTACCTTACGCGCAGCCTCTTTAAGCTCGAAATGGTTTACTGTCTTATCTGCGGCGTACAACTTGGGACGGCTCTTGAACCGAATTCGCAATTGACGATTCCGAGTCACGGCAGTGTGAGAACAAACTTGGTTGTTAGCTATAGCTAGTAATTCTACCAATACATGCATAATAATGTCATATTTGGAAAGAGAAACGAGGAAGCAGCACTCTCAACTGTCTGCTGAAGATTAATGATGCATTCTGATGTACTATACAACATGATACAGGTCGGTGGCTCTTCCTACGGACTGAGGAAACCTACATGCATTAGGTACTACGCTTCTCGAGGAATTCTTCAACAGTCCTAAGATCATGCTCAAAGGTGATTTGTTGGACCATCAGGGACCGGCCGCGTCGACGATGAAATAGCCCAGAATGATACTGTATTAATTCCGTTAAGGAAAGAATTTGAGGACGAAGTTTACTACTATCTCTGGTAAGTGGGCCGTGCCATCGATGCATGACTCTTAGATTAGTTTTCACTTCTTGGAGATTCGTGTTGGAGGAAGAAGTCTGGTTTATTCTCTTTGTGGATTCGAGCGATCCTGATATATACTGCTGATACCGAAGAATGCGAGTCGTGCGTGCATTCGTATCAACTTGCGGTTACACACGGTGATGAATATCTCTAGATTCTCGCCGTTTGTTCGCATGCTTTAGAATGGTTTCACGAACCGTAATCGACGGCTTAGGCAGCCAGAGCAGAAACACTTAATCGTATTCTCATCACAGGTGGGCTTACAACGGGATGCAAGGATGAATCTGGAGCATTGGAAGGTCCGTTCTAAAATACAGGAACTTGGAAGGCTTCAGGGAAAATTTCCGACTCAGCGAAGATGCGCATTGTAGTAGGCGTCCTAAAATCTCTGCGACGATTCGCCGAACGTGTCAAGTTCGTTCTAACACCGTACTAGTCATTGCGAGTAAGCATTCTTTTACTCTCATTACAAAGATTGAAATGACACCCCAAAACTCCTAGCATGTGAAGCAACTCTGTTCGTTCACAGTCGGCACAGTCGGGAGATGATAGGTCAGGCGCTAACGAGTCTGGAATCTGGAGATATGTAGGCTTACCGTCACTTGAAAAAGGTCTCGTCGCCCGCTGTAGATCCTTAAATCCACGGCAATATAGATCGTAGTACGGGCAAGTCCATGGAAACTTCCATTCTGTATCGGAAACAATGCTCAATGCTCTGTATTTGGTAAACGTTCACAATGCTTGAGTCAAATACACCCTATGTAATGCACCTGGCACCGAAGCAAATACAACAGACTGTTACTTGATAGGGTAAATAGGGAGCTACGAAGCTTCCATCATAAAAATTCGAAGGACTTGCTCTCGGGGTAGTACAGTCCTATCAAAGTACACTAGGGAGTCCTCACTTGACCTGGAATCGACCGATTATTCCATGTTTTCATCAATCTGTATTTCTTTTGATCTAGCCAATTTTACTATGCTTCCACAAATTCATGCCATATTGTCTACCTTGAGCTTCAGCTCCCGAGAAAAACTTTTGAGGGTTCAAAATCTCAACTCATTTCAGCTGATTCCCCGCATTGCGAATGACCATCATAATGAGCGTCTTTTCTCGAAATCTGGCGATTATGCATAGTTTTATTTGGCAATTGTATTTCGAGATCTTTGCGTCTCACAAGATTGAAGAATTTGTAACGACATTCGACCGGCCCTTAACCAATAGCTATAAAGCTGATCGCTTACGTGTGCGCTTGTTCATCCCCTCTGCGACCTTTAAAGTGTCGCGTTTTTGTAACGCGATGCAATCTGTCGTGAGGCCCTCGCAGGAGATGAAGTTATGGTGCATGGCATAGACTGCACCTCCGTATCCCCTTGTTAATGCTGCTATACATTAATGGGGTTCGTTAGAGTGGTGTACATACAAGTTTTCTCTATAAAACATCGAATGATATACGTTAGAGTGGCTGTAAAGCATTGTGATTTTGTCAAGTGAAATTACTCATACCCGAAGTAAACCAAACCTTTTCTCAGTCATCTTAAGTTTACCCTTGACTCTGACCTTGACCTTGCCCTTTATCTCAAATGCCCTATCGGTTGTCTGCCACTTTGAAGGCACATACTTCCGATGTCAGTCTTGTTGTTCTCTACTGTATATCTCGCCTCATCGCTTCATCACATAGGTACGCGCTGTGAACTCTCCCACAAACGATACAATCTTGTCGGCATCGCGAGATTCAACGGCGATCTCGTGGCAGAGGTCTTCCTCGTCATCCAGCTTCACGCCCGAAACAGTCATTCGCGCTAGTACACGATACGTCAATGCGGTGGCTTATATTCCACCAACACCGGATGCACCGAAAGGTACGTCTCTCTTTGTGATCTGAATATCATACTCACTCACTTTTGCACATCCTAAAGGCTATGCAGTGACTGGCGGTCAAGACGCTATTGTCAATGTATCTTCTTTATCTTCATCGAAGGAAGATCCAGATTTCTCTCTTCTGGGCCATTCTGACAACGTTTGTGCGTTGGATGTTACGCCCGGTGGTACGATAGTATCTGGTTCATGGGATCGGTGAGTTTTAAACCTTGTAGGGAGACGTCATTGAGATTAACCTCCGTAGTACCGCCCGAGTATGGAAAGGTTTTAATCTTGCGTATGAGTTAAGAGGGCATGAATTATCAGTGTGGGCAGTTCTGGCAGTGGATGAGGAGCAAGTCCTGACTGGTGATAATAACTTCAGCATCGCTAGCTAGGCAATTGTTAATCACGACTTTAGGCTCTGCGGACAAAACAATCAAGCTCTGGAACCAACATAAATTAATCTCAACATTCCAAGGGCATCAGGACGCTGTTCGTGGACTAGCATTGGTACCAGACTTGGGTTTTGCCTCGTGCTCAAATGACAGGTGCCCTCGTACATTTCATCTCTCGCACTTCTTCTAACCAACTATTTGACAGCGAAATACGTGTCTGGACGCTTGGTGGCGATCTTATTTATTCACTTTCAGGGCACACATCATTCGTTTACAGCCTGTCCATTCTTCCGTCTGGTGGTATAGTGTCTGGCGGAGAGGATCGTTCAGTAAGAATCTGGAAAGGTGCGTTGCATGAATTCTACACTTGTATTTCCATTGATCAATATTTTAGATGGAGAATGTGCTCAAGTCCTTGTTCACCCAGCTATATCCGTGTGGTCGGTATCTACGATGCCAAACGGCGACATCATAAGCGGCTGTAGTGATGGAGTCGTCCGTGTGTTCACCGAAGCTGAGGATCGATGGGCATCTTCTGAAGAGTTGAAGGCTTACGATGACATGGTTGCCAGTCAAGCACTTCCATCCCAGCAAGTTGGCGATATCAAAAAGAGTGATCTAGGAGGTACGGAAGCCCTCAATGTCCCAGGTAGGTTCAAATTGGCTTTTTCCTTCTCGTCACCTTTCACACCGTTGTCATACAGGGAAGAAGCCAGGGGATACAAAAATGATAAGGAATGGTGATATCGTTGAGGTTTATCAGGTACGCACTACTGTTCAGTTTTCTTTGTCTACCACTTGAGCTTGGTGTCCCTCTAAAGTGGGATGCGGATAATATCACATGGCAGCGGATTGGAGAAGTTGTAGATGCTGTTGGGCAGGGCAGAAAACAATTATATCAGGGCAAAGAATATGACTATGTCTTTGACGTGGATATTCAGGACGGTGTTCCTGCTTTGAAGTTGCCGTACAACGTCACAGGTGGGTCTGCTCAAGGCCTGCTTCATCATTTAACCCTGACGAGATCTTCGTAGAAAATCCTTTCACCGCCGCTCAAAGGTTTCTTCAAAACAACGACCTTCCACTCTCATATATCGACCAGGTAGTGAATTTCATTGAAACAAACACCGCTGGCGTTCAGCTTGGATCCAATGAAGAATATGTGGACCCCTTCACAGGTAGAATTCTCTCTCACAATGTGTGCTGCCGTGTATCAATTCAATCCTTGTGCCTAACCCTTTTAGGTGCTACTAGATATCGAAGCAGCGGCAATTCAGCACCAACTACAAATCCAGGACCTTCAACTTACGTAGATCCATATACTGGGGCTTCAAGATATACTAGTAATTCTGCCGCCCCTTCCTCCGCTCCTTCATCAGCCTATATGGACCCTTTCACTGGTGCCTCGCGATATTCTGGTGCTTCATCCACTCCTCCTACGTCGGCGGCTCCCAAGCGAATTCCAATGGTATGAAATCATTTCGCTGTATCTTAATTCCTTCCCCTTTGATGCTTTGACTTTGAGGCGGCGTGGAATATCTACAGGCCTGCTAACGTTCCCTCCATGAGCCACAAGACCTTTGAAGTTGATGGACGATTACGGGATGAAATAGTAAGTTTTAGAAAAAGTCGTGCCTTTATCTGTGAATTCAAAACATGAATCCTTGCAGTCTACTTCCTCACTCGCTATGTATCCGCACGAACTCGCCTCCTTCGAAGACACCTTCGCTTATCTTACCCATGTCACCGATCCCAAGTCTCAAATCTCGAATCTTGCGATTCCGACCACCTCGAATGTCGATGCTATCGTTCAAATACTTGAACGATGGCCCTCAGCAGCCCTTTACCCAGGTACAGCGGGCTTTGATCTCGTTAGAAACTGATTTCATATCATCTGTATATCCAGTCATTGATCTCAGCCGGATCGTTGCAGCATTTTGTCCTGGCGCCTTCGACACTCCTGCCCTGAAGAGTCGCTTCATACAAGCCCTCCTTACTGCAGGGGAATGGTCATCACCGTGGAACCCGCCTCTTCAAAAATATCGAGAAATCAATCTCACTTTAGCTTTGAAGACATTGGCAAATATGTTTCAAGAGGGTGCAAAGCTGAATGAATCATGGGTTAACGAAGTATGTCGAGCTGTCCCACTCTTACAACGACAACTGATGAGTATCCCTCTAGGTTCTGTCTGCTCTGAACCAGTTGCCGTACGAAGTGTTGTCAAAGGCACAACGCACCTGCCTAGCTACCATTCTTTTCAAGTACGTGTATCATACCCACTCATCTCCCTTTCCTTGCTTGACGCATCGTAGCATGTCCTGTACACAACTGAGCTCTCCACTTGACGCACTTCAGCGTCAGCAATTTTTCGAGCTTGCTTTACGGGTGGGTGACTATGTCGGTCTCATCATCCTCTTGTTCAAGTTTTCTCCATGTAGATCCTTCAAAATGAAAAAGCAGATTCAGAAACAGTATACCGTACTCTCTTTTCTGTGGGAAACACTGTTAGTGCTTCCTTGATTATCTTACACGTCTGCTTTGCTTATTTCTAAGATGTGGTTAGCTGTTTACTATGAAGTCTGGCGGAAATTCGCTGGAGCCGACACAACGCCAACACTTGGTCGAAATTCTTCCTTCTATCTCTCAGACCTTTGGCAACGAAGCTCGTGTTCAAGATCTCAACGCTGAGGTCACTGGCTTGTTGTAATAATTAGAACTGTATGTACAGACATCGTAAGGTAGGATACCTCCATCACTCTTGGCTTCTTCCCTTGGGATTGTGTTTCAGTTGGGTACATAGGTATGCAGATAGGGTGTAGACTTTGATACATATACATACATTGTGTGTACTTCATGGACAGAAGTAACTGTTTGATACGCAACACATGTACGGTACAGAACCGGGATTAACGCGATGGCTATGTGGCTTACGCTTCGCCCAATCTTGGTCCTTTGTCATCCAAGTGAGGTTTAGGAGGAAGTTAAACAATAAGTGGAGACCACAGCCCATACGCCGTCAAGAGCTAGGTGCATTGGAGTGTACTGGAATTTACAGTTGTTGTGATCATAGGCGCGCTGACTTAAACTATACTTGCATTTTGCATTAAGAAATCGATGGGAGTGGACGGACATGACACCAGGGTTTCGGACGGTCAGTACGAGAGAAGATACAATGTGCTAAATACTGTCAAGAATCCTTCTATGTTTATTCTTTGGTGGCCTACCACGTCCTCGGCCTGATGTTTTGTTCTTCTTGATCGGTTTAGTGGATTTGGATTTGGGGGAATCAATTGGCTCGTCAGTGAAAAGGCTGAAAGGTTGTCTGCCTCGACGCTTGCAGGAATCCCAAAACACTTTGGTCATTGCCTTGGCAGCCCATTGTTCAGCAAACCGACGCATTTCTGGAAACTGGTTCTCGACCTGGATGAAGAGGTGTGAACTCAACTCGAGAAAAAATACCAGAGAAGCGAAGACAAACCGCATCGTATATTTGGCGAAGTTTTTCGGGCTTCTGGAACCTCCAGTGCAAGGACCATTTAAGCTTTGCGATCACTATATTCTCCCTCAGACAAGTCTGGCATTCAGTGTATGTGAGTATAATGTAGAAATACGCCAGGAAATCGCAACGCACCCGTAAACGATTCCATTCTCTCTGATCATATCCAATCTTTGTACGAATATGTTGCATGGGGACTTTGTAGGTAGGAATCAGACAAGGAATATTGCGGGCTGGAACGTCGTCTTTAGCTTTCGAGCTGGAAGTCGAATCCCTCATCATTCTAAGCTGATAATTTCGTTGGCTCCAATACTGATTCGCAAGCCGTTTCACGGCCCAATGGTCCGCAAAGCGGCGGGTATCTGGGAAGTGTTCCTCAACCTAGAACTGAGATGTTGAATGATCTTGGCCCATAATTCAAAGGAGCGAAGACGCACGCACAGCATTGAATACCTCAGCAAGCTTTTCGGGTTTCTGTGCCTTCCAAGTGGTTGACCAGTCAAGTCGTGCAGCGGCCAGGTTGTCTCGAACACAACTCTAATGTCATATATCGGTCAAATCATTTGCAACAAGGATGCAAAGAGCTTGCGCCAACGTACCAGTAGAACATTCCACTTTGCCTTATTGTACCCAAGAGCCGTTCTGATAACCTCTGTTCTTGTGCGTGATACAGCGGTTGGACGAGGAATAACGCGAGCTGAGACGTTGTTGTTGATCGAACTACTACCACTATGATTGGTTCGCTTGTCCAACTTCGTTCCGACTACATCTTCTTTGAAAACGCGATGGGAGCTTGAGAAAAGTCGTATTTCATGATCAGACTTCTGTCTAAGCGTATATTGAGGGTGAATTCTCTTAAGGTCACTGTGAAATATTGTACAGGTCTGTAAGAATCGACTACATAAGCAGAGAAAAAAACCAAGAACATGCATGCGTTTAGTCCACGAATTCGATGATTCAGTGCTCAACCATAACCGGGGCCTCACAAGCATCGGTTTGTAGTCGGTTCAGCTAGATTTGTCGAGCTTGATATGTCGAGCGTTGCAAAAGAGATTTCTCAATTTTGTTCGGTATATGTAATGAGGTAACAGGTTCAGGTGGCAGTGTCGCCACAATGATCAATGTTTTATTTAGACTGCTATACTAGAGCTTTGGTTCTAAAGACAAAAGCTGTCGCAAGTCTTGGAGAGCCGCCAATCGGAGCTTCAGAGTTTCTTTCTTGAATTACCACCCGCGCTCATTCATGTTGGTGTCGCCACTGCCTCTCAATCAAACCATAGCTTATACCTAGTGAACTGACGAGAAGCGTAAAACCGGTGAACATAATGAGAGGACCCTGCTCAAATGTCAGTTCGAGGTGAGGGAAATAGTGACATAGCCTTACATATCCTTCCAGTCCATATGCAGCAGTCGATTTGTTGGTCAAGTACCATGGACGAAGCAGACCGGATGCAATTGGAGCAGACAGAACGTTCCCGATACCCCGTCCTGCAAAGATTTTTCAAATGAGTACTAGGTAGTTCAGGATACATGTTTTCATCAGCACACCAGCTATGAAGATGCCCATAAGAGTCGATGCTTGACGGGGATCATCGCCATCGGAAGTAGCGACGAATCGAGGCCACAACGCACTCCAACTTGGGGCCAGAAAACCGTAAATGCAAGCAAAGGCTAAAAGGGGAGCGAGTTTTTCGGAAAATCCCCAAAGAAAAAAGACAGCCAAAGCGGAGCCCAGAGACGAAATGAGAATAGACCATCGAATATCAAAAGCATCTGAGAGCCATCCTAAAAAGATGAGACCTGGGACGGAAGCTCCTATGTATGTGGAAAGCCAGTATGAGATTTGTGTGCTATTCGAGAAAACGTTTGAACGAACCATTGAGGAATGCGAGCGCAAGAGTTCCTGATGTTGTTCCAAGATTCAAGTCTGAAGCGAACGCTGTAAGACAGAAATCAATCGCTCTGCCTGCATAAATAGAGATAGAACCACACTCGGCAGATACAAGGACGGTAGGAAGCTCCCCAATCCCTGAAAGAGATTTGCCGCAAATAGAATCCAGAAAGGACTGAATGACAGGAATCTGGTGTTGATACTTCGTATGTCCACAACCTGTGCCACTGGTGCTCGAGGCTTGATGAATGGCAAACAAGGCAAGGACAAAACAAGGAAAGCGACAGCCTAAGTAAGACAACATTCAGCCACAGTGTTCAAACACATTGAACGAGGTTTCGTCCTGACCAACGAGAGCAGCGTAGTTCTCCTACCGTATTTTTCGAGAAGAGTTTCGACAACAAACGGAGTAACCACCCCTCCTACACCTACAGTATACCATGAAACTTCTATATTCAGCCAGCAATTTCTAAGAATATAATTTACCTGTGCCTGAGTAGATGACCCCGTTAGCCTAAGGAGCGAAATCATGATATGTCATAGCTGAAGGGGCACATACAAAGAGAGAAGTACGTACTATACCCTTCTTTGCAGAAAACCACTCGAACAGATAGGTCGTCATAGGAAAGTACAGAAGACCTATGATCGCCAAACCTCAGTCACTATTGCACACAATGAATAGGATCAAATATAGACGCACTTCCTCCTATCGAGTATAATATACCTTGAGTGATAATTAAATGCCAAACCTTCGTCGAAAAGGCGGCACCGACGAGGCCCGACACGCATAATATTACTCCGAGAATCATTGCGTTTCGTTTGTGCCAGGGATATCGATTGATGATAGGCAAGATGATGGGCGAAGTGAGATAAAGGACGCCACTAGATAATGAACCAACAAGAGCAAGTGAAGCGGAGGAATAATGCTCGAAGTTGGGATCAGTAGCGTAGAAATTGAGGAAAATCCCATAAGAAAAAGGGAAGGACCTAGTACGAGCGTAACTCAAGTTTCAATTAGTCTCCTCAGCTTGTAAATTCAACATACCAGACTAGGAGTTCAACGAGCCATGCGCTGACAAGATAAGCCCAGGCATGAAAACCACCATCCTAATGTCGGACACTCATGAGTATCATTGTGCAAGGACTGATGAATATCATACGATGGGAGGGAGGGAAACTGCATTCTCCGGTTCATGGTCTGGGCTTGGACCTGCTGAGCTGTTAACCGACAAGAGCTCTGATCTGTTGGTCTCTTGGTATCCATTCGCAATGGGAATGAAAATTTTCGACAAGTCAGAATTCTGAAAAGATCCCCTAGTGCGGTTGTGTTATCGGGTCCCTTCCTTGATATACTAGTCAACTTACCGACGATCTTTCGAAACTGTATCAGAGGACGTAGAAAGGATTTGAAGTTCAAGATTAGAGGAAGACGAACTCGGTTGGTTCATCGTTGTCTATAGTAGACTTAAGGTGAATCAGAATTGTGACTCGATGATCCATTCCGGGAATTGGCGCCCTGATTGCCGCGAACCGGTTGACCAGTACAATCAACTTACAATGCTTATCGCACGAATATACATTCTTCGACACGGAGAAACGGACGAAAACAGAGCACACATTATTCAAGGACAGCGAGATACGTTATTGAACGCGGCCGGGAAAAGGCAGGCGGCGATGGCCATAGATGTGTTCAGAGATGTCAATCTAGATTTTGCGTTCGCCAGCGATTTGAGGAGAGCGACGGAGGTGAGCCGTTTTGATAATGATTTCGAGGGTGATCCCGTTAACTTTGTAGACTGCGGAAATTATATTGAAGGACCACCCCAACCGCGACAAAATCACATTGATCCAAGAGAAGAGACTACGGGAACGCGTATGTGTTTCCCTGTAATCAAAGAAAGCACACCACTCAAGATGCAACAATCCACCAGTGTCTGGGTAAACTGGAAGGAAAACATCTGTCCGAGAGACGTCAACAAACTGGTGTAGATGAAACGGCAGAAAGCGTTGCATCCTTCCTGGATCGTGCCTTGTCTTGGTGGGACACAGAAATAATTGCAAAATTTGCTGTCACGCCAGGCAATGTGCCTCATGAGGTCCTGGTGGTCTCGCACGGAGGATTCATCAGTAGTCTGGTAAAGAATCTAATATCCAGTGGTAGAGTCTTGGCAGGACCAGAGCAAGTAGCAAACTGGACGTGCTTAAATCTTTCAATCACGACGATTGTAGTGCAGGAAGGGTCGAAGCCTACATTGGCCAGCTATTCGGACACCTCTCACCTAAAGACAGAAGAGTTGGTGCAGTATAATGCCGATGTACTGAAAGCAGCAGGATTGTGAACGTGGGAGAACGTATTAGCTAATAATATAATAGTGTCAGAGTCGGACCGATTGTTCAACAGCTTTCTCAACATAAGTAGAAGTTCGAAAGTCAATAACACTTTCTATTTCTTGATTCCCGATGCCCTCAACATCAACTTCGGAAAGGACGTCGCTGCTACCGAATGGAGACCGCAGGAACTTCTCCGAATCCGACAACACCTTTCTTCATCGTACTTCACGTCTTTTCAAAGCGGAGGGCGAGCCTTCTCATCAAGATTCTCTCAAATTTTTCGTGTTTGGCTCCTGGCTCAACATTCTTCTCGTCTTTGTACCTCTCAGCATCATAGCTCACAATCTTGACTGGGATGCTGCATTGCGTTTCTCGTTCAGTTTCCTTTCTATTGTTCCTTTAGCATCGGTATGTTCAAGCGCCAAAATTTAAATTTCAACTAGTATTCATCATGATTCCTACAGCTATTGGGCACTGCGACCGACCAAATGTCAACAAAACTAGGCCAAACTCTCGCTGGATTGTTGAATGCTTCGTTTGGAAATGCAGTTGAGATCATCGTAGGCATTGCTGCCCTCTTGCAAGGTTTGTGGCCTAGCTCTATAAATTCATATATCTCAATCCAAACTTGTTACGTAGATCAACTTGTCATCGTACAAAACTCCGTCCGTCTACTTGCCCTTTGCTTGAACATCCCCTTTTTCTCATCGTCAACTTAGCTGCTTGGATCCATTTTGTCAAATATTCTCCTTGTACTCGGATGCTCATTCTTGGCCGGTCAGCGAAATAATATTTTTCACCGTTATTCAACTTGATTTTTTCATTTAGCCGGTATCAAGTTTCAAGAGAGCAATTTTCAAGTAACTGCGGCGCAAGCGTAAGTACAACTCGCACTTACTGATCTGAACTTTGACTCACATATAACAGGTCAAGTTCTGTATGTCCGTGTTGTCAATTGTTGTTGAGCCCTTTTTGATATTGTTTACCAAGCTAATGACACTGGCATGCATAACTCTTATCATCCCAGCTGCCTACAACAGTGTCAAATCACCAGTCGGATCCCTCCTTGCGAGCCCTCTCAGTACGGATTCTAGCGTCATAGGTAACATCTTCAGTGAATCCATCTTCTTAACTCCCTATGTACTCACCGTTGCAGACCCAGAGAGATGGAACGGTTTATTGATTATTTCGAGAGGGACGGCTATTTTGCTTCTTGGGGTTTATGTGGCATATTTGTATTTCCAGGTGGGTGCTCACCCTTCAGCACCAATCCTTCACTCATCTAGGTATCAGCTCAAATCACATTCTTATTTGTTCCAAGCTGAAGGGAACCAAGAAGCGGAAGAGCCTCAAATGAATATCGTTGCTGCTTCCATTTCGTATGTCGTCATTTCATGTTTTATTTTCCAAAATTTAAACATTCTGGAATAGACTCTTCGTTGTAACTGTCATAACCGCGTTCTGTGCCGATTTTTGTGAGCGTTGATTGTCTTGTGTGTTGTCGGTTCATGGTCATTGATTTCCCAAACACAGTGGTCGCTTCTATCGAAGAGTTTGCCGAACGTTACAAGATTCCAAAGCCATTCATTGGACTCATCTTGCTGCCGATCGTCGTACGTATAGTGAATTGAGAAGATGTATAGCGCTCAAAGTCATCTATCAGGGCAATGCTGCTGAGCATGTCACATCTATCTGGATGGCGCTTAAAGGACAAATGGAGCTTACCATCGGCATTTGTGTAGGTTCTTCGATTGTGAGTTGCTCCCCTCATCTCTTTACTTGGCGTAGCCTAATTCCTAGGTGAATCGTAGCAAATTGCTGCATTTGTTGTTCCACTCCTAGTTGTCATTGGATGGATGTGAGTAGTCTGACGCAGGTTTGGCTAAGACATTCTCATTTTTTCCGATGTCCACAGTTCTCACCACGAGCTCACCTTGTTCTTCGCTAACTTTGAGGTAACGCTTGACGTCGTGAACATGTCGACGATTTGAAAACCTTATTCGCTATATTTACAGACAATCACGTTTTTCGCGTCCGTGTTTTTGGTCAACACACTTATCCAGTGAGTTGGCTGTTTTCATGAGATCAAGTTGTCTTCTCTTGCTCATTGGTGCATCTGCGTCATAGGGATGGAAAATCTAATTACATGGAGGGTCTGATGTTGATCACCCTCTATTTAGTCATTGCTCTTGCTTGTACGTTCCATCAATTCCATATTCTCGGATGAATGTATTCATCTGTATTTCACAGTCTGGGTATCTTAATTAGCTCGCTCTAATCTCTCAAGAGGCTTCAGAAACTCCTGGCTCATAGTTTCTCTCCGACCTGTTCTGCTTTCAATGAACGCTCCTTATACCTATCCAACTTTGAACTGCTTGCCTTGAATTACATACTTCACCTTACATTCTGTATTGTATAGAAGCTCTATATCCATATCTGTGTATTTGTTCTACACTCAGATATCTCTTTCCTTTGTTGCTGTTGCTTCGTCGCCGGCTTGTCTACGACCCGATTAAGGCGTGATGTCATGCGTTTTGTACTAACTGCTTTGCATCGTTTCCGTCACACTCACACACACTTGTCACTTGCCTTGCTATTTGCTCTCTTACCAACAATCTAGCTCATATGCAGGTGCAGGCAAACCGTACAGAAGCAAAAACCATATCCTCTGCGCAGAGCCTTGCCGCTGTGCAGACCCTGCTAAGGGCTGGTTTAGGCTGCATCACTTTTATGAGGGATCTGTTGCCGCAGGATAACTTCACTGAAAGTGAGGGTTCATTGGGGTTGCTGGAGTCCTGCTTACTCACTGTTACTCTTGAGGTCATTTTACGACGACTGATGATTCTTACATGTCACAATCACAATCATCGTCTAATTCTACGTTCTCGTCTCCGGCCAATGAAAAGAAGAACATCAACGGATTCAAAATTATGGTAGACTACCATGTGTATCTCCTGAAGAAGATGGAATTCTGACCCCTCTATTTGCAAAGACGATGTCTCGAGGTTACACCGATGAAGCTGACAGGATTTTAAATCACTTGGTGTGTTCATTGAACTCCAGCGACCCGTGTTTGAAACCTAACAGGTACTTTAAAAAAATAGGAATTCGGCATATTCGATGCACTTCAGAAACAGTACCTTAGAAGCTTTATCTTTGCCATATACCTCGTATGTGGTTATAAGAATCTGGCCCAGCATTAGAAGCTTACTCACTTTGCTTCATCACAGGACAATAATGACCCAAATAAGTCAGTGACACAGCGCATATATGCTGCTTGTACAATTGTTCTGACCATCATTGAAGCATCGTAGAGGCATACACTTTCAATTTCCAGGTACATCTGTTGATTTTTTTCTTCGTTTCCAAATTCTGAACATAATAACTGGCGTTTGTGGTTAGTACCACAAGCTAACTGGAACTGACGTGGTCGTCCCGGTAATGAGCCTGAGCGATGATTTGAGACGCATGTCTCTGCTAGGCACAGATCCTGTCGCGGAAGCAGCTAGAAGAGGTGCTACTCCGACATTGAGGGACGTCAAGCGGAGTGTTAAGGTATTTCTGAAAAGGCTCTTTCTCTTTGGGGGGTTCATGATTTGCTGCAGGCACTCCTCAAGACATTGATAACTTCCATGACTCAAATGGATGTTCTTCCTAGTACGTCCATATCATGCACAGTAATCATGAGATGCCGACTATTGTCTGCGTAGAACGACGTTATGCTACATTCAAAGTCTTCTACACTGATGACACGCCTTCTGATTATGAGCCGCCGCACTTCAAAGCTGGTGATTATGAGAAAGACAAGTGGTATTTTGCGACTCATGATATGGAGGAAGTACCGGATACCTGGGGCGTTGGTAAAGTCAATGCAGGATGGCACGAGTAAGTCACTTCAAAATGTCATGATCATATTTGTCGCGAAACTTCTCTCTTCCAGAGTGGATGTAAGCGTCAGTTCCATAGCGACATATCTACCTTCTTCTACGGAACATGATAATCAGACCTTCAGTGGTACTGTGAATCGTCCAGGAGCTTTAGTCCCGCCAAGCCTGACTCCTGCTGAAGAAGTCGCGCTGCGTGCAGAGGAGATAAAGAAGCAGACTCTCGATGCAGAAAATAGGCGAATTATCTGGACCGCCGAAGACGAACCGAAGGAAGCAAAAAGCACGGGCGTTGTCGTCGATGCGAAAGGACATAATTTCATTCGAAAGCCAATTGGTATCAAGGATGACGATGGGGCAATACGAGGCCTGAACTCGATGGACACTGAAGATATTTTCGAGGAACGACACTATTATGGGCCCTCGCAGGTTATGCCCCGAGGGCTTAAGGACATTCAAGGATCTGTCGACCAAATGTCGACGACTGACTTTCCACAAACCCAGCTGGTCCTGGAAGATGGAAATTACGGGGAGGACTGGCAAACGAATAATTCACCAAAACCAATGAGAAGGCAGGAATCTATGGTCTCAGATGCCTTCTCACTCAGTAGCTCCTTGGCTGGTGACAGCGTCCTGAATACTCCTACCCCGTGTCCGACATCGAGAAGACATAACAACGAAGTGATTCCTGAGTCTCCTTCCTCTATCTCGTCGTTAACCCCGACCGAGACGCGACTGAATTCACGTGTTGCCTCTATCGAGATGGGAGTTTCAGACGACGAAGTCCGTGGAGTGGCAACGATGGGAAATAGAAATAGTCGTGATGGCGGAGTAGATGATATTGAAGATGAAGAAATGCTAGGTCAGTGGGCCTACCTTTTCGAATTATTGCGTCCTTCTCTTGCCATTCGCAGACCTCGAAACTCAAGTCGTCGATGCAATCAATCCTCAGTTAATCAACACTCAAACGGTGCAATCGCCGGACCCCATTCAATCATTTGATTTGAGTGCGGTCTCGTCTCAGGATCGTAGCAACGAACTGGTATCACATTCCGTTCCCTCCCCGACTCCCGCTTCGAGTCTCGCTCCTATGTCCCCTAAGATTCATGTGATGGATTGCGATTGTGGTATGAATGTAAAGTTCTGCTACGACCATTGCTTTCGTCGTACTCTGATCGCTATTTGCAGGAAGAGGATGAGTGCTGCGCTTGTGAGGGCGGTTGCGAAAAATGGTATCACATCTGGTACGATGGTCTTAATGTAACCATTACTCAAGCCCTAACTTTCTACAGGTGCATGGGCTATCATTCCACCAAGGATCCTAGGCTCCCCGAAAAATTTGTCTGTTTCAATTGTCGCATCCGCGCAGATCCTTCTTGGGAGCTTATCAAGGTGGAACTGTATTCGACCTTGATTATCAAGTTTCGAGAACTGGCTTCCTTTAGGTCCGTCTAAAATCTTCTGTTTGAGCTATATAACACACTTGACGATATCTTCGCTAGACGTGCCATAAAAGTTGCGGAGAAACATAGTCCATTGACGGCGGTGAAATTTGCACAAGCTATGGGTGACATTTCCATTTATCATATCAATTGAGTGGACTAATCAATACCAACACAGGATGTGAAAACACTCAGGCACGGCAGCTCATCAAGCGGTTAGAGACAGAAGGTATGTCAAATACTGCTGAAGCGTCAAAACTTACTGGGGATAATAGGGTTTATGGTTGAGGAAAACACCACTACGGACGAAATCGGATTCGTACAGTCCCGCGCCAAGACCACGAAAGGGAAAGGGAAAGGAAAGATGAAACCGCGAAGAGGGCTTCAAAAACAAAAGTTCATGTTCAACAGGAAGTCACTGCGGACCCAAGAATACGAGGACTACTTTGATCCAAGTCTTAAAGTAGAGAGTCGGCTACTCGGAATACCTCAAACAGTGCGTCCTTGTTTTCTTTGACCAACACGATAACTAAGAACGCTCTGCAGAGAGCCAGCTTGAAAGCCCGAAATGCAGCGATGCTTCCTTCACCGAACTCTTCTCAAACAGAAGAACTTTTTCCGCGAACCCAAAGCGCCCAGTCTCAAACTCAAGATGACCCGGTAGAAACGTTTACCCTCAAGCGCGGGCCTGAACAAAACACTGAGGAAAGCCCAAGGAGAAGGAAAAAGGTCAAGATATCTATTACTGGTGGTGTGGATCTTGCGGAGTAGGTCGAAACTTGGTCATCAAATTCTCAAAGTGATGAACTTTCTGCAAATGCCTCGCTATTTTAGTAGAACTGGTTATTTTCGTCTTCGTCTGTCGTGCTTTGCTATCATCCATGCTCACCATGTTGAGCTCCCACTGTCGATTTTTCGATAGCTTCTTTGAAATGTTCTGTTATCCTGTGCATACAACTCGGAATTGTCTCGGTGCTATTGAATGTTTAGAGGCAAGATTATGATGTGCGCTAAGTATGGTAATCGATGCAATGCGTAGGGGTTTGTCCGGATAAATAATTGATACAGAGAATAGCTTGGTCCATGCCAAAGCTGATGACCATCGATGCCATCGTTGTAGAAACTTAAATACATGACATTCGTCTTGGACAGAATCGTGCGGCGTGCACGATCAAGTCGAGTTGACCTGCTAAATTCAGATGAACAATAAGCACTATTACTGGATGATGAAACCTCTGATCCCAAAAACATCCACAACAAATAAACACTCACGTCGACTGATTTGCCCTGCCTTAGTTTCCCGTTCTGTACAAAAGGACACCTCCGCTTATGTGTTTCCCAAAAACCAGGGTAGTAGTCAAAGCGTTTATCCAAACAAACACTCTTCTGACATCCTACACAGAACACGCTCTTCGCAGTCAGTTTCAACGGATCACTCCAGGGATCAGCTTGAAGTTTTGCGATACGCTTCTGAACGGAATCTCCACGAGAAGGAAGTTTTTTGTAGGGCGGGATCTGACCTGCTTCGGCCTCTGTTTTCACAACAGGAGCCGCAAGAGTTGGGAGTGAAGAAGAAGAAGAAGAAGAAGAGGAGAGTTCGAGGGGTTCCTCTAGTCTTGTAGCTGCTAGTGTGATGGTAGGAGGTGCGGAGGGTATGGGAGTGGGAGATTTTGAAGCAAGAGGACTGCTACTGTGGCGCTGACTAGAGCGGAGTACTCGTGTTGAATTGACAGGAACATCGGCAGCGCGAGGTCTTGACACGAGGCGGTAAGTAAGGGTGCACATCATGTGCGAAGGCGCATGGCAACTTACTTCGGTGCTATGATTACATGTTCCTTAGGTGGCACGTTCAGTGGCCATGCTAGTTTGTCCTCTTCTCCGTTGATGTCGTAAATATCTTCGATGATATGCGCTGGCTTATCCATCTGCGCAGTTGCATCTCTATGTAGCAGATTGATTCTTAGAATGCGGAATGAAATTTTTCTATAATGGTTCATGATTGTGTCTATTGACTCTGAGGTTGAGTGACTGAATGTCGTCGGTAAGTACTTTGTCTCGCTCAGAGAAATTCATACGGGTTTTACCTTTCTGTCACTGATTCGAGAAAAAAAGGCTCTAAGGTATCTGAGGAAGAGGTATCCGAGAAAATATCGTTTGAATGCTTGGCTAGTATCCGTCGTAACTTTGGTGGCTTTACTGTAGTTTGGTGGTCATCGCAGATCGTCAGGACATTTCTATTGTTGGGGATATTGATGGACAGTTCCCCTGAGTCCAGCTTCCGCTTTTGAGGAGCCGATGCATGAAAAAGAGAGGACGACATGAGAAGTAAAGTAATACAGCAAGAGAACCCAAGAAACTTAGAAAGAAAGAGATGAAACAGGCGCGCATTTGCTGTAAGTATTACCCAACCATTCGTGGGAATTGTAATTTAGCGCGCTTGAGCTCTTGAATAACGTAATGACACCTCATCTCCTAGCTTGTTACTGTATGAACTGTTGGTTTGTTTGACTAAAAGATTCCAGGTCTCGATATCAGGTATTTCACTTAAACTCCCGCTCTTACTCGTGGTTCCAGGTGTAAGTGCTCGCTTGATTCGTCTTGGTATCTATCTCACATTTCGGGTCAAAGGTTAGCTTGGATCTGCAAGGATAGTATCTGTCGGTAGACCAGAAATACCGTGGCATATCTGTGATAACTTAGTCTGAAATGGCTACACGGCGCCCTCGTTGGATGCTATGATACGGGAATGCGACAGTCCATAACACAAACTATTCATATGCATAAATGAAAGGTTAAACCACACCTCGCCTTACTCACCGGGTTGCTTTCGATTTCTGCACACTGCATGGGTGCAACAGCTGGTTGAAATTTGAACGTGTATGGTCGCAGACTTTTGGTGATGTACGTTTGTGCTCTATGTACATCAACTGTTCTGACCCCAGACCTCGGTAAGATGTCCAGGGACCGTAATAACACCTGTCTAGAACGAATTGAACATCCGAATTGGAAGTCTAGTGTTTCAGAGCTTTAAAGTTACAGCGGTGACGGACTATGAAGTACTATGTACAGTGCCGAAGAGGTCGAGTGAAAGCTTCAAAGGTACGCCCGTCAACCTCTTAGAGTTCATCTTATGAATGTCTTTTAAAGTACAAAAAGATATAGCTCACAATGAAATTGAACTGTCACCAATCTGACATGTACAAATGCCAACACTGATATTAGTAGAGGAAGTAAGTGTTTTGCGTTATCATCAGATGTCGATGTACTCGACCGAAGAGATGCCCAAAAGCCAGGGGCGCATATAATTGCATCCGGCACTTTCGTCCCAGCTATTATTATTATTTATTTATACTTATTAATCGCTTCACAGCTCGAAATCCGGATGAGGCTGAATACTTGTTATTCGCCTTCCTAATTTGGATATTGTCTTCCCTTTTTTGGAGAAAATTGCCCGCGCAGCCCAACGGACTCACTCCAAAAAAAATCGAATCGGAAAATGGCTCAAATTTCGTCGGAGCTGGGTCCGCGTAATCAGCCACGGTTATTCATCTTTGGCACAACGGTGCCTATTACATCCTGATAGGCACGCAATTGTGCAATTGTGAACAACGAATGAACTCTCCGTAGACATGTTAATCCAGAACAACCTACGACATCATCGAGCTTGTGAAGAACTCTCATACTGAGTATTTTCGTCGATGTCAGATTATATTCCTTGACAAACGTTTCAACCAAGTCTTCAAAGGCTTCAATCTTCAATTGTTGCACTGCTTCACGAGTTCCTGGATTCTCTGTCGGTTAGACGTCCCAAACAGGTCCGAACCCGTCTGATTACAGAAGTCCTTGTAGTCTCCGAATCTGTCTAGATTGGCACAAAGGGATCGCTGGGTAGTCTTCATGAATATAAAAGCCGCGATGAATCCTGGCAGAAGAACACCGCAAGCCCAGACATTCACACTCGTACAATGCTCTCACTCGCTCGACTTCTCACTTTTGCTAGCGTTGCGGTTTCTCTCGCTGGTACTTGCGCTCTTTTTTTTCCCAACCTTTCGAGAATTCTCATGTCATTTTCGTCCTTTTAGAATGCTCAGGCCTCGTCGCCCCTGCTTATCAGGGTGTACCTGCCACTGTGAACGACCCACCTGACTTTAATGGGACCTCCACAGACTCGTCTTCCATCGCCTCAACCGCTCTTCAGGTTGATCAAAAGGCAGGTGCCACAGGAGACGCTCTTCCAGATCAACCAGTTCCAGACACTACCGTTACCGCTGTCGACGGTAACCTAGTTAACGCCACCATCCCGAATCCATCCCGCCGCGGTTTGGCCGAGGATGCTTCCGAGTCGAGTCTTATGCGAAGAAACAATTCGAACTATGAATTGGTCTTCTGGGGTACCGGAACCGGATCCAATGACCGTGACGCTGCTATCGAGGGAACAGCGTACCTGACCTACACAGTCGTCAGCAATGCCACGTACGATATTGACGATTGTCTCGCATTCTGCGATAGCGTCGAGGATTGTGGTTAGTTCATTTCATAATCCGAACAAAGAAGTCTGAACTGATCACCCATCATTTACAGTTTTCGCCAACTTGTATTACGAATTCTTTAACCCTTTGCTTGACTTTGTTTTCTCACAAAAATCCAACTTGAAATGCGCTCTTTACGCCGATGTCCATTCTGCTGCCGAGAAAACCAACTTTGGTGGTCAAGCTCTGTATCCCAGCCCCGGACCTCTTAACTTTATTCAGCAAAGTAGCGGTTGGGCCGCCAAATCACTTGTGGATCCCACCACTCCTCCAGGCTACACACAGACTTTCGGTGAGTATCGTACCCCTTCTTTTAGAAAGTCAAGATGCTTACTCAATTCAACCTAGGTCCCACTAATGGAGCGAACAATGCACCAGGTTACATGGTAAATTCGTTTCACATTCAGTCAGGTCATCCATGAGTTAACTGATTCTTGCTCAGGGTTTCGCGTTCATCGACAAGTACGACGTCCAAGCCTGTGCTGATCTTTGTGACACTCGTGGCGCAGACCCAGTCGGCGGTGTATGCGAATACTTCAACATTTGGAGGGCTACTGTGAACGGAATCCCCACCACTTACACATGTTCTATGGTACGAATAAACGGGTTTTTTCCAGAATACAGGAACCTCTAACATTCTTTGATCTGTAGTACTTTATTCCTTCAGACAATTCTACTGCCAACAACTTTGGTCAAGGGGATCTTCTCGTAACCGAATCGCGAGGTTACAAGCGTAACAGCCTCATCATTGACGGTGGCTTTGAGGGATATACCTGTGGCTCTTCCTCTTCCGCCGAATTTCCATTTTGTTTCACCCCCGGATACTCCGCCTGGCAAGGAACCTCTTCTCCCAATGGCAACTTCGACGCCTCCATCTTCAACTACCAGCCCTACGCGCACACCGGAAACGCCGTTGCGCTCTTGGGTTCGGCTTTTGGCAGCGACGATCTTCCCGGAACGCTCGCACCGACCGTACCACTGGTGACCGAGGCTGGACAGTCATACACGCTTCAATTCTATCATTCAAGTTTCTATTCTGGGGAAGAAGCTGAGGCTCCGGCTACTCTGGAGATCGTCTGGAACGGGCAGAGCGTAGACACTATTCATCCGGGTTTCAGTCAGTGGACTGTACATCAGTACACCGTTACTGCGCAAGGGAATGACTTGCTTCAGTTCAAGGGCGGGGCTGCCCCCGCGTACGTCTTCATCGACGATGTTTCTCTCTTCCCGTTGTAATTATCAACTCGTTCTGTATTGCGCCTTCATGCCTTTGTAATTAGTGTCTGAATTATTTCTCGAATATTTTCGCTTATATGTTTCATACACGTTATACTTATGCGCGGTTGGTGGGGGGCTTTTTCAAAGTAATGTAGTATTTTTGGTTAATGGAAGATTATATTCACAAGGAACAACGGGTAAAAAGACCAGGCAAAGACCTGCAGACAGAGCATGAGAATGATACTGGAGAGGGTACAAGAAACAAGCGACAATATAGCACATAAGTGACATAACGAATAAGTTTAACAGGATGACTGCATGAAAACTTCGGACTAGAACAAAAGAGCGAGAATATCGATGAGCAGGCAGGGTATCTAGACCTAGGTTGGACCCAGGTGCATATTGGTCAACATGAGGCAGCACAATTCATCTGCACGGTTTCCTTCTAATGTTTCTTCTAGTATTCGGAGACTCTAGGATAGTCTAGACATTCTAGTCTTCAGTCTTCTACATATCTATACAACCAATCCCCATTCTAGATGTAAGCAATACAGTTCATGAACCTCGCAAGATTTGGCATTTAGTTACCTGGAAGAAACAAGGGAGTTTACTCAGTACGGGGACGCTTCTTAGACGGCTCAGAGGAAGCATCACCAGTAGTGCTGAAGTACTCGATCTTGGCAGTAGGATCGGTCTTGATGGTCTTATCACCTTCAGACCATCCTGCAGGGCAGACCTCACCGTGTTTGTCCTGCAAAAAGGATGAGGTCAAATATAGGCAACTTGAGAAGGCAGCTCACAGTGAACTGGAAAGCCTTAACAAGACGAAGGGTCTCCTCCACAGAGCGACCGACAGGAAGATCGTTGACGGTGATTTGTCTGAATATTAAATTTGAGTACCAACGCAGTTACCGAGGTTAAGATGAACGCACCTGAGGATACCGCTAGGGTCAATGATGAAGAGACCACGAAGAGCAATACCTTCATCCTCAAGAAGGACACCGTAGTCGCGAGCAATAGTCATGCTACGGTCAGCAAGCAGAGGAAGCTTGAGGTCAGGGCCCAGACCACCCTCCTTACGAGGCTGAGTGGCCCAGGCGAAGTGTGAGTATTGAGAATCAGTTGATGCACCTGCACGGAACAAAGAATGAGCGCCGTTGAATGTCTAAGCAAACCAATGCCATCAATCACCGATGACCACGGTGTCAATTTTCTTGAATTCTTCCAAAGCGTCGTTGAAAGCGAGAATCTCCGTAGGGCAGACAAAGGTGAAGTCCCTGGAAGGAGCTCAGAATGAATGATTGCGTACGGTGCGTTTCACATTGGAGTACGCACATAGGGTAGAAGAAAAGCACGACCCTAAGAAAAGTATGACATGAGCTACGGCCACTGGAACAAGGAGACTTGAGTCACCATTTTCCGAGGTAGTCTGAGAGAGAGATGTCCTCAAAGAGGCCTTCAATGACAGCAGTGGACTTGAAAGCAGGAGCAGGTTTTTGAATGAGAGCAACCATGGTGAGAGAATAATATGCGGAGGAAGATAGTGATGGTCGAGTAGAGAGAAGGTGGTGGTCTGATACAAACAAATTCGCCAAAATTTATCTACGGGATCGCGTTTTCACGCACACGTGATGACTTTGCCGATATGAGCGCTAATGACTCATCCTCGTGCTGTCCCGGGTTGAGAACGCGTTCGGCTCTCGGGACCTCTCGTCAATCTACCCTTTTGATTTAGCATCGTATATGTTGCTGAATCTTCCGAATGTTAAATCAGTCGCCAGCTGAAGTAGTCAGAAACCTGCCTCTTACCTCAGGCCCGATAATTTTACTTAGTACTAAGTAGTACATTTCAAGAGATTCTCGGAACAGGTCGGAACTCTTTTGTGTCGGAGACGGAGATTATAGTTATCTTACTCTTAAGATCACGGTAGCTTCCAGTCCGCAAAGGACATTCACATTATCATCACTTGAGGTTATGGTAAGGTGGTATTGGAAAGAGGTTCGAGTCTGTTTAAATTGAATGAGGACCTTGAGATAGAGAACTGTCATATCTACTATCTTTCATCTGTCGTTTATTGAGCCTTGTCATTTCTAGTGGAAAAACGACCACATTAATCTTAGAACAGGATAAATGCAATACTACTTAGGATTTCATTTTTTAATTTGTTCAAATATTGGCCCGTAACATTACAATGTTTTTCCGTTGTAACCATGATTTTTCCGTGTTAGTGATATGGCCCTTGAATTTCTGCTGCAACCCTAGCTAGCTAGCTAGGGACACGAAGGTCGAATACCTCTGAAATATTCGAGATTTTCAAGTCGAACTAGAAATGTTGAATACAACGCAATTTAACAAGTGGAGATATCCAGAAAACTCGAAGGAGCAGTAATTCTTACCAATCGAATGTACCAAGCCTATATATATAGCGGATGCGAGGATGCTTGTTCCTGTATGTGCACTTATAAAAAGACTTATTCGGCACCTAGAAAACGATACGACTTCTGATTCGAACGAACGTATGTAAGTGAACGGGAGAAACTCACAGGTTAAACGTGTTCCCTTTAAACTTGTGTGTAGTCTGTTCAATGGTGTCAATACAAATCCCTGCATAAAGCTGTAAAGCTTTGAAAAAAACGCGTCATAAATCTCCACCGATCCCAAAATCCCTCCGATATAACCTGTCCATAGCAGTGCAGGACTCATCTACGGAGACATTCCAATTCCAACCACCGATGCGTTCAAGCTGTGTCAATTGAATAAATCGTCCGGCAACCCTACTGACCGAAGCCGAATAGCTCCTTTTTCAGAGCGTCTCCTTCCCTTTTCGGTAATAATGCTGTGCTATTAATCCGATAAGCACCAAATGTCAGCTGCGTTTATACAATTAAACTTCCATCATAGTAATTACCATAAAACGAACATAAAAGCTAAAGCTCTTTTGCTCATGACTAGCACTCTTCCCTTGGCTTTTCAATGCTGGAAGAAGCTGTGACTTACCCCCCGCGCGATGGCTATCCTCTCTTCTTAACTGCTAAACGGTACTGGATCCCAGAGTTCGACATATATGCTGAGGATCCAGAGGCTTGGACGTTGATATTGCTGCATTCTACGGCATCACATAAAGAGTCATGGGAACCGACACTTGAAAGACTATTTCACTGTGCGGGGCGGGATAAGTCGGTGAAAATACGTGAGGCTTGGTGTCTGGACTGTCCGAACCATGGTGCATCAGGACATCTCAATGAACGGGCACTACAGACACCAGATTACTACCTAAACTGTGGGTATTATGCTTTATACTGTATCACTTAGCCAACACCCTTCGTCTCCAGTCACATGCGACAAATACGCTGAAGCCATCTACCATTTCCTCGTCGCTAGTCCCGACCACGGTGCCAAGGTCGATTTTCGAAAGCGTAGGCTCTATGGGGTTGGCCATTCTCTCGGAGGAAATACCATGTCTCTCCTGCAAACTATGGAGCCCCGTATCCAGTTTGACTCAATCACAATCGTTGATCCAATGCTTAGCCCCGCCGGTTCTCATCACCTCAATAAGCTCAGGTCTATCCTGATTAAAGGCGCTTATGAACGTCGCGATGTTTGGCCAGATCGTGTAACGGCAATGAAAGCACTCAAGAGGAGAGATAGGACGAAGAAGTGGGATCCGAGGATATTGGATGTGTTCATCGTGAGTTCTTATTCATATCCGTTCGTTTGAACCGCTCTTGACGTATGCGGTATATAGAAACATGGTATTCGGCCACACCCTGGATCGTACTACCTCGAAAATCCCTACTTGGGAGTGACACTGGCGTGTACTCGGGATCAGGAAGCGGTATGTATGCTACTGCCTTTCACTGTCATTGGTTTTTTTACTCAAAATATGGTCACCAAAAGGCAATGTACAGAGACCCAGAAGGAGCTACTAAACCTGTCAAATCTCTCGATATAGCGTGTCGGGAGAAACCTATCCATCTAGTCCTTGGAGGGATACATGATTTCATGTGAGAATAGCTACATTGATTATTGTGTAGAGTAGAGGCTTATATCTATGACACGTCTCCAGGCCTCAACGCACTCACGAAGCGCTACTCGACAAAAGATCTGGCAGAGTGTTCGCATCGACGACGATAATCAAGGAGAGTGGTCATCTGGTTCGTGTCTTATTCGTCGTTTTGCCTACTTATTCTTCCTTTGTTTTTCTTATAACTATCTCTGTTTCTTCAACGTAGGTTCCACTCGAAGTCCCTGACATATTGGGTGAGGTATTATATGCAAACATCCGTAAGAGTGGAGACATGCTGAAGCCAGAAGTAAGAAGTAAGTTGTGATACGTAGTAGTAGTAGTACAAACACTTGCGTATTACACGAATACATCCAATGTGTGTGCTATACTGACTATTGCAAGACATAAACTTTCCAGCGATAAGAACATATATATTGCGGCTGTATCAACGGTCTGAACCAGAACACAGAACATTCTTTTGGGGTTTAATAGTAATCGTACAGATAAGAAGATCAAGAAAAGTAGACGAGGCGAGATAAGGGATGTAGCTTTGGATCCATGCGTGACTTGAGCCACAAAGCAAAAGGCACACAGACGAGGGGGAGTTGAGCGAAAGACAATCTGATAGCATCAAGAGCATAACAAGCAGACAGAGGACACCATTCTACTTGGAGACTATAACAACACGGATAGTCAAACTTAATTGTGAGGGATAGATCCGGAGAAATGCGACCGGGTAACAGATTCGATGCGAATGAGAGCACCGGCCTTGAACTGTGTGCGCAAAACGCCGTCTGCGCAGGCACATCCCTGTCCCAGGGGCCGATTGACTCAGTCACAAAGTAACACTTGAGGCCATAGGAAGGACCAAGTACCACGCCCCCATCCAAGAAAGGATCAGGGCACAACAGAAGCACAAAAGTCTGCGTGATCCGAGACAGTCAACAAATGTCGAGCAATCCAATGAGAGCTAGTGCGTGCATGGACGAGATTCATGCTAGAAGACGGTAACGCCAGACTGAGTACCTGTGTACTGAGACTTCATGTCGTCCATGTCGACAGATTCATCTTGGGTTTTATAGTCATACTGTGAGATGCTACCCAGATCTGTCCCAGCGACAGAAGAGGATCCAAATGAGGGTCGGCGCCTCAAACGGTCGCTCTGCGAAAAGGTCAGGTTGTTGGCAAGGTCGCCTCCTGTGGTGCTGCCGATGACACTGCTCGTGTCCGTGATACTTGGACCGGCATCCTGCGAGATGATAGAGGAAGCATAACTGCCGTAGGTACTCCGCTTCGCATTGGTTCCGCGGGGTACGTTGGCACTGAATGGTCCGGTAGCAGTGAACATGGGAAGGCCAGAAGAATAAGTTGCTTGCGAGCGAAGAGATTGGACATCAGATGGAATGTAGCCAAGCGCGTCGTGAGTGCGGTAGAAACTAGTGTCAAAACGGCTGGGAGTTCCTGAACGACGTCCTGAACGAAGATGTCAGGATAAGAACGTTCGAGAGCGTGTAATAAAAGTACAATAGATGTACCCACCGTCAGACATGAGTCCGCCTCCAGCTTGACTGCCTATGTAATCCCTCGCATTGATTTCATGTCGGCGGAACTGATCCATGGATTTTCCTAGAGAGCGCCTGGGCTTGCTGAACTGAATCATACTAGGCTGCAGGTTACTGAGAGGGCCTTCAACCAAAGTATCCTTCTCCTTGTAATGCGTGAGCAAATAATGCCACAAGGGATGCTAACAGGTCGACTTTGATGTGAATACTGAGACAACAGAACAAAAGACCAAAACATACCTTGCTCAGCACCTTGGGGTTTCCAAGTATGACCGTACCGTATTTAGCTCGAGTGAGAGCTACATTGAGACGTCGAGGGTCGTTCAGAAAACCTATACCCTGATGCTCATTGCTTCTGACACAACTAAGGATAATATAATCCTTCTCTCGGCCTTGAAACGCGTCAACACTGGCGACTTCAATCTCCTTATAGAGATCCTTCTTCAACGAGCCGTTAAACTGCATGTAATTGACGATATACGAGCGTTGCCCTTCGTACGGAGTGACAACACCAATTTGATTGGGGACAACGCCAGATTTGAAGAACTTTGTGACGATCTTTTCGACGTTTGAAGCTTCCGTTCTATAAGGACATGTTTAGTGCCCCATTAAACACCACGAAGATTGATGATAGCAATTACCTGTTCAAGAAAGAGGTTCCACTACTTGATATTTCCTCTTGACCCAAATTTTGATAGAAGAACATCGGGGTGTCAGGGACAGGCCACGGGAAATCAACGTTTTTCCTCAAACGCTCAGGAGCCGTGACACCGTTCTGCAGCGTGCCTTCGTAGAACATGTTCGACGGGAATTCTGAGAGGCACGGGTGCATACGATATTGGACTTGTAGACGGATCGGTCTGTTCCCTAAGACGACGAGACGTTCGAAGAGAGACTGAGTAAGACCGGCGCGCGCAGCTTTCTTGTTCATGATCACAGGGCCGAGTTGTTGATGGTCACCAACGAGGACAACTTGCTTGCACCCAAGTACAAGGGGGATCATGCATTCTGCATATAATGTTTAGGTGATAAGAGAAAAGGGAAATTGAGATACTTACCTGGCTCAGCAGCTTGAGTAGCTTCATCAATCAACACGGTTCTGAACTTTAACTTGCTCAATCTCGGGTCCCCGGCACCAACACAGGTGCAGCAAATGACGTCTGCAGCAGTAAGTATCTCCTTCTCACATTGCCTGATCAGCGTCTTATACTTCCTCTCATCATTACTACTCAGCTCTCCCTGCTCGTTCTTGAGCATGATAAGCTTCTGCAGCTCGACATGGGTCGTGCTGTTCGATACTTGCTGATGAAGCGTAAGGAAGCCAACGCTCGAGTCTAAAGCTTCACGGGACTTGGCCGTGAGACGGACGACCTTCAAGCCGGTAGCGTGGATCTTTTCAGTGAGCTGGTCAACTGCTACGTTGGATGGGGCACAGACGAGGACCTGGTCTGGGTTCATTTTTGCGAGATGGTACACGATAGAGGCAGAGGTAACGGTCTTTCCCGTACCAGGGGGACCTTGTATAAGACTGATTGGCTTCTGGAGGACGCTCTTGACGGCAAACATTTGTGAGTGGTTCAACTCAGGAAGACCTGGAGCAGAGAACCTCTTCGGCATTGTTGTTCGGAGGGTTTGAGGCTCAAGTTCATGTCCAAGTAGTTTGTGGTACTATAATCGGAGTTCGGCATGACAAATTAAAGAAGGGCATCGAAAGATATAAATCACTCACGATATAACCGCTGACACTCTTCTCGTCGACAGCAAAGGTCTTCATAGCCAGCTGCATCCTGTCGAAACTGGTCGATTTCCACACGAAGTCCGCTGCAAAATTGTGTGTGCAGTCTGAGGGTACTCCTTCGGTTCTACGCAATTCAAGTCCGACTTCGTCCGAAACATCTATCAGAGCGGGTCCTTGTTAGTTACGTTCATGGAAATCACTTTGACAGTACGAACTGTTAGGAATCTTAATGACGTGCCCGACACCCTCCCAAGCCTTATGTAGTTCCCCATTATACCTCAGCCTGAGCTCGTCACCGACCGCCAACCTAACCTCACCACTCTCCAACTTCGGAAGGCAGAACCACGCAACTCGTTTTTGATTTAGACCTAGATCCCAACGTACGGTGATATCCGTTTGTGTTTGACTCTCTTTGAGTCTCTTGTCATAGTCAGCCTCGATCTTGACAAGGGGACCAAAGATGTTTTGGTACTGGTACGCATCCTCGTATCGCAATATGATGGGCAACGGGTCGTCGTCTACACCAGGCTTTTCCAAGTCTTCGAGAGTGGCGTTGGCATTCTCACGCCAGAGATCTTCGAGACGGTTGATTTGAGCAAATGAGATCTGACGAGAACGAAGCTGTTCCGTTTCGGTGGGTGGCTTGACAAGCCAAGAAAGGAAAGACCGGTCATCAATGAGGGGGGCCCAGAGTGCCGCGTTCCATTGAATTTCCTTGGAAATCGCTGCACAAGGTTGTCTAAGTGGCTCGAATAATCAGCGGCAGATTTTAGGTTAGAGTTTGAAGACACACCTGCATAGAAGTACAACGACAGTGTCGCTCTTAGCTGGAATGAACCCGAGCATGAAGACGTTTTTGCTGCCGCAATTATAGCATTCGGGTGTCGTCTCCCCCAGAGGACTTTCTGCATGAAGAATAACTTCCTTGTGCTTTGCGCGGACAAGATGATTGACGATGTGTGAAGCAGAAGTGTTTCCGCGCGAGTTACAGAACCATTTGGAGCAAACGAGGCACTTGACGACTGATGCTGGAGAATGTATACCACAGTAACTGTCATAGATAGAGGTGTTAACACTTGTTTGAAAGGGCATACACGAAAACTGACCTGCAAGCATGAGGTGGTAAATCAACAGCACCTTCGTCCTTCAAGTCATCCAAAACTGCATCAAAATCTTCATCCAAGCCAATTTTGACATAATTAGTGTGGTTATGGCCATTTCCATTTGTATGGCCTCCGTGGTGAGACTCTGAAAGCGAAAGATTGGATAGGTCGACCGAGGACGCATTATCCTGAGTATTGGCGGTGTAAACTGAAGACGTGTCATCTACGATGCCCATTCCACCGTACGAGGAAGCAGAATCGTATTGAAAATTGTCGAAAGAATCCATGGTGATGAAAGTACTAGAAAGAAAGCAATAATGATGATGATGGATGACTGATACAGAGCGCTGCCGATTTGAAGCTTTAAATTTGACGAGTCAACTCGAGTCAAATGCGGAAGCACGACTGTCCTCTGTTCGCAATGTAAGATTCTGATGTACTACTGGTAGGCGTTTGTGCTGAATCACCGCATCTACCCGCTAAAGCGAACGATAAATACAGGACTCTAAGATTGCTCAAACAATCCTTTCCCCCGGACTCGAGAAAGTAAGCGGCTATGGAGCGCTTAACCGTAAGATCCTTGCCGAGAAACAGGCATACTGCATTCTTTTATGACTCCGAGCTGCCGGACCCTTGCTGCGTGATGGCCATTACAGTACTTTCGCTTACCTCGACGCTTCCAGTTCCAAGGGCTACGCGTCTAGTCCTTGAGCTTTGCGTTGTTTGCCCCGACACCATTCGAGAGTACCGAAGGCAACAGAGTAAGAGAGAATGTAAGAAAAAGCCGCGAAGAGTGAGGCGGTCTTTGATTGTGCCATAATTTATTCGGAAGGAAATATTTTATATATACTAGCATCTAGTAAAACGGGGACTGGCTGCTTCAAGTTCAACAGGCCCTGATCAGGATACATGTCACAAGAAAAGCAACAGAGGTCAGATTCTTATTCTGCAGCGCACGACAATATTGATGACATTGACGAAGCATGGTTCGGGATGTGAGATTGTTGCAGGAGATAATTACGAAAAGTACTACATATTGCTACAATGAGTGGTTCCGAGCCCATAGATTACACAATGATAAAGCGTCCAGTGAATGTACAATATTCGACAATTAGGCCTGAGACATATATTTCAGCTAGAGAATGTATCGTGAATAGTTCACTTGAAAAGCAGCCTGGCTTTTACAGAGCGGTACGACTGGACTTGAATACAGGAGGGCTGTGATGGCGAATCGCCTCTTCATCCTCCTCTTCTGCGACCGTCGAACGTTCATCATCATCATAATGAGATGCGCTCTGAACACTCCCGCGCACCGGCTCAGGAGAACCAAAGCTCGACGTTGTCGAGTTATTCCGTCCAAGGGCGACAGTCCTAGTCGGTGGCGAGGCGGGAGGAGTTGGAGAAACGTATCGAGGCAAAGACTCTTCGGGTCTTTGAAGAATGAACCCTCTCAATCCAGCAGCCTTCTCCCCTTGTCGTCCGAATCCGTACCCAGACTTGTCGGTGCTTCTGAAGGATCCAAACTCGGATATGAGCTGGGGTTTTTCGCTGTTTCCAGTGTAGTTCGGAGATACGTTGACGAAAACCGGGCGAGGGTCGTCAATGGTTGGGAGGACAGCTTTGGATTCGGAGCGCCACGACGTAATGGAGCGCTTTGATTTGGCCGATTCGCGGAAGATGAGGCCAATGAGCATATTGAGGCAGCCGAGAGAGAAAAGGAAGAAGGCTGAAACGAGAGCAAATTCGTCGACATGGTGGGACAGGATTTGAGCACCAATTCTAGTAAGGAGACATTAGTTATGAGAGCGATATGAGAGTTGCGAGAAGAGGGTACATACAAGCACTGAAAAATGCCTAATGCACCAGTACCAAAGCCGGAGCCGAGAACCGGGAAAAAGTGGTCAAAGAATGATATTGGCCAGCTGCACTCGGATACTGTACGTTGCGTGATACAATGAGAACAATGACAGAAGCGGTAGTTGAAAAAAAAACACGCACAGATAAGGATGACCGTCTGAAAAATAATCAGAAGACTAGAGACGATAGCCCAAAATATTCCAGCGGGTTGGTTAGGTACAGTGCTTCCACTGAACATACCTTGTCAGTTATCGATGATATCCAGAATTGAGCGAAACCTACGCAATGTAGTCCATGTTCATAGCAGACATGGTAGCATTATTATCGCCCTTGTGAGCTTCGTAGTAATTGACAGCCTTAATATTCGTGACCATGACTTCAATGCTACTTGAGAAGACAAGTAACATTGCGATGACGCTCAATGCGCGCGTGACATTGAGCCCGATGAAGATATCTACAAAGTGGGTCTATAAGATTATTTCCACATGAACCGCAAGATACGCACATGCACGAGGAGGAAGCATTTTCGTTTGTTGAAGATGTTCGATGTTGGGAGATTCCTGAATAAGGACAAGTTCTAACGATACAGATTGTTAAGAGTCGATGAAGATCGTCAAGGGTGTCCCAGCACCAGGCAGTTCGTTAAAAGAATGTCGTCTAAAAGAGACAGAAGGGAACACTGAGAAACGTTGAAAGTTGAGGGGAAGTAGAGTGAAGTGATCTTTCCAAAGTTCCACGGATCCTTCTTATAATAGCAGGCATGAAGGGACGTTCATGTTCAAAAGGGCTTTATTGTTCTCGGGAGCCATACCAAAGTACAATGTGCAAAAGAACAATGGCGGCGGTATGAAGGACAATTAGGCCGAAGAATCGGCAAATTGCGGCTGGCCTTTGTCCTTGTTTGGCTACTGTGTGGCTCTCTCCTTCCAATGGCGAAAACAACTTCTCCATGATCACCTAGCTCCGTAACCTCGAACTCAACCGTCATTGGGTAAGAAGTCGAGTTTACTTACATTTGTGCAACCCAGTGGAAGAACTCTGGATGGATCCGTCAATGATCATTTATGAGCTCGGATTATTAGACTTCGAGTCAACTCAATCAAGAAGTTTGTCGAGAGCGTTTGGAATTTCTTTCCGCGTCTTGGGAGTTATTGGTATAGTATATTTCATCAAGGCAAGTCGTCTCTCAAGATTCACCTTTTTTTTCCCTTGTCATTCGCCCTTGTGTCATTGCGTATGTTAGCGAGTGTACCACAGTTGTATCTTATCCTTTCCCTAGACCTGCCCGTTTTTGTCCTGCCAGCTCCGTAGATCTATGTTTGAGGACTTATTGCCTCAATAATTGCCTCAATAACGTCGCCTCTTTTTTTACCTTACCCTGCACCTCCGACTAAGCTCGGCGTTTTTGCGCGCTTTCTCCGCCACCGGGTATCGCCTCTTTGTGTATATGCAACCAGCGGTTTGTGACGAATGAAGCCAAGTTTTGGGGAATAAAATAATTCAGCTTCAAGCTATTATATGGGTAATTCCAAAGACACTGCAAATTATTCGTATGAGCTTCCATGAACGACTCTCGCTGACACCCTGCCTTCTGTAGACAGGATGGAACGCTTGAGTAATTTCTCGGTGAGTGGATGGAGGAACTCCGTAATCGTGACCAACTTAGATCTGATATTCACTCATGCAAACGTGGAGATTACTAGATCGCCCAAAACTCGCAGTCCATTGACGAGTTCATAGACAGATTGCATTAGGAAAGGTACTTCACCCGGTAAGTGAGAAAGCTAGGATTGTGCGAATCAATGGAAAAAGCTGATATGCCTGCTAGGATTATAGCATGAATATGCCCAGGAGCAACGAAGAAAACTCTCTTTGCCATCCACTAAGGTGAATAGCACATCTGTGCGTTGTATCCTCTGTTGTTCATTCGTTACGTAGGAGAATGAAATATCCTTAGACGGTCTCTCTAGTCGAACTTTCGATATGTAATCGGTAAAACAAAGTCCTTTTGAGTATAACGGCCAATGTCGGTCATACGATATCAGAGTCGGTATAGCACTCGGAACGGTGACTACTGGAACCTTCAAGCGAAAGCTCAGAGATGAATCTAAGTATCCCGGGCTTTTCTCACTATGAATACTACTTTTGTAAACGTCGACGGTCAGCTCTTACCAGAGACTCGGACCATGTCCATTTACTTAATCGATCTTCTTTCATTTCTTTCATGCTTGTACTTACTAGTAGTACGTACGTTTATACCATTTGAGTTCCTTCATGAATCCTCCGCCGCTCAGTGACTGTCGGGCTTTACTTATAGGTGCAACGAGTTCCGACCAATATAATTCCTAAACACCACAATTTGAGATGGGATATACACGACGGTCATTCGCTCCGTATATCATGAGCGTATAAAAGGGTAGATTTTCCTGAGTATTAGTCTCATTCGACAAGCTCATCTCGTTGGATATCATTCGACAACTCCCTCGTCTTACTCCACATCTAGTATAAGCTTCCAGATGAAGTTCTCGGCCTCCTTCCTTGCTAGCGCTTTTGCTTTCTTCGTCGCATCTGCCAAAGCTGCGCCTTCTATTGTATGGGATCCTACTATCACCTCTCCTGTCACTGGGACTGTGTGGACTGTTGGTACCATGGTCAACGTTACTTGGTGGGGAGAACTTAATAATCCGATCAAGACTACTTGTACTCATATCTTTGACACAACATAGGAGCATTACCGATGAACCAAGTACAGTCTCCAACGCTGGAGAAATCTATCTCGCCAAGGATAAAGTTCAAAGTAGGCTTTCAGTGCTTCTTCGTTCAAATCCGATTTTTACCTTTTCACGATAATTCTTTCCAGTGATGGCTCTGAGCGGAACCTTCGATTTAGCTGCCGCCGATGGGTCATACGCGGTCACTGTTCCCGACGTGCCCACAGGGGATGACTACCAAATTATTCGTGAGTTATAATTTTGGCATAATTACTAGGTAGCGGTAACAAACTGACTATTTTACAATGATAGTGTACGGTGACTCTGGCAACATTGGTCCTTCGTTCGTTATTGCCGCCTAATTTCAGTGATGGACATTGGGCTGTTCTTGTCGATACGGACAATATATATATCGTAGCCAATATCATGGACAATACTGATAATAAGAAGTTCAACGAATATCAATCTTTCGATGCAGTTAAAGCAGAGTGGTCAAAATACAAATACGAACTCGAATCAAAATGGCTTGAAACAAAGAGTTCACACAGGTGACCTTAAGACTATGCTTCACTGCACTGGCACCATATTTAATGTCACCGAATAGCAACTAATACGAGTGGACAATGATCCTTTCGAGGACCCTATGAATGTTGTGTTATAATACACAGAGTCCTGGCCTAGTCGCTCGTCAGAGGGGCATAGATACCACATGTCGTATACCCCATTCACTGCTAGAACTGGATATACCGACGCCGGGATCGTGGCCGCAGAAAATGCAGTCGGCGCTGGATCACTGTATAGTGTGCTTGTGGCCCAGGAAAGGGCTTCATAGCCCAAGAATGGTACACTGGCGTTTGTATGCCAGTTTCCTCCTCCGTCAAAGGCTCGTAAGTTTCCGTTGACGAGGCCGAGGGAAGGATATTCGTTGTATGGGTAAGAGTAGTACGTCTACACCACGCTGCGCCGTCAGATTTTCCAATAGTTTACCGAAGAATTCAGCTTAAGCTTACAGAGGATAAATAGAAAGATTCCCCGTCTATGGCACCTGGATTATGTTCCGAAACATTAGGTACAGTATTTGCGTCTGCAGGAAATCAGAGGACTTACCAGCTGAGCCTAGCACGAGAGGTGCCCCGGTGAAATTTGCATTTGACAATGTATTATTGAATGCAGCGAGGGTGAAGTTATTTCCCAAAGTCTCGTGTGTTCTCCAGACGGTCGTCGCTAGTGTAGGCACCGACATTAACAAGCAGGCAGCAATGAAGCTCTTTGGGTTGAAGGGCATGTTCAGTGTTTGAACTTGAAGGGAGCCGAATTAAGGAGCAGGAGTTACATCGTCCTTATACTTTCATTGCTCCTGGTTCTTGGTCAAGCATGGACTTCATCTGAGGAAGGCAATTGCCGTACCTTATGCCCTTACTGGAGACACCATTTCCATGCCTAGTCGAGGTCGATAGAGCGTCAAAAGATACGACCACTTTTGAAGCAAAGCTCGGCTCGAACTCTCAAATCTTAGTCATAGTGTTCGCTCGTTTGCACGATAACTCTTCGAAGGTTTTGGCTCAATCATAACCCCGTTGTGACCTCCCCTTTCTCCTTCCACTCCAACTGGCCTTTACTGAATATTGTATTTCCTCCCGCATCCTTAATTATCACCCTCTTTCTCAATGCCTTCGGATCAGCCTGAACTTCACAGACAGACTTTCTTAAAGCTCTGAATACCCCCTTCCCCTTACACCTCTCTGCGTTAACCGTGAACTCGATCGGGCTATAAACATCCTTCCCGTTATGAGCCGGAAAGGATTGTTCCGAGGTATAATCCATAATGGCTCCCGCAGGCAGCCCTAATGCGCTCGTTGCATCTTGTAGCAAAAGGGCTTTTAAAGCATCTTGAATAAGGAGCCACCTGGGAGGTTCAATGCTACTCCAAGTGACGAAAACGGGCTTCACAAAATAGGGTCGGACGCTAGGGTCTCGAGCTTTCATATCGTAGCTCACAGACTGAAAATTGCAAGCCAGGCTTGGTGAGTTGGACATCTTTGCCAAAAAGGGTTGTCCGGTACCATCGATTAAGAGAACTCACCGGACAGGGGCCTGCAGATGCCATACATATAGCGAGGAGAAGGCAGAGAAGCGAGAGATGGAGAGTCCGCATGGAGGATATCTTAGACTGTAAAGTCAATCAGAGCTTGTCGCCACAGGTTTTCTTTGACCAGCAAAGAAGAAAAAACCAGCGGAAGTAAGAATTGTCGCGCTTGGTTTTTATAGAATTCCACACCACGGTCTCGGGTTTTGCGTGGGATTCGTATGTGTAAGTCAATCGAATTTGATAAATTGTTTGATTAAGCGTGTATGATTTCTGACTGCAAGGTTCATTTGAGCTTGAGAATGGACTGTATCGAAGGAGAGTCCATGGATGCTCTCAATTTTCCTGTGTGGCCTCGTCAAAATTTCTCTTGATGGCACTCGAGAGTTTTGGGCACAGCTCAATATAGCAGAGGATGATCAATAGTCTACTCAACAACTTCTCCGAGTTCTTTCTCTACACCCTTCCTTTTAGCCTTTCGCAGTGCTTCCGCCGCCTCCTTCCTCAATTGGTCTTCATCTCCCCTCAAGAGTTCTTTGTGCTTGATCATCACTGCGCTCACCAGCGTCGCAGTCGCCGACATTGCCGCATTCAGTAGAAAGACGTCTCGGAATCCTTTTGTGTATCCCTTAGATAGTATGTTTGCTGCCTGATAAACAGATATGTCGAGGGTCGAAATGGAGGAGGAATTGGTTAGCAACGATGGATTATCGATAACAGTGGTAATGGTGGATGCGGGAAGTTCAAGGTTGATCATGGAGGTTCGGATTGCGTTGTTCCTGAGCGGAAACCTCAACATTAGACTTCGACCGGTCATGAAGGTTTACTTACAAGAGCGAAGAAGCAACAGGGAGCGAAATAGCTCCGCCAAGCATACGAAGAAACTATGGACGAAACACATCAGTCAAGTCCGAGTTCAAGCCGGCTAACTCACGTTTCGTACTGCGGTGACGACCGACATGTCCTTTCTCGCTACACTGGCTTGAGCAGCCACTGTGGTAGTTTGCATGGTCTGACGAGGGAAACAGTCAAGCTTTTGAGAAGAATATGCTTGCTGAAGCAAAAACAAAAAGAGTAATCGCACCATGCCATTTCCAGCACCAGTTATGAGCATAAGGACTACCATCACTGCCTTGGAGGTGCTTGCGTTGAAGATGGAAATGCATCCTGACCCGATAGCGGACAAGGCGAAACCAGAATATACCACTGTACGATATTTACCCGTATGGCTAATGGATAATCCCTTGAAATGAAAGATCATGAGCAACAAGATTATCAATTGTGGGTGATATGAAACAAAAGCCCTCACCGCTAATAAACTTGAAGCAACTTGACTCAATACAATTGGTAAGAGAAACGTTCCTAAGAGATGGTACCCAAGTATGAGATATCATCGTGATAAAATGAATTCGGAGCAGGTTCAACAACACACCAGAATAGGTAGGAGAATATTGGAGCACGACTTGAAAGTACAAAGGAAGATAGTACAGCGCTGAGAAAAAAACAAATCCACTGCAATATAACTGTTCATGTTTCGAGAATGATTGTTGGTCAACTTTAGAACGAACTTGGAGAACATGCATATGTAGACACCGACAACAGTGATGTGTTTGAAGATATGCACTGAAAGAAATGAGCCTGGATAGGATGAGCAATGAATCGAGGCCTACTCGGAACAATCGGCAGCTTTGCTACTTTCCATTCCCAAAGGCAGAAGAGAACCACCACAAACATACCACAACATAAGGGGCCCAGCACAACCACAGAATTCCATGGATACGTGACACCTCCCTTGAATTGTTCATTCCAGTATCTTATGATTAGACAGAATAGATACTGAGAGCCAGATTTGCTCACCCATATTAGAGGTAGCATAATGAGCGTACATCCCCCGACTGTTAGCAGAATGCCAATGTAATCGATGATTTTGAGTTTCCTATGAATTACCAAGGTCGTAATAAAGCATGGCACAAGTAGAAATATGACTAACTCGACGATTCCTCCCGTCATTGGTTTGGAAGGGGCAAAGATGACTGCCATGATAGTAGCGACAATGGAAAGGGGTAAAGTAACCCAGAAACACCACTGAAAGAAAGAGCCAAGTCAGATAATTAGATGACGGGATAAACTGCATCGATTCACCCTCCAACTGGCCTGTTCAGCTAAGGCACCCCCAATGACAGGTCCAATGGCATATCCTAATGCGATTACACCAGCTGATATACCGACATATTTTCCTCTAGAAGAAATCAAGCGTCAGACTTCTTGGATAGCAAAAGATTAACAACATACCTTTCCCTCAAAGGAACGATATCCGAGATCATGATCTGTAGCATACTGCTGATGCCTCCTCCACCAGCTCCTGCGATTCCTCTGCACACGATAAGCTGAATGATGGAATTAGAGAAACCCGCAGCGAGATTTCCGACAAAATAAACGGTCATGGCAAAACACAGAGTACTCTTTCGCCCGAATATGTCGCTCAATCGCCCATACAGTGGTTGGAATCCAGTCGAGGTTAACAGGTATGCAGATGGTACCCAGGAGGACACGGAGCCTGCATTGAACACGGCCGACACGGTAGATAGGGAAGCGGAGACAATAAGGGAGTCAAGGGATGTTACCAAAGCACATAATGACAGGGCAAGAAATATAACGACAACTTGTTTAACTGGGAGGAGGTTGGTTTGGTCAGTTAATTCAAGTTTTTTAGTTTGCGGTTTGGGTTGGTTTGATGGCTCAGTAGTGCCTGCGCCAGAGGGAAGTTCAGAGAGCGGGATAGAATTGTCTGTCACCGTTGCAGATACTGGAGCAGCCGGCATTGCAAAATGTTAATACCTTCTTTATCGCGACCTGTATATAAAGGAAGTTCGATGCGTAAGACGGTTTCACGTCATTTCGGTTACTGTCCGTCGTGCACACATCTAGCAATCAGCTCTAGTCGGGTAGGATAGCGTCAGGCAAAGTTGATTAGCACTGCCAACACAAGTTCATTGTACAGAAGGTGTTGCCAGAGTTGATGTCCTCGTCTTGAAGGTACAGGTCAAAAAACGGCAAGTGCTTCCACGTGACATATTTCTCCTTTCGTTTCGCCATGCAGCGGACGCTGTTCATCCAATCTTTACGGTCTTTTGTCTCTGTTAGAGTTATCGTTCAAGCTCAATCAGCCTCTCGAATATCATCACTAAGCCTAGCAAACGGTGGTCCCATTCGACTCAAGTCAACGAAAGCCGCTACACAAAAAACTACACCTCCAACCTTTTCAAGCGCGTCTACATCATCCTCAGAAAAACCAGCCTACACTCCACCTACAGTGTCAAAGACAGTGTCAAAGACAGTGTCAAAGACAGTGTCAAAGACAGTCGAGCCACTCACATGGCCTGCGTACCTTAGTATTCGACGAAGCAAACGAAGATGGCAAAACGTAAGATAATGTAACAGCCTATGAACTCTTGAAGCTGAAGGGACGACGTAGTTTGCAGCCATACCTTGCTCACTGCTAGGTCTGCTGGGTGGAGCCACATACTTCGGAAGCTTGGACACGGATCCGATGAAACCCATCTTCGTGAGTTTTTTGCATTCATTTAGGAAGCTACCTGAACATTCAAGTATCCATATAGGGCATCGATCCGTTTATGTTCTACGGAATTTGCACAACTGCGTGTATGGGTGTTGGCTACTTAGTGGGACCGACCCTCGGCGCGTTCTTATGGCGTCAACTTCCATCCTTGAAACGTTACGGTAGCTTAATAGATAAGAAGGACAAGGAGTTCTATGAGAGGATAGGGAAGAATCGCGTGGATGTGACATTGCAAAGTCCTACGAGTCCAGTGCCAGATTATTACGGTCAGCTTTCTGTTCGAAGCTTAATCATCAAGTACTTATATGATATTTGTGCAGGCGAAAGGATTGGCTCTCTGCATGAATACCGGAAAGTATGTGTCTTTCTTTCCCACCAGACCTGACTAGAACTGACACGAAAAACTCGCAGTGGCTCCGTGATCAGAATAAATACCGACGAAAAGTCATTTTTGATGAAGCAGCATAGAATATCATCACAAGGAATTCTGGAGCTCGTGTAACTACCGCTCGTATCCATAGTAATCGCACAAAATACAGAATCTTTCATGATCTACAAGGCGATTCAGTTTCACATCTTCGCATCGATACTTCGGGAAAAAATAAAACTATCTCTTATTCCTTCTAGCCGACTTGAACGACTGACCTCGTCATATAGACCAAGTTACTAGTGACGCGCTCTACCAACTGAGCTAAGAAGGACCTAACAATGGGAGGATTCACTCATATACTTCAGAACGTTCAATTGTTAGAATATTCATTATTGAATGTCCATGTCAAAATGCATACACAAAGGTGCTACGAGAGTACTATCATCCCTGCATACTATTGGTATGTAAATGTTTGAGGGTTACCTACGGAGAAACTATCCATGTGAAACGTAGGGTGCCACAAAGACATCGTGCTTAGAGGTCAGAAAGAACACCCTCAAGGGAGGTAGTGATAGTGAATTGCTCGCTCTGGTCACCGGAATCACCGAACACTGTTGCGAAAAAGCATGTGAGCATGCCATACAGATGGGGTTCAAAAACATTAACATACAGACGATAGAATAGTCATCTTCCGGAATGACGTCCGAAGGGCAAGTGACGGTAACCCATCCTTGTCTAAGGTCGAAACCACTGACGAGGGCTAGAGACGAGTGAGCGGTAAAGTTCAAGTGACGAATGTTGGAGAGGGGCGTCGACGTACTTGTGTTGGTTAATTTCCCATCCTTACCCAGAACGACAGAGGCTCCATTAGAAATATTGACGGGAGCATTGGAAGTATCCCTTACACGGCATATTCAGAGCACTCCGAGGCAGTGAATGTATAATCATCCTTACCAGGTAACATTGTACTGTTGTCCCTCGGTCCAAACAGTGCTAGCATTGGGAGAAATGATCGTCGGAGCCCAGACATCCAATATCATGCGAGCCTCGTTGGACACGGGCGAAGCAGAGACTGCGGAGGCAGCTAAGGCCATAAGAGCAGAGGCGAGGAGCGTGAATTGCATGACGACAAATGAGGGAACGTATGTAGTAGGGATCGAAGGAGAGGAATTTGCCTTCTAATGGAATTTGAGTACCGTGAAGTGAAGGCTGCGTGAAGTAAAGGAAGAAAGACGAAAGACGTGTCGTGGCAACGAAGGTTTAAATACCCTCGCTAAACCCTATAGAACTCTGCCGTGAATGCGAACATTCCGCGAAACATTCAAATTGCAATCAACGAGTTCAGCTCCACAGCATGATGGCTTGGAAGCTCTGAGAAGCTCTGGTATCACAGCTGATCACAGTGCTCCTCCGCCGCCTGGACCCTCCTGGACCCGGCGTCTTGTTGTGGTACTTACACGTTGAATTTGGGAACCTCTTGTGAGAACCTCTTGTAGGGCTCATGCAGGTCAAGAGCAAGTCCGTTCAGCAGCCCATCTCTTTGGCGCATTGATTCTTCGTTTGAAGGATGAATTGGATCTCATCATTCTGTCTTCATTCAAAATGCAGTATAGCGTGAGTAGAAAAACATGGCAAAACCCCGCTGATCAAAAACTCAGCTGGTCTCCCAATGCAGCGATTTCACAACCACCGTCTACTAACCATCGGGGCCACCCACTCCTTAGTGGTCTGCTCCTTTTGTTTCATGTGTCTAGCCACTGATGACTTGTTCAGTCAACGCTTCATTCATGGTGTATACTTGACGTGAAATTCATCAATAGAGAAAAAGGAAGTGTTGATACATTCAGAAATGTAATGAGAATCCAATCATGGTAACGGCTTTGCGTCGATGCCTATGCCTTGTGAAGAATAAAAGAGGAAAAGAAAGAAGAAAATAATTATAAATTGATGAAACTGGTATCAAATCCATGAGCAAAGTCCCAAATACAGATACGCTGTAAGAAAGGAAGAACATTGAGCCACACTCGTTATATAGAGTTGAGAAACCATTAGCACATACTTGATCTTCGCCACACGAGACGACCTGAAGTGATATAGAGTTAGTTTGTATATCGACAGAAAACAAGCATACGACCCTGAACTCACCTTTGTGCAATCAAATCCGATACAAAATATTCTCCCCGTATGCCCACCAGAAAGATCTGCGACCAAGGCACCCGTTCTACGATCCCAGACCTTCAGGAGAAAGAATATCAATCATCATCCGCTGCACGTCTGACAAAAATCGTACCTTGATACTCAAATCATAGCTCCCACTTAATACAAACTCATCTCCAAACGCAACACTCCTCACTAGATCCCTATGAAGAACGTTCTTATGAACATTACCAGGACCCTGTCGTCCACCTCCGCCGAGTGTGACCAGCCCGCTGTTCCCGCACGTCTGACACAAGACGGGCTGGCCTTCTTGGCCAAATGCGAACGTCGTGTTGACATTATTGTGCTGTACAGGTTCGTATCCAAATCCAGTAGGTTGAAATTCGCTGTTGCCTGCAGTGACAGTCTGAGACAGGAAAGCTGGGACGAAAGAGGAGGGCAAGGGAAAAGGAGCAGCCTGAGAACCCAAGCCGTGGCTGACTGATCCAGAAAGAGTGTCATGATCCGGCGAAGTTGACCAGCCTTGTAAGGTTGTGATATCGAACAAGCGAAGATGTTTATCCGAAGAACCAGAAAGAACATAAGGAGGCTTGAAATCGATAGAGGCGATTCTGCAATATCAATCAGCTGAAATTCGTCAATCAGGGCAAAAGGATACCTACCCCCTGCTGTGGTGATTCTCGAACGTACGCAAGGATTTCCCAGTGTTGGCGTCCCATAATCTAATTGAACGATCGCCAGAGCCAGACACGATGAGCGTTTTTGAGATAGATACGGCGTTTACAGCCGCTCGATGTGCACTTAGGACGAATTGAGGCTCTAGATCGGGGAATAGGTACGTTCTCACAGTCCGGTCTAGGTAGACGTATGGGAGGGTAAATGTTCATGATATTTGAAGGTGAAAAGTGACAAAACGAACCTTTCGAACAAGAAACAAGTCGTTTCTCATCGAACCGCACACAAAGCACGCTGTCTTCATGGTCAGAAATGACCTTCATGACCTTGTTCCTCTCGAGATCCCACACGACGACCTTTCGGTCGCTGCCCGCACTAGCGAGTATTCCATTATACACGCAGATGCTCAAAACGGAGCTCGTATGAATCCCGCCGAGGACTCTCTCCACAAGACCTGTCGATAAATTCCACTCTCGTACAGTCTTATCTCGCGAGCCAGTGAATAGTACTTGGGCGCCCGAAGAGGGATATGTGTATAGTTGAAGACAGTATATTGTGTTCGTATGAGAGTTAGTAGGTGCACCTCTGGTTTGGAGTGCGGATAATCGATAAGAGGAGGTGAGAATACGCTTCTGAAGTTTGATCTGCGTTTGATGTAGTAGTTTATAGTTCGGTTTTGACGAAGATGAAGATGATACAGAACTGAGAAGTGAAGGAGCAGAGTGACGCGCGGCTGCTCGAGGGCGCGCAGTGGCGAGCTTCTTAGTTGATGAAGAATACACCTTGTTGCTAGGAGGAGAATAAACGCTGACCCGGTTCCTGCTCGGAACGGGCGCAAAGGCGTTGGAGGACGTGGATGCGATGACTTGCGCATCACCCGCGAACGACATGGATGCAAACCCCGAATCCAACTCTGCATGCATCATCGTTAACTCTGCTTTAGCAGCATCAAGCTCGCTCATCATGAGTGTATCAGCAACTTCTTCTTCTTCGTCTTCTTCATCAGAGTCTCCCATTCCTTCGTCATCTGAATCATTCCAGGCATCTGGGGATGCACCTAATCCCGACTGGGTGAAGGCTGGAGGATATTTAAATGATGGCTGTCGCCATGACCAGCCACGGGCATCACAGAGATTTTTCCAGAGGGCTTGATCGTTGGCAAGGATGGTCCAACGTCGACAAACGAGGGCGCAATTTAGTAAAGCTGGAAAAGGGAGATAGGAGAATATTTGGAGGGATACTTCAGCTGGCAAAGACTATGATGAGAGATAGAATTAGCAGTAGAAACGAAATCAGAAAGTTGAGATAGAGAGCGACTTACTCCCACAACATCGAATTGCAGCAACGGTGCGAGCCTCCTTTGTATGGTAGCGAGACGAGCTCTAGGCAGAGAAGCTAAAAGTTGATACGCCAAGTCTAGAAAACATTGAGTAGGCAGGGTTTGCATTCAGCATATAACAAATTAGTGAATTACCTTCGCACTCCTGCGCGGAGCTAAGCCTTGAAAGCAAGTCAATGCTCTTACTGGGCGTCGTTTGAAGTGGCTGATTCGAGACATCTTCATCGTTGTATCCTTCGTCAAAGACAGGTGAGGTGTTCATATAGAAGGTTTAATCGTTGAGCTGAGCGCGAATCACGAATGAAAAGATAGTTTTGAGGGTATGATAGGTGGTACGACGATTGGTTGCTCAGTGCTCCGTCGCCGTTGCAGTTTGGTTGAGCGCCTGTTTCCGGTTTCCGGGATCAGTTGCACACGTGCTAAGGTATCGGATCACTAAAGCCGGATGGATGACACTGCATATATACACAGGATACAATACGTAGAACTACGCTCCAGAAAGCTTATTCCACTGAATTTCTTTCCTCTTCAACACTGAGAATGGTAGATGAGCAAGTTCTCAGAGAAATCATGGAGCAACAATACTTACTTTGCTGTTTAGGAGAGCACGCCACTCTAGCATCCAATTTGGCCTTGACAATCGCGCTATCAATGAACATCGCACCTCCCAAGTGTTCAATAACATTGTCTTTGTCTGTCCCAACATCATCCAACTAAATACCAAAGTCAAACTTGTTGAGCAAGGAGGTTTAAGCGGTAGGACTTACCTTTTCAATTTTGCCTAGTTGTCCTTCATCGGCGTTGAGAAGACACTAGTGAAGAAATAAGTGGGTGCCAAGAGTAAACATTCATGCTGAAGACTACTGAAGAGATATGCTCGTACCAGCCAAAACTCCCCTTGTGAGTGTTCCCTATGGGATCGTTGAGCTTCGATCGAAGGATACTTGTACCAATGAGGCAACAACTTACCGTTCATGTGCAGCATCCTCTGCGGCAGCTTTTGGGCTCAAGAAGCAGATAAATTTGGGATCGTGCAACAGCTCAGGGTGTGTAGTCCCTAGATTGAAATTTTCATCCCGCAACTGCTCACTAAGCTCGGCGTGTTCCCAATCTCCAAAATCGAAATTTCTCTCGGCCTTATACTTCTCGTATTTATTAGCCTGAACAATGCCATGCTGACCTCAGAAGTCGAAAGGAATGATTTGTCGTTTGACTTACATTGTGCATGGCAAAGAAGCATACATTGATTCGTGCTTGACTACTACCCACACGAGACTGACTCGGAGCATGTTGGGTAGCCTGTGAGATGAAATGCGAAATTTGACTGCCTGGCATAGGTATTGCGCTGCAGAGGCGTGCTAAACTCGCAACAAGGGTCGGGAGCACACCAAGGATGGAAAGATTCATGCTTGGGTCAATAATAAAGTGTTTGAGTTTTGTGGGTTATACTAGTCAGAGATGAGAGTCCAGCTCTCAAGAGGCGCAACCAGTGGGGGAGTGGCACATTTTATCTATCGTCTTAAAATGTTCTCTGCTAAGTAGTCTCCGAAGGGAACCGCGTTTTGACCTTCGGAGCGGAAGCTAATCGAATTACATGGATCGCATCAAACGCTTATGATTTTTGCCAATTGAGTATTAGCATTGAGTGCTCAGGAGAAAGGCACAGCACCAATAACATTACAAATTTTGTTTATTCATAAAACTTCTGTCAACAGCAATCTCTAATATCTCGTGAAATTCCGCATACGTCCTGTGTGCTCGTTCAAAGGACACTGCCCAAGCTATATGGGCCGAAGGGGATGTAAGTGAATCATGACCGAATATAAGAGGAACAGAAGAAAGAATACGTCAGTGGGACTGTCCAACGAGGAACAGACAATTAAGCATGATGGTAAAATAGAAGGATGAGAACAAAGATGGTAGCCGCAATCAATGTTTCAACGCTGGTGAGACGCTGACAGCAGAGAAATAAGGTATAGCAAGGGCAGCGACGGCTATCATGACAGTGATCGCGCCTGCCGCAAGACATGTCGTCGTATTAGAAGTGCGGACAGGCGAAGGATGTTCCCGTTTGTTTTTGAAGGTAGAAGTTGAAGGAGACGATGGATTTGAAGAAGGAGATGGGAACAGTCGGACGTACCCAATGGATTTCAAACCATGGATGCTGAAAAATTGTAGTGATATGAGTATCTGACCGTTTCAGGGTGAAGGCGTAGCTACTGACTAATATCCTTCCAGATTTCTCTTGATCTCGTCTTCCATACCAAGAGGAACTCCAGCGAGTGATAATGTGATCTTGGTGGAGTCTGACGACTGTTTAAGCGTAGTTGTCAGTGTGCCAATGTGTCCTGAAACATTGGGACGTCAGTCGGGCTCGTTCACTGAATCACATTTTGAATGAACTCCTCACCCGATGGCCAAGTTGGACTTTGGAGTGCCCACGTCTGAACAATTTTGGTTGGTGCATCCAAGGATATATACTTCCCCGTAACTCCCCCACCAAAGAGGGAATATACTGTGTCAGGCTTTGCCGCCGACTACAACGAAAGGAAAAAGTTTAACGAGCACTGATAAAACACAAATCAGTGTGATTTACCTGGGCAGATGCCCTTGTCCAAGCCGGAATTCTCTTCTCATCTGTGAGCAAGTTGAACAAATCATCCGCCGCAGCCATGAACGATGCATCCACGGTGACCGTGGCAGAGTTGACAGACACCTTCTTTGTCTCATTTTTGACAGGAGGCTTGGGAGCACCAGAGGAAGATACCGATGTCTCTGCTGCTGCCGTACTTGCACTCGTAGAAGGCGCAGGCGTAGGTGTTCCAGATCGACTAGGCTCTGCACTGACCTTTAGATCTTTGCCGTGAGTTTCGATCAATGCGGCGGGGAGACGGTTGAAGATTTCTTCGAGTAGGGGTGGTACACGCGTCTTTGCCATTGTTACCAAAGCGTCAGCGGCAGCAGAGGAACCAGATGTGATGGACCAAAAATACTGAGAAACCAGACCTCAGTAAGAGAGAAATAGACTGCAGACTGCGACATACCTGATAATCAGAAGACTTATCGAGAGTGATTTCATGAGAGACCTCAGGAATATCTAAACGCCCGGTGACTTCAGAGCCGTCGCTGGTTTTACCTGTCCATTCGAGGTTGACCTTGCAATCGTATATGGTGATAAGTCTTGAGTGATATTAGTATACAGTGTTCAAAGGGTTCATGAACGAATGTACAAAACTTACTTGGACTTTCTCTGACCAAGCTCAACATCTCCCTCAAACTCGGATATCTTCGTAATGGTTAATTCCTCCCCTTCCTTATCTCCCTTCACGCTTAGGTCTGTCAATTCCTCGGTCAACCAATTCCTGCCCCATTGAGTGACGTTCTTGTTTTTCCAGTGCCAGTTCGCTGTCGATGGTGGAAGTGCCATTGATAATCAACGAAGAGCGTGTAAAGTTGAATGTAGAGACAGAATGTACGAGTAAGGAGTTGTGGCAAAAGCACTTTTTGAGGGCAAACAGAAATCGATGGAACAACAGAGAAAAACGCGTAAAGTAGAAGTTTCCAGAAAGTGTGAGATACGGCGGCGCTAAATGGGCGCTTGTTCATTTGCGAACTTCCGGGTTTCTAGTATCTACACAACCTCTGTCTCCTGGGTTCCCAGTACTCTCAACGTCTTGATCCTTCAAGAAATCTACTCAAGCTTAATGCTCGATGCTTGACCGTACAATATTAGTAAAGTGACCAGACCCCGACTCGTAGGGACTCGGAAGCGGCCATCTATGCAATAAGCTTGAGCAGAGAGCTTGCCATTAACGCAATTGTATTTGTATACCTTAGCACTCAAACTTTGGTTGAAAAAGCTTTCGAAACTGAATTTGGCAACACCATATTCCTCTGGAGGAAGACTATTTTCGTTCATGATCAAAAGCTAGAGATAATTCTGGTGCGTGGTCTAGTCGATAGTCTCAAGCTACTGAGCTGCACCTTTGTAGTTGGTACAAGATTCGACATGACATGTCGTTTGGTTTGTGGCAAATCATATGTGCGTGGATAAGAAAGGCTACCGGTGTACTTATTTGATTAGTATGCTGAATATTTGAATTTACTCCAACAGGTAGCGTATCGTTAGACCGCTATTTTCGGTGGAACGAGAAGCCTTGTACATCTCTAATTTATACTTAATCATTTTTTGTGCTCACTGAGACCGTGTTTGGCACTGACTATAATTGTTGCAGATGGAATCCTAAGCGACACGAGACGATACGATGCGATCATATCTGAGCTCTAATGCGTAAAATTTCGTCCTCGGCATATCGTAGGGGGTTAATAAGGGTAACAGGGGACACGGTGTCCTGCGTGAATCTTTCCTCAGACTTTAGTACCCTATGTCAGGGAGAGCCCTTTTTCCGGCCTCTTTTCTGAACTTGGAGAAATACCTGGAGCTCCCGCATACATTGTTCACAGTGGCCGGGGATATCAACAGCAAGCGGACTTAGGATTTTAAAAACTAAACTAAGGACGAAGGTCGGTCTCTTCTCAATTCTTTTCGAGTCCCGCTGTACAAATCAAGCATTCAATCCTGACCCAAGACCCGATCTCGATAAACACATAGCTTCCAGCATAAGAAGGAGCCAGCGTTTTGCAACCCGTGCTCGCTTGTATAACCACTTACTCCACACCAATGATTCCTCAAATTTCGTCCACACGAGATATTCCAACTACCGCAAGCCATTTCATTCTTCCTGACTTGATATCACATTGCAACTTTCCCCTCGTCTACCATCCCCATGGGGATGTCGTTGCCGCACAGTCTGTTCGTTGGCTGGACAACAACTGCCCAGATTTGAAGGAAAATCGCAGGCAAGCTTTGTACGGACTACGAGCTGGAGAATTGACCGCGTTTTGCTACAACACCGCGCCTGATGAGCGCCTCAGAGTTGTATCCGATTTCATGAATTATCTTTTTCACTTGTGAGTGATTTCCTGGTTTTTAATTGACACGAGTCAAGCTCATTCTCAGCCTCACTCACCTACTGTTAGGGATAATATCAGTGATGGAATGATGACCAGCGATACGGAGGCTTTATCAGACGCTGTAATGAACGCCTTGTGGTTTACTGAGTCCTATCGCCCTACCCAGAACCTCAAATGTATGCAGTCTGAAGGCGCGCTGAACGCGTGTAAATTGGCCAGAGAGTAAGTCTCCCTTCTGCGTTCATTCCTGCAATGCCAACTTCAATCCTTCTGCCGATATGACAGCTTCTGGGGTCGCTGTATCCGTAATGCTGGTCCAGGTTGCCAAGCTCGATTTAAAGAGTATTTTGAACTCTTCTTCGAGGCCGTTCACACCCAAGCTAAAGCCCGTGATGCTGGTGTTATCCCTGATCTGGAATCGTATATTGACATTCGAAGAGATACTTCTGGTTTGTCTTCTCCCATATCGTGCAAATTACGCTTGCTAATTCACGGACTTCTATCCTGATGACTTAGGCTGCAAGCCCTGTTGGGCTCTCATTGAGTAAACAGAGCTGCGTTCGCTCATTTATAATCGACGAGCTGACTACGCGTTCGGGTGCAATTATTTAGATATGCTCTCGATATCGACCTTCCAGATATCGTGGTTGAAGACCCTATTATCATGGCTATCAACCGGTCGGCTAATGATCTTGTTACTTGGTCTAACGTGAGTTTCCACACCTGTCCGGCTGCGGTTACCTGCTTATTTATTTACTAAACAGGACATATTTTCCTACAACGTTGAACAATCACGAAGCGACGCACATAACATGATCGCCATTCTAATGAAGCATCATGGATACACCCTCCAAAGGGCGGTCGATCACGTTGGAGACCTATGCCACCAAACGATAGTCGATTTTGATGCGAGCCGGATGAAAATACCATGTTGGGGAGCTGAAGTTGATGATATGGTGCAGCGCTATGTGCAAGGCTTGCAGGATTGGATCGTTGGGTACGTTCTTTACTTGGGGAGTGCTCCATCTGCGAGTCCTCAAGCGGAGACTTATGAATCTAATGCAGATCGCTTCATTGGAGTTTTCAGACTACCCGGTACTTTGGAACGCAGGGCCAAGAGGTGAAACGACATAGATGCGTTGAGCTCATCCCAGTGGGGGCGGGGAATGAATGGTAGACTCTTTAAATACCTAACATATGTACATAGAATAGAAGAACTGAGGGGTATTATAGTAGGCGCTGTGGCGGTGCAAAAGGAAGGATAATTGTTCTGAGCGCTAATAGTAACACAAACAATAACCACTTTCAAATTCCTTGTTTTCGCGAGATCTAACGATTTCTCCCTTCATGCCTGCTTGACCACATGCGTTGCCAACCTTTACCATTTCTATTGCTGCCTGGTGCACTTTTTTTTCTTACTTTTCTTTCTAATCTTTGCGCGGTCGTTGTTGGTACTGCTGCCAATCGCTCAATCGATGATACCCTAGGAGATTCTGTCACTGGGCAAAGGCCGATATTTTTACCTGCAACTTCAGGAGTCTGGGAGGATGAAACCTGCGCAGGAAAGTGACTCCCTATCGCACACTATCTTTGTAAGTTGATAATCACACAGGCTGCGCCCTACAACCTCCTACCTCAAGTGCCTTTAGTGGTACATATACAGCTGCCACTTATAACTCGGGGCTGAAGAATATCTCTATTACGTTCGACTTCACTGGTATGTGCAAACAATCTATGCTACTGAAGCTTGGTTGAAACTTTCTGTATTAGGTACTGCCCTTTACATCTTCTTCATCCTCGCAAACAACCCTGCTCCTGGAATCACTGCTACTACCGCCGCCAACTTTACTCTCGATGGTTCTCTGGTTGGCACCTTCAATCATTCCCCTAACTCCAGTGCCCCAGATTTTCAATTCAACCAAAGTGCTCTAGTGTTCTCCAAAACTGGATTGAAAAATGTCACGCATCAGATGGTCATCAGTACTTCAGGTCTCAGCGAGGATATCTGGGTGAACTTTGACTATGCCCTATACACGTAGGCTGTGCTGCTACATCGATTTGTTCGTGATTACTGAAAATCACCTTGAAGATTCCAGGATGCTGCAGTAATCTCATCATCAGAGTCGAGCTCGACTACCTCCTCTTCAAATAATCCTCCGTCGGCTTCAGCATCTGCCTCCTCCAACATGGGAGCTGCATCATCAAATTCCGCGTCCTCTATGCATCTCGGTATCGTTATCGGCGGAGTTGTTGGTGGATTGGCTGTGCTAGGTATATTGTTAACAGTGTTATTCATCTGCCATCGACGACGTGGGAAACAACATCAGCTGGAACGCCTCAATAGTCATGCCAAAGATGATCCCGAGTCTGGGATTAAGGACCCAGACAACCTCCAGAGTGCTGATGTCGATTCTCGCATACTGCCCAAACCGACAGCTTCCACGTACGGCTTAATGCCGGGTCATCAGCATCATGACGCTTTCAGATCATCTTTGACGGTACACGGAACTGAAACTCCCATCGGAACCACGCCAACTGCATCGCCTATCGATGATGTCGACCACTCATGTGGTCCGCATACAGAGGTCGATGGCATATATTCTCCTGAGTATCAGTATCGATCTGTTATATCTACACTTCCTTCCGGGCGCATCGTTATGGCTCCTGGCACTACCCAAGATCCCCTCATTCCTCCTCTTCCTTCCTCCACAAACTCCGAGTCCATTTCCGCAACTACCACTGTTCCCAAAGCCAATACTACACCAGAGAAATCCGAACTACGCCGTATACGACAACAAGAGCTCGAGCGACAAATGGTCGAAATTCACGAGGAAATTGAGGAGTTGAGGAACGAGGCCGCTGAGCGTTCCGACCCCTCTTCACTCGGCTTGGCATCTCGTACTAGCATTCGAAAGAAATCTGTGAGGAAAGGAAAAGATAAAGATCAAAAGATGGAATCTGTCGCACAGCTGAAAGCTCAGATTAGGCAAATGTCAGAGCAGATTGCTTTGCTGCAAGCTCAACAAAATTCGGCGTGGGCGCAGGGCCTTAGCGATGAGCCTCCACCGGGGTATTCGCCCAGACCTTTGGTTGTGAATGGGGCGTAGGAGGAAGCAGCAGGCAGGGGGCGTTTGGTATCGAACGTACGCCATATGTTATCTCTTTCTTACTTTGGATTCATGTAGTGGCTTGTAATTTGTGGGTATTTCTGAATTGTTATTTTCACCGTTCATCGTATGTGGGACGGACATACAACTCGCAATTGCTTTTGTCGTAGGTATTATTCATGCTGGAGCCTTTGCTTCCAGTCTTTGTTTCGCCTCTTGCGCATACACCAGGATGTTACAAGCTGAAACAGGCAATTAACGCTAGCTAGATATGTACCGTAAATATTTTTACATGAAAACAAAACTGATAGACAATCGAAAGTTATACGATTGTCACACTATATCATGTTTAGTTGTCGCAAATGATTCCTCCTGGTCGAATGCGGTAACGTCCGATTTGACTGCCGTAGAAGTCTCAACACCGATGACCATGGTGGACTGGGTAAAAAATGCAATGAGATAGAATCGGCCACTACGGATGCTCAGTGATGAACATACCCCTTTGGTTCCCTGCGTCAATGATCCTCCATTTGTGCTCTGTTGCCTTGGAAGTGTTTGCAGGGAAATCCCGCCCGTATGGAAATTTATACTGGAGAAGGTATTGATTGTATTCTGCTCTCCTCTAATGTAGTTACGAGCATTTAAGTTTGCCAGCAAAGAGCTGAAGTATACAGTGCACAAGCTGAGTTCTGGTATGCAGTAGTACAGATTCTGTGGCTGCGATGCTAACTAAGAACACACACACTGTAAGTCAGACACGAAAAAAAAAAAAAAAAAAAGTAGGATAAAGACGCACTAAAATCAGAGTGGTAGTAGCGAAAACCGCGGTAACAAAAGAACTGTTTACACTAAGGAGGAGGATGCGGTTGACCATACGCCGTGAGCTAGAAACCACAACGATGATCAATATTTCGGCTTCAGTTCAACGTCCGGATGTCTACCTCTTAAATAGGACAGAGTTCTGGGCGCGCAATAGGTATATCATGTTGACAGCGATGGCGATATCGACCACCACGGCAGCAGCTCGCAAGGTCATATTGAGGGCCTAGCAAGGGTTTAGGCATCGCGAAATCGAACGAATCCATAAACAAGGATCACTCACCACTTCTCTCTGGGTGGATAAAGTGGATATGAAACGGCCATATCTAGCATAAGGTCTGTGAGACAAGGAGGGCAAAACTTCTAGATGTATCTACCCAAAGATGAGATATACTATATGAAATCTTTTTGAGAAATTTCTGTTGACCACCATTCGCTCAAATCACACACCGATAGTCCCAACTAAAAGGAGAAAATCAATACTTCCTGTTCTCAAAATCAGGAAAGGACATACTCATGAGCCAACAAGAGAGAACGAACTACGAGTGCCAAGACGTTAAGCACAATACATTACCACCATTTTCAACCCAGGCTCTCACCATGAGCAAAGCCATGTACCATCTCCCTTTATTGACTGATAGTCATATTGAGTTAGAACGTAGACGATGTTAAAGATACTGGAAGTTCTCACAGAGATAAATCCGTCGAATGAACCAGCCTTGGACCAATATGATAACAAGGGCCTACAGCAAAAATAAATGTTCATGAATCCAGCGCCAGCACGACATTGATCAAAGGGAAGAACCTCAGTGACCGTATGATCCTGTTTACAACAAGGTCAGCCAAGAGTTTGTCGTCGAATACAGGCTTACCATGAGTTCACTTTGGGGTTCCTAACGTCAACGTCTTTTGCATTACTATGCGATGAAGGGCTTACAGTTGCTGGTTGTTAATGCCGGAAACGTCCCCCCAATTAAGAATAGGTACTCTGAAGTCTGAAAAGTAATTAGAGAAAGATACTCCGCAGAAAAAGGTGAACGCACTAGCTTTTATAATCAATACTTCGTTCGCTGTATCGCACGCCCTGCCAGTGAACTAGTGCTATGTGATCTCATTCTCAGCTCAAGTCAAAGTCTTACCATAGAAAGGCAATCTTTATGGACTGGTCAGTCTGATAGGTTCTGTGATAGTCGGGATGACTACCTACCAAGGCTTTCATTTTCCAGGAATCAGAATCATAGTACCTGCATCCGCTGTGAGTGGGCCAAAAAATTTGCGCACAGACAACGCCATTGCGTACGTCATGAAGTAGAGGTATCTACAAAGAGATCAGATGATGATTATCGTTAAATCCGATGAATTTGACGTACACTTGAAAGGTGGAAATGCCCCAAAGTATTGCGGAGAGAAATGAACCAACCATAACCGCACCGAAAGTTGACATCAGGTTGATGACTATGGCGGCGGGCTCTGAGGAATCAGCTAGGACGGACGAGTTACTAGACATGTCGATATGAGTGTAGTCACTGGAGCCCCTTGAGATCCGATTTATTAGGATGGTTATATACTTCCTTGCCCATTTGAATTCCTAGCTGGGTATCATCTTCCCACTCATCTCAAGATTCAATCAGCTGCGTCACCTACACTCATCTGACAGTATTTTTGCGCAGTGCAAACTGGTTAGCGACTCGGAAAAGTATCGACATCAATAGACTTAGACTTTGGCAGTTCTGACTATGGAGCATCATTTCTTTTGCACCCAGCGCGAAAGATCCATAGTCAAGAAGGCCAAACGCTCAAGCTTCGGCAAGGGGAAGCACCTTGGGAACCTTACCACTGGAAACGGGCATCTGTAATACCTCAATACCTTCTTCCGATTCCGAACGCACAGCCTCGATCTTTCCGACTACTCAGGCCTAAGTAATGCCGCTATTGAACAAATTTTTCGGATTCTGCCACTCCTTCTGAACTTACCAATTAATTTCCGAGCTCCTTTTGGTGAAAGCGCATTCATTCACGTATAACCGAACAAAATTCTAGCCTCCAATGACTAGGATATTATTTGTCTTGAATTACTAGCGGGAGTGATCAACAATCAGCTAGAGTAAATATCACATTAGATATCAAAAATTCGTTGATCTTGTTGCTTTGTTGCTCTCACCTTCTCACTTCGATTCGAAAAAGTACTGATTAAATCACATACGATGGTTCATTGATTAGGCTTGAATTCCGAGGAGCCGGTGAAGATTTCTGAAAATATCCAAACCTCACGTCTCATCAATGGCAATCACAATGGAGATCTGCGAGTGCTTTCATAACAGGGCACGTACCTCGGGGTACACATCTGAAGTATCAAGAGGATTTTAACCTTAGTTGAAGTTAGTAGGATGGGTATTCGTCCACCCGAAATTAAGTCACATCAAGTCACATCACTTAAACTATCTCCTGTAACGTCACAAGGTAGGGCTGATCTGATTCACACTCAAAAATACCTCTTCAATGGTTGATCAACCGCTCTAGAACTGCATATGCTTTAATAGCCAACCTTTGACAAAGCACACTTTCTTCCTCATGTAAACTTTTGCTGTGTATCGAAAACGCAACTCCCACCCCAAATTCCTGGCTCCGGATTCGTTCAAATATAATTCCTCGAATCCCAAACGTCCAACAGTGTCGACGCAAAGCCTGAACTTAACATCTATCATAGATTCTTCTCCAAATACCTACAGCGATGTCAATTCAGCCGGAATATCGTCGTCTCGGAACATCTGGTCTTCGTGTGTCTGTACCCATTGTGAGTTTCTTTGTAATTGAGATAGACTGTTCAGCTGAGTGAGTTTATTACTGCAATAGCTCGGTACGATGAGCATGGGTAATCTGGAATGGAATGTAGGTCATGTTGTTTGAGTGTATGTCTCCAGAATACTTACAGGTATTTATCAAAGAATTGGGTCCTCCCTGAAGATAAGGTAATGATTCTTCACACTCTGTATCTATGTATCTGTTCGAGATAAATGGACTCGATAATGTCCAGTCAATCGCTCTTCTCAAGGCAGCCTGGGATGCAGGAATTACCACTCTTGATACCGCTAACATGTATAGGTGCGCCTCAACGGGTGTAGCGCTCGAGTGCTGAGTTTGAGCGAAGTTTAGTAACGGTGTTTCTGAATCGATCATCGGGAAATTCCTCAAAAAGGTTCGTCTTATCCCACTGGGTTTGCGCCATGGACTACGCCCTCAAATATTATCGTCATTCGGAATCGTAGTATGAGATTCCTCGGGAACACATGATCATCATCACTAAACTTCGCTTCCTTGTCGACCACGAACAAATGTCAAATATCACGGCGAAACCATCGATGCGTCCTGGCATGGCAAACCTCCGTGACTATGTCAATCAGGGAGGCCTCTCCCGTGCTGCCATCTTTAATCAAGCCCAAGCCAGCTTGGAGCGCCTGCAGATCGATTATGTCGATATACTGATGATCCATATGACAGACCTCACAACTCCTTTCGAAGAAACAATGTGTGCTCTGAACGACTTGGTACGGAGTGGAAAGGCCCGCTACCTTGGAGCATCAAACGTTCGTGCTTGGCACTTGATCGAAATGAACAACATTGCGGAACGTAACGGATGGACAAAATTCTCTTGCATTCAAGTCGAACACAGCCTTCTCTACCGAGCGGAGGTGCGCATCTGCTTCCTAACAAGAAGATTTGCCTCGAAGCGCCTTGCAGGAGCTTGAACTCATCGCTTATTGCCATTACAAGGGCATCGGTGTAACAGCCTATGCTCCTCTGATGGATGGTCACCTTGCACGTCCAGTCGGCACTGAGACTACGCGCTCCAAAAAATATTCGAGTATCAAAGCAGAAAAGCCACGCTTTGAATCAGACCTGAAGATTATCCAGCGTGTTCAAGAGCTCTCAGAAAAAAAGAACTGGAAGATGAGTCAGGTCGCTTTGGCCTGGCTCTTGAGTAAAAACTCTATCCCTATTGTGGGTGCGAACTCGGTACGTGCTCAACTTTACTACTCAAATCAATGAACTACAAGCGGCATTCCATGTTGCAGGACGAGAGACTGCATGAAGCAATTGTTGTTGGAAAAACATTGACCAATGAGGAAATCAAGTACTTGGAGGAACTGTAAGTTTTTTTATCTGATTTTCAAGGCCGCACATGCTGATCCAAGAATGTAAAGCTACGAGCATCGACCTGTTCGCTTTTGAACTCTGCTGCATCATGCTGCATCATGATTTGAATCTTTGAGATTCGAGAATGTTGATATTCTGTATCTTGTGTATTAGTAGGACTATCCGATGAGCGAGCCCGAGCCTTCGAACGTTAACATTTAAACTTTGGTGATATTGTCATTAACCATGCGACTACGAATATTTCGCAGACCAGACTGACTTGTAGGGTCCAGAAGTTCATTATGTCCCAATACTATGCATATCGATTTCAGAGTATCTTAGTACTTCTTACCAGTCCTAGCAACTGTGTGATGGTCAAGATGATCTCTTATTTTATCTCGCACTAGTCAGTGCGCTGCAGAATGAGCTTTGCCGAATTCTCCGAACGAGGCGCGATCTTACAGTTGAACGGCTTTGGATAGCTACAAGGGGCAGTACGGCCAATGAGCCAGAAGCAAATCTTGCAGTAGTAACATACGAACCTGATCATATTCTGGCTAAAGTCTGGCTCTAGTTTTTGGTTTGGCGAAGGTGAAATATTGAAGACAGCGAGCATCGTTGAGATCATGATCGATACTGAGTTTTCTGCAAGAAACCGACCGGGACAGTACCTGAACTAGAAGGTCAACTTCGTCAGTCTCATGGTCCTCGCACGATCGACTGACCGTCTTCCGAAACCGAAGGCGTAGGATGAAGGATCGACAGTTGTGATTAGAGGATCCATGAATCTTTCCGGTATGAATTCTCGTGAATGATACTTTGGATTTGGCTCAGATGCAATTGCCCTAAAGACGTAGTATTAATCACTAGAGATTTGCAGTTAAACATAATACAGCTTGACCAGATATTGGGCATCACAATGGTCCCTTTTGGAATAAAATACCCTTCGTATACATGGTCTTCGCTGCTACGTCGAGCCACGCCTGTCAGATAGTGATTTTCAGGTACAATGAGGTACAAACTTGACAAGATCAAGAAGACAAACCGAGAGGGAATGCCGGATTCCAACGCATAGTCTCCTTGATAACGGCTTTGACATACGGTAGGTTGGGAAGATCGGCGATGGTGGGCATACGTTCAGTTCCGACCACGGAGTCTATTTCTTGCTGTGCCTTCATCTGCTTCTCAGGATAGAGCGCCATCGCCATGATGAAGGTTAAGACAGTGGCATACGTCTGAAAAATATCTGTAAGAATAGACTCATGGATTATTGACAGCTGACATAACTGCTTCGCCTCCAGCTAAATGCCAAGGAGGATTCAGTCGGAATGATATCAATCAAAACAAATATCATACCTCCATACATAGTACCCAAAATCCACTTGATTCGATGTTCCGACTCGGGGTTATTTTCAACAATAGAGAAGAGATCTTTCGCTAATGAATCAGCCGCAGTTCCGGATGCCTGTAGAACCGGCGAGGGAGTTCTTATTGAAAGAAAACCTGTTGATACTTGGTCACTTACCAGTTCCGACTTGACTTGTTCAAACGGACGATCTACTAGAGTGTCGACCATATTTCTGCCGTGGGCTGCCGTTTGCATGAAGGGTAGCCACTTGGGTAAATGTTTCACTACGTATGTTATTGAAATTGATATCCAGAATGCAAGACTCTGAAGATGCATACTGAAAGGTAGCAGGTCACAAAGAAAGGCACCGGGAACAGTCGCAGTAGTGACAATTTCCATTGTCTTCTCAGCATGAGTGATATACTGAACAGTTAAAAATAGTAGAACATGAACACGACTTCAGAAGAGAAGAATATTCAACAGCATTTACCTTATCATCGGAATCATGGACAGAGAATCCGTAAGTCACCGACATCACAACACGCGCTGCAGCTCTGTCGATGTGCATTGGTCAGCAAATGATTGTCTTCCTGAAGCTCGAAAGTTTAACTTGAGGTGAATACGCACAATCTCACATGCATGAAGAAATCATCAGGTTTCTCCAAAATATCGCGATTAAGAAGCGCCGACAACTCCTCTTGTATGGCGCGATACTTTTGGACAGAAACGGCGCTGAGAGCAATGTTTGCGAGCTTACGATGTTCTCGCCATTCTTTGCCGTACGGGATGAGCACTAGACTCTTTTAGGAAGATACTTTGGAACGGCAGTTGGAATCAAGTCAGTTGGCCACTGACCTGATCAAGGCCCATAAGCTCACCAGCCACGGTGAAAACTGGGCGATGAGAGTAGCTTGACCCGTTCTTCTCGAGAAGATCGTTCACGGCCTTTTGAGAATTTAATACCAGAACAGTTGTACCCAAACCATGAAGGAAGATGATATCGCCTACGTTTAATTTTGTTATTATAATGATGCAAGTGTTGTGGTGGAGAGATGCCATGCACACACCATATTGCTCTTTCATCTGAGCGAAGACTTTCCATGCTCCCTGTGCAAGATTTACTCTGAATATATTCCCTATGATAGGGCTAGACGATGGACCGGGTGGATAAGGAATTCTTTGTCGTCTAGTAGGTCGGAAGACTATAAGGAGAATCGAGCATACAACTAGCAAACTTGTCACAAAGGTGGACATCATATGCATTGCTTGAAGAGGAAGAACAAGGATGTTGATTCTGAGTATCGAAGAGATCGGATTTCACAGGTAGGTGGGCAAGATAAATCACCCTTCTTACGAATTGAACCGGGCTAGATTGAATCTGAACTCGAATTTGACTGTGTTTTCCCAGCGAGAGTTTGGTGATAAAATGGGAGAAAAGAAGCGACCGCAGATGGCCGCAGAGAACCTCCTCATTCTTTCTGGTTCCAGGATATGTATGTATCACTGACGATACTATCCGCTAGTATCATGGGAGATCATGGGCCAAAGAAAAAAGCTCCGATCTTTCAAATCTGGATTAAGAAGTAATGTACAAAGTTAAAAATCAGCAGATAAGTACAATCAGAGCTTCACGCAGTCCAAATAAACTTCGACGGCTTTCTCAGGATCGTCCCAGTGCATCTATCGTGGGTGAATCAATAAAAAGTATGTAGAGGAGAGAGTAAACTTACGAAATGGTTGGCGCCTGGTATGACCTTCAAGTGAATATGGTTGGTTTTTGCTTCCTTCTGCTCGCTTTCTACGGCCCAAAGACCAGCAGGACCAAATGCGGGAGGCATTGTACCGGACATAAAAGTGATACTCATCTTTGGAAGAAGTCTCTTCGTAGCCGGGTCAAAGCAGACCTTGCGGAAGGCAACCTTGAGCTGGTTTGAAAGGTTGAAAAGGAAAGGAAGGTCCGACATGGCTGCTTGATCAAGTTGTAACATCTCGTCCGTTTCAGCAGTGGACATGTTGTATATGGAAGGTGGACGAAGAGGAGATGCGAGTACGTAGGAAAGTGAATCAAGATCGCGTGTGGACAAGTCGCCGTGTTCAAAATAGGAAGTGAGCCAGTGGGCGAATGCTTTGAATCGGAGCTCCTCTGGAATCGACGTTTCCCTCAACGGGGCCCAGTTTTTCGGAGGGGTCGGAAGACCGAGAGCAAGAGGTGCAGGTTCTGGTTACATTTTGGATTTAAATAAGAGTGGCAAAATATTTCATAAACTTACCTTGAGCTATGAAGGCGCGTAAATGAGTAGAAAGACAGCTTTGAGCGTCTTGGGAAAGACTGTCTACAATGGACAAGGCAGCAATGGCTAGCGAAGCACCTGCAGACCACCCGAGGATGACAACACCTCCAGATTTGCCATCAGGTGTCATCGCGGGAAGGTCATTCTCTTGGATGAAGTTGACCATGAACATAGTGAATTCCTGACCACGGGAATGCGCCCAGGCATTTTTTTGCTCGTCATTGCCGGTGGTGAGCTCTTTAAACTCCTCTGGAGTGTATGGAGAAGAGCCAGCAAAGTTGCGACGGTTCACCGCAACGAAACGGAAGCCTTTGTCAAGAAAGAGTTTGGAGACCTTTTTGAATATGACTAAAGGTGGTGGACGGGATGAAGAATATACTTTGAACACTGGATGGAAAAATCACGTACGGCCTGTAAAACACATTCCATGAAGAGCAAAGATGGTGACATAGGGAGATTTGGAAGGTGCACCGCTGTCGATGTACGATAGATAAACGCCAGCTTCATTGACGACGAGAGTCTTGAGAGCCATGATGGAAGAAAGAGAGAGCAGCAATATCTGCTTTTAATCCACCATCATCGAGGGCGGTCAGCTCGGTACCATAAACGGCTGAGTTGGTAAATGTTATTAATGGGTTAAACGCGTTCAAGAATACACGCCGCCGCCGGGCCGGTTATTTTACTACGCCTCGGCAATCTTCGCGGGCATGATTTTTCTCTACTTAGAAAATAATAATGACTTAAATGGGACGGAGAACCTACCAGATGAGTATCGAAGGCCTTAAATCTTCTCATGAGCCTAAGGCTCGTATCCTCGGTCGTTGTAAGATCGTCTTCCGTTACTACTACCATGGAACTATCGTGGTCCCGGATGTTGATCTACGCGGTCTTTTCCTTGACGCTCTTTGTCGTTATCAAGCGTTCAACCCGCTGGTGGCTTCGCTATACACTTCCACCTAGTAGTAAGAGTTACAGATTGTTCGATTGCTCGCTAAAATCGTTAACTGAATAATATTCTATCATAGGCTTGCTTAAAAATCATAGTAGTATCCCAATTCATCCATGGGTGCTCTACGCAGAGGCCTCCGAAGTCCAAGGTAAACCTGCTTTCACTTTTGCGAAATGTATCAAGCCATGTTCTACAAGGCTTACTTTTTCGATTTCCCAGGTGCTTTAATAACTCTTCCGCGGTCGCTATTAGGTCCACCTGTCATCGTCGTCAATACATCAGCAGCAGCATCGGAACTACTTGACAAGCGAAGCGTATTCGCATGCAGGCCTAACATTCCTATGGCCCAACTCATGGGCAGGCAGAATAATGTTGGTTTCACATTCTATGGAAATCGGCTCCGAGAGATGCGAAGAGTGTTGCGTTCATTGTTGAGTCCCTCTGCAGTGGCAAACGATTGGAATCATCTCATCGACTCGCACTCATTGGAACTGATTGATCGACTTTCAAAGTCGCCTGAGACCTTTAACCAGGAAATAGAAGTGTGAGTGTTGATGTAGTCCTATTTGCCATAGTCATTTGATAACAAATGACAGCTCCCTCCAGGAAATGATTGTGTGCTTGACTTATGGGAAGAAACCTGACAAGGAGTACATCAAAATCGCAAAGCGGGTTATGCATGACACCTGGACAGCCTTACAACACAATCGCTGGACAGTGAATGTAATTCCATTACGTATGGTTTGTCCCTCGGCGATATACTATTCAGCCCCTTGACAATACTCTTTAGTTCGGTATATACCCTCGTGGTTGCCAGGTGCCGGCTTCAAGAGACTGGCATCCGATGCAAAGGAGCGATTCGAGAGAATGACCCGGGAGCCATTCTTCGCTGTTAAAAATGAAATGGTGTGCATTTCTTGTTCTCGGTTCATCAGTTTCTTGATCACTAGGTAACAAGCTCAGTGGGACGATAGATCCCTGCTTTGTCCGTCTGGCGCTGGAAGATGCTCAGCATAATTCTCAGGCGTATGAAGAAGTAGTAATGTATGCAGCAGGCAGTTTATTTAGCGGTATGTTCTACCACATCTGACTGGATGTTTTCGAGTATTTCATCTTCTTCTTTCAGCTGGGGCTGACACCGTGCGTAATTATACTCAAAGGAAAACACGTTCATGCAATCGCACCATTCTTTCCAGATATCTAGCTTCCTTCTCACCTTCCTGCTTCTCATGACGCGCTCTCAAGATATTCAAAGGCGTGCATATGAGGAGATAATAACAACGATCGGCGAACAGCGACTTCCTTGCCTTTCCGACCAAACATCTATGCCCTTTCTGGATGCCATAATTCAGGAAACACACCGCTTTCACCCTCCTGTTCCTTTAGCTACTCACAGCACTTATGCGGAAGACCAGTACGAGGGTCATCGAATCCCGAAGAAATCTTGGGTGCTAGCAAACATCTGGTCAGGAAATACTCAATATAAATTCATTATTTCTTAACATCTTCACCGCGGCTCTACAGGGCTATGACCCACGAAACCACTCGATACGATCAGCCAGAGGCCTTTGATCCTGACCGATTCATACAGCAACCTGCCGCGTCTGATCCTCGAATGCAGACATTTGGATTTGGAAGACGGTACGTACACATAACCTCATTCAGTCGTGGACTTTTGCATCTCTCATAAGTCCGAAACGATGACAGACAGTGTCCCGGTTCACATCTTGCCAACGCCGTCATTTTCCTGAACGTTGCTAGAATCTTGAGATCTTTCGCCATCTTGCCGCCTCTAGAAAATGGAGAACCAGTACTGCCGCCACTCAATTTCATGAATGCTTTCATCTCGTGAGTGACCACAACTCAGGCTTGATCAGAAGTTTCGTTTGTTCAGAATTCTCTGAAGGTCTCCAGCTCCGTTTCGATGTAGAATCATCCCGCGTGAGACAGCTTTTGTTGCGAGTAGCACCTTCATGTGATAGACATATCGTGCCCTAAATGATCACTGTTATCTCAGATTGATATGGTGAGGCAAATTGAACGATGCATGAGGGAATGTTTAATCAGAGTTTATGCAGGCAAATGGACAATCTGAGTCCAAACTAACCAGAGCTACGATGATTGAAGTCAATGAACTATTCTCCAGACGTTCGAAAACGGATCGCAAAACAAACCGACATTGTAAAGTGTATATGACATTCTGTCATCTCTTGCAGACCTGAAGCAATAGAATCGAAATCCGATAACCAACCCTACCGCTCCAAAAATGAGAGATAGCCATGCATGAATTCCATGGCAGGTTGCAATCAGCCCCGACGTCCATCCCCACATTGACACCAATATAGCCAATCGACTTCCTTCGGGATACACGATAGGCAAAGTTTGACGGCCTATGATTTTATCGCCCTCTACGTCACGGAAATCCTGAGCATGAATTGTTGTAAAAATAACAAGGCCGTTATAGACAAAGGAATGAAATAGTCGGCCGTCTTTCAGCACCTCTTTCACGAAACCAATCAGTTCGAACTAAAATGAGATTGAGCTCCGAGGAGGAGTAAAACTGTACACCCACCAGGATTAGCGATACCAACTGCCCCAGCATTAAACATGGCATATCCCCATGCGTTGCATGCATTCCGCAAAAGCCAATGCGATCCGAATCCAAGCTCGTTGTGAGCCGCAAATGCTAGAGACAGTAAAACTCCAGCGCTGGTAATACGGTAATGTACGGAAAGGCAGATACATGCAGGCAGGAGCAGCCAGCGTAACTGTCGAGTGGTAGATATGTGAATGAGGCTTGACGGAATTGGGCGCCACGGTTTGTTGAGTTTGTCTTCCTCTATATGTAGGCTTTGATTGGAGACGCAAAATTGGAGGAGATGGAGCCATGTCCAGAACAATGCAGCAAGGAAGGAGTGCAGGTCAATGTACGGAGTTGACAAGATTGTGAACAGAGCCTTTGGATATACACTGATGTGAGGGTCGAATCAAAAGACATACTTTGTTCTGTCGCTCACCACAGGTATCATCACTGTTTTGAAGTCTGATGCAGTGAAAAGGAACAGAATCCGGGGTACAATTACCAAGTATTGAATGGGTATGTGAACCTCTTGAAACGTTTTCCAGCCTGAGTTCAGACTTGGTATAGATGCACTGGATACCATGATCGACTCGAGCAGCGGACACGAGACAAGCACTGTGGATTTATAGTCAGACTCTGCCAGGACCTGCAAACCAATAGTGGTCCACCTGGCATGTGCTGGATCAGAGGATCGATTCGATTTCCGCTTTTCTGCATAGAGTTTTGGGTTGGATACGTATATTCACTAAACTATGTATGAGTTACTTGTTAGGTGTATTTGAAAAGCGATTCTCTGGTTCACCATGAGCAGCCGGAAGGTTTAACCGTAGTAATCCGTAGTCTTACATTTTATCAAGAAGGAAACCCGTTCACTATGTTTGCGGAAATTAACACTCGAGATGAAAGCTCGTCGCCACCGACTTCCGAGGAGCACGCAATCATTACACCCAGGACAGCACCGCTGGCTATGAGAAATTATTCTACTGCAGAGCACGGATGAGAATTGGAGTGTAGAACAGTACTGACACAGGCTGTTATGGTAATCAGGCTCACACACCCTTCCTCAAATCGATCATCACAATCATCGGAGGATCAAGGCCAATGAATCAACCAGAATGTTCTTGGAGTATCAGGCTAGTCCGTTGTTGGTTTTGACAGGTTTTGATTTTTCCTGACGTGCCCTTCCAACATTGTCCCCCTGCTCTCCGCGGGTACTACAAATCCTAAATCTTCTCATACTAGGTCAGGCGACAAGCAAAGACCTTTTTGAAACAATGCCTGACACCATAGGGATTAATGAAGGATATTTTCATGACTCTGACCCACGAAGTGGGCGTGGTTCAAATATATGTATCGAAGTACCGTTTTTGATCTACCTTGTGATTGTTAAAGGGTTATCCATTGTTCAAGCTATGAAATTTTCAGGCCGGTATAGCCCTCACCCATAAGCCACCCTTTACGAACGTCGTGACACTGCTTTTTGGCCAAATTCTCTCATACCTTTGTCTTCCGCTCGTCCGCTTCTTCCAATGCAAAGGAGGAGAAGATCCCTCTGGCATCGAATCTTCTGCGAGTTCAAAAGACTTGAAGCGTTGCAGGAGAAGAACAAGGAAGTAAGAAGCCTCATTTAGTGCGAAGTTTTGACCAAGGCACTAAAGATGTGAACCGAAGTTGTGAATATCGTCTATCGGATCCGTCAGCAGTCGTGGCTTACCACTCTGGGTCCAGCGTGGAATGGCAAGAAGATGAATCTGCACATTGTTGTCAGTGCTAGGCTCTGCGGCTCGTCGGAAGGAACTTACGGGTCCTTGATCATTTTACGCAGACCATCTCCGTCTCTGGGATCCATGAACAACAAATGGTTCTCGCCGACTTCTTCATCTGTACTTATATTTGAATTATTCGAAAGCCACCTTTCAGGTCTGAAAACCTCAGCGTCCTCTCCCCATAGATCTTTTCGTCGTTGAATCAGAAACGTGTTGTATAGAATTGTGGTATTAGGAGGTATCAATATCGAGAAGTTCGTGGTGTGAGTGGATAGAGAAGTGCAAGGGATCGCACGAGGAGAATGATCAGATAAACGGGAATTCATCGGCACTGGAGGAAACAGACGCAGAGTTTCGTTGAGCACCGCTCGCACTACAAAATAAAAGCTAGAAGCATCAGAACTGGAATATGTAAGAGGTGACATAACGCACAGTACTTCAAGCCTTTCAGATTTTCGAGAGTTGGTCGCCCATCGTGACCATAATGATCAAGGACTTCAGTCCGGAGGCGGGCGGCAACTTCTGGATGGCAGCACAAGAAGTAGACAACGAAGCTCAGGAGTGTCGATGTCTGATTATCGTAGCGTTGACTACCGGTTGTGTAAATTGAAAACCAACAACAACGTACCGTATCTCTCCCAGCGAGGAGCATGTTGAGGAGTTGGAACCTGACCGTGTCGCGATCTACACCGAAGATAAGTCCACGGCAAGAACAATACGGCCGCACCTTCAACTTACCCTCGGTGCTTCTTGCCAAATGATCCAAGAACGTCTCGCTCCCTTCATCAAGCTTATCATCTCTCCTATTCTTCTTGTCACTCTTCTTGTCAAGTGCTTGATCCACAAGTGGCCTGAGAAAATCATGTATTACTGTATTGGATTTCTGAGTCTTGTCTTGGAAAAGTTCAAATATGGGCCATATGTTGCCGATTCGCATGCGAGTTGAAATCTTGACTTGAACATCCTACAGGATACGTTAGCCGTTAAATATGTACAGATAAACGAGTTAGATATACCTCGAAAGCCCAGGCAAAACTTCCAAACTCGTCGTCGATTGCACTGCCCTTAGGACCCATCTTGACTGCATGACCGCCTTGACCCGGAAGTTCCAACATCAATGTGTTCAATGACTGGCCGAACAAGAATTCTGAGGCAGTATCGAGAGTGAATCGCGCAAACAAATCTTGAGCATCAAAGGCTCGTGTGGTAGACCCGTGTTGAGTTATGAGAGAAGATAAGATATCGAGTGTACGGTCTGTGTATTTTTCGAAGATATTGAAGTCCGAAACGCGCTCCTTAGCGAACCAAGGCCGGGCTATTTGTCGATGCTGATTGGATATCATAGGACGTCAAAATACGGGCAAGGCCACACTTGAAACACACTTACAGCTTGCCATTCTTCTTTATCTCGGTTGAAGATACCGTTTCCCAGAAAAGATTCGCTATGGATTGTCAAATCGTGAGATTGATCATCGACCAAAAACTCACAAGCGTTCCTGCCAGTAGTATCCTTTGTGGAACCTGTCAGGTCCAATTCCCGTCAACAGATGTTTGACAATTTCTTGGTCGATGGTAATGATCTATATATGCAAGTGGGTCTCTCGCATTACAACAAAGAATATGATATCCACGAACCTGATTACTCCAGAAAATCCGAGTATTGAGGGTATGTACGCAATATTCATCGAAGAGATCAGCAAAAAATTGCATCAGATAGTCTTCATGCATCGATTTCACGAGTTTGACAGCAATGTCCAAATTGCCAGGCCATTTACCCCGAACTCGAGGGATCGAGGCAGCATTAAAGGATGCTGAGAAAATGACATATTAACTTGCATCCATTGTACACAACAAGAGTCAGCGCGTACCAGCAGCCCTGGCATTGCTGTACTCGTCCCAGCAGATCCTTAGCCAGCCAATAAATGGCACGGCCAACAAATGCAGCAACACACGGACAATGACAGAAAGGGACGTATATGGACAGCCAGTTGTTTTCAGAGCCGTAAAAAGACACAGCTGAGGGAATAAGACAGTCCAGCTGAGATCAAGTAAAAACCTAAGTCTATAATGGCGAGGGTGTATTGGCATCTTGTGAGCTAAGCGTAAGAATTAGTATAGCATCGATACTTACTTTTATTCCTCAGATTCAGATAACGCGGCCTCAGCAGCTCATGATCAATGGTATAATACTTACCGTGTGTGACAGGACGAAGTCACTCTAAGTTTGGTATTTGTAGCCGGATTACGCCGGACTACTTGTGTACGTATCCATTCATGCTCCTCCCAAGGTCCTTACAAAGTTCTCCCATCAGAATCACTGTCATTACTGATTTTGTTTAATCTCATAATCATGCTCTACCTTCTGTTCTTTCTTGAAATTATTTCATGGAAGGTTTTTTTGCGAAACGGTCACCCGCTAACTTAAATGTCTCTACTGAAACTCCCTATGTTGCTCGCAGGAGCCATATCTATCTGGAAGGCTTTAACGCCACCTCATACGCCTTCCAAGTCCGAAGTCCTTCCTCCTACCTTTGTTGGTAGATTTGCAAAGGATTTTGTAAAGTTTATGAAGGTAATCGCACCGTCATATTTTGTCTTGAGTAGGGGTTTAATTTATTTGATTAGATCGCTCATGCTTTTAGTTGTTTCTGCGAGAGCATGATCATCCTTGCTCAATATGTTACCTTCAAATCCGCAATTCTTTCTTATCTCATGCACCCACGGAACCAGTGCATCAGCGCTACGGGAATCAGCAAGTCGTTCATTTTTGGGTCCCTTGTAGCGATTGCAGGCTCCCAGCTCCGCTTAGCTTGTTATCGAATACTCGGGTCTTACTTCACATTTGAGCTAGCCATTCGCTCCAACCATAGACTGATCACAGAGGGTAAGTTGGTCATCTCCTCAGTCAGAACGAGAGAAAACTCAATTTACATTATTCACGTTGGTGCCAGGGCCTTACTCTTACATTCGACATCCAGCATATACCGGTCTCATTATGACAATGGTAGGAGAGGCCATCATTCAGTTCGGGAGTGGTTCATGGCTAAGGGAATGTGGATGGACGAGCTTCACAGGCTTCAAGGTTTACGCAACCATACTTATTCTTCAGATGAGCATGATATCATTCAGTGTTGCAACCAAGCGGGCACAAAATGAAGATGAAGCTTTGGAAGAGCGGTTCGGTGAGGAATGGAAAACATGGGCTACAAAGACTCCGTACTTACTAATTCCATATGTTTACTAATTCTTTTCACGCGAAGACACCTAGAGCATGTTATAGAATTTAAAACTTGAGTGCTGTGACTTCGGCGACCGAGGCCTGGCATAATAACTTACAAGATGCCTTCATAATCATAACCTACAACGAACTGAGTCAGGACGAATTGCTTATTGGCAACGGGGATAACATTCACTGACCGTTCCCTGGGTTTATCAACAAATTCCCATTGTTGAAAATGCTCCATCAACCTTCCCCATCTCCCGTCGTTCCAATCCAGAATGTTTCTCCATTCACTTGTCTCCCTCCCCAGTACCCGTTTGACCCACACAAGCCATGCAACCATCACCACATCAGCATACGTGAGCTCTTCCCCAAACCAAAACAGTCCTTTCATTCCGTTTGCATCCATATATCGAGATATGCTGTCAAGGCCTCGGCGAACTTGATCCCATAAACGTGAATGATCTTGCAGAGGTGCAATATCTTCTAGTTTTTTTTTGTATCTTAGTTCTCGAGTGGTCCGAAAGTATTCTTGACTCGCAGGAGGAAGCTTTAGATAGACGGGAAGGATCATGAGTGGGAAAAGATGGCGTAGTACTTTGTCTAACCACAGGTCCTCGAATGATAGGATCGCGGCGTTGAGACCGACGGGAAAGAGAGGCCGATGCGGATAATTCAACTCAAGGTATTGGGCGATTCGTAAAGAATCAGAGATGTAGACTGATGTTCGAGAGTCGTGGACTATTGGCACAGTGTAGAACATGTTACCATCGGGCTTGCGACCGCCAGGGGAAACCTCGTGAGCTTGACACAATTCACGAATCTGAGGATAATCGACCCATCGAGTTTCATGAGGCAGACCCTTGAAATTAAGAACTAGCCTACGCCGAGGCATTGAGAAACTGAAAGGAAGAGTCTAGTAGAATTAGCACCTTATCTTCCAGACATTGGGAGACCAATCTCGGTCAAGATCATCGGATACAGATGTTGGGATATCATAGAGTATGATCATGCTCAATTCTAAACCAGTGCGACCGCGAAAGAACGCGAAAGTTCATCCGAGTGACCCCATGAACACATGTAATATGGGAAAAACGCATTCCACATTCAATTTTTTTGGTTAGCCTATCAGGTAATTGCGGGTTCGGATGAAGCCTACGTTGTCAATGAGCGAAAAACATTGTGATTTCAGCAGTGAACTCCTCTCACTCTTCCAACGTAATCTTTCCTGACATTTCCGGGATATTTCAGTTACAACTCGACGCAAATGAGGTCCATCTTTCCATCAATCTCATTTATTCTTCATAACAGTTTCGTCCTTTTTGTCAGATCGAATGAAGAAACATTCGAACCCGCCTTTTCAAATCTTGCATTGATTCCTCAATTATCTCTTGCTGTCGCCAGATACGACAAAGATCGGATTTCTCCGCATTGACTGTGGGCATGTTGGGAGTTAAGGGATGCAGATGACTCGCAGAGAACCGGAAGATGGAGTAAATGGGTTCCTAAAAATTTCCAGCAGCCATGTAGCAGTGTATCAATGATACGTCCAGAAGGAGTCTGAATGCCATAGCTTCATAGATCAATTACCGAGGTGGAGAAGGTTTGTGGGTGTGAGCCGCGATACCTAAACAGTACAAATCAGTGCTTCCCACGTTCGCCTGCGTCGAAGGCCAAAATGGTGCGTGGGAATATACGGCCAGCGTCATGTGATGCCTTCAACCGAAAGTTACTCTGTTCTGTGAATGTTCAATGCTCTCTCTCTTCGTGGCTCTTGCTAACAGGTCCAGGTCGCTCCAAAATAGAAAATCCGAAGCGATTAGAGGAAACTGCTTCCTTTTTACTTCCCTTTAATATATTTATAGGACACATCATAACGCTACTTTAGAGCTAGCGGGTCAAACGGTGGTTATTTATGAAAGGCAGATATCTTCTGCGGAAAGCTAACGGATACTTGCAAAAATGAAAGTTGCGGAGCATGTGCTCCCACAACACCATCAAAAACGAGACGTATCATCAGGATACACTATCGGAAGATGGCACTTGGTGACCTTTAACAACGGAAACCATTGCAGCGGATCGGAGTCTTCTACGAGCGCAACTCATCACCCCATCACGGAGTCAAACGAGGAGTATCAGTAAGATGCACAGGTCTACCGTGGTCACCACGAATAAGAGACGAACGTCACTAGTTTTCCTGGGTCAGTAGTCCCCCACAAGCGTACTCGTCATGACGCTTTGGTATTTCGTTTCTGTAGCCCTTTTTCTTTCTGATATTTCGCAGACAATCTCTTCAACTTGCGGTGGAAATTCTGCTACTGCCATCACAACCGATGCTCAAGCCTTCTCATCTTTCGAATACGACTATCTGATTGTTGGTTAGCTTCTATCACAAGTCTTCTCACGTACGACGAATATCATGATGTTTGTGGATATAGGTGCCGGGGCAGGAGGCTTAGCGGTAGCCACAAGGTGAATGATTACACTCACTAGTGTGCTGAAAGTGCCAGTATGACCAACAACCTCATCTTCAAGGTTATCAGAAAATGAGGGAGTCCAGGTCGGGATCATTGAGGCGGGAATATTTCACGAAGCCGATCCTCTCATCGATATTCCTTGTAAGTAACTATATGCATATAAAATCAGTTCGAAATGTTGAATTAATCCCAGCAAATGTTGGCCAAACATTGGGAAATCCTATGTATGACTGGAGTTTTGAAACTGTCCCTCAACCGGGAGCAGCTGGGCGATCAATAACATTGCCAAGGTTGATCACAGTAAATATCTGTTGTTCGCCTCGCAAATCTCATCGACTGTGTTTCCAGAGGAAAGATGGTCGGTGGATCTACTGGAATTAACAACATGGCATGGAGTCGAGCATCTCATGCCGAATATAATGCTTGGGAATTGTTTGGCCCAAATAATGGATGGAACTGGGACGGTTTGTTACCTCACATGAAGCAGCCCGCAAATGTGTCTCCGAATAACACTGATCTACCAATCGTCAACTCCGAGTTGTACGATCCCAGATATGAAGGATTTTCTGGACCAGTATCAGTATGTGTGCAGAACATACCTACAACCAGTCACGCTGATAAAATGTCGTCCAGGCATCTTTCAATTCCTGGTATTCTGACGTGTTTCCTTCATACCTTGCCGCAGCCAATTCCTCAGGCATCTCGCCCAACTTTATTTCAGTACATGAATTACACATCTAGATTGAAAAAATATATCTAATTCATCTTTAGGACAAAGGCACTACGGCTGGCCTTATGAACTGCCGATCGGATGTAGAGCGCAACACAGGTACTAGGTCGTACGCTGCGCCAGCTTACTACTGCGGTCATGCCTCTCTGCCAAACTTCCATGTTCTAGTCAACTCTCAGGTACGCCTGATTTGAACTTTTGATTACTCCATTGCACCAACCATTCCATACCCTATCACTCAGGCCACTCGGGTCCTTTTGAAATGGTCAGCTCTCTTGGGCTCATATGTCGCTACCGGAGTCGAATTTTCCTCTAACAATAACACCTATACTGCTATATCTAAGAAGGAAGTCATACTCGCGGCGGGGACTATACAGAGTCCTCAATTACTCGAGTTGTCCGGTACAGTCCGCTGTCGCTCCATAAGTCACTACTCCTTACTTGAGGATTGAATAGGAATCGGGAACTCCTCAATCTTGAAAAGTGTCGGTATCGAGCCTCTTATTAATCTTCCCGAGGTCGGCGAGAACATGCAGGTTTGTATCCCTACATAGACCTTGAGCAACTGTCTGTGATTCAATATTCTTCATAGGATCATGTCTTCGCTCCGGCGCAGTATCAGTTGAAGCCCGGAGTTTTGACTTTCGGTTCGTTCTTTGCAGTGGTTGTCGAATCTTACTTATTGTATCCATTTCTCAGATGCCCTTCGCTTCAATACAACTATAGCCGCCGAACAGTCTGCTATCTAGTATGTTACGCCTTGCTCCTCGTTATGACTCTGCTCACCGACCGCTACTGCAGTGCTCAGAATGGATCAGGGATGCTCTCGGGAACAGATACCGCACTCAGCTTCCTTCCGCTGGATCTTTATGTCGACTCTGAAACGATTGACTCTCTGAAGCGCAGCTTCGACACTGTGCTAGCTGATAACTCCTCCAGCACTTTTAGGAGAATGCAGTACGAAGTTCAGAAAGACTGGCTTCAACAGGGACTCGTCCCTCAGTCAGAGATCATAATGTGGAGTCGTGCAGTAGCGCCTTTGGCAAACGAGAGCTACGTTACATTACTTTCTGGTGTATTGGTAAATTTCTATCCTAACTCTATCTGCTCTATCGCTTACTTTATCTTCAAAGCATCCTGCCAGTAGAGGCTCTGTGGTAGGTATCGGTTGCAAATCCTCAAAACTTACGACTCATTGTGGTTTTTGAAGCACATTAAATCGAAGGACCCTCTAGCTCGTCCAACTATCGACGCAGGATGGCTGATAGCTGATTTTGGTATGGAGTCCGTTCATTTGGGATGTTGAGAGAGCCTCACACCAGCGGGACTGATAGACATACTTGTTATTCTCCAAACATTGAAGTTCGCCATGAGGATTGCTACCCTCGAACCGCTGGTATCAATGATAGATTCCTTGGTGCTCCCCCCTCCCAACGTACAGAATGACACAGCCTTAATTGAGTATATATCGCATACTATCCTCCGATGAGCTCTCGCTGAGATGGTAAATCTCCAGGTTTATACGTGAAAATGCCGCTGTAAGTCAATCGGTCTTGATGAATTAACGTGTTCAATTGATTTCATTCTGCAGAGCGCTTCGCATCCAATGGGTAAATATTTCCTTCTCTCAATCGGCCCTCTAACACCTTGACCTCAGGTACTGTTGCAATGGCACCGCGGGACTTAGGAGGTTAGAGGGTTAATTCTCAAATGATATTCGGATTGATTCTATGATTTACTTTGCAGGCGTGGTCGATAGCTCTCTGACTGTATATGGCACCACAAATCTCAGAGTTTGTGATGCGAGTATTATTCCGAACGGAATCGGGACTCATCTCCAATCCACCATATATGCTATCGGGGAGAAGGCAAGTCCACGTATACCTTCCTCTCTGACTGTGAGCTGACAACAATCTAGCTTGCAAGAATCATCGAGAATGAGAATGCACATAATGCGGATGAAACTAGATAAGTATAGTCCTCAAAGCTTTAGGACTAGCATAGGCCCCAGGGCGGCAAAGAAAAGAAAAGTCCCAGCCAAGAGGACTAGGGATAGTGATTAATGTCGTGTTACATATGCCCTGGAACTGGCATTCCTTTCTAGGGACTGGCCATGTAATACACTCTTCCTTCCTTCCGGCTATCTTTTTCAGTGAAACGTTACACTGTAATCAACGTATCCTCCGAACAATCACTGTCTGCTCCCCGGACGATTGACAAAGGGGGTATTTTCGTGGAATAGAACAAACGACAGATGCGGTCCGATATTACTGACATCTCGACCTCAAGGCCTCAATCCAAGTTGCAAGCTCCTGCCTTCAAAACAGACTAAATATGGTTCCAACGCGTCACGGACTCGTTGGCATGTATTTTCAATGTCATTTTTCACCTCCCGAGGCATCACTTAGTCATTTGGAGCAAAAATATCACAAGCGCAAAATTATTATTGGCGCAGGCGCCTCAGGAGGGATTTTCGATGGACCGTGAAACAATCAGGGCAATATCCAGTGTGGCACTTTGCCCTCCCGCACTTACGAAATTTTCCTATGATCTTCTCGTGCAACCTCCAAATAGATGGGTGCCTTGCGACTGTTTCAGCTAGAGCGTTCGATGTCATGAATTCTGGCCGACTAGACTAAGGTGACTATGGCCGAACTGATTGAAACGGTACCAGGTACAGGCTGGTACAGGGTGTCAAAGATGCTGGTACCACAACTTAAATTCAACGACGGGCGAAAAGTAGTGGCACACGGGTAATGATAGTACTAATAGAGTTAACAAACTCACAACAGCCGATTCCGCCAGGAGTTGTGAGAACGAAGAGAGTAGTACATAAATACAGTTTCATTTTCTGACGGCTCCCGCATTCATGATGAGGACGCTCTTCACTCTTGTACTTTTCATTGTGTCTACCGCCTCCTCTATTTCGCCGCTATCGCAAGGATCCATTGTGGTTGATGGCAATGGCACTCAATTGACTTACACGGACAGCGGCGCTCCTGACTCTCATCCTTACACCACAATTTTTGCCGTGAACGGTATGGGTTTCAATGGCGGTGTGTTTACTGATGTACCAGGAGTGTGGCTTTTGAGAAATCTTTCCAGGAATATTCAGCAAAATTCAAACACTCGCTCCAAGCCGACAACTCCGAATTGTAGCTGTTAACCGCAGGGGTTACGCTGGATCTACGCCTTTCTCTACCTACGAGCAGAATGTTATTCTGAACGGAACAGCAGACCAACAAGCCGAATTCTCTCGGAACATCGGTGTGGAGCTGCTCATGTTCATGGACGAGTTTATTCAGGACCACAATATCTCTGTTTTCAATGGGGACAAGAATAGCGCTGGTGGGGTAGCAGTAGTTGCGTGGTCTATCGGCAATATGGCAGGTTTGTCCGCAATTGCGCACATAGAAGATGTGCCGGAGGCAACTAGGTCGCGTCTCGCTTCCAGAATTCGTTCTTTTATAATGCAAGGTACTTAATTCTTCTTCGACTGAGTAGCACTATCTTTGATCCTGATGATACCATACTTTAGAGTCCTCGTCTAACGCACTTGGCTTACCAGCACCAGCTCAAAACTGGGTTCCGTTAGATATCAGTGATCCCACAATTCCCGCCGCACAGCAATACACTGCCTTTGCTCAGTGGGTGACCGCCTACTTCGACCACGGCAACCTCTCTAGCAGAGACCCAGACGTCATTTCCTGGGTTGTCCCATCATCATTCACGCCTTTTACCATTTTTAACATGACTGTGTCACAATATAACACTATTGTCGACACTAGCATCAATCCTGCTCTCGATGCTGACCAACTTGCTCTTGCCCCTGTTCTTGAAGCTAACTACCGAGCCTCCAACTTCAACAGCACGCTTCGCGGTCTGCTTCCACATATGGAAAACTGGTTTATCACTGGTACACGGTCTGCTTCGTTCGGTCCGTATTGCATCTGGGTCGTCGAGGATGATAACGCTGCGGCAGGAGGAGGTTTCGTGAACTTTATGACTATAGATGGTGTTAATCATTTTGTAAGCTCATTTTCAGAACCTTCTGATCTCACTGTTATTTAATTTGCACCTTAACAGATGCATTGGGACGATCCGGAGCTGACTCTTTCCGTTTACCAAAGCATGATACTCAGCTGAATGTCTTGGAAATTTTTTTGGTTACAAACATATTGTACCTTACATCTCTTTTGTAATGCGATCAGGCTTTCATATCAACATGTTGTACTTGTAGCTCACAAATAATTCACGCTATTGCCGCTGAACCAAAGGAACTTAAACAGTGTACTTACTGTTGCATTACAGCCGTATTCTAAGGCAAAAGTCAAAGTTCAAACACGGTGTGTATCGAGGGCCACTAAGTTTAGTCAGGTCGACATTGGTAGTATAAGTTGAAGTTTTGTCCAAGCTCCACCCGAGCTTTCAGGCTTCAAGCTTCGTACCTACTATCGTGTTCCTGAGTCTTTTTCTTATAAAGTAGAATAATCAGCATTGCAGCAAAAAAGAAGCTGCCCATCATGGCCATTATCTAACAAATAGCTCATTGAGGATAGTTTTGGAAAAGATTAGCAATGGCTTACACCACTAAAAAGTGCTGCTTGCCACCAGATAAATTCCTCAGTGAGCAGCGCTCCTCCAATAGGGGTCCCTTCATTAAATGAGTTTAGGATACCATAAATAGTAGAGTCTTATTACCAATGAGTCCTCCAATTCCTACAAAAGAAAAACGTTGAGAGTCCACTTCAAGGTCAATCTTCATATTTACCAGAAAAGAAAAATGCAATTCCCATGCGCAGCCTAGGTATAGGTGAGGCTCAAATACAGAAATCATTGAAGTTCTTACCCAATTTCTGACACACTGTTGCTCAAAGAGGCCATCAAGGGATTAATGAGACCCACATCTATTGTCAACAAATCAAAGTGAACTTCCCGGTGAGCGAAATAAGTCACTGTCATACATGACCCAGCGAAAAAACCATAAAATATTGCAATGAGTACCACACTAGTAGCATTGCTCAAACCGATCATTCCAAAAATCACGGCAGCACACATTGCAGTTGCAGCTGTAATCATGTTACCAACACCAAGTCTGTTGACAAAGAATCCTGGGAGAATGCGGCCCATTGCACTTGAGGAATTGAGGATTACAAGCTATTAACCCAGGGTGAGTCATGGCATTTATTTCTATAAGCTAGTATCACTCACTGAGTAAAACGCAAAGTTTTGATTTAAATGATGGTTTGAAGCATCAAGTTGTAGGTAAAATTGGGGGAAATAGAAACCAACAGAGAACATCATCAGCCTGTATCACATGAAGTCAAAGTCTGAATTTGTTTTCTTGAAAGACCCACCCAAGAGTTGCTGCAATGTAAGCCCAATCCGATGCGATAGCCTTGAGAGACACAGAAGAACTTCGTTGCTGAACAGGCATGTGTGTTCTCATCAAGCCGCAGGCAATAAGAAGCAAGCCTGCCACAAGGCCAGCACTAGCACGGACAGCATTGTTGAATCCAAGCTTGCTAATGGTGTTGTTGAGCATAATAGGATGGATTATGGCACCAATGGATGATCCAGAGGCAATGACAGTCATTGCCAAAGCTCGCTTGGTGGAAAAGTAATGGGATGTGACTGCGACACTTGGAACATATGTCAGCCCACCACCTATTCCTGCACCTAAGCCTTGGCTCAGGAGAACCTGTGAAAGAGTGAGAACTTATACTTATCATCAAAAATGCCTTACTTGATAATAATGGTCTGGCTTAGCCAAAGACAGCATAAATAGGGAGAACACCGTCAGGAATGAACCGCCCCAGATCAGGGGGTAGCTGGAGCATTGTATCAGTAAGTCTTCAAGGCTCTAAATGGCAGAACAAACAAGTAGCCGCGATCATACAACCGACCAGCAACAACTCCACCAGAAATCAAAAGGAACGCATTAATGCTACCGATCCAGCTGCGATTTTCACTTTAGAATCAAAATGTTGCAAACAATTAATGTGTATGAGTCTTTACGAGATTGCGGAAGGCGATGCATTTGTGATATATTCTTGAACATAGAAATCTTGAAAAGCTCAGTTAGAACTTGATTGTTATCTAACGCGAGTGCAAGTCCGGTATAACCTCAACTGTCTCACCTTGATAGACCCCAAATGACGAGGTGTATCTAAATAGTCTTTCATTCAGCTTTCTATTCTCAACTTACCAGTTGAAATTGTACGTGACCGTACCCGAAATTACAAACTTGAACAAGAAATGCACCAAGGACTTCGGATACTACCTTCAATCTGACAGAATAATTGCCTACATAGCAAGACACGCACCAGTAGCCCATGCCCGCAAACCGCCGTTTGGTAGAACTTGCGGGCTTGATGTTGATTTTTCGTCTTTCCTCGGCTCTGTTGATGAAGGCGGAATGATTTGGGAGTTAGATGACATAGCGGTTGCAGGACAAGAAAGAACTAGAGAGTTCGCTATCCTGATCCCACGATATGTTTCTGAGGCATCATTGATATCCTATTTTTCTCATCCAAAAGGTTTGATTCAAGCGACGGGTTCAATGATGGAGGTACTTATGGCGATCTTTGAACGGCATCCAGATGTAGGTAAATATTCACACTCCTGGATCTCTGTCTTTTGAAGATTTGAAAGTCATATGTGTCTAACAAGAAGCATCGCATGAACTGGAATCAAAGCAGCAGATGTTACATGTATTCTTGAGCTAACGAATTATTCATAACTTGGCATTCATCTTCTCAGCCTTCTCCTTGCTTGATTTTCTCAAAGCTGCCGTCCTACTTCCACCCGCGAGTGTCGAATGCACAGCGGACACGTATAGCTTGTTCGTCTGCAGATCTCGAAGCTGTGTGCGTGTTGGAAGCAAGATCAAAACGAGTAGAACTAGGATGAACAGACCTCGCTCTTCGCGTTCCGAATGAGACCGTCTACAAAGACCGTGTTTGAAATGATTTTGAGTTTCTTACCGCTGTAGGAATGCGTGATTAAAAGTAGATCATATATGGCACAAGAGGATACGAATGAACGACAGTATGCGACGATATACTCACACTGTAATCGGCCTGTGCCAGTGAATGTTCATCGAGGATGATACACCGGTGCCGTCGGTAGCTGTGTAGAGGCCGTAGCAAACGATAGCCGTTGAAGAACATCTAAAAGTTGTGTACGAGTTGTCAATGTTGTAAAGCAGAAACGTGGATATAGATTACGGACAGGTCAATGATATATGCAGCGCATCCTCCGTGCAGCGTCCCATAAATATTGCACATATCTATTTATTCAATTTGTTGAACGTAGCGAATTTGTGCTACGTATATGATTACTGACCTTTCGTAACCTCAATCTCGCAAATCGTCTCAGTCTCCGCATTTTTCTTTGCTTTCTGCACTTCTGCCTCTGTCAGTTCTTCCAATTTAACAGGTAAGAACACATTTGCGCCTGTGAGTTTGATATTCTTCCCAACATCAGCGCCGTAACTCGTTTGAGGCGTCCCAACGAAATGCCGGAAAAAACGTTCGTTTTCTTCTTTCATGGCCAGTGGGAGATTGCCTTGGATATGTGCCATTGTAGAGGTACGTAGTCAAGGTGGTACTTCAACTTGTAGATTTATAGTGATTGGTGGATGTCACAGTAATATTACCCGTATCCGCTTCATTATTCCATTAGGTCATGCTTGGGTCGCCTGAGTCGCGTTGAGCGTCCTGGTCATGAAGATTTTCCAACAACTCTGATCCCGGAGATTCTGTATGGTACTGGCAGAACAGTTTACTGTTTTCTGAAATCGGAGGTTGACTCAGCTGTCAGAAGATACGCAACGTCACACTCATGGTTTTGTGACTGTGACAAAAGACTTTCTATGGGGATCGGGTTTCCGGTGCTCGCAATCCTAGAGCATCTGGTCTGCGGGACTGGACAGAAGACCGTCGAGATTATGGCTTAGGCGCTCCTCATCTGAAGCTTGAACTTTTGGTGCATCCGCGAAAGTAGCTGGACGCTGGGGATTAGATTTACTAATAAGTTTTCCAGTCCGCTCTTCAACCTTTTTGAACTTACCGATAGTTGTCTCATGGATGTGCTTCAGGACCTTTCCCGGTTCATGTCGGTGAAGTATCATTCAAGCTGACAAGGAAAAGGTAATCAACGCTCCCAATCGTTTAAACTTACCAGATTGGCGGTTACTACTAGTGGCTTATAAGATAGTAAGGAAAATCAAGCAACGGCTCATAAACAGCTTAGCGTAATTTCTTAGTGGATGGTTTAAAAAGTCGTCAAACAGGTGGTCAAGTATCGAACATTCAAAGGAAATGACTTCCACGGAACATCAAGAACAAAGACGAACAATTGATGATTCCTCGGTGATTCCACAAGGCTTGGGTCAATAAAAATGCCGTCCGAACAATTTAGTAATGAAGACTCTTGAAGATATCGAAGAAACGACGTCCTCATTCGACGCTGAGATGGAAACGTCAAATAATTATCGAGAAAATATCCAACAGTGTAATTTTCTGGTATGATGCACGATCCTCCCGAACTTCAATTTCTTGTCTCCATTTATAAATTCAAGTTCGTCAGATCTGAGCGCTATATCGCTTCATCGGAAACCGCTAATCTACACTCCTGCGGACGAAACTGTTGTTGTATCGCTTTCTCGCGATCTCCTGTGTGTTCTCAAGCGTGCACTTTGCGAACAGCCTGTTCCGCTTCCGCACCCGCCTCAACTTCTTATTGCAATCAACTATCGGCGGATGACCATCGTCTAGTAATTGTACAAGCACGAGAAAGACTGACCTCGTTGTGGATGTGGGCGGCCGCGTGATCTTTTCCTCCATGTCCGCTTCAAGCCCGTGCACTCCCTACGCATCAATCATGCACAGCATCCGATCCTGTTCGGGATACCAGTATGTATAGCAATGTATTGCATGGGCACTTCTTCGAACACAGAAAACCCAAGTATTTGTTCCCGAACTATGCCCACAATCCCCGCTTCAAGAAAAGTTGGCGCAATCACATTGGGAAGCAGGTTCAGCTAGTTCGGACGGAATATACTCGGATTACTTATTGTCATTTATGCCCCCAAGTGCGGCGGGAATTTTGCGATAGACGAAGGAGAGAATAGTGGAATATTTTCGAACAGGACAAGCAAGCGGACTACTAGTACTAGCCTGCTACATACATCACTCTTTTGATTACCTTTTTTTGAACTCTAACTTGAACCGTAATCCGTCAAATCGTATCGTATGCTCTAAGCATCCCGCGTACTAGCACATACTTCTCCGACACTGCCGATATGGGTACCCGTAGGTTGTGAGTTACTTGTGAGTACCTGAAACGTCCCACTATTGTAGACTATTAATGTTTATAAATACGACACACGAGCACAACCGTCGGCCAAGAACCTTCTCTGGTAGAGTTTCCTTCCTCAAGCTTTCGAAAATATCAATATCTCTCTCCCTGGACGCTTCACCGCTCGAATTCATTCCTGCTCTTATGTTCTGTGGTATCCCTGCAGTAGGTCATGCGCACCGCTGTTTGAAAGGGATCGCGGCAATATATCACTTCTTTGCTAGGTCCTCTCAATTTTTATGCTCCTCGCACCATTGGTCTGCGTTCCAGCTTTACCCTTTCCCGGCGGCGAGGACGAAGTACTCGATATTTTTTCACGAGGCGGCGGAGGAGCTCGCAATTTGAAAAATTTCGGAGAGAATCTCCCATCTCTGTCGAGTTCTACTCAGACTCAACGTAGAGCTTCTGCGAGTAACTGCACACTTCTAACCGAGCACGAAGCCAAAAAGCGTATGCGCTTGCTCGATATTCAAATCAACTTTCACAGTGCTCATGTAATGTTTACAGTTCCCGAATGGCACAAAATTATCGAACATGCGGACAAGTTATGGGGTACAGGGAAACGCAACATTAAGACTAATGATGAACATGTTTGTACTCGTTTGAGTTTTTATCCCTAGCAACCTACGGTTGATCATCCTTCTTCTGTGCTTAGGAACCCGATTACCCAGCAAAAATCTGTATTGCAGACAAAATCCAGATATCGTATCAAGGCGGGTCTTGGTTCTGCAGATTCCAGAGGTTATAGAGCTTGATTCATCCTCTCTTCCCAGGAGCGCCTACATGCATGACCGAAAATGTCACCACCGATGGATTATTGAGTGGCACAAATGGAACCGCTTCTGTTTCTGTTACTCAAGGGTTCTCCGCTTCGTCATCGTTCTCGCTCAGTGGTGAGTATCTAAAATATCATTGCACGACCCTGGTTCCCTAACTCCTCACTAGAATCTGCCACAATTGGGGTTTCTCAGTCGTACATGACCATGCTGAACTTCCCCGAAGTGGCGTCCACAATGCAAGACTTCGCGACGTCTGTTTCCATTACCAACTATGTTTCTGATTAGTATGGATCTTTTACTCTTCGGGATTATATCTGCTAGCTGTAACCCACTAATAATGTGCACGTCGGCCTCCTTTATAGCTTTACGAGCTCTTACGACGAAATGGAAACCGTGACTCTTCTCGTGGCAGTCTCAGATGGTCACCATTGCTCTGTTATTGTACGTAGCTTGCTTTTATATCCATATCATGCTCACCTGTGAATATCACTGTAGGAGTCTGTGACTACATGCACCATTGAAGGTACTGGCGAATCACAGTTCATTGCCTCGGGTTATATCTGGTTTGAGTACGTCGATCCGGTGGCTGGACACTATAAATGTAAGCGCACACATATCATTCAGACTTTGGCCTTGTCACTTATTCATGAGTGCCATGGCTGACAGATTCTGTGATGCTGGAAGATGTGCTACCTGACCCTGCTTCTCGGTCAAGCTACGCTAGATTTAGAGGAAACACTACTGCAATCTCTCGTTCATCCTATCAAGCGACGTGTGAAGAGGTATCATAATATCTATTTAAGGTGTCATTAAAAGTAGCCTCATAGATGACTCATTTAACAAGGTAGATAGTCGAGTATAAAATCAGCATGTGGTTTCACGCCAAGCAACATATGTATAAGTATATCGAAAGTCCAACAGAATGATCACTTCCTTTATAGGGCTTCTATGTATTTAGCGTTGACACCACGGATACGCGTCGACTTTCAACGCAAACTTCATCCAGCTCTGTCTCAAGACGTAGATGCATAAAAAGTATCTCCACCTGTATCCAGGCCATGCAAATCTGCCTCGTGGGGGTTAAATGTTCGCTTTGACCACGTAATATCGAAGAATACTGTTCTGAGGATTTAATCAAAGGAGGGTGTTTATTTGGGTAACTGGTAATGAGACGCAACATCAATGGCAAGGTTACGATAGAATTGTGAGAAAAAAGAGGTTGGATACAGATGAAATGGATACAAAAGTACTAAGACAAAACCAAAAGCAGGGAGACTATGCAAAAAGCAAAATGCGGATGAGATGTAATTAGATCATGCAAGTCCTAACGGGGCAGAATAGTTAAATAATTAATAAGTGCTCCTACTCGCTCATACGATTTTTCTTAGTGAATCCTCGCTTGAGCGAGAGGAACCTCGATCGCTTGGCCTTCTTTTCGCCATCCTCCCCAACTGCAAGATTTCGGCTAGTAAATCGTTCCGAGAGATTTGTTTGTATTCTTCTGATAGCTACACCGTCATCTTCTGCAGCAAAGTCAAAACCACGATCTACAGAGACGAGGCCGGTGGACATGTCCGTTCTACTTGCAGATCGGAAATCCGCGGAAGGTCTAGGTCTACCTTCTGGAGGGTCTAAAGTTGCAATGCTGCTGGCTCTTGATGATCGCCGTGAGGCACGTTCAGCAAAGGATTCATTCATACGAGATGTGCGTCGCCGATGTTTCATTTCGGTAAGCCCAATACCAAGATTGGATTGGTGATGGTCGTGATGTTTGAAATCGAAATAGGGATGTTCTTTCTTAATCCAGCGCACGATATCCATGTCGTCTGGGGAAAAGTTCGCTTTGTATGCTTTGGCAAGGTAGCGCGGTGCGAGAGCGAGGAGGAAGGTGAATAACAGCCCGAACCAGAAGTAGGAAGATGCGCCCAGGAAGTAGTAAAAGCCCCACAAATTTGTGAACTCATAGCCTGGCGACAGTGCGGAATATATGAACTATCACTACGGTGAGTTTGGGTTGTCTTCATTTCATGATCAACACTCACAGTGAAAGCCCAAACTACGACAATTCCGATGAATACAAAGAACGCCAGCCACCATGTCCAAGCAGAAGCACTCATTCCGGTAAATATGTCTGCAACGAGAACTCCAGAAACAGCAGTAACCTAAAAGGGGAAAGCATAAGTAAGAAATCGAATAGAATGAGGCGCGCAACTAACTGTAGACCACTCATATTGATCCACGCTATATCCATCATGACGAGCGGAGGTGGTTTCATATGTAAACATAATGAAAAAATAGATAATGACAGACTGAGTGAGGAACGGTAAAATGAATGTTAGTCGAAATTCGCAAGGAAAAGGCTGCAAGACTGACTTGATAAACTCCATCGAGCATATAGATGAAGAAATCTCGCCACGAAAACCAGTACTTCTCACGACCATAATGATACAACTCCGGCAAGTCCATCAGAATTTCAGAGTCTATTCGTGATTGCAAAAAACCCTGTTAACGGAGAATGAGAGCAAGAAGGTGGTACTTACCGAGTACTCGGTCGAACAAGCCAATTCCGACAACAGGAGCAATAGTCCATAACGAGTTCCAAAAGAGAATATACGTGTAGTCCATGACGCTGAGAGATGATGGGTTGTGAATCATAAGATACAAATAGAGCGTACTCACAATGTGGCACTCCATGCGCAATAGATCTGGAACCACCATAGAATACCTGTAGGCACGACGTTCTTGTAGAAAAAGTTGAGAATCCTACAAAAACCTTAGTGTGATATTATAGAGTCGATCCAAACGTTACCAACATGATTCCGTTACGAGCATAAGACCAATGACCATGAACCAAGAGTAACTTCTTCAGGAAGCGAAACTATAAAGATTGAGTGTCAAAAAATGAGAAATTCAGAGAGACCTGTCAGGACGAACCTGGGCGATAGCATAATCAGACGAATTGACGGCTTGAAGACCTTCTTCCCCAGATATACCCACACCGACATCTGCGGCTTGAATCATACTGACATCGTTTGCGCCATCTCCAATAGCCAAAGTCATCGCTCTTAGGCCATCTTTGACCAATCTAACAATGAGCGCTTTTTGTAATGGAGACACTCGACAGCAGATCACGCCTTCGCAAAGAGTACCCAACTTGAGCAAGAGGGCTTTTGTCTCCTCAGTCTCAAATGCCTGTCAAAGGGCCCAAAATCATTAAAGAGGGTCTTAGTGAGTGAAGAGAACGAACGAACATGTAACAGAGCAGCGCCATCAACCACGAGCACAAATCCTCCAGGCCGATCTCCGTTGTCACCGCCGACGATCGACGAAACGTTCGTATCTGCACGAGTCAGGGGATGCATCCTTGAAGGAGTCGACGGACGTGATGGAGGTCTGATTTCTGTCCTATGTTCAGGGAAGAACCTTTCCAATGCATTATTAATCTGTTGATCAACAGGCTTTGAAGTTCCGCGAACGATGATGATATTCGAGTCAGGCCCAATGAGATTAGTGCTACGCCCGATTGCTAGACGGAGATAATAACATGAGTTTTCGACGTTACGGACGGGAGGGAGAGCACATACCAATCGCAGTCTCGAGTTTGTCACCAGTAGCGACCCATATCTTGATACCAGCACGCTTGAGATCAGCGATAGCCTCCGGTACGCCATCCTGCAGACGATCTTCTATTGCCGTAGCACCAAGTAGGCGAAGTTCGCTCTCGATCTCCTCTGAAACAATCTCTACCTTTTCTTCACGATTTTCTATAGCAATCAAGGCTTCTTGATATCGGTGACTCCATGATTGATATTCTTCCTCTGTCAGATTGTAAGTGCACGCAGTTCTAAAAGAAGTTGAAAGCCAGGACACACCTCCGATGGTCTTGTACGCCAAAGTCAACGTCCTTAACCCTTCGTTCGCGAACTCAGCCAAATGTCTCTCCGTATCCTCTTTCAGCCCCTCATTGCCACTCTTCAACCTCTCATAGATGACATTATCCGCTCCTTTACTCAACAGGAAAATCCTTCCCTCGCCTTCACCTTCCCTGCCTTCCTCATCCAACTTGCGTACAATGACACTCATCCTCTTCCTCGCACTGGAGAACTCTAAAATATGCAATAACTCATAGCGTTCAGGAATTTGAGACCCCGGCGTGCGAATGGAGAGTTTCTCCCTGTCGCGACCGAGGAAAACGTATCCAACATCGGCTGCGGCTTGAACAAGCGCAGCTTCGTCCGGTGATTGGGCTTTGTATTCGATTTCGCCTGTGAGTGGGTCGACTGCGGTCAAGACGGTATGGCATAGGCCTAAGACTGAAAAGAATCCGTTGAGAGCTCGTGCGCGTGCGGCTTCAGGCCCGCTGAGTTCATCATCTGTGCAGGCGAGTTTGATGTCAGAAGTGAGTACGATGTCGCGGAAACGGGGGTTGGTGGTCTTCGTTCGAGGTACTGATGAAGAAGGCGAGTTGGAAAGTCGGGAGCTGGCGGCATCGATGGAGTAGCCAGAGAGGACAGGTCGTGCTGTGGCGTTCTGTTGCACTTCCTTCTCTAATTCGATAGAGTCCGAAATTTTGTTAGGCTGTGTTTCATCATCGCCATCTGTGAGAACTTCAGGATCACCACGGTAAGCTTTACCACCGATTGAACATTGTCGGAAAACCATGGAGTTCTGTATGGTAACTATTGTAAGTACATTGAAATATTCAACAATATCAGTGAAGCACATACCTGAGTCAACGTGCCAGTCTTATCCGAGAAAATGTATTCGATTTGACCTAAATCATCCGACAAATTCCAACTTCTTGCTTGGGTAGCTTGAGGTGGTTGTCCAGGCCTATCATATGCAATGTCCCTATCGAAGTATATGAATATTGCCTGGATAGTTCGGACTATTTCGATCGAAAGGTAGAGTGATATCGGGACTAGATCCTGGAACCTGTAAACACATTAAACGATCTTGATCAGATGATGGAAGGGACACATACGTGAGCAGCGCGAAAGCCCAAGTGATCCCGCCATTTGCAGTAGGATTATCATCAGGATGGTCGTCGCTGTACAGCCACGGTGCATTTAGGTTAACGTATTCCTTTTCCAGTGACGAGTCGACAATGGCGCAGACGACTGCCATGACTGCCATGAGTGCGAGATTGATGAGGCTGACATGAGAAAGCAATCAGGCTCAAAATTAGAAATCGAGTAGGAGGACCGAGACACTCACACCTGGGGATTCATCTGTCTCTCAACGCGACTTCTCTTACTGGGGGTCTTACCCGCGTTGATAACGATCTTCGTATCCTCTCCAGTAAATAAGACAACCCCAATCACCCACTCCGTATGTTTCAATACTGTTCCTCTCAACAGAACCGTTTGCAGGTCAACCGAATATTTATCACCCTTCCCGCTCCCATCACCCATCTCAACCATCGCATTAAGGCGGTACATGTTCGTCTCTGGCCTGTCACACACGACTCTGAAAGAATTCTCAGCGCTCACACAAGCTTCTGGAGAACGCAAATGGGTAAGTCCGGGGACAGCATTCCGGGATTTGAGGTTGGTCTCTCCATCCAGATTTTTAGTTTCGACAAACGCGACGTTTTCGGGGTCGGAAGTGGCGCAGATGAGGATATCGGCAGGGATAGGATGGCCATCAGTTATACGTACAAAGTCGCCCACACGGATGTCTTCCCAGAGAGTGGACTTCCAAAAAGCTTCGTCGTCCGGAGCAGAAGAGAATGGGTTGATGAAAGAGACGCGATGGCTATTTCGTCGTTGAGATGATTTTAAATTAGGTGCAACGAGCGTGGTTTCGGGATCTTCATCAACTACCGGTTTAACTTCGGAAGCTCCAGGGGTAGTAGGTGCACCAGCTGCTGATTTACCCCTCAACCTTGGTTTAGGAAGAATTCCTCGCACGAACGTCCTGCTCTTGCCTTGCGTGACGTTTGGATTCACCCAGCTACTCCCAGCTAGTACATCAACTTCAGTTTGATTGACCTTTTTGTCAGATTGATGCCGACGAAAATCTTCGTAGGCGTCCTTGAGAGCTGTAAGAGCGATAATGATGATCAACGGGAGAATGACAACTCCTGGCGAGATGGTAGCAAACGTGGGAAAGAATTGGAGGATGGCAATGCCGAGAAAATAACTGGAGAGAAAGTGTCAACAATGAGGAAGTACCAATTGACCGCCGTCAGCAACGGGATAGAGACTCACATATTCGCAACCCTTCTGAACTGCTCCAGCAGATTCCTCGGAAGAAAAGTGACAAGAGTATACTTGGACGAGATAACCTGGTTGGTGACATACACATGCTCTTTCTTGACCGTTGCATTCTTTTTCTTGGGATCAAAGTACTCTGGCGAGAGCTGTTGATTGACAAAAATAGTACGTGGAGGACCAGCAGGCCGTTTGCGAGAAAAGAGATCCTCAACGCTGAAGGAGGCAACTCGGCGAGCAAACGCTTTGAATCCAGAGTTACCGCCCTTCGTCGGACCCGTAGCTTTCATTTTCGACATCTTATCGGACGATTAAGTCCGAGTAAACCAAGAAAAACCGTTGGCAAAACAAAAAACAAAGGAGAACGAAGAGAAAGAGGAATAGGGGAAAAGCCCAAGGGGACTTCAGCCTCAATGTAAGTTCTGTGCAGATGGATGGGAAAGAAGAGCCGTCAGCGAATGATGATTTAGTTTCCGAGAAACCCAAGCAGAATTAATTCCGGATCACCCGAATTACCTTTCTAGGAAACTCATGAATCAGCGGATATGTCAGCGACGTTTGTCATCGGATCGGAAACAATCCGGTTTTACCTTTCCGCGTTGTCTCCGGACATGCCACGAACACGTTAGACGTCTTTAGTTGGTTTTAGCTTGAGTAGATAGCTGCGACAACCAGTGACCACACTACAGACGAACATCTTACTCAAATTGGATTTCATCGTCAAAATCACCGCTTGGACCCGAGTTGAGGCAAACACAGGGATTCGCTGATGCTGACTGGCGTTCCCATTGTTGCATACTTCAATAAACATGAGAGCCAGTTGCAACAATGTTTTCAATTTGGACCATGACATAACACTAGAACGAACTGTAGTGAACTCGTCCGAGCTCAATCACCAGCTTCTGGCTACAACGGCAGCGGCAGTGACCATCGATCTCAGAGACTTTAATTCATTTTCATCAGCGACGCACAGCTCGACGTCTAAACTCAGCCCATGCTTAGCAGTGTCACTGAAGCTCGGTACGCGAGGCTCCTGTCATATCTTGTTCCCGAGAATTCATGCGTCTACTACGGAATGGGATGGTTGGTACCAGGCCGATTTCGATTGCACAACTTGCGGACTCTGATCCTCGGCATATATAAGTCATTACTGCAAAGTGGAAACATAAGCGTATCCTGATTCACATCTCAGATTGTTGTTTGACCGATATCAATCATCGGACGCCTCTATATGCGACCGGTCAACCAGTCACTCATTAGAGATTTGGGCCGAATGGACATGTGCATTTTTACCATGTACAAAACAGAAATGCCAGACTTGGCCGAACATTCCCACTCTCCCTGAAGCTTGAACATGATTCAATACGATGATCTTCGATAGGATTAGAGGGAAAAAATACTCATTGACTGAATTCTCCATTCGCCGAGCTCGCAGCATTCAGCACCACCATGAGCACTTCAGTAGCTATTCATTACCTCCTCGTTAGCCTCTTTGAAGTCAATGCGGCCACGATACAAGTGAGAGCGGCGTTCCTGGACGCCAACACCACCCTTCTTTGTCCCACTTTCTAACGAACAAATACCCATGGCAAGATCGTTTTTACCTGTCTATACAGACTTACTTTATTTATTTTGGCCCTTTTGCGTGTTGATGACAGCGGTGAACAATGATGGATAATCTATAAGTAACGACACGGATTTGAGATTGCGTCCGGGTCAAGTTCGTGCTTCGACGCGCCGAAAAAAGTGCACCGAAACGGACAGTGAATGTCATAATTTCATTTCTGTATCGTTTCTTCTGTATTTTGTTTTCATGATATGATACACTGCGCGAAACACCGGACGAAAGTAGAACTCTAACCAATGAAATTTGAACAATGACGCGTAAAGGCGCAGAAAGAACCCACTGGATAGGCCAATAGATAGGCAGACACGACAAATATCGCTCTGTCGAAGGAGCTCAATCGAAATTGATATCCAAGAATGGATCGCCGAGCTCTGGCCTTGAAATCAGATATGACTCAAGCGTCGACTGCACTGAGCCTTACCTTTTCTTAGAAACTCAACGATGCCCATATCCAACAGCTCTTCCTTTTCCTTTTTCTCCTTCTGTACTTCATAATTCCCGCCTCTTACTCCTTGTCTTTCTCGTTCCCTTTCACCTTCGGTTCCAGTAGCTCCACTTTGTCCTTTGGAATGATGATGTGGATTATCCCTTTTGCGAGACTTCGAGTCTCTAGGATCTCTACTCGATAGTGATCCAGGGTTCAGACGGCGTTTGGATGACGAAGATGGGATAGCGTTACTGAGGGTGGCACCGAGAGCATTGAGACCGGCTGAGAAGGCAGAGGATGAAGGCGTAAGATTTAATTCCTCGACATCGGAGCCAGATGAAGGCGTCGAGAGCGTTGGTGATCCTGGTTCGATTGGTGAGTTCATATCGTGGTGGAAGATGGGCGTCTTTTCGGCGCTTACAATGAACTTCCTTCCACAAATTGTTGGTGTCTGTTTGTACGAAACCCAAATTTGTGAGGCGACTTTCCTGTCGAGTCTACTATCTGGCTTTTCCCTTTTCCCCCATCCTTTTCTTCTTTGCTCGCTGCCCTTTCTACTGCGCTCTACGTACACAATGGCTGAAGAAATTATTGCAAACTCCTACGTCGGTTTCGACACTATCACTCAGCAAATTGAGCACAAATTGCTAAAGAGAGGATTCCAATTCAATGTCATTGTCGTTGGTGCGTTTACCAGCCGAAATTCTTTCATGAGAGAACTACTGACTGACTGACTGACTATTTCTTTGCTCTTTCTCTTTCACTTTGCAGGCCAAACGGGCTTGGGCAAGTCAACCCTCATTAACACCATATTCGCCTCGCACTTGATGGACTCCAAGGGCCGTTTCGCCGCCGAAGAACCCGTTCGTCAGACTACGGAAATTCAGACTGTCTCTCATAGTACGTCTTTGACTTTTTCCTTCGTTCAAAATGCCCCGCTAGTAAGCTTCGGCGCGTTGCTGACGTTGCAAGGACGCACGCTACGAGTAATTTCGTGATGCGAATATGCTTTTTACGTGTTCGTTTGAGTTTGGGCTCAGCCACAGCTGACTATAATCGCGTCTTTTTTCAATAGTCATCGTTGAGAATGGCGTCAAGTTGAGATTGAACATTGTTGATACTCCTGGGTACGGTGACCAGGTCAACAACGAAGGATGGTACGTTCGTGTCTGTTATATTCGAACCCTATTTGGTATAATATCTATCTGCTATCTCTTTTTCTATAGCTGGGACCCAATTATCAAATACATCAAAGACCAGCACAGTGCCTACCTCCGTAAAGAGCTTACAGCCCAACGTGACCGATACATCCAAGACACGCGTATCCATTGCTGTATATACTTCATCAACCCCACTGGTCACTCGCTCAGACCTATTGATGTGATTGTGATGAAAAAGCTCAGCGAAGTGGTCAATGTCGTGCCGGTTATTGCAAAGTCGGATACGTTGACTGTTGATGAAAGGCTAGCATTCAAGGACAAGGCAAGTATTAGCTATGATAACCTTTTCTGGCGCTCAGCAAGATCTGATTATCTGGTGTGTATCGCTCTACAGATCCGGGAAGAGTTGGTGTACCATAATATCCGTCTCTATCCATTTGACACCGACGAAGATGATGAAGAGGAAGTCAGCCTCAATGCGACCATCCGGGTGCGCTTCCTGATATGCTTATCTGACCCTACTTTCTCTAACAACACCATCCGCTACATAGTCGATCGTCCCTTTCGCCATTGTTGGCTCTGAAAACAATGTCATCATCAACGGTGCCCCCGTTAGAGGAAGGAAAAACCGCTGGGGTGTGGTCAATGTTGAAGATCCAAACCATTGCGAATTCGTGAATTTGAGAAATTTCTTGACAAGGTAATAATTTTCTTGAAAGTTTTCTCGTTTTTCAACTGAGCGCTGACTATGCTTTACCACTTTTCTTCTTTCCACATACAGAACACATCTCCAAGACCTCATCGAGACGACAGCCCAAATCCACTACGAGGCTTTCCGCTCCAAGCAGCTCCTTGCGCTCAAGGAGGGCGTCAACCAGCGTCCACCCACTGGACAGTAAAGAGAGAAAAGCTGTTACTTCTCTCATCCACTCTTCAGTGTACCCTGTACGCATATCTCTATGTAGACTATTGTGTGGCGCTGATTCCTCACTCTGGAAGATTCTAAAAATGATACCCCCCTCACGACGATAACCCGCGTCGTGCTTCTTGTGAGTGGAAGGTGTGGAGGAGATCCGGATGGTCTAGGAAGAAAGGCTGTTCGGAGCAGCCACTGGACGCTTGAACGATCTTAACTTTAGTCACTCTCTTCATTAGGATTTCTGTTTCTCCATGTTTCTATTGAATCCTTCCTACTAGCCAGATCCTGTCCTGTTTTGTTCTTATACCGATGAATATCTGTAGTCGGCCTTGTGCGCACGTCATATTTTAAGTCTCTTTGGTTCTGAATCCGTTGTTCGTGCGTCAGGTAAATTTTCTCTGCATTGTTACCTTCGTGGATAGTGAGCATGATTGTAGGTAGTGAGTGAAATGCAATGAGGGAAAGTAGCAGAAATTTCATAGACAAATCTGAACCACACACCGATAACGAGAATGTCCGATATCATAAATAATTTATACAGTAAGCACTGCATGACCGTCCACTGGACCAGGAGAATACCCTGGAGGCGGCTCATCACTAAGTCCCTGTGCCCACGCAGAGTTCTGCTGATCCTGCAAATACGCAATATGCTCCGACATAGCCTGTATCTGCGCCTTCAGCTGCGAAACATCTTCCTTACCATACGGCGACCGTGGCGACCTCACAGGTCCACTACTCCTTGTCGCACTCAACGGTGCCCGACTCTGACCGGAAGTCGGGCTCATCATCATCGACATACCATCACGGCCAGTGTTCCGCTCTTCAGCTTCGATCTGCAGATCCTTGATCTCATCACCAATCTGCTGCATCTGTCTTTCGAGCTCTTGTTGTCTTTGGCGGCGAATAGCGGCTTTGGAGTCGGAGGAGGGTAAGAGGTTGATGGTTGTAGAAGTATGTGGTACGGCTTCTGTCGTGCCAGTCGCGGATCTTTTTAACAAGGCAGTAGATGTACGGAACGTGGATGGAGGACTGAAGGAGTTGTCTGGTAACGTATGTGCATCAGACATTGGTGCAGGAGGTAGGATAAATGGGTCGATCTCGCTTTGCAGAACGGTGTTGGGATCATCGTGATGGTATTCGTCGGCTTTCTTTTTCTTGCGCCGCAGGCAGAAGAACCATACAGCGCATATGATGGCTACGACAGCCACCCCTCCGATGACTCCTCCAGCGATAGCACCCACAGAAACACTTTTAGAGTCTGACTGCAACGAAGTGGAAGCGCCTGTAGTACTTGATGATGTGGCAGAGGATGATGAAGACGTTGACGACGTTGCCGTACTTGGGTTTTGAAACCTGCGGATAGTATGTATGTCAATTCTTTGATTCGAGAAGGTCCACAAAGATCCAACCCACGTGTATAATGCATAGTCAAAATTGAGATAATAATTACTGTTGAGACCGGAGGTACTGATGACCATCTGATGAGTGACATTTTTCAAGCTGGTCTTGGAGAATGCCAAAGCGCTATCGTTGAAGTAAAAGTCCGGAGCAGAGGAGCTGGAGTCGGGTGAATGGGTGAAAGTGCTGACTAGATTACCGTCAAGTGTGAAATTGGCAGCAGTTGATGCACTGATGCCTGGATCAGGGTGGTTTGCGAGAATGAAATATACATATATGGCAGTACCTGTGGTTCATTAAGCTCTAGAATGAGACGAAAGTCACTGGAAGCCCTCACCAGTAAAAGCAAAGGATATGGAGATATTTTTTAGATCAGGATTATAAGTTGCGGCGGTGTAGGTGCCATCGAACGCGTTTGATGTAGGAGGTACAAGGGCACAATCTGCGAATACATATTAGTCCGGATCCCTGTAAGAGAAATCGTCAGAGATACCGCACCTAAACAAGTGTTATCCTCCCAAACACCTAGAGTATCAGGCAGATACGTTGGCCTGTCTCCAGTCACAGAATCACCCAATGTGTCATCGATAGAGCGGTTGACTCCGATTGAAGATACCAGCGTAACCTGACGGAGAAATGCGTAGAGGAAAAGTAAACCGGACAAGGTGGGTCGTCGTCGTATCATAACATCGGGCATAGGACAAATTCGTGATTGAAACAAGAAAGTCTGGTAGTGGATGAGAAGAAACTTGGATAGCAACTGTGGCGGCCAACAAGTTAACAAGCCCCCAAGTTCACAGCCTGCCCATGGCCGACGGGCTACCCATTTGATAGTATGTATTCACTACCACAGACAGGTGTCGAGACCCGAATCAATCCAGTCTCCTGAGCTAGGCGTGATCATAAGTAAAAAGATTCTGAAAATGCGGTTTTCTCGACCAAAAGTCGGATTATCGGAATGCTTCTGGATTCAATCTGGATTCAATCCAAGTCAATTTCTCTTGTTTCCGGGGCATCCCGCTGTTCATATTCTTTACCGATGTATCCCGAAGATTGAATATCATATATACTAATAGCATATAGAATATATTAGCGAGCAGCTGCAAACCACAGAGCAATGGACAATACGATATGGATATCGGGCTTTCGAACAGACTCCTCTACATGCATCACTTTCGCTTATTCAGTGCCCTTCGTATACTCCCAACACCATCATACTCCCAACATCCCTCGGTTACAGTGTTGCTTGCTGCTGGAAAATCCAAGGTCAATAGATGAATTCATAAAAGTGCTCAATAATCACCTAAGCCCATGCCGCACTAAGTACAAACCACATTGGAAGCCCGGGAGATAGAGAAAGTTTAGATAAATAAAGTCACTCACTCATACATGACAATGCTGGCTGGCCATGTCGCTTCAGTGACAATGGAAGGGAAATGATAAGCTTGAAGAAAGCTTGAAGTGCTTGAACTTGCATTGTTTGCAGAGGCTTGATGTTGGACTCATCTGAAATCATTTCGGATATCATTTGAGGGGCAATACATATACATACTTGATAAAGATGAAGAAGTTTTCAAACAATGCTCAATGATATGAACAGATGAAATTATACAACTTGAAGGAGAAGAACAATGTGTCGGACATCAGAGAGCCTGTAAAAGCGCTCAAGTGTTCGTCCGTGGCGCCGGCAGCGTATCTTCCAGCGCTCACTCACCATCCTCTGGCATCGTTGAACGTTGTCGTGCTCCAAAATTATCTGTCGCCTTTGACGACTCGGAACTCCTTCGTCTCTATAACTACTGTAAATAAGGTAAGCCTGAAATTGAAGACCAAGCTCTCCTTCAGTCGATTTTCATAGCAAAAGTCTTTCGAAATTCATGGTGCGCAACTCGCATAACATCTATTCCCATAATCATTTTCTGCACCTCCGCATCCAAGTACTTATCTGGACTTGGGCCTTCTTTGACCTTCAATGCCGCAAACTGTTTATCCCTTTCTTCCTTCGCTGCTCCTTCTCCTAAATGAAGTGTTTTGCATGATGCTGCGGCTAAATCCACCAATGTCTCGGCACGTTCCTTGCGCACAATCTCGTACACTCGTAGTGCCTTGTTAATTGAGTGTGGGTTCCGGTCTGGCAGCATGGACAAGACGACTGCCAGAACACCTGCATCTTCAATAGCCTGGGCAGCTCCTTGAGCTGTTTCAGGTTAGCCTTGCACTTCCTCCTTAGTAGTTGTACTTGCCTAAGTGAGGGAGTGTGGGATGACAAGCATCCCCTACCAGCGCAACGCTTCCTCTGACCCATGTCGGTAGTGGGCTATGGATGCGAAGCTTCCACTCACAAACTTCTCCGTCTGGAACAAGGTTCAACATGCGCTGTACAAGAGGACAAAAATCCTTGAAGCTATCAAGCATATCGCTCTTCGAACCGCGTGTCGTGTACGTTGCGGAGGGCGCCGAAGCAAAATGGACATCCGGCTGTGCGGAAGAGATGTTGTAAATGTTTTTATCACTGATTGGGTATGCAATTATGTGCCTTCGTTCACCAATCCAGCGTGTCACTTGGTCAGCTTCTAGGAGCTCGAGCATTTCAGGATCGGACGCCATTTGTTCTCTCGTTAGCATGATGCGGTATGCGGATTGGCCGGAGTCAGTGACTTCTGCATCAACATTCAGTTCTTTCAAGATTTGGGAACGAACGGATGACTTGATTCCATCGGCTGCAAGGACAACGTCCGCATAGACATTGTATGGTTCGCCATCTCGAGGCGTTACAGTGATTCTAGGTTTCGGTTCCCAGGTCTTGACGGTGCAGGAGGAGTTGAAATGAAAGCTTATGGCCTTCTCTTCCTTGCAAGCATCGTACATTCCTCCTGCTAGCGAGGATCTATGATCAACCATGTGAGGTGTCCCGTATTTTTTTCTGACATAGGAAAAGTCCACACGGCCTAGTTCCTCATTATCCTTGTGCTCTGCCAATTGATTTCTCAATCGTCCGTCATAAATCAAGACACTGTTGTGAAACTCACGTCGAATGCTCGCAACTTTGACTTCGGTAGCCTCCTTCGTTATTGTTTCCCAGCACCCTAACCGTTCAAGTATCCTGCCCATATTCGGTGCAAGCTGGATTCCTGCTCCCACGAAACCAAAGTTCGATGCTGCCTCGAAGACATCGATTCGCTCTATCCCGTACTTGGCCAAAGCCAGTGCGCAAGCAAGTCCTCCCATACCAGCTCCGATAATCGCCACATGAAAACTTTCTCCTTCGTTCATTTTGGCACTGAGGAACAGTCGTAGTCGTGGGATGAATGCGTTACAGAGGACCCGGAGCTGGCTCGGATCGTAGCGCCTATCCTAAGCAGAGTGGTCATTTTATGGTGTTCTCGTGGGGACTGCGTTATTACTAAACCCGAATTCAATTCAAATTTGATTGTGGATCTCGAAATAACGCCAATCAGATTCAAAGAATAGTAGCACCGAATTTTTCTCTTAGTTGAACATGGTTCAATTATTGGCGAGCAGAGCAGCGCCGATTTCATAACCAGTCTTGGGCAGAATCGATTTCGGACGATGGCTTGAACTTGAAGGTCTACGTCGTCAGAGTATATCTGTGGTGCAAGTCTTCAGAACTACTGGCCAGAACAAACCCAAACATCGTCAGAATGTGGAATTCTAAGACGTAATTCACTGTCTATCACTATTCAACATCGAGAAACTGTAGAGTCCAGACTTCGCAGGAGAGAAAAAAAATAACACATACAATACTTACATGATAAATGATTTCAACACAGTTTGTCCCGCCAATCCTCACTGCAAACGGTTGTACTGGCTTACGGCTTTCCCTCAGGCTGACCCTCTTGAGCTTCGTTAAAGGGCTGTTGCTCTTTATTGTCCGGTGCTTTGGAGAGGACCGGCGTAGAAGCTGATGAAATTGATTCTGCAGCAATTGCAGAAACTTCCTGGGTTGAAGGAGCAGCTGACTGTGACTGAGCAGCCAAAGTTATAGTCTCATCGGTAGGAATCTTCTCTATTGGAGACTCTGCTGGTCCCTTCGTGGCCGTTGCGATGCTCTTTCCCTCTTCCAATTCCATTTCCTTCCGAATTTTTTCTGCCAATTTCGCGACCTCCTGCTCAAGCTTTTCATCTTCCATGCGGTTCGGTTTAGATCCCGGTAATGTAGCAGTAGTTGGACCGGCATCAGCAGCAGAGTTATCGGTGCTTCCTGCCGTCTCTTCCCAAAGTTTCATCAATTCCTCTTCCCAACCGAGTTCTTCACAGAGCTCTCTGATTACCTCATCGCATTTGCCCAACAAAACAACGTCATCTGGGCGGGATCCAATGTCACCGACTGAGTCAATGTTGATCAGAACGCGTGGGCAATTGTTTGGGCAAATCATGGCTAACGATGCGAATGGATAAACGGTGAGGGAGGTACCAATGACGATTAATAAGTCAGCGGAGCGAATGATTGATGGGGCTTTGGCGAAGGATCGAGGAAGCTGCACGTATATTTAGGGAACAAGCGCATCCTAATCAGAAAACAGTCCCATACACTCATCATGAGCGAAGCAAGCCGGACTTACGGATTCACCAAAGAAAACAATATCAGGCTTTACTAGTCCCTTGCACCCCTTCTTCTCGCACCTCGGAACCACCTTCCTGTCAGCAAAATTTACGACCATATCTTTGATCTTATCATCGTCAAAGGGCGTTTGGCATTTAATACATCGTTGTGTGGCAAAGCTCCCATGAGCTTCGATGATCTTATCATAAGGGACTCCAGCGCGTCGTTCAAGAGTGTCAATGTTTTGTGTGAAGCACATGCTTAGGAGAGAATGTTCAGAGAGGAGGCGGATGAAAGCATGAGTTAGGGTTGGACGAAATTTTCCCGGGTAAAGTTCGTGTGCAAGGGTGTAGACTAGAAAAAGGCCAAGTAAATATGACTTAAATATGAGAAGTAGGCCTGTACTTACAAGGAACAGGGTTGTTTCGAAAGAAGTTGACCTCGAAAACAGCTTCAGGGTATGGAAGCTTCAGTTTTGCGAGATTAGCCTGTAGAAACAGTAATCCGAACCAAAGTTGGATAAGTAGCGAGTAGAACCTCGAACGGGAATGAAATCCCATACGTATAAGCCTACGAGCAGTTGAGATAGGGATGTAGCACTTGAATTTTGCGAGTGAATTTACCTGTTCCGGGAGATCTAAAGTCAGGAATACCAGCAGCAGTGCTGACACCTTTCACCAAGATCTCTAGTAAGTCACAGAGTTGGATATATATATGTAAGCTTTACCTGCACCGAGCTAGAGTAGAGCGCAGATTTATTAGGACCGATCTCATGCTTCAGTGTAGCTATATACTAGTATGGGCGTACCATAAGAGCAATATTCTTGCATTCCCCACTCTTGATATAGTTCGAGATTGCCTTCAAATCGTTAGACTCAAGTATTCGAGGACCCATGATGGATAGCGGGGTTGAGGATTCGATAACAGACGCCCATAGAAAACGAATTGAGAACGGCTGGATAAGCGCCTTCCAATGCCGCTTCCAATGCTTTGCTCAGGTATCAACGTCCTTCTGACAGGGTCCAGCGTTCAGCCTTTGGACCACGGGCTATTTACACAGAAATTACGCTTTATTCAGCAGCTACGCTCTATGCTCAAGCTCGGCAGTTCAAGTGTATTTTCCTCAACGAGCAAAATTTCGCTGCTTTGCCACAACTTACAAACGGGGGTTAGTATGTGAACTGCCAAGTCTCATCTCAACTTAACGCGCTGACGGAATCAAGCAAAAGGGGACAACTTGAGGAGCTGTAGGTTGAGGTGATAAACGATCGGGAACAAGACACAGCTTTAGCAAAGGAGGTTGGGGGGTGAACAAGTTCATTTGATACGAGACTGACTATGACTCAAGATTCAATGCGCATAGCAATCCCGCTTTCTTAATTGCGAGTTCAAAGTGATCACAGTCAAGACGCGACAGAACTGCATGCAAAGTGATTCTGCACAATTTCATCGGAAACACGTATCGTCACCCCGGTATATCCATAAAGAATCAAATCATCTATCATATAAAGTTATTTGCTTGCTATGTACTTTCGTGCTTTGAGAAACATTTTCTCCTGACGAACACGAAAAGGGTAAGGGGTAGGGTGTTCAACTGCGACGGCTGACTAGGAATCAGCTTTTGGTCAACCTGCCTAAGTTGAATCCTGATTCAAATGTCTCTTGCTCGAGAGAGCCATAAATGCCAGACGTTTTCCTATTCATTTTGCCACTATTTGCTCCAACAATACAATGCCTTTCGGATCTCGTCATTTTAGCAGTCCTTTTCATCATCTAAAGTCCTCGAGACACTCTAAAGAGCTCAAACAGGCCGACATCACTCGACTCATGGATCCATCGTATTGCCTCCCCCACCACCATTTATCCCAACCAGTTACAACACATGTCGACTCCAAAGGGCAGATGCACGACCCAGATTTTCGATGTTTCCCTGTTTTCTCTACAGGAAGAAGTAGACGTCGCAGAAGTCCTTTTGCGAGCTCTAGATCGCCCTGGGACGAGGATGTCGATGAAGCCGACGAAGAAGACGAAGAAGGCGAAGAGATGCCTACACAACGGCATAATCGTCGTCAGAGCCCACGGCTTTCACGTCAACATGATTCTGCTTCCACTTCCGTCGATTATTCTTATCATCATGTCAACTCTTATGACTTTCCCTCTTCCTCCTCCTCATCCCTCTCATCAGATTCGTCATCCATATCATCGTTTACCGATAAGATTCATCGATATAACCCCGTAGCAAAAATATGGTCATTCGATTTTGTGGATTGGTATTACCATTACGATCCAGATTACGCTTACGAGGAACCCATAGCGATTCAAATGAACGAGGAATACATTTCAGAATCCGACCTTGCAGAGAATATACGGGCCAAACAAGCTACGCCCCTCAACTACTGCCACACGATGAAGCAGCGATGGATGAAGAGCAGGTTTGGAGATGCTTTCAAGAGAAAGCACTCAAATTTATCAACCGTCACCTACCCCTGACATCCATTACTTCTACATCCTTTTCCTAGTCATTCAATACCTTTCCATTGCGTTTTCCATGATTTCCTTTCACATTTTTCGTTCACTGCAAATGACAATGTCGCACTTTGAACCAACTCAAATACCATGTACCAATCGCTTGAAATTGTATTCTTACTTGTATTATTATTGCCTGATCATTATGACCTCTAAAAGCCGATTCGCGGGAGTCAATGTTTGAATCCTTAGCAGCAGCATGACTTGCAATTTTTTATGTGTAAACTCCATTTCTTATCACGTTAAACCTCTTGGAAATTTCCCTAATCCAAGCAATGACATATGTATGCCAGAATTTGTTAGTTTGTCATGAGTGAAGAATGAGCGGATTAGATAGGACAAGATGCGAGACTCCTCTCGAGTCGTATATCTCAATATAATTAATAAGATATAAATATATTCTTTTGGGTTTTGGCTGGAGCTTGGCTCCGCGCCTCCTCCACATTCTTGCTGGATTATTGTCCCCAATCTCTGGGACCTCATTCAATATCAATAGAGAGAAGCTCTGTTGAGCTTAGAATCTATCATTCAAGTCAGCACCTCTTACAGCGAAACGCGACTTTTTGCAAGGTAGAGCTTGAACTGAAGATTACTACTCTGTGTTTTATGCAGAGGTCTTGACAAATGAATTCTAATCACGGCAACAGCGGAGTACTGTTAAGACTTGTTAAGAGGAAGATGATATCAAATTCGCATTCATGGACCCGTCATGCCATGTAGTGGTTCACTTTCACTAAGCTCAACCTCGATATGGCTGCATATTCAAAGGGTGATACTTCAGACTCATTAGGAACTTGCAGTTGATTTAAACAGTACGTACGGTTGATGCGATTTGGATCATCACGGCTTGTCTTCAATACCCAGAGTGACCAGAGGTCTGTAAGTCCAGCACCATGGCGTGCAGCAGGAGTGAGTGTACTATGATTCAAAAGAGATTTTTCCGTGAGTTGAAACAATTGCGTGTAACTAGTGCACTTTGTCAAGAATAGAGGCCCGACGGTTGTTCCGGTCGCTGTCATGAAGTGAGCCGCCCCTATTATTTTCCTTTTCTTTACAATACATCATTCCATCACTGTTACCTATCATAATCGATCCGGAACCTTCCAGTCCATTCCGTTCCATTCCTCGTTCCTGAACTATACAGTATGACATCATGGTTCCCGTACCTTACCTTTGTATATATAAGCCAGCCCCCCACAACCTGATCCCTTATCTTGACCTCTTTGTCGTTGGGATCAGGTATGTCTTTACTTACTTCTCAGTATTTATTATGAATATAACTTTGTCGTTGGGATCAGTATCCGTCCGCTTCCGCTCAGTCTTGCCGCCATCGTCACCTCTTTGTGACATTAGGTCAAAATCCTTTACTGCACTGATAACCTACTGATTGGGTTATCCTTGCAGGATCTGCTTCCACCACGTCTACCAGCACAGCCATACCAAGCCCACCCGCTCAACCCGTTGACTGCTCTGCCTACCCGCACGCCTTTGACACCAAAGACCGAACTCACATCCACCACCCCCCGGACCAGAATTGGGCCGATTGTAGCTCCCAACCTTGCCCTCACGCCGTTGCTAATTCCATTATCACTGAAGACTTCTTCAGTGACGGGACACGAATCACACCTATTATTGCCCCTACCCCTAGTCCAGTCAACCCCCCACCAGCCATGTCCAACCCTACCACAGTCAACGCCAATCAACTCATGGCTCAGCTCATTGAACAGGTGGCTCAACTCACAGCTAACCTACAGAAGGCCACAGCCAAATCAAGCATGAACAAACCGGAGCTCTTCAAGGGCACCAGTAGTGCGGAAGCACGTCGGTTCATCGCCCAGATCCAGAGCTGGGCGATGGAACAAACGGACTTGAGTGGCAAGGAAGATAAGCTGATAAAGGCAGCCCTAGGATTCTTCTCAGGAAACGCGGCGGACTGGGCCACCCCATACCTCTTGGAATTCAGTCATGGAAGGACACCATTCAACGGACGCTGGGAAGACTTTGTGCGAGCCTTCTCACTTCGATTTGAATCGATCAATGCAGGTATGGAGGCCCGGAATGCGATCCAACATCTCAAACAGGGAAAAGGCCAGACGGTAGCGGAATTCGCACAAAAGTTCAAGGACATCGGTGATCGAACTGGACTCTCGGACATCGACCTACGCGAGCGATTCCATAGTGGCCTTAACCCCGAGATCCGACAAAATCTCATCGTGGTCAACATTGCCCAGGGGATAGCCCCCACTCTAGAGGAGGCAATCCGACGGGCAGTCTCGGTGGATGTGTTCATGCATGATCCTACCATGACAGGCCGTAATCTAGGCACCTCTCACACTCCCTCTCCTCCTTCCAACTCTTACGCCATGGACGTTGATGCCACGCACACCAGCGGGAATAGTAGGGAGAGTTTCGTGGCACAGATGAGAGGCAGATGCTACGGCTGTGGTGCACAGAACCACGAAAAGAAGAACTGCTCGTACAAGGACACAGTATGCCGCTACTGTGGCCGACGAGGTCACCTAGAATCGGTCTGCCAAGACAAGTTCATGGGGTTGGAGCGAGGCCGGGGTAAGCGTCAACAACCCCGTCGACAACAAGTCTCTGCCTCGTCCTCGATGCCCTTTACCCTGTTCCCAAATGAATCAGTCCAAATTGCAGCCTCTGCTCCCGCTCCCGTTTCCGCTCCTGCCCCCGCCCCACCAGCTCCGCTCACCCCCGATCTCTCTGTCCAGATCGCTCAACTGCAGGAACTCCTGAACAGAGCTAATGCCATGGCCCCAGCATCTGGATCTCAGGAGGGTTTTTGAAGCGGGTGCCCGTCTCGGCCGCACCGAGAGCACCCGTTAACCAATTTGCTATACATTCTACTTCCGCATATGATTCTGTCCCCTCGTGTAAAATATCTACCGTTTTGGAATTGAATTCCAGTTCATCCCACTTCCAAATCAATGCGAAATTAAGAGGGAGGAATCATAGTATAGCAACTGCGGCCATGGTCGATTCCGGAGCCACTGCTCTGTTTTTGAACCAAGAGTTCGTCACCCGTCACCATGTAAAGACCTTTCCACTCAAGAGGCCAATCGGGGTCTTCAACATCGATGGTTCCGCCAACCGGGCAGGGCAGATTACGCACTTCGCACGTTTAGCCCTAACTGTCGATGGTCAGGAACGCTGGACAGACCTACTTGTCACTAACCTGGGAAGCGAGGACCTCATCCTAGGACTCCCTTGGTTACGGAAGGCTAACCCAGACATTGACTGGGAGAAAGGACGACTCTCGGTCAAACCGCAGCAGTCAACGACGGATGAGGAGGATGAGGAAGAAAACATTCGGATGACGGAAACCCCGGAACCCGTGTCAAGTACAATCGACCAAGAGGAGGAGGAGTCACCTATTCACCGAATTCGAGCCAACCGGCGGACCCGACATGCATGGGTGAGATCAGGCATTCTACAGGAACAGACAGAGGAGGTCTGGTGCGCCGCTGGGTTCATGTTAAGACCGTGCCGGTGAGGTTCCGTAAGGTCTTAGGTAAAAGGAGTTGAGTATGAATGAGCTCGACGAGTTCGGTCTCGATCGAGATAGTGAACGACGATCTATGATCGTTAGTCAATGTACGGAAGAGTGAACTAGAACCTTAGCACCACTATCGGTAGTGCCCTCGCCCTGTCGCGTGGTTCCGTGAATGTTCGAGATGATGAGAAGAGATTAAGAGTATAGAAGACGTCCGGAGATCGTTCGGTTATAATGCGAACGATGATGAAGAAGGATAATGATCCGGACGGAGTTCAGCAACGATCTAAGTTGATATTTAAACTGGAGAACTATCTACAAGATGCTACAGTATTTATACCTTGTAATCTAATTGTTAAAACTATAACAATAAGAGTACTAATTAGACTGATAAGAATCCAGATAGCTACCAGTAATAGAAATAAAAGATAATTAAAGAACAATAGTGTGAGAATCACTCGTATCCGATAGTCCGAATACTTCGTGAGGTTCGATCGCAGATCGGAGAGAAATAAAAAGTACTAAGTCAAAACATCGAAGATCGAAGGACCGATCGACGATCGAAGGCTCGGAAGCATACCTATAACAGTATCCCCCTGTTAAGGCTTTCGCCCTCGAAAGCCTAGTACGAAGTGTATGAAGTAAAATGATAAACAACCCAATCGATGGATCGTACTAGCGATCGAAAAAGAACGTACGGAAAAGTGATCGAACAAATCACGTGACTGATTATGAAATCAGTGTTGAAAACTTTCTAAGTCGTCTATTCTCTCTCTACTTCTTCCACTATGTCTCCTACCCCTTCCAGAACCAACTCACCATCCGACGACGAAGACAGGGAAGAGGAGATTCGTCTCCAGAAGATGAAGGAAGAACGGGCGCAACGAGAGGCTGAGATGAGAGCCAGGGAGGAGGAAGAAGCCGCGGCCGAGGCTCGATTGGCCGAAAATCGACGGAAGAGAGAAGAGAAGAAGAAACGGGAAGCGGAAGAGAAGAAAAAGAAAGAAGCAGAAGAAAAGAAGAGAATCGAGGAAGAAGAAGCGCGAGTTCGCGAGGAAGAACAGAAGAGAAAGGAAGAAGAAATAGCGAGGGAAAAGAAAGAGAAGGAGGATAAAGATCGAAGAGAGATGGAGGAGAAGGATAGGGTAGAAAGCGAGTTGAGGAGGAACGCGGAAAATCGTGCGAAGTCGATCGGGGCACTCGTTCGGGATTCAATCGCGAGAAAACAGGAGAAAGAGAAGGAGATTCAGTCGTCCTGCGACGATTCTGTCCTTGTGGTAGGGAAGAAGAGAAAAAGGACAGCGATGATAGTGAGTGCTTTCAACTTTCCTCAACTACTTCTCATTCTTTCTTTTTTCTCCTAGGCATCTTCTGCCGGAGATCCGGACGATAGCAGCGATGGCTTCGAACCAGAAGGAAACGACGACGACGACGATGATGATTCTTCAAGTCCCCCTCCATCCCCTCGAAAATCGCCTCGAAAATCTCCGAAGTGCGATCGTTGCACTACGAAGGGAATCGCTTGCAACCTGATCGGTGAAGGTTCTGCCTCTTGCATCGCCTGCAGGAAGGCAAAGGTCAAGTGTTCGTTGGTCGGTAACGAACGAATCATCCGAAGAAGCAAAAGGGTGAAAAGAGAAGAGTCGAAGAGAGAGGAGTCTCCGGTTGCGTCCTCGAGCAATCAGAGAATCGAAGTACTCGAGGCGCAAAACCGAGCATTCGAAGGAGAAATTCGAATGCTCGCTCATCGATTGTTTGTGATGGAGGATGTGGTTCGACTCCTCGCACAATCTCTTCATACCAAGGCCGCAGTCCCGGAAGAAAATTCCGAAGAGTCTGAAGAGGATCGAGAGAAGAGAACTGGAGACAAGAAAGGAAAGGGCCGACAAGAGTAAGCGACCGTGGTTTCATTCATCTCCTTCGATATTTTGGACTTCGTATAAAATTTTGTATGTTCGTATATCGCCCGCAACCCAATCGAGGGTTTTCTTCAAATTGGATGATCTTTGTAAATAATTTGTAGAGTGAAATAAGAAAGAAAAATCGATCGTAATCCGATCGAAAGGACTTGTAAAAATTTGAGTTTAAATAGGACTGAGCTGTCCGAAGAATTTCGATCGATATCGATCTCTCGGAGAGGATCAACGCTCAATAAGCTATCATGGCATTGATCCTTCCGGTCGATCTCAACCGGTCAGAAAGGAAAGAAAATAAAAGAAGTAAAAGATAAGTAAAAGCGTACGAATGATTATTCGATAAGTTCCGGTAAAGGTCCGGGTTTGAGCGGGTAACGTTTGTGGAATTCTTCGAGTAGTTCTTCTGCGTGCATTTCATCGGCTCCAATCCACGAAAATTCTTCGTCAGTACCTTCGTATCCTTTCCAACGGATAAAGTATCGCAATGGGCATCGACGGAATCGACGATCCATTTTCGAATCTAAAATTTCAGCAACTTCAAACTCCTGCTCACCGTCGACTTCGATCGGAGGTGGCGGAGCTTGATTTCGATTCGGAATGGGATTAGGAGTGTATGGTTCCAATTGCGAGACGTGAAAGACTGGATGGATCCGGGAAAGATAATCGGGTAATTGTATCTTGTAGGCGAGTGTTCCGATGCGTTCGATGACCTTGAATGGTCCAAGATACTTTTCCGAGAATTTCGGGGTTGGTCGAGTAGTTCGAATATGCTTGGCTAAAACAAAGACTTCAGAACCGATTTGGAATTCGGGCGCGGAGATTCGCGATCGATCGGCTTGGTCTTTGTATTTCTTCTGAGCGTTAGTGATTTCGTCGCGGAGGAACGAATGAACTTCGTCAAGATTGGCGACGAAGTCCTGAGCTCGATCGGAACGGATATCGATTTCTGGACGAATCGATATGTTGGGATGATAGCCTTTATTTGCGAAGAAAGGAGTGATTCCGGTTGAAGCGTTCGGAGCGTTATTGTAGGCGAACTCAGCCATCGGAAGAAGGCCGGACCAGTTGTCCTGTTGGTAATTGCAGTAAATGCGAATGTATTGTTCCAGGGTCTGGTTGACTCGTTCGGTTTGTCCGTCAGCTTCGAGATGATAACCGGAGGTATAGTGAAGTTCCATATTAAGAGATTGCCCGAGTGCTCGAAAGAACGCGGAGATGAACTCGGAACCTCGATCGGAGGTTACATGGTTCGGAACTCCGTGTTTGGAGAAAACATGAATGACGAATAATTCAGCTAATTGCTCGGAAGTAATCGAAGTATGACACTTAATGAAAATCGATTGTTTGGATGCTCGATCCACGATAACGAGGATAGAATTGAATCCGTCTGACATCGGAAGTTCTTCGATGAAATCCATTGAAATTGAATCCCAAGGTCGTGAGGGAACCGGAAGTGGTTTGAGTAATCCGTATGGTCGATGGCGACGTGATTTGTTCCTACCACAAGTGGTGCAAGAGGAAACGTAATCTCGTACGAAATCTCGAATCTTCGGCCAGGTATACTGTCGTCGAATAGACTCGAGTGTTCGATTCTGACCGAAGTGACCTGAGAGTGGGTGATCATGGAAGTATCGTAAGACTTGGAGTCGTAAGTCCGAATGGTTCGGAACATAAATCCGATTGTCGAGGCGTAGTAATCCATCTTCGTCGATAGTCCATCGAGGTTTGGTACTGTCTTGAGCAAGGGTGAGCCCAAGTGCTGATTCCGGATCGATCGAAAGTGAGTTGCGGATTGCTTCATGTAAAGCGTTGATATCCATAACGATCGATGCTCGAAGTACCGGTCCCTCTAGGAAGGTAGCTCGAAGTGAAGTGGTGAACTGTTCGTTAGTGAAGATAGGACGGAAATTCTGTGGATTAACTTGGGCGTAACCGATATCCCCCTCTTTTGGGTAGACGTCCCACCGTCTAGTGATAGAGTCGGGTTTTTCGCCAAGTTTTCCGGGTCGAAAGCGAATGATCATGTTGAATTGGTGAAGGTACTCGGACCATCGAACCTGCCTTCGAGTCAGAATTTTAGTAGTGGAGAAGTACTCAAGGTTCTTATGATCGGTGACCACATCGATCGGGTCTCCGGAACCTTCGAGATAATGTCTCCAGGCTTTGAAAGCTTCGAAAATTGCAAGTAATTCCTTGTCGTGGACGTCGTAGTTGACTTCAGCTGAATTGAGAGTGCGGGAAAGGAAGGCGACTGGGTGAATTTCCCCGTCGTCGAGCATGATCGAGGCGATCGCGTAGTCCGAAGCGTCGGTCTCGATGATCAGAGCTCGATTAGGTTCCCAATGAGCAAGGATGGGTGCATGAGTAAATGCGTACTTGAGTTTTTCGAAAGCCTTCTGGCATTCAGTTGTCCATAACCAGTCCACCGTTTTTCGAGTGAGTCGAGTGAGCGGAATGACAATATCGCTGTAATTATAAATAAATCGTCGATAGAAATTAGAGAATCCGAGAAACGATTGTATATCCTTGACTTTCCGTGGTACAGGCCACTCGATGATGACCTTGATTTTGTCTTCTGCCATGGTGAGACCAGCGGGCGAAAGAATGTATCCGAGATACTCTACCGTGTCGACTTCGAAGAAGCATTTGTCTGTCGTGACAACCAAGTACTTACATCATTTTCTTTCTTTCATTTTCACATGCTCTAGTAACCACATGACCGTGTTCATTACTCATCGTTCATCTGACCACTCACTCTCGCGCTGTCATTAGTTTATTGCTCTTTTCTTACTTCTCATTCGTTCTTCACTATTCCACTCTCGCGCTCTTGTTCTTTGTTCCTTGTTCTTTTACCCTTGTCCCTTTACCTCGGTTCCTATTGTTTCAGACTCGTATATATAGTACAGTAGACAGCTACCAGTTCCCTATCTCGACCTCTTGGTCTTTGGGAACTAGGTTCGTGTTTGTATCTTCGTTTACACTCAATATTGACTTGGTCTTTGGGAACTAGCTTGCCTTATCTGACCCTTGTGATTGGCCCTTCGTGCTATCACAGTCGCTGAGATCATTTATTCCTTTAGCCTTTGTGTGTTGAGCGTTACTCACACTCAGGTTTGTGCTCGTGCTTGTGCCGTTGATCGCTTCCCTTCGTCGCTTCCGCCTACGTCGCGACATTAGGTCGAGATCTATTACTCGTACCATCAGCTCTATCACTGATCTTACGAGGAGTGGAAATCGGGACCCACCGATTCTCCACCTGATACTGCCACCACGCCAACTTTCGGAGTTAACTCTGACTGTTCGGACAACTACCACGCCTTCGATACTGTAGAACATTGTGACGTTCACTGGTCAACCGAAGACGAAGATAACAGACACTGGGAACCTTGCGACGAAAATCCTTGCCCCAATCGATACTTACTCACAGTCAGCCAAGACTACGATCCAACTGGTCGTCACATCCACATCTCACGACCCGCCTCTCCAGTAGTACCTGAACCTACTGCAGCCTTCCTTAGAGTAGGACGATCTTCGAATCCTAGCTCCCGTGCTTCTCCCGCATTAGTACCCACCACTATCGCGGCACTTTCATCCGAATCCGAATCGGAACCCGAACCAATACTTGAATCAGAATCAGAAATCGAACTTGACCCCACTTCCGAAATGTCACAAAACTTCTCCCTCCAAGATCTAGGAAATCTGATTGGACAACTTGCTCGTCAGCAGTCAGAGCTCCAGACAGTAGTATCTAGCATGGTGGGTAACATCAGCACTAACAAAGGGATTAGCAAACCGCAACCCTACGATGGAAAAAGAAGTGATGATGCTCGTCGCTTCATAGCTGCATTTGAGCTATGGGCCAATGGGGTACAAACACTGCGCACAAATGAAGGGGAACGCATCAAATCTGCGATTTCGTTCCTTGAAGGTGATGCGGCAATCTGGGCTACCCCAGTTTCCGAAAACATCAGCCAGGTAGCCAGTGGTGCCGTCGACACTCTTGTCTACCCCACCTGGCAGGTGTTCAAGGATGCCTTCAAAGCCCGTTTCGAGACAGTAAACCCGGTGGTAGATGCCAAGGATGCCTTAAAAACCCTATTCCAAGGAAAGACCACCGTAGCCGCTTATGCCGCGTCCTTTAAACAGTACTCTAGTCGTACGGGATATTCCGATCCAGATCTTCGAGATCGATTCTATCAACACCTGGCAGCACGCATCAAGGATGGGCTTGTCAACTCAGCAGCGGATACAGACACACTGGATAAATTGATCAAAGAATCCATCCGGATCGATAACAGACAAATCGAGCGTGCGCGAGAGAAGGGGCAAACCCTGGTAAACTACTCCTCCACCCACAATACAGGGTCCTTCCACCCTACTCCCTTTACCCCGGCCCGAGATCCATTTGCCATGGACGTGGATGCCACTAACACGGGTCGATCGGCGGAGGAGTATCGAAGGTTCATGACAGGGAAATGCTATGGATGCGGATCCAAGAACCATCGAAAAGCGGATGGACACCATGAACGGGACATCTGTAGCCACTGTGGACTCACAGGACACATAGCTGCAGTCTGTCGAAGGAAGTTCATGGGTCTCTCTAGACCGAATACGGTTCGTACTGCTGCTTCCACCTCCATAATTGCCGAACCCGCCACCTCTATCGCTGCTACACCTGCCCCACTGCCTGACTTTTCCTCGATTCTACAACAGTTAACGGACAACCAGAAAGCGTTGGCGGACCAAATCTCAGAGCTCCGGCAGAATTTTTAAAGTGGGAACCTGACTCGGCTGCTGCCGGGTTCCCCAAACTGTACTCTATTTATGATTCTATCTCCTCATGTATCCTCGGTTCCACTCAATTCAGCGATGTTTCCCATTTTCGCGTACCAATTAAGCTACAAGGTAGATTCAAGAGTACAAGCAACGCAGCGATGATAGACTCTGGAGCCACAGGTCTATTCCTCCACCAACGTTTCGTGGATAGACACCACATCCACACTCGCCTCCTCCCTCACCCGATCACGCTTTATAACATCGATGGAACCCTCAATAACGCCGGTAAAATCACACACTCTGCACGACTCCTCTCCACGGTAGACAAAAATCAACCTCAACTTCTTGAATATCTGGTCACCAACCTGGGGTCTGAAGATATTATCCTAGGACTTCCCTGGCTTCGGAAGGTCAACCCTGATATAGACTGGAGGAAAGGACGGCTGACGCCACTAACCACCAAACCGCCGACCATGACTATTGAGGAGATCCCCGAATTAAAGGAAAGTAACATCGGAGGAACAACAGAGGGACTTCTGGAGATCAACCCGCAACACGTTCCTCTGCCACCATCACCTACAGACGAGCTCGAGGAACCGGTGGAAACTCCTGAATATGAGGAGGGCACACCCTTGTATCGACTGGTTGGTAATCGGAAGAGGAGGAGGGCATTGTTACGTGCAGGTATTATTGGTCACACGTCGGAAGAACTTTGGTGCGCAGCTGGATATACTTACTCTCAACAACTGGCCGAAGCAGCGAATAAGGATAAACCGCAAAAGACTTTTGAGGAAATGGTACCCCCTATCTATCAGAAACATGCTAAAGTCTTTTCAGAAAAGGAATCCGAATGCTTACCAGAACACAAGCCCTGGGACCATGCTATTGACTTGAAACCCGATGCACCGGAAACCTTGCGCACCAAAATTTATCCGATGTCGCCCAATGAACAGGAGGAACTAGACCGATTCTTGGAAGAAAACCTACGGAAGGGGTATATCCGTCCCTCCAAATCTCCGCTAGCATCTCCGGTCTTCTTCGTCAAAAAGAAGGACGGGAAACTTCGCTTCGTACAGGACTACCGACGGTTGAATGAATACACTATCAAAAACCGATACCCCCTCCCTCTAGTCACTGACATCATCAGCCGCTTACGAAAATCAAGGATATTTACCAAGTTCGACGTACGCTGGGGATACAACAATGTGCGGGTGAAGGAAGGACATGAGTGGAAGGGAGCGTTTGCAACTAACCGAGGACTCTTCGAACCCCTGGTCATGTTCTTTGGCCTGACAAATTCGCCCGCTACGTTTCAAGCCCTCATGAACTCAATTTTCGCTGATTTGATTGCCTCAGGAAAGGTGGCTGTATATCTAGATGATATTCTCATCTTCACCGAAACCCTAGAAGAACACAGAACCGTAGTTCACGAAGTCCTCACCCGCCTGGCTCAACATGACCTCTATTTACGACCCGAAAAATGCGAGTTCGAACAAACGTCCATTGAATACCTGGGACTTGTCATCAGTGAAGGGGAGGTACGGATGGACCCAGTAAAGATTGAAGCGGTGAAAAACTGGCCAGTCCCTACTTCACTCCGCGATCTTCGAGGTTTCTTGGGCTTTGCTAACTTCTATCGACGGTTCATTGAAGGATTTGCGAAGAAAGCGCGACCACTTAACGACCTTACACGGAAAGACATCAAATGGCAATGGGGAACGGCACAGCAGGAAGCATTCGAATCATTAAGGGACTCCTTCACCTCAGCCCCGATTCTGGTCTTATGGGACCCAGGAAAGCCGACGCGGATTGAAGTAGATGCCTCGGGATTCGCTTCAGGGGGTACACTGCTGCAACTACAGGATGATGGACTTTGGCACCCGGTCGCATTCCGATCCGCATCCTTGAACCCAGCGGAACGGAACTATGAAATCTACGACAGGGAAATGCTTGCTATCATCGAAGCACTCAAGGATTGGAGGCATTATTTAGAAGGCTCACCCGAACCATTCGAAATCATCACCGACCATCAAAACCTGGAGTTCTGGAGGACAGCACAAGATCTTAGTCGTCGACAAGCAAGATGGTGATATGCTGACTGAGGGCTGAATGCAAACTGAAGATGCTAGAACTCTAACACCAACACACACACACACCAACACTCAAACACAAGTTCTTTAAGGGTGCAAAGAGGATTTATATTTCTAAGTACAATCTTCACAACTCTGTATTTAATGGCTTTGATAGTTTTTCTGACACAAGTTCTATCAAACTTGGGCTTGCAACTGGTTTCTTTGGTCTGACTTGCTTTGAATAACTTTACTAAACTGGACTCTGAATAACTTTACTTTCTTTTCTTTCTTTCTGAGTTATGAGTACAATCTTTCTTTGTTATACAAGCTGTCTGACTTCTGATCTCTGTGCTTTTCCTATTCTGGTGCTGAAACTAAACTTCCCTTTTTGTTGGACTAGCACTCACAACAAAAGTGGGGGGGGAAGCAAGCTTGTCTCTCTTCTTGGATTTGAGCTCTTTTTATGTCTTTGGGAAAGGGTCTGGGCCTTGGGCAGTGCTGGGGGCCTGTGCCTATGCACATGGTTACCACTCCCTTGGTCTGTGACTCCACATGGTGTTCCTGTGCATTCCACATGGTGTTCCTGTGCTTTCCACATGCTGTTCCTGTGCTTTCCACATGCTCCAAGTTCTAGAACATTGTTATAGCAACCATCAGATTTCTGTTATGGAACTTCTCTAATCAGGGTCTGGGCCCTAAGCTTGCTAACTTGTCATCTCGTCATCTGCACAATTTCGGAGTTTTGCTGTTCTACTGCATTGTAAACCAACTGAGTTGACTTATAGAATCCATCATGCATAATAAATCACAGAAGACCTCTTTCTACAAGTGTAGTTGGGCACAAAGAATGGGTTTTAGTACTGCTTCAAGGTAATTATAACTGAGTATCACTACTGAGAACCTTCACAGCTCATCTGTAGTGGCCTTCTGTACAATTCTTGTAGTGTACAATGTACTGTAGACTTGCTAGAAATATCACCTATCCATGCTTGTAGAATCTTAGATATTCCAGGGTTTTATGCACAGACTATTTCTGGGTGTATCAATGGGCCCTCTGGCTTTCCCGATTCGACTTTCGGCTCACACACCGCCCCGGGAAAGCGAACACACAAGCTGATGCTCTCTCACGGATGCCACACCATCAGGTAATCGATGCGGAAGACAACAAGGAGCAAACGGTGCTCCAACCAAAACACTTTATCAATGTGGCGCACATGGTACTATTCCAAAACCCCCTACTTGAACGGATCCGGGAGGTTAGCGAACGGGAGGCAGAGGTATTGGAGGGATTAAAGAGCCTGAAGGGACCACGAGTGCTGACAGGGGGATTGGATGAGTGGAAAGAGGACAATGGTTTGGTGTACTATCGAAACAAGGTATACGTACCACCCAACCCGGAGCTCCGGAAAGCGGTACTGGTACAATGTCACGATTCACCTACAGCTGGACACCCGGGGATGCATGGTACGTTAGAACTTGTTAGCAGGCAATACTGGTGGCCGGGGATGCGGTCATTTGTGGACAAATATGTAGAAGGATGTGACCTCTGTCAACGGAAGCGACTCAATCCACACCACTCCTCTCCGCTTCAGCCTCTTCCTGTTCCGGATGGTCCATGGCAGGATATTGGCGTAGATCTCATTGGAGAGCTCCCCATGACCCAGGACGGACATAATGCTGTAATAACCTTTGTTGACCACTACACCAAGATGATCCACTGCTTCCCAACCACAACAGAAATCACTGCCGATGGCGTAGCCGACTTCTTCTACCGCGAAATATTCCGACTTCATGGTCTTCCTCGACGGTTCATTTCTGACAGAGGCCCCCAATTTGCGGCAGATGTAATGCGGCAACTCTTGAAACGACTCGGGGTAGAATCAGCACTCACAACAGCATACCATCCTGAAACCAACGGTCAAACGGAACGAGCAAACCAGGAGATCAAACGATACATTCGCATGTATATCAGCCGACGACAAGATGATTGGGATCAACTATTACCTACCGCTGAGTTTGTTATCAACTCTCGAATTCACTCCGCTCACGATCATTCTCCATTCGAAACCCTCTATGGATACACCCCCGAGTTTACGATTCCAATCCAAGTTTGGAACAAGTACCCAACAATTGATCAGCGGTTGACGCTGCTACAACATGCCCGGGAGGATGCGGAGGCAGCTCTTAGGATGAGTAAGGAGCGTATTAAGGGAGACGACACAAGGGAGGTTCAGACATTCACAGTTGGACAACCGGTATGGCTATCGCTACAAAACCTAAAGATTCGACAGAAAAATCAAAAACTTGGGAGTCGGCGACTCGGGCCATTTGAAGTAGCAGAAAAGACCGGACCTCTGACATATCGCCTTAACCTACCAACATGGATGAAGATCCACGACAACATCCATGTTAATCGACTATCACCATGGAAAGGGAACGAGGTTAATGGAGTTAGGCCACCACCACCGGATCCAGAGATCGTCGAGGGGGAAGAGTTCTATGAGGTGGACAAAATTTTGGACAGTAGGTTTTATGGGCGATGGAAGAAGCTACAATTTTTGGTACGATGGAAGGGTTATGATGAGGGACAGGACAGTTGGGAAAATGAGGAGAATGTGAAGGGATCAAGTGACGAAGAAATTGAAGACTTTTATCGGACACACCCCAATGCGCCACGGAAGATCTCGGCGGCCATCTTTAATTCGCTGCCCTGGCAAGCCTATGAAAACCTTACGGAGCTGGTCGCTGGGACATCGACTGTAGAAGGGGGGTAATGTCGTGACAACCAAGTACTTACATCATTTTCTTTCTTTCATTTTCACATGCTCTAGTAACCACATGACCGTGTTCATTACTCATCGTTCATCTGACCACTCACTCTCGCGCTGTCATTAGTTTATTGCTCTTTTCTTACTTCTCATTCGTTCTTCACTATTCCACTCTCGCGCTCTTGTTCTTTGTTCCTTGTTCTTTTACCCTTGTCCCTTTACCTCGGTTCCTATTGTTTCAGACTCGTATATATAGTACAGTAGACAGCTACCAGTTCCCTATCTCGACCTCTTGGTCTTTGGGAACTAGGTTCGTGTTTGTATCTTCGTTTACACTCAATATTGACTTGGTCTTTGGGAACTAGCTTGCCTTATCTGACCCTTGTGATTGGCCCTTCGTGCTATCACAGTCGCTGAGATCATTTATTCCTTTAGCCTTTGTGTGTTGAGCGTTACTCACACTCAGGTTTGTGCTCGTGCTTGTGCCGTTGATCGCTTCCCTTCGTCGCTTCCGCCTACGTCGCGACATTGTCGAGATTGCAGTAAAGTCGAGCTTCTCGAAGGCGTCGAAGAACCTCCCGAACATGTTCCTCGTGATCTTCCGGATTGTCCGAGTATACTAGAATGTCGTCGATGTAGACAATAACGTTGACATCCAGTAAGTCTGCGAAGATCGTGTTGACGAAGCGTTGAAAAGCCGCGGGGGCGTTCGTGAGTCCTTCGGGGATTACCTTCCATTCGTAAGAACCGTATCGTGTCCGGAAAGCGGTTTTCCATTCGTCGCCTTCGGCAATTCGAACGAGATGGTAAGCGTGAGCTAAATCGAGTTTGGTGTAAACGGCCGCTTTACGAGGCGCGTCGAGTAGGTCGGAAATGAGAGGGAGTGGGTAGCGATCCTTCTTGGTAATGCAATTGATTCCTCGGAAATCGACACAGAGTCGAAGAGACCCGTCTTTCTTCGGAGCAAAGAGAACCGGGGCACCGTAAGGTGAGGAAGACGGTTGAATAATACCTGTAGCGAGTTGCTTGTCCAGGAAATCGCGAAGGGCTCCCAGTTCTTTTGGGGAAAGTGGATAGATTCGTCCGAGAGGTGGCTCGGCACCATCCTCTAAGTCAATCTTGAGATCGTAAGATCGATGCTCCGGAAGTTCTTCCGAAGATGATTTGTCGAAAACATCAGCGTAGTCTGCATACTTGGAGGGAAGAGTAGTTCGTGGTTTCTGAGAAGTGGTTTCATCAGTGCTCGAACTCTTAGCGATAATTTCGGATGGAAGATAACGAAATAGTATCGGTTCCATACCAGAGTCTTTACAGACTTGGTTGAAAGCGAATGCTCCAAGAAGCGCGATGTCGACGTCCGGTTTTTCCGCAGATTCAGTACGAGATCCCATTTGCGAAAGACTCGGATATGAGTAAATGGGTTCGTAAGGAAATTTGTCCGAAAGGGGACGAGATTTGAGGCGAGAGCGAGGTTTGGATTGAGGTGTTCCGGGTTTCGCTAGGAAAGATTCATGAGGTGGAATCGATACTTCGGATTCCGTAACCGGAGGGTCGCGAAGTGAAGACGTCTGAAGGATATCAACTCGGTCAGCGTTTCGGAAAGAAATCGTTTTTGTAACCCAATCAATCAACGGATTGTAGCGGGACAAAAAACTGTATCCTAGTACGGCTTTGCAAGATGAATCCAATGAAGTAACATAAAAGTTAATCATGAAAGACTCGCCGGTCGGAAAACGGATTGAGAGTTCGACCGTTTCCGAAATAGAATTTGCGGTTAGAGAACCATCGAATAAACGAAGATTGATCGAAGGGATACGTGTAGTCGGAATTGAATGATTCTTTACGTAAGAAGAATCGATGAAAGAGTCTGTAGAACCGGAATCAAGTAAACAAGGAAATTGTAACAGAGATAAAGTACCGGCCGGTTCATCCGGTGTTTGAAATTCAGTAGTAAGAGTAAATCGGAGAGATCGTTCATATTCGGAAAGAGCGGATGCGTTAAGAATTACTTCCCCTGGGTTGGCACGAACGGGATCAACGCAACTCTCGCTTCGTACCGGGGTACAAGAGCTGCGGATCATTTTTCGGAATCATCCGAAGATGATTGGACGTCCGTAGGAGTAGCATCCTCCTCAACCTCTGCAGCTCGACCGCGAGGTTGATTCGACTTTCGGTTCGGGCAATCTTCTAGCTTATGCTTACCACCACAAAACATGCACAGTTTGAATTTCCTGCGTCTCTCCTTCTCTTCCGGCTTGACTTTACCATCCGGTCCGAGATGTTTTTGGTGGGGCTTTGGCTGTTGAGAAGTCGAAGGGTTCGAAGATTGACCCGAGGGTCCGGTTCCGGTTGACTTGTTCTTGTTGCCGAACCAAGGCTTCTTCCCTTGGTTCTGACCGGTAGTCTGCGGGTTAGTAGTGCCCTTAGACTGATTATCGAACGAAGAAGATTGCGGAGAGGGATTCTGATTACCCTTCTTGCCAGAATTCGAGTTCTTACCACCCGAAACTGTTCCGCTATAGCGAGAAGACTCTCGTTTCTTCTCTTCTTCTCTTCGCCAGTACCGGTTATCGATTCGGAGCACCTCCGCCCGATACTCGGCGAGGTTTCGAGGCTCCGGAACGCGGGCCATTTCGTCCTTGATTCGGGACGCGAGAGCGTGCTGGTAAGCCCACTTCAAGGAACTTGCGTTCCAATCGGTGAGAGCAGCAAGTGTGTTGAATCGGATATTGAATTTACGAACCGATTCGTTTTCCTTCATCCTTAAATTTCCGAGCTTATCCTCGGCTTCCCCCTGAGCGTCGTAAAGACCGAAGTTGTCTTGTAACTCCTTCACAAGTGCTGCGAAAGAGCTGGTCCACATAGGAAGTGCGACCGCGTTGGGATCGAGTATATCCGGCTCGAACCATTCGCGAGCGGATCCACTCAGATAAGAAAGGGTGTAAGCTATCTTCCTTTGATCGGTAAAGTAGTGAGGACAATCAAGGAAAACAAGGGATAAGGAAACAAGGAAGGACTTGAGCTTTCGAGGTTCGAGACCATCGAAGACGTCGGGTTCTCGAACTTTCGCTTTGCTCGATTCGGATGGTTCTGTTCGTAAGTTTGCGATAGCATCACCTAGTCCATCGAGCGTTCCTCGGAAAGCTTGGAAGGTTTGAAGAAACTCCCTTTCGGAGGAGTTGTTGTTAGGTGGGAAAATAGGTCTCCTAGGACTCCCTGGCCCATCAGATCCCCCACCACCTGGCCCACCTGGACCTCCCGGTCCACCGGGTCCACCACCGCCTGGTCCTCCTGGTCCATCAGGTCCTTCGTCGTCCGGTCCACTCGGATCGGCCGGGTTATCGCTAGGACCTCCTAGCTCTTCTTCAACCTCTCGATCTTCTCGAACTTCTTCTTCGAGTTGATCTTCTCCATCTTCAGGGATTTGAGTATTTTCCGGCGCATTCCGGGCCAAAAGTTGTCCGAAAATAGTAGCTGCCGTTGGAGATGGAGGTATGATTGCGGATGAAGATGCTGTGGCGATTCGAGTTACCGTTCGAGGTGTTCGGACTTGAACCGGCATTCCAGTTGCGGTGTAAAGGGTTTGAATTTCGTAATCCAATGTTTCAGCGTTGCCACCGATAGCGAATTCAGGATTGACTTCCGTAGTGGGAAGTACTGTCGAGGTCGTTGGCCCGAATACATTGGTTCGTCTTCGACCTCCTAAGGCCGAGATAGATTCTGAGTATGGCGCGAAGGATTGTGCATTGGCAAGGAATGGGTTTGGCTCTTCAGCAGGATTCGGTACATCCGAATTGTCAGTGGTTCCGGTGAGAGTTCTCGTCCGGTTCCTTCGTGCTTGTCGAGTCACTGGAGGCGCCATAGGATATGTAAATGATAATAAGCGACAATGACGAGAAGTAGTTTAAATATACTGTTAAGACCGTGCCGGTGAGGTTCCGTAAGGTCTTAGGTAAAAGGAGTTGAGTATGAATGAGCTCGACGAGTTCGGTCTCGATCGAGATAGTGAACGACGATCTATGATCGTTAGTCAATGTACGGAAGAGTGAACTAGAACCTTAGCACCACTATCGGTAGTGCCCTCGCCCTGTCGCGTGGTTCCGTGAATGTTCGAGATGATGAGAAGAGATTAAGAGTATAGAAGACGTCCGGAGATCGTTCGGTTATAATGCGAACGATGATGAAGAAGGATAATGATCCGGACGGAGTTCAGCAACGATCTAAGTTGATATTTAAACTGGAGAACTATCTACAAGATGCTACAGTATTTATACCTTGTAATCTAATTGTTAAAACTATAACAATAAGAGTACTAATTAGACTGATAAGAATCCAGATAGCTACCAGTAATAGAAATAAAAGATAATTAAAGAACAATAGTGTGAGAATCACTCGTATCCGATAGTCCGAATACTTCGTGAGGTTCGATCGCAGATCGGAGAGAAATAAAAAGTACTAAGTCAAAACATCGAAGATCGAAGGACCGATCGACGATCGAAGGCTCGGAAGCATACCTATAACAGTTCACCTACTCCCAACAGTTAGCGGAACAGACCCACAAAGCCAAACCCCTGAAAACCTTTGAAGAGATGGTCCCAGAGCCCTATCGGGACTTCCAGAAGGTATTCTCCGAAGCCGCTTCCGAACGACTGCCAGGACACCAACCCTGGGACCACGCAATCGAGCTAATCCCTGGAGCACCCGAAACCATGCGTACCAAGGTCTATCCCATGTCGCTGAATGAGCAAGCTGAACTCGATCGGTTCCTAGATGACAACCTGCAAAAGGGCTATATCCGCCCCTCCAAGTCTCCATTGTCTTCGCCAGTCTTCTTCGTGAAAAAGAAGGATGGAAAGCTCCGCTTTGTACAAGACTACCGGAAACTGAACCAGGTTACCATAAAGAATCGCTACCCGCTACCACTTGTGGCCGACATCATCAGTCGCCTACAGGGAGCACGGTATTTCACCAAGTTTGACGTCCGATGGGGTTACAACAATGTTCGAATAAAGGAGGGCGATGAGTGGAAGGCGGCTTTTGCAACCAACAGAGGGTTATTTGAACCTCGTGTAATGTTCTTTGGTCTCACTAATTCCCCTGCCACCTTTCAAGCTCTCATGAACTCCATCTTCTCCGATCTAGTGGCAGCAGGGAAAGTAGCCGTCTACCTAGACGACATCCTCATTTTCAGCAACGAATTACAAGAACACCGACAGATAGTGCGGGAGGTACTAACACGGCTACAGAAACACAACCTTTACCTACGACCAGAAAAGTGTGAGTTTGAACAACTTCAGATCGAATACCTGGGCTTGGTGATATCGGAAGGGGAGGTGCGCATGGATCCGGTAAAGGTAGCTGCAGTCCGTGATTGGGCAACCCCAAAGAACCTGCGAGAGCTGCGGGGATTCTTGGGTTTTGCTAACTTTTATCGACGATTCATACGGAACTTTGCCCGCATAGCACGACCCCTGAACGACCTGACCAAGAAGGACAGCAGCTTTGATTGGGGAACACATCAGCAACAGGCATTCGACACCCTTAGGGAAGCGTTCATCTCGGCACCAGTACTGGCTCTTTGGGATCCTGATAGGCTCACACGACTCGAGGTGGACGCATCGGGCTTTGCGACGGGAGGAGCAATAATGCAGCTGCAAGACGATGGCCAGTGGCACCCAGTGGCATTCCGATCAGCCTCCATGCAACCAGCGGAACGGAACTACGAAATCTACGACCGAGAAATGTTGGCCATCATCGAAGCACTGAAGGACTGGAGGAGTTTCCTGGAAGGATCGCCACAACCATTCGAAATCCTCACCGACCACGCAAACCTCGAATTCTGGCGAACGGCTCAGGACCTCAGTCGTCGGCAGGCACGATGGGCATTATGGCTATCACGGTTTGATTTCCAGTTAACTCACCGCCCAGGCAAGGCGAATACACAAGCGGATGCTCTTTCGCGCATGGCAGTGCATCAGGTCCTGGACAGTGACAACAACCGGCAACAGACAGTTCTGAAGCCAACCCATTTCCTGGAAATCGCAGCAGCTACACTACAGAATCCACTGGAAGACCGAATCCGGAAGGCGTCGCAGAAGGAGGCGGAGGTACTTGAAGGATTGGAGGAACTGAAGAAGAAGGGGCTTCGACGGCTGACCAACGGAGTGGCAGAATGGGAGGAGGACAATGGACTAGTGTACCACCGGGGTAGAGTATATGTCCCACCGGACAACAGCCTGCGGACTGAAGTACTACGACAATGCCATGACAATCCAACGGCCGGTCACCCAGGACTTCATGGCACCCTCGACCTGGTCAGCACTCACTTTTGGTGGCCCACCTTACGGTCCTTTGTCGAAAAGTACGTGGAAGGGTGCGAGACCTGTGCAAGGAAGAAGATACAGAGGCACCCGCGAGCAGTAACACAACCCCTGGAGGTTCCGACGGGCCTGTGGGAGGAAGTGGGAGTGGACTTGATCACACAGCTGCCTTCTTCGCAAGGCCACGACGCCATCCTAGTTTGTACCGACCTCTACGGCAAGCAGATCCACGCAATTCCCTGTACTACCTCCATCACTGCAGAAGGTGTGGCAGACATCTATTACCGGGAAATTTTTCGCCTTCATGGACTCCCGCTTCGCTTCGTATCGGATCGTGGACCCCAGTTTGCAGCAAAGCTGATGCGATCCCTACTCTCCCGCCTCGGAATCAAGTCGAACCTCACATCAGGTTACCACCCCCAAGCCAACGGCCAAACCGAACGGGCCAACCAGGAAGTCGAAAAATACCTCAGGCTGTATGTGGGGCGCCGCCAGGATGACTGGGCAGAGCACTTACCGATGGCGGAATTCGTGATCAACTCCCGCACTCACTCGGCGATTGGAATGTCCCCGTTTGAACTTACCTACGGCTACCTACCCCTGTTCAACATCCCAGTGGGACAGCGCAGTGGGATCCCGGCGGTGGATGACCGGATTCAGATACTTCGGGATGCACGACAGGATGCAGGCGCAGCACTACACCTGGGGAAAAGACAGCAAAAGGAAAGCTACGAGAGGGGAAAACGGAAAGCGCATCAATTCCGAGTGGGAGATCAGGTTTGGCTAAGTGCAGCGGATATCAAGCTCCAGCTTTCTAGCGAAAAGCTTGGGGATCGACAACTTGGACCATATACAATCTTGGACAAAGTTGGACCTCTCGACTATCGCCTGGACCTACCGTTGTCCCTCGACCGGGTCCACCCTGTCTTCCATGTCGACAAGCTATACCCATGGCGAGGAAATGCTGTCAACGGCCAGATTGCGACACCACCAGAACCAGTATACCTAGAGGATGAAGACGAACCGGAGTATGAAGTAGAGGAGATCTTGGATAGTCGGGTTAGATGGAAGAAGTTAGAGTATTTGGTGAAGTGGAAGGGTTATGATGCAGGGCATAATTCATGGGAGCCGGCTCAAAATTTGGAACATGCGCCAGCTACGGTCCGAAAATTCCACAAGAAACATCCCCGGGCGGCGAAGGCTTGACCATCGAGGGCAATGGTCATAAGGAGGGGGGCAATGTCATGAAGTGAGCCGCCCCTATTATTTTCCTTTTCTTTACAATACATCATTCCATCACTGTTACCTATCATAATCGATCCGGAACCTTCCAGTCCATTCCGTTCCATTCCTCGTTCCTGAACTATACAGTATGACATCATGGTTCCCGTACCTTACCTTTGTATATATAAGCCAGCCCCCCACAACCTGATCCCTTATCTTGACCTCTTTGTCGTTGGGATCAGGTATGTCTTTACTTACTTCTCAGTATTTATTATGAATATAACTTTGTCGTTGGGATCAGTATCCGTCCGCTTCCGCTCAGTCTTGCCGCCATCGTCACCTCTTTGTGACAGTCGCGGCGCCCTTTTTCCTGTTCATACGCGTTTTGGATTGATCTATTGGAAATTCTATATATTTTATATACTCTGTATGTAGACCCGAAATGACAACGGATTCCGCCCTTTCTTCCCCCCCTGCTCTCGTGTTGAGCATAGCGAAGACATCCCGCCGACTCGACGTTCACTTGTTCGGTCGTTGCCGAACTGTTCCGGCCCCCAGTATTTCAACACACTTGCCCAATCACAACATGAGAGGAGAGATATCTTTTATAGATCTCCTTGTTTTGGGCATTCACACCGGTTTGAGGGATGACTCGTAAGCTTTGAATGTCCCACTGACATTATGATCGAGGAGCAAATAAGTGGTAATTCATGAAGCAAACCAGGCCACGCACCCAATTAGGTAGATTGGCTATAACACTGTCATGCTGGTACCAATGCCAGTTATCAAGATCCATGACACTGTGGATGATACTAAGAACTCAAAACATCAACAGATTGAAGGTACACAACACACTTCAGACCAGTATCATCGAAGTTATAACCTAGCAGTGGCGGTTCCGAGTCAACAGTTCCAGAATGCTAATCCAAGTCTGGTACTCACTGACGACCATGAATTTAGAAAGAAAACCATTGACATGGACCGGGACACAATCCTTGAATTCTAACCGGGCCATTCATCAGGAAAACCTTGAAATTCAGATTTTAACAAATTTTGACATATTGCAACATCCTTGTAAAATTTTGACATGTTAGGACAAATTATTGCATATTCTTACAATAGCTGTCAGACCATGCTAAATTGTAGCCATACTTCCAACTATATATTGCTACTTCCAACTATATATTGCAAAAATAACTAGGGTTTGGAAGCAAAGAACTGGTAGATATCCCGATCACTATCTGAATTTACCAAGAATGAAGTGCAATCCTCTAACACTGAACTACTTGTCCATTCACGATTTGCAATGGGACCAAATCTAGGTAACAAGTGCACACTTCGCAAAATCCTCTGAATATCAATTATACTGGCCAGACATCCACCTTCAACAGTAGAGCGTGATACTTTATACAAACCATGGTCGGGATCTTGTGTTGTGAATGGAGTGAACCATTCAATATATGCTAGAACATGGGGCCTATCCTGAGTAGGAATGCCTTGAAACAGGTGTTCCGAAGCCTTATCAGTGAGCATGAATACAATCCGGACCTGGCCAACTCGAGTATCTGTAGGGGGGGGGTTAGTCAAATTTCACGTTCAAAGTTATTGATCATACTTACCTCGATTGATGTCCAATGGTCCTGCAGACTCAGAGTTGGATATACGAACAAGAGCAGTGTCAAAACGGCCAGAAAGGCTATGCCTATGCTTATTCTTGCGGGCTGGTTGTGCATGGATAGAATCAGCTGTAGATGATATACCAGTGAATGTATCTTGATAGAGGTATTTGATCCGATGGTATGCAGAGACATGGGAAACACCAAGAAAGAGACCTGACACTGCATCATCGAGTCGTGTGCCTGCAAGGTTGGGTTGCTTCAACTGGACCACAAACCGCGCAAGGGCTGCTTTGAAGAATGTTGCACCATAGTGCTGTATCACATCAGTGACCTTCACTCGGTTAACTGAGGGATGCTTGGTCATCTTCAGGGTTCGAGTGGGATTCATACCAGGGGGAACCCAGTGAGATCGAATAGGAGGGTGTTTACCAGCTTTTACCCACTCAAGATGAGCTGCATGTTTCATCACTTTTTCCTTCCGCTCGAGCCAGAGTGCCATCTGGGACAGTTCATCTTTTTTGTTTGTTGCACGGTAGGCCTGCTTAGCGAGATCGATATGAAGGCGCTCGGTGTATTCAGTATTGAAGTTGTCCAAAGTACCCATGCCCTGGATATCATCAACGTAATGGTTCATGGAATGAATCTTCGGAATCCGAAAGTCAGAGCAAATGCCTAAATCAATGAAAATCGCCTTGTTTTCATGAAAACAATGAAGAGCATTGGACAGGAGGTTGAGAGAATGAGTGGAATGTACTGGATACTGGCTCAGGTAGAGGAAGTCAATAAGACCACGTAGACATCGCACGAGCCGGGTATTAGACATTCCACCAGGCAGAGGAGCTTCGGCAATCAATCCAAGTATGAATGAGGATATCTGCGCGTGCTCAACTCCGCTTACACGTTGTAGTGTAGAAATACCTTTGGTGAAGATACGAACATTGTGATTGGGAGGGAGGCGCCGGCAACGGGCATCAATTTCATGGGCTCCATAGGTGTCAATCACCCAGTTCTTCATGTGTTTGAAAACACCTTGGTAAAGTTGATGTAGGATATCAGGCGTGATTGATGTATAGACATTCGAATATGGTAGATGAGCCCAGAAAGGGTCAAAAACAGGCTTAACATTAGCATCACGACACGCCTTGATGAATGCCGATGCACTATCATTGGCCATTTGCAGGGTTTCGAGTATCAAGCGAAGTTGGCGGGAAGGATATGGATCTGTGTTTTCACCTATAGACTGGCGTGGTATGATACACCGAGGACAATTCCCAGATATACAACACGTAACCACCATCTGCTCGGGGTAGTCTGAGATGTAAGCAGCAAAGATTGGGTGACAGTGTCGCTTAACACCATCTCCACTTGCCATAACCAGACCGGTTGCGCCCACAGCCTCCAATGGCCTTACAATGTTTCTCATGCAAGCATGGAAAAGATTTGCTAAGGAACGTCGCCGCGAGGATGGACTCTTGATATGTTCAAGGCTAGTTGTCGGGAGATAGCCAACCAGGATATAAGCACGACATGATGGCTTGCGTCTGAGTTCCTTAGGGATGTTTCCGATGGTCATATAAACTGGATAAACTGTCTTATTACGAAAGAGCGTGACTTGAGTTTTGTCAGATGAGAGAAGGATAGGAATTATTGTATGTCCTGGTCCAGCATGCTTATCAAGCCTTGCCTAGCTCAAGATGATTAGTATGTTGCGATGAGTATCACTGCTATGGTATATGTACCTGAGTAGACCACCACCATCCTCCTGTATACATGTCATGGAACAGCTGGTCCTCGCATCGCACATTTTCATAGTGACGTTCAGGGGCAAATTTGAGGTATTCTATGAATTCGGCATCACCGTAGAGTGATTTAAGGAATTCAAGAATGTCACGAAAGTACATCTCGTAGGCCTGTCCCTGTACAACAACTTCTTGACGTTGGAATTTTGGACACATAGATGGTAGTTGCATGTCGATGATTGCGTTGAGTTGGTCAGCATTGCGATATGAAAGATTCAGGTTTTCGCATACCTGAAAAATTTGATTAATCACTAAACATTCTCAAAAGAATATAATTGGCTTACACCAGTGACCGATAGTAGCTCTGTCAAGGCCGTCGAGCTAGGACCACGCAGTTTTGCCCAACGTGTGATTTCCCATTCCGTTTGGGAGCAAAACGGTGCCCAGGCATTAGCTCCAGCTTTGAGATTTTGAAAGTATTTGCTGTTTTCACTGACGATGGTGCCCTGTCCCTCTATCGGAGCTCCTGCACGAGGATCAGGATATTGTTGAACATATGGCTGGCGTACAGCTGAACTTTGAGAAACAGATGGGACGCGGGGCGTAGGAAGCTGTAAGGGTTCAGCAAAGAAGCCCTCGGGAAATATCAACTGAGGTGATGGTGACCGCCGTGGAGATGGAGAGTGTGAGAAGTCCTCGAAATCACAAGGCGGCTCCCAGTTATCTTCCTCATCTTCGAAGTGATGTTGTCCTTCATCATGTGAATCAGAGTCGAAATCATCGCCAAATGTGCCGACAGGGTTTTCAAAATGTGGGTCCATGTCTACATCCTCATCGTTCAAACCTGTATCCAAATCCTTGTCATCTGAAGTGCCGTGATCTCCAAAGAGATTTTCTGGTATATCAACCACCGTTCCATCCTCTTCATAAAGTAAAGGCCTTTCGAACGAGCACCGAAGCAATGAATCGAGATAATCCAAACAGGCTGGATGTCTTGTATTCCGCAAATGACGAAGGAGATTACTGCCAATAAAGCTCTTATAACATCCATGGCATTGGGAAGACATGCGCGGGCCCAGGTCTGAAATTCTTCATCAATATATATATGCAAAATGTACTTCATAAAACCAAAACCTACGGATTGTGTGAGCGTTGAAGTAAAAGAAAAAAAAAGTGACGCACCAGCCTTAGCACTGTGCTTAGCAAATACGCCACGTCGAAAACTTGAACGTAAATCGCTGTTGGTTGAAAACTTCAACCACCATGGCTCCATCATCTGCTGACACTCTCAAATCACTCCTCAAATCGCAGCCTGCTCACGCAAGTAGAGACATGCTAATTGAAGCTGATAGCATTCATGGTCGTACGTTTTGCTCACTCAGGCGTTGGAGAAAAAACAAACATCATCTGATTGATTTCATAGGTTTGCCACGGAGTACAAAAAGTGCTGCACTCGAGAAACGTGGTTAGTTTTTGAGACATCAGACACAACGAAGAAATACTAACCATATTATATTAGTGTGGCTGAGTCAGAACAATCGCTCACAAGTCGGACCTGGTTTGAAGCGCACAGCAGATGTCAGTACAGAGTCTGGAAATACATTGAAAAAAAAAGCGAAATTGCCAGTGCAACAAGGTTAGTTCTTACCAAACAAGCTCCTCAGTAGTTTCCCATCCCAATAGGTAAAAAATCTCCTCATCAAAACGTTCGGTCTGGTACTAGTAGAGGAAAGAGCATGACAACAATGAGTCGAGGTCAGTTTTGCTCTTGTCGTAGATAATTATTGCTCACGTATGTTTTACTAATAGGGAAACACCTCTATGAGAAACCAGCCATTGCGGAACCAGACGCCGCCGAGGATGAAGACAACGATGAGGAAGATAGCGAAGATGGTGGAGACAATCAGTTTCTGCCCAACGATAGTGACGGCTCCGAGTCTGGTGATAAAGATGATATTGATGAACTAAAGGATCTTGATGAAGAAGATCTCGCTCGAGAGGTAAGGGTTCAACCAGTTTTGCCATGCTCTCCTTCCCAGAGAAGAGCTCAGTGACGATTGTCCGTACTATGTAGCGCGTCAAGGTAGTTGGGAAGAAAGGAGGTTATAATAAGCGAGGTACGTGGCTTCACAGAATATATTCAACGGAATCTCATGCTTTCACGGCATGCCATGGTCCAGGCTCCCTGATTCAAACGGTCCATGGCGACGATGTTGATTTCATTCCTCCACCATCTCAGCCTGCCTCTCTTACCAATAACAACGATTCCAGTTATCATTCCGAGTCAGAAGCCTCAAGCAGAGTTGACCTGAGCATGATGCCAGAGAATGATGACAGTGAGGAGGACGAACCAGCTCCGATTGCAAAACAACTTAAGGTATGAAATTTGAAATGGCTACTATGGGCCGTAGTATATGTCACAAAGAGGTGACGATGGCGGCAAGACTGAGCGGAAGCGGACGGATACTGATCCCAACGACAAAGTTATATTCATAATAAATACTGAGAAGTAAGTAAAGACATACCTGATCCCAACGACAAAGAGGTCAAGATAAGGGATCAGGTTGTGGGGGGCTGGCTTATATATACAAAGGTAAGGTGCGGGAACCATGATGTCATACTGTATAGTTCAGGAACGAGGAATGGAACGGAATGGACTGGAAGGTTCCGGATCGATTATGATAGGTAACAGTGATGGAATGATGTATTGTAAAGAAAAGGAAAATAATAGGGGCGGCTCACTTCATGACATTACCCCCCTCCTTATGACCATTGCCCTCGATGGTCAAGCCTTCGCCGCCCGGGGATGTTTCTTGTGGAATTTTCGGACCGTAGCTGGCGCATGTTCCAAATTTTGAGCCGGCTCCCATGAATTATGCCCTGCATCGTAACCCTTCCACTTCACCAAATACTCTAACTTCTTCCATCTAACCCGACTATCAAATATCTCCTCTACTTCATACTCCGGTTCGTCTTCATCCTCTAGGTATACTGGTTCTGGTGGTGTCGCAATCTGGCCGTTGACAGCATTTCCTCGCCATGGGTATAGCTTGTCGACATGGAAGACAGGGTGGACCCGGTCGAGGGACAACGGTAGGTCCAGGCAATAGTCGAGAGGTCCAACTTTGTCCAAGATTGTATATGGTCCAAGCTGTCGATCCCCAAGCTTTTCGCTAGAAAGCTGGAGCTTGATATCCTCTGCACTTAGCCAAACCTGATCTCCCACTCGGAACTGATGCGCTTTCCGTTTTCCCCTCTCGTAGCTTTCCTTTTGCTGTCTTTTCCCCAGGTGTAGTGCTGCGCCTGCATCCTGTCGTGCGTCCCGAAGTATCTGAATCCGGTCATCCACCGCCGGAATCCCACTGCGCTGTCCCACTGGGATGTTGAACAGGGGTGGGTAGCCGTAGGTAAGTTCAAACGGGGACATTCCAATCGCCGAGTGAGTGCGGGAGTTGATCACGAATTCCGCCATCGGTAAGTGCTCTGCCCAGTCATCCTGGCGGCGCCCCACATACAGCCTGAGGTATTTTTCGACTTCCTGGTTGGCCCGTTCGGTTTGGCCGTTGGCTTGGGGGTGGTAACCTGATGTGAGGTTCGACTTGATTCCGAGGCGGGAGAGTAGGGATCGCATCAGCTTTGCTGCAAACTGGGGTCCACGATCCGATACGAAGCGAAGCGGGAGTCCATGAAGGCGAAAAATTTCGCGGTAGTAGATGTCTGCCACACCTTCTGCAGTGATGGAGGTAGTACAGGGAATTGCGTAGATCTGCTTGCCGTAGAGGTCGGTACAAACTAGGATGGCGTCGTGGCCTTGCGAAGAAGGCAGCTGTGTGATCAAGTCCACTCCCACTTCCTCCCACAGGCCCGTCGGAACCTCCAGGGGTTGTGTTACTGCTCGCGGGTGCCTCTGTATCTTCTTCCTTGCACAAGTCTCGCACCCTTCCACGTACTTTTCGACAAAGGACCGTAAAGTGGGCCACCAAAAGTGAGTGCTGACCAGGTCGAGGGTGCCATGAAGTCCTGGGTGACCGGCCGTTGGATTGTCATGGCATTGTCGTAGTACTTCAGTCCGCAGGCTGTTGTCCGGTGGGACATATACTCTACCCCGGTGGTACACTAGTCCATTGTCCTCCTCCCATTCTGCCACTCCGTTGGTCAGCCGTCGAAGCCCCTTCTTCTTTAGTTCCTCCAATCCTTCAAGTACCTCCGCCTCCTTCTGCGACGCCTTCCGGATTCGGTCTTCCAGTGGATTCTGTAGTGTAGCTGCTGCGATTTCCAGGAAATGGGTTGGCTTCAGAACTGTCTGTTGCCGGTTGTTGTCACTGTCCAGGACCTGATGCACTGCCATGCGCGAAAGAGCATCCGCTTGTGTATTTGTCATGAAGTGAGCCGCCCCTATTATTTTCCTTTTCTTTACAATACATCATTCCATCACTGTTACCTATCATAATCGATCCGGAACCTTCCAGTCCATTCCGTTCCATTCCTCGTTCCTGAACTATACAGTATGACATCATGGTTCCCGTACCTTACCTTTGTATATATAAGCCAGCCCCCCACAACCTGATCCCTTATCTTGACCTCTTTGTCGTTGGGATCAGGTATGTCTTTACTTACTTCTCAGTATTTATTATGAATATAACTTTGTCGTTGGGATCAGTATCCGTCCGCTTCCGCTCAGTCTTGCCGCCATCGTCACCTCTTTGTGACATTAGGTCAAGATCCTTTACTGCACTGATAACCTACTGATTGGGTTATCCTTGCAGGATCTGCTTCCACCACGTCTACCAGCACAGCCATACCAAGCCCACCCGCTCAACCCGTTGACTGCTCTGCCTACCCGCACGCCTTTGACACCAAAGACCGAACTCACATCCACCACCCCCCGGACCAGAATTGGGCCGATTGTAGCTCCCAACCTTGCCCTCACGCCGTTGCTAATTCCATTATCACTGAAGACTTCTTCAGTGACGGGACACGAATCACACCTATTATTGCCCCTACCCCTAGTCCAGTCAACCCCCCACCAGCCATGTCCAACCCTACCACAGTCAACGCCAATCAACTCATGGCTCAGCTCATTGAACAGGTGGCTCAACTCACAGCTAACCTACAGAAGGCCACAGCCAAATCAAGCATGAACAAACCGGAGCTCTTCAAGGGCACCAGTAGTGCGGAAGCACGTCGGTTCATCGCCCAGATCCAGAGCTGGGCGATGGAACAAACGGACTTGAGTGGCAAGGAAGATAAGCTGATAAAGGCAGCCCTAGGATTCTTCTCAGGAAACGCGGCGGACTGGGCCACCCCATACCTCTTGGAATTCAGTCATGGAAGGACACCATTCAACGGACGCTGGGAAGACTTTGTGCGAGCCTTCTCACTTCGATTTGAATCGATCAATGCAGGTATGGAGGCCCGGAATGCGATCCAACATCTCAAACAGGGAAAAGGCCAGACGGTAGCGGAATTCGCACAAAAGTTCAAGGACATCGGTGATCGAACTGGACTCTCGGACATCGACCTACGCGAGCGATTCCATAGTGGCCTTAACCCCGAGATCCGACAAAATCTCATCGTGGTCAACATTGCCCAGGGGATAGCCCCCACTCTAGAGGAGGCAATCCGACGGGCAGTCTCGGTGGATGTGTTCATGCATGATCCTACCATGACAGGCCGTAATCTAGGCACCTCTCACACTCCCTCTCCTCCTTCCAACTCTTACGCCATGGACGTTGATGCCACGCACACCAGCGGGAATAGTAGGGAGAGTTTCGTGGCACAGATGAGAGGCAGATGCTACGGCTGTGGTGCACAGAACCACGAAAAGAAGAACTGCTCGTACAAGGACACAGTATGCCGCTACTGTGGCCGACGAGGTCACCTAGAATCGGTCTGCCAAGACAAGTTCATGGGGTTGGAGCGAGGCCGGGGTAAGCGTCAACAACCCCGTCGACAACAAGTCTCCGCCTCGTCCTCGATGCCCTTTACCCTGTTCCCAAATGAATCAGTCCAAATTGCAGCCTCTGCTCCCGCTCCCGCCCCTGCCCCACCATCTCCGCTCACCCCCGATCTCTCTGTCCAGATTGCTCAACTGCAGGAACTCCTGAACAGAGCTAATGCCATGGCCCCAGCATTTGGATCTCAGGAGGGTTTTTGAAGCGGGTGCCCGTCTCGGCCGCACCGAGAGCACCCGTTAACCAGTTTGCTATACATTCTACTTCCACATATGATTCTGTCCCCTCGTGTAAAATATCTACCGTTTTGGAATTGAACTCCAGTTCGTCCCACTTCCGAATCAATGCGAAATTAAGAGGGAGGAATCATAGTATAGCAACTGCGGCCATGGTCGATTCCGGAGCCACTGCTCTGTTCTTGAACCAAGAGTTCGTCACCCGTCACCATGTAAAGACCTTTCCACTCAAGAGGCCAATCGGGGTCTTCAACATCGATGGTTCCGCCAACCGGGCAGGGCAGATTACGCACTTTGCACGTTTAGCCCTAACTGTCGATGGTCAGGAACGTTGGACAGACCTACTTGTCACTAACCTGGGAAGCGAGGACCTCATCCTAGGACTCCCTTGGTTACGGAAGGCTAACCCAGACATTGACTGGGAGAAAGGACGACTCTCGGTCAAACCGCAACGGTCAACGACGGATGAGGAGGAAGAGGAAGAAAACATTCGGATGACGGAAACCCCGGAACCCGTGTCAAGTACAATCAACCAAGAGGAGGAAGAGTCACCTATTCACCGAATTCGAGCCAACCGGCGGACCCGACGTGCATGGGTGAGATCAGGCATTCTACAGGAACAGACAGAGGAGGTCTGGTGCGCCGCTGGGTTCACCTACTCCCAACAGTTAGCGGAACAGACCCACAAAGCCAAACCCCTGAAAACCTTTGAAGAGATGGTCCCAGAGCCCTATTGCGACTTCCAGAAGGTATTCTCTGAAGCCGCTTCCGAACGACTGCCAGGACACCAACCCTGGGACCACGCAATCGAGCTAATCCCTGGAGCACCCGAAACCATGCGTACCAAGGTCTATCCCATGTCGCTGAATGAGCAAGCTGAACTCGATCGGTTCCTAGATGACAACCTGCAAAAGGGCTATATCCGCCCCTCCAAGTCTCCATTGTCTTCGCCAGTCTTCTTCGTGAAAAAGAAGGATGGAAAGCTCCGCTTTGTACAAGACTACCGGAAACTGAACCAGGTTACCATAAAGAATCGCTACCCGCTACCACTTGTGGCCGACATCATCAGTCGCCTACAGGGAGCACGGTATTTCACCAAGTTTGACGTCCGATGGGGTTACAACAATGTTCGAATAAAGGAGGGCGATGAGTGGAAGGCGGCTTTTGCAACCAACAGAGGGTTATTTGAACCTCGTGTAATGTTCTTTGGTCTCACTAATTCCCCTGCCACCTTTCAAGCTCTCATGAACTCCATCTTCTCCGATCTAGTGGCAGCAGGGAAAGTAGCCGTCTACCTAGACGACATCCTCATTTTCAGCAACGAATTACAAGAACACCGACAGATAGTGCGGGAGGTACTAACACGGCTACAGAAACACAACCTTTACCTACGACCAGAAAAGTGTGAGTTTGAACAACTTCAGATCGAATACCTGGGCTTGGTGATATCGGAAGGGGAGGTGCGCATGGATCCGGTAAAGGTAGCTGCAGTCCGTGATTGGGCAACCCCAAAGAACCTGCGAGAGCTGCGGGGATTCTTGGGTTTTGCTAACTTTTATCGACGATTCATACGGAACTTTGCCCGCATAGCACGACCCCTGAACGACCTGACCAAGAAGGACAGCAGCTTTGATTGGGGAACACATCAGCAACAGGCATTTGACACCCTTAGGGAAGCGTTCATCTCGGCACCAGTACTGGCTCTTTGGGATCCTGATAGGCTCACACGACTCGAGGTGGACGCATCGGGCTTTGCGACGGGAGGAGCAATAATGCAGCTGCAAGACGATGGCCAGTGGCACCCAGTGGCATTCCGATCAGCCTCCATGCAACCAGCGGAACGGAACTACGAAATCTACGACCGAGAAATGTTGGCCATCATCGAAGCACTGAAGGACTGGAGGAGTTTCCTGGAAGGATCGCCACAACCATTCGAAATCCTCACCGACCACGCAAACCTCGAATTCTGGCGAACGGCTCAGGACCTCAGTCGTCGGCAGGCACGATGGGCATTATGGCTATCACGGTTTGATTTCCAGTTAACTCACCGCCCAGGCAAGGCGAATACTGTCACAAAGAGGTGACGATGGCGGCAAGACTGAGCGGAAGCGGACGGATACTGATCCCAACGACAAAGTTATATTCATAATAAATACTGAGAAGTAAGTAAAGACATACCTGATCCCAATGACAAAGAGGTCAAGATAAGGGATCAGGTTGTGGGGGGCTGGCTTATATATACAAAGGTAAGGTGCGGGAACCATGATGTCATACTGTATAGTTCAGGAACGAGGAATGGAACGGAATGGACTGGAAGGTTCCGGATCGATTATGATAGGTAACAGTGATGGAATGATGTATTGTAAAGAAAAGGAAAATAATAGGGGCGGCTCACTTCATGACAGTATACTGATATATTGCGCGTTAGGTTTCGAAGGCTCGCGATGCCAAGTATATTGCTGAGGTAAGACATGCCTGTGCACATTTCTTTTTACTCACTGTTCCGTTAGTTACCTGCAATAGTTCTGCTGCCTATGGAGACACGGATGATTCAAAAACCTATACGAAAACAAGTAGCTCACTCCCGCATCTCGTATACCTCTCATGTAACCGCTGCCATGGCGGCAAATCCAGTGCGTTATGTTTGTGATTGTCAAACTCTCTCATAACTGACCAACTTCCTCAGAACGATGACTGGCCTGAGTTGACAGCTCTCATTTATCCTCGACAACAGCGTGTCATTTCTCTTACTGTGCAGACTCAGACAATTCAACGTGTTCTTCATGAGGCAATTAACCTTGCTATTGGCCTAGCTATCTTTCAGAATGGATTCGCTCCAACTGCCCAGCAACTTGCGGACTCTAAGAATAGTATTGTGTTGGCGGCTACAAAATTCGAGCTTCCGGACATTGTCTATCGATTTGAGAGAGATGACCTTTATGCACGGCATCTTATCACTTATGTGTGTCAGCATTTTTTTTCTATATTTGCGACGCTTACCTTGATTCATAGGTTACTGGTCGAGTGGGACACATGCGCGGCAAAGTCAAAGATGCTGCCCAAGAGCTGGTGCCCTCAATGTATGGTATTCATCAGATCCCCGTTGAAAACGATGCCCGCAAGAGTTTCGTTGCAGACCTCCTAACCAAAATGAACTTCATTTTTCCTCGGACAAATGTGTGTGTGTTGTCTCGTTTTTTTTCTCTTACTTACACGTTATAGGTGGCTGAATCGAGCACGATATGCACCAGCGAGCCATATCGACACCCTGCCATTGTTGCAGTCATGCGCAAATATTTTTTCTCCGGTCACAAATCTCTCGGTCATCGCTTCCATGACACCTTTTCGTCTTCTATCAACTCCGACAGTTCAAAGGAAATTCCACGGGCGATGTTGGGCATTGTCGTTGTTGCGGTACGTACTCAAGCTCTTCTGATTTTGTGTCCTCAGTGATATGTTTGTATTAGATATTTGCAGCGCTCAAGGAACGGAGTGAAGGTTGTGATCAATGCATGACTCAAGACTTTGTGTCCGCCGAGTTCAGTGATGAATATGACCTTCACATGAGCCTTTTACAATCGAGGATTCACAAGGAGGACGGGTCGGGCAAACACAAATACCATGCTCTGATGTCCTGGCTATATCGTGAAGCACGCATGTAAGTCTTTTCCAACCACTCTGCTTGATGTCACGCAGCTCATGATGATCACAGGGGTGAAGGTAGCAATATCAAGGCCTCCTCTGACAAGATGCCCGAGCTCGATTTTGATGGAATGGATGGATAGACTTGTAGTAATGCCCCAGCGCTGTTTTTGTATCTTGGTCATTTCTTTAATACAATCGCTATCATACTCGAGCAAATCGAAGTCAGAATCACTCAATATATTGACACATATTGCCCAAAATATATGTAACATAAGGGAAGATATTCAAGTAATCGGTGAAAATCGGACATAATTGGACAAAATTGGACAACTGCTATTGGCAGGGTGTCACATTGATGTTGTATTTCGCCATACTGTCAAACCATAATATTATGTCCTATTTTACACTATCTACACTTATTCTAACAACGTTTAGCAGAATCAGCGTCTCGAGGTTTTCCTGATGTTGCTTCTGCATTCTCTAATCTATGCGTCAGGTACAGCCCTCCTATGTAAACTCGTCAAAAATGATCATAAGAGATGATAATGACCTACTGACCTTCAGGACTAAGGTGAAACGGTCCAGGTTTTCTGACACCCGATGGATCTCTGAGGGACCGGTTCAGAACGGAGGTACATCCGGAAAGATACAGGGTGGTCGGTGCACGTTTGTGAAACTTCGTCGACGGAGTACTACTGTGAGAGTTGCTCCAATTCGCGGTCGTATTTTGGATGGCCGTGTCCGCTGTCCTTCTGAAAGCCTTGTAGCAAAGATAAGCACAGTTTGACATTGATTTTGGTAGTCCTGAATAAAGAACATGATGGCAAAAGACTTACACTGGTATTTGACAAGTCTAAGGATTGCCTGATTGGAGATGCGGTCACCAGTGATAGTACACTCATGATTATGATAAAGCGACATAGTCCTTTGAAGAGCATTGTAAAATGATATGACAGGAGAACGTCTGCAAATTTCGGACTTTAGGGACTATGATGCCAATTCATAGTGTAAGTGATAAAGCATAAAAGAATATACAACGGACTAACCAGTGACCCGCACTTTCCCTTACTTCTACTAATCCAGATAAGTAGTAAGGTCTACTACTAAAAGATAGGCCATGGTTTTATATTCTGACACTCACATAGATCTCACGCTCGAGTGCCGAGTTGCGCTCAAGCCTGATACTCTGTGCAGAGTCGGCGGTCTTTCCACACATGATTTTGTAGAAAACAAATCCGATTGCCCCATTGCGACTGCTGAAAGAGGGAAGACCGATGGGAAGACTTGGAAAAAAACATAATGACTGTTGATAAGATCCAGCTTTTTCATTGAAGCAACTTGTGCTTTGAGGCGCACAAATTATCAAGGCACTCTCACATTTACCGTCTGATGCCGATGTTGCTCTTACTAAGGACTGGGATTGGTGATTGATGCCTACCCTGGAACCGGCATTCCTACCTAAGGATTGGTCGCATTTGAATACTTGTGGTATATACATACTGCTCAAGCAGAAGTAGGAGTTTTTGAATGTCACCACAGGTGGACGAGTAAACAACCCTCCTCTCTCCTACCCAAGCGATTCATACTGGTGCTGTTGCCTCTATCGAAGGCGAATGTACTTCACAGTTGAACCAATTGCATGCCGAACACGAAGGTCAGGATCTTGAGATTGATTCATCCAAAGCTGCTGCCGATGCCTGAACATCAATCAATGCTGCCCTTCAGTCTTAAAGAGAGCACTGGCAAGCCACGCTATTAGAAGACGTCGCCTCCGAGCGAGTCGGAAATAGCCACTATTTGTGAAGCTTACAATGCAGGCAGCGGAACTTGAATTCAACGCTGAACAATAGCATGTTTGTACTTCAAGGGAAGCACAAAGACTGTTCGGAAGATCTACGGACGTTCGGCGAGCAAACTGTTGCAGAGACGACGCAAGGTCTATGAACTAGTACCCCCTTCGAAGATTTGCAGACTCACCATGCTCAGGAGACTGATGAAATGCTTCTTCAGGAGAACGAGTTTTTTTGGGCAGAAGTTAGAGGCACACAATATTGCTGCTGCTGAGTGCTCACTGCGAGGTCAAGCACGACGAACAGCTTGCTTCCGACCTGGCTAAACTCAGGGTGGAAGAGCGGAACAAATCAACAACTTGCTTCTCGAAGCGCGAATCTGAGTAGAGAAAGATACACTAGTCCGAGGAGTTTACAGGCGCATAATGGCCGCAACAGAGCATTTTAATCGTATAGATATTTCGGGTGCCGCTGGTATAAAAACCGCCGCCGACATCTCTGCCGTCGGAGCCTCTTGCTAATAATGCATCACTGCCAGCTTTAATGGAACAGGCGAAGCAACTAGAAGAACAGGACAGTATGATCAAGACATCAAACAAGCAAGTAACTGTGAAAGCGATTCCTAGGTCAGACTCGTAGATCTGGTGAGCACCAGAAGAACTGTGTATTTTTTCTATCACCCCTTTCATATATCTGGATACTATACTCCCGGGCGCCCTCGGTCTGTCCAAGTCCGCATGCAAAGGAACTGACTTATACTAGCTTATACTCAGCAAGAGGCCGACGATAGCCGACAATCCGTCTAAGTATAGCAAGCACAAGAATAGCCGAGGGGCTTTGAGAGATTAAAAATCGGAACACACTGCATCCCCTGAAAATATTCTGATGCAGGAAAATCTATTTAAACGAATATAGTCGCTTGGATGGAATGGGCTTGCTCTTTGCCGCTCTGATCTACTCCTTTGCTGGCCAAAGGACATTCCGAGCACTAATCGAAACTTGACCTATTGATGCTTTCCCTTGGTATCCTTCTCTGCGTGGCATCCACGTTGGCTATCCCTCTTTCGCCTCCAGTGAGTTTGCAGTACCGACTCTACATCCTCCCATACCGAAACATTCACTCGCAGGTGACGCGGACGGCCGATAATGTTCCCTCGACGGTCGACGGAATCTCTCAAAACTCTGTAGTACTCTCGAAAAATGCTGTGCTGCTCTCGGCCCGCAATTTCAGTGAAAACGATGCCATTGTAAATGTTAATTCATCTCCAGCGAGTTTTTTTTTTTTTTGGCGTAACGATTTTTTCCTCATATGTGTGCAGGTTTCAATCAATCACGATACACGCGAAGCCGGAGTTCTAAATTCTACGATTCAGCTTCCTGCGGGAAGTGCTGAGCGTTTGGTGACTCGGGGTTCTGAAAGTTCCAAAGTATCCGAAACTCCTAAGAAAACCAAGGAAACCAAGAAAGTCGTCTCAGTGACATTCACTTCGACAGAAGAATCACGAACACCTTGGGGACACAACTATCGTTCGTATGCGGTGGAGAGGGTGAAAGAGATGGTCAATATGCAATTTATCGGCAAAGAAGTAGAGTTAGAGTTGGATGAAGAGAGTCATCCTGGATATCCGGCATGTACATTTAATGTGAAAGTCTCAGAGGGATCCCGAAAGAAGACTGGAGAGCGATTGACGGGCGAGTTCACGGTGAAGTTGAACAGAGTTAATATACAAAAGTCACGCGTTACGGGTGGATTCAAGACGTCAGATGGTTCACAGACTGGCTATCCATACATTTATCCACCGGTTCGTGCTTTATTTCTTTCGTTTGTTTCCATACACTAAGTTGCATTTCGTGACCACTACAGCCCAAAACTAAGCCTCTCACACCCGAGCGTAAATCCCGTCGCAAAAAGAAAACAGGAACAGTTCTCAAAACCGTTGACAATTCCGACAGAAGGATTGATACCATACAAGAGGAAGAGGAATGACACGAGGTTGAAATTTGGGTTGGAAAAACGGTGAGAATTGGCTCCGATTGTAAGACTACCGTAAGTACTCGATCCTCAAGGTATACATGTGTACGACTGAGGGGGGGGGAAAGTATGTAGGGTGAATAACACATCTGAGAAGACCTACCGACGGATGGAATGGCTATCAGACATAATTTAAAGTGATAAGAATTGTAAGTCAGTTTTCTGAAACTTAAACGTATTGGAGGGAGGGATACACATTCAAGTTGCCTCAACGTCCGATCGGGACTTCTACCCCTCAATCTGGTATCCAGTTTTTCTCGACAGCTTTTGGTAGTCGGATGTAGTCGGTAATTGTTTGATGAGTGAAATACATAGTACAGCATAAGAGCTTTCTAAAATTTGCATGTTGTTTTATGTAAATAAGCCGAGCAGCTGGCGAACAGGGTGACGGGCGACAAGATGGCGCCGTGTCACTGTCAAAAAACGGTGGTCGGCTGCTTTTGAGTGAAATACTATGTACATTAGATAAATTACTGCAGACAAGACAGGAGCGAGGGAGTTATCGGAGCGTGTGCGTACGACGTGGGGAATAAACTGCTTTACCCTGCGGGTAGGCAAATTAATACCTGTAAATTGAGAGAGAGGTGAGTAACTGCGGATAAGCATTGATCAAACCTCAATAACCTACAGTGGTACTTAGGGATAGATAAAACAAAAACAAGAAGCAGGAAAAGCCGTAGTAGATTGGAAGTGTGGAGTAAGGAAGTGAACTTGTAACTGTTCACACGTATTGTTAAGTTTGCATAGATCTCACTGCTAAACAGATATCGAATTTGTAAAGGTCGATTTAAATTCATGGTTGGTACGTTATCGGTGGAGAATACATTTATATGCAAACAAAGCATTTCAAACAGAAAAAAGACATTACATATCACAGAGTCCAATCGTGAAAACACAAACAGGAGCAAGTGGTTTTGGCACGGTGTTCATACTCTGACATTCATACTCGAATCTCCAGTAGATGTCGAGGAAGTCCCGTCAGAACTGAATGGGAATTGCAAAACTGCCACGCCAGCGGTGATAGTAAAATCGTCAGCCGTTGCGTTGCTGCTCGTCAGAACAGCATATAAGGAAGTTGCGTTGGGAACAATGACTTGGCCGTTCTGAACCTGCACGAATGTTGTCGAGAGTCCACTGAAGAACGCAATATATTGTCCCTCGGTGGAAACACCATCGGCAGTGACATCGGCTGCCTCGCCGGGTGAAGCATTAGCGAAAGTCAGAGCTGGGAAAGCTTTAACTGGCAGCGAAGGGTTAGAAGACGGGCAACTGGTGATAAACTGCGATGCGAGCGTGTAAACTGTACTTAAGCCTAAAGCAGTATCAAATGGACCGCTCCAAGGGTTTTCCTTATTGACGGGACCTGCGACCCATGCTGCATGACGAGCTTCGGTAGAGAGAATGACAGCAGCAGTGGTAAGGTAATTTTTGTTCGTGACATATTGAGCAGCCCCAGCATAAGCTGAGACACCAACACCCTCGAGAAGCTGCGATAGAGCAGCAAACGACGACGGAGAAGTGTATGGACTAGATGCACGGAAGTCTTTAGTACATGCATATAACGGGAAGGACAAGAACTTACAAGCTGTAATTGCACGCTTGAGTTGCATTAGCGCCGAGTGCACCACTCAAAAGTTGGACGTGGGCTTGTTCATGAGCAGCGATCTGCGCGAAGCGACCTCTGGCCCACTGAGGTAAACCGTCGTTGGTGAAGTCTTCCTCGGTGAAGTTGCTAAGTGCCCCTGAGTAGAACGCACTCTCAAGGTACTCGAGGGTAAGTGCGTAATTGAGCACCACGGTGTCGTCGATGGAAGATGTCGACGCGTCTCGAGCCTGAGGAATGACAAAAGCAGACGCGGCGCAAGCGAAAGTCGTGAAAGTGATGACAGAGGTAGACTTCATTGCAAGGCGTTGAACTGGGGATATTAACGAAGATTTACAAGGCTTATATAGAGATTTGGAGGGGATATGCAGCGAGACAGCTCCTGAATCAGTCTTTGACTTGAATAATCAATCTTCCAGGACATATCGGACAGCCTTAATTCTCAAAGTCTGAGATTCTACGCCTGGGGTTGAAACCTTGGTAATCGTGAGCCTGAGTTTTCGTACTTCTTTTTTTGCTCATATTCGACAAAGGGTTATGAGAATTAATTAGGGATGAGAAAAAGCTCGGAGTATGTTTTGTGTTTACAGTCGCAGTGAAACTTTTAACCTGACGAAGGCACTCAACGTGCTAGTTGCCAGTACTAACTCAGAGACATGAACGGGTAAAACGGAAATGGGACCCTGCTGTAGTTGGCAAGGAGAGAAGGGTTGTTGGTTTGGCAGAATGTGTCATGGCCCTCTTGAACCCCAACGAAATACAACCGCTGAGGGGTTGTGGCGCGAGAAGCAGAAAAATCGTATCGTATAGCGATGGGTGGAACAAGGAATTGAGCTGCTAGCTGTTCTAATTTGCGTGTGCACTTGCAAATCTTACTGGTGAACAAACATCGAAAATTTAGAAAAAAGTCCAAATTCATAATGGAGATGTTAACTGTAGTAAGGTATACATGTTATGATAGCAACTTAAAAAACAATTCGAACAGAAATAACATTACATATAACAAAGGCCAGTCGCAAAATAATGGACAGGTGCAAACCAAGCCCTCACGGGACTTTTAAACTTTCACATTCATACTCGAGTCTCCAGTGGATGCCGAGGAAGTTCCGTTAGAATTGAACGGGAATTGCAAAACCGCCACGCCAGCAGTGATAGTAGAATCGTCAGCAGTTGCGTTGCTGCTCGTCAGAACAGCATATAAGGAGGTTGCATTGGGGACAGTGACCTGGCCGTTCTGAACCTGCACGAATGTTGTCGAGAGTCCACTGAAGAACGCAACGTATTGTCCCTCGGTGGTAACACCGTCGGCAGTGACATCGGCTGCCTCACCGGGTGAAGCGTTCGCGAAAGTCAGAGCTGGGAAAGCTTTAACTGGCAGCGAAGGGTTGGAAGAGGGGCAACTGGTGATAAACTGCGATGCGAGGGTATAAACGGTACTTAAGCCTAAAGCAGTATCAAATGGACCGCTCCAAGGGTTTTCCTTATTGACAGGACCTGCGACCCATGCTGCGTGACGAGCTTCGGTAGAGAGAATGACAGCAGCAGTGGTAAGGTAATTTTTGTTCGTGACATATTGAGCAGCCCCAGCATAAGCTGAAACACCAACACCTTCGAGAAGCTGCGATAGAGCAGCAAACGATGACGGAGAAGTGTATGGGCTAGAGAAACGAAAGTGTTTAGTACATGGATATGTTGTGAAGAACAAGAACTTACAAGCTGTAATTGCACGCTTGAGTTGCATTAGCGCCGAGTGCACCACTTAAAAGTTGGACGTGGGCTTGTTCATGAGCAGCGATCTGCTCGAAGCGACCTCTGGCCCACTGAGGAAGACCGTCGTTGGTGAAATCGTCCTCGGTAAAGTTGTTAAGTGCCCCTGAGTAGAACGCACTTTCAAGGTACTCGAGAGTGAGAGCATAGTTGAGCACAACGGTGTCGTCGATGGAAGATGTCGACGCGTCTCGAGCCTGAGGAATGACAAAAGCAGACGCGGCGCAAGCGAAAGATACGAATGCGATGAGAGAGGTAGACTTCATTGTTAAGCGATGAACTGGGGGAATCAACGAAGAATCTTAAGGCTTATATAGAAATTTGGAGCGGATACTATGCAGCGAGACAGCTCCTGAATCAGTCTTTGACTTGAATAATCAATACACAGGGCATATCGGATAGCCTCAATTCTCAAAGTCTGAGATTCTACGCCTGGGGTTGAAACCTTGGTAACCGTGAGCCTGAGTTTTCAGACTTCATTTTTTGTTTATATCCGAAAAAAGGTTAGTACAAGAATTCATTAGAATGAGAAGAAAGCTCGGAGGATAATTGCATATGTTTTGTGTTTACTACAGTCGCAGTGAAACTTTTGACCTGAAAAAGACACTCACTGGCAACGTCTTCATCCTCTAGTTGCTAGTACTAACTCAGAGACATGAACGGGTAAAACGGAAATGAGACTCTGCTTGTACTAGTTGTCAAGGAGAGAACGGATGATGATTTGGCAGAATGTGTCGTGCCAGTGGCCCCCTTGAACCCTAAGAAATATAGACTACTTGAGCTTCGTGACAGAAAATGTAGCTGGCATCGTCGAAGCTGTATGCATTGAAGCAAAACAAACATGTCATCGATCCAGCAAACGAGTCCAAGCGTAGTACCCAAGTGATACTAGTGACCAAAATACGGCCGAGAAATAGTGTTGAGTTTGTTGGTAGGAAGACGTCAGGGACCAGGGTCGGTGGTTCTGAAGATCAAATCCATAAACAAAAAGCTCTAGTTTAGATTCGTTGTATCGCGTTCCATGTCCACTGCTATCAGCGAAAAGTAGACCTGGATATTTGTGTTCGTGTTCCCAGACGTGACGTCAATGGTTATGACACGCTGAGAAAAATGCTAGGACTCGGAGTGAAACCGTCGACAAAGTGTACTGGCAAGGGATTCGACTGACCATCTCGCATAACAATCATCGTTGAATTCCTATTCTCACACGAAACGTACCCGTCTTCGTAAATGTGAAGGAGGTGTAGTTGGAGGTACTATGCCAGAGGCTCGTCAAAGGCTTCAGTGAGTTTAGTATACCAGAGACGACATTTTCAAGGCAAATATTTTGGGGATTTTCTTACAGCCATTTCCATCATTTAGTGTGCATTTTTCAGAAAAATACTCGAAAGAAAATCTTGAGCTGAGCACAAATGCCCGATAAGCTAGTCAGATCGAATCAATCCTTTATATTATGAATGAATCTTTGATGTAAATAATTTAACAATTCATTAACGGAATACAAAGTTCTAATTCACACATTCGATTTGGAAGAGTACCAAAACACTGGAGATTATCGGTTTAAAGTTCCCGTCGTAAAAAGTGTTTACAACATATGCACCCAAGATCCGTGATCTGGTAAAATGCGCATGAAGGCACGGCAAAGTTATACCGGATGGGCCGTGTATAATTTCTCAATCCCAATCGATCTCACTGTTGACACACACTCCTTCGACATCACATATACTTAATAGAATTGTACAACAGCGCAATAAAATGCAGAGGTGCGTTTGTCGGGTAAAACGTTCAAGTAGAATGTAACTTTCATAGAATAAGCTACAACATAAGGCAGCCTTGGGTGTGCCTTGAGCACAAGTTTCTCAGTGAAAAGACTTGTTGTCTACGTACTTTTCTCTCATTTGATTAGTACTTCTACTAATGAATTTCTCTAGGCTGCTTTTCTCGCCCTTGTGATCATTTGTCGGATCAACAAATAATATAAAGTCTGAACTTAGTCACGATAGCAAGTTCCACCAAGTTTCAATGCCAGGCTTGAAATCTCAGACTTTGAGAATGAGGCCATCCGAGATGCCCGAGAACGATTATTTTTTTTGTCACAAGTCAAGTCAAAGACTGATTCAGGAGCTGTCTCGCTGCATATCCGCTTCAAATTTCTATATAAGCCTTATAATTCTTCGTTAACCAGTCCATCGCTCAAAAATGAAGTCTACCTCTCTCATCGCTTTCACGACTTTCGCTTGCGCCGCGTCTGCCTTTGTCATTCCTCAGGCTCGAGACGCATCGTCTTCTTCCATCGACGACACCGTGGTGCTCAATTATGCGCTCACTCTCGAACACCTTGAAAGTGCGTTCTACACAGGGGCACTAAGCAACTTCACCGAGGACGACTTCACCAACGACGGCCTGCCTCAGTGGGCCAGAGGTCGCTTCGAGCAGATCTCTGCTCATGAACAAGCCCACGTCCAACTTTTGAGTAGTGCACTCGGCGCCAATGCAACTCAAGCGTGCAATTATAGCTTGTAAGTCCTTGTTCCTCCCGCCACATGCATGTGTCAAAGAACCGCCTTGTTTACAGCCCTTACACCTCTCCGTCATCGTTTGCTGCTTTGTCGCAGCTGCTCGAAGGTGTTGGTGTCTCAGCCTATGCCGGGGCTGCTCAATATGTTACGAGCAAAGCTTATCTCACTACTGCTGCCGTCATTCTCTCTACTGAAGCTCGCCACGCAGCATGGGTCGCAGGGCCTGTCAATACAGAGAATCCTTGGAGTGGTCCATTTGATACTCCTCTCGGCTTAAGCACCGTTTATACGCTCGCATCGCAGTTCATCACCAGTTGCCCCTCTTCCAACCCTTCGCTGCCGGTCAAAGCTTTCCCAGCTCTGACTTTCGCTAACGCTTCACCCGGTGAGGCAGCCGACGTCACCGCCGATGGTGTCACCGCCGAGGGACAGTATGTTGCGTTCTTCAGCGGGCTTTCGACATCATTCGTGCAGGTTCAGAACGGTCAAGTCATTGTCCCCAACGCAACCTCCTTATATGCTGTTCTGACGAGCAGCAACGCAACGGCTGACGATTCTACAATCACCGCTGGCGTGGCGGTCTTGCAATTCCCGTTCAATTCTAACGGCACATTCTCGTCATCCACTGGAGATTCGAGTATGAATGTCAAAGTCTAAATTAAGTACCGTGCAAGGAAAATTGCGTCTGTTTATGTTTTCACGATTGGACTCTGTTATATGTACCGCTTTTTCTGTTCAAAATGTTTTGTTATTGCTACCATGACATGTATGCGTCACCGTTAACTTTTCAACGATGAACTTGAACTATCGCCCATATTTTCCATATCTGTGTAGCAGTGACCCACCCAATCGCTATTTCAACACGATTTTTCTGCTAATTGTGCTATAACACATCAGCGCAATAGTCAACGTTATCCACGCTCGATCAATGTTGCCCCATGCTACTTACTTCTTTCCTAACCCAGTGGTGTTGTTATGCCCACTAACATGGGCCCATGCAGTTCAACGGCCAACCTAACTAGTGCATGGGAACAAATGAAAGAATTAAATCATGAACCGGTGGATAAATGTATGCCAGTGGATAACCAGTCTGTGTACCATCCATCAAAGATTCGTTCATGACATAGAGGATTGATTCGATTTGACTAGCTCAATCTCCAGTTACCTCTCGGGCATTCAATTTTGTGCCCAGCTCAAGATTTTCTTTCGAGGATTTTCCTGGCAAAACTAAATGGAAATGGCTGTAAGAAAACCTTCGTCTAGGAAATGTCGTCTCTGGTATACTAAGCTCGCTGAAGCCTTCGACGAGCTCCATACCTCCAGTTCCACCTCCTTCACATAAACGAAGACGGGTACGTTTCGTCTGAGAATCGGGACTATCATGATTGTTATGCGAGATGGGTCAGTCGAATCCCTTTGCCAATATACTTTGTCGGCGGTTTCACTCCGAGTCCTAGCATTTTTCTCAGCATTCAATCCAGTGTCATCATAACCATTCAAGACCGTGACTCACGTCTGGGAACACAAATACAAACCACCAGGACTAGTTTTCGCTGATCATAGCAGTGGACATGGAATGCGATACATGAATCTAAACCAGGGCTTTTTAATTATGGATTTCGTGTATCCAACGTCCAGATCCACTATTGAACTCAGGTCTCTGACGTACTTCTAGCAACAAACTCAGCACTATTTCTCGACGCTCGTTCGCATTTTGTTCACTCACTTGGGTACGCTTAATATTGTTTGCTGAATCGATGACATGTTCGTTTTGCTTCAATACATACAGCTTTGACGATGCCAGCTACATTTTCCGTCATGAAGCTGTAGTAGCCTATATTTCGTTGAGGTTCAAGGCGGTGACACATTCTCAAATCATCATCCCTTCTCTCCTTAGCAACTACAGCAGAGTCTCATTTTACCCGTTCATGTCTCTGAGTTATTACTAGTCGCTAGATGAGGACGTTGAGTGTCTTTATCAGGTCAAAAGTTTCACTGCAGCTGTAAACATAAAGCATGTGCAATTATCCTCCGAGCTTAGTTTCTCATCCTAATTAATTCTTGTAACCCTTTTTCGGTTATAAACAAAAGAAGTCTGAAAACTCACGATCACCAAGGGTTTCAACCCCAGGCGTAGAATCTCAGACTTTGAGAATTGAGGCTATCCGATATGCCCCTGGAATATTGATTATTCAAGTCAAAGACTGATTCAGGAGCTGTCTCGCTGCATATCCGCTTCAAATTTCTATATAAGCCGTACGATTCTTCGTTGATCTTCATTTCATCGCTAAACAATGAAGTCTACCTCTTTCATCGCTTTCACAACCTTTGCTTGCGCCGCGTCTGCCTTTGTCATTCCTCAGGCTCGAGACGCGTCGTCTTCTTCCATCGACGACACCGTTGTGCTCAATTATGCTCTCACTCTCGAGTACCTTGAGAGTGCGTTCTACTCAGGGGCACTTGACAACTTTACCGAGGAAGACTTCACCAACGACGGTCTGCCTCAGTGGGCCAGAGGTCGCTTCGAGCAGATCGCTGCTCATGAACAAGCCCACGTTCACCTTTTGAGTGATGCACTTGGAGCTAATGCAACTCAAGCGTGCAATTACAGCTTGTAAGTTCTTTCTCTTCCCGTACATGCATGTACTAAAGTTTAGCGTGCCTCCAGCCCATACACTTCTCCCTCATCGTTTGCCGCTTTGTCACAGCTTCTCGAGGGTGTTGGTGTTTCAGCATATGCTGGGGCTGCTCAATATGTTACGAACAAAGACTACCTTACCACTGCTGCCGTTATCCTCTCGACTGAAGCTCGTCATGCTGCATGGGTTGCAGGGCCTGTCAATAAAGAAAATCCTTGGAGTGGTCCTTTCGATACTCCTCTCGGCCTAAGCACCGTTTACACGCTCGCATCGCAGTTTATTACCAACTGCCCCTCCTCCAACCCTTCGCTGCCAGTCAAAGCTTTCCCAGCTCTTACTTTCGCTGATGCTTCACCCGGCGAGGTAGCAAACGTCTCCGCGGATGGTGTTAGCGCCGAGGGACAATATATCGCGTTCTTCAGCGGCCTCTCCACAACGTACGTTCAGGTGCAGAACGGTCAAGTCGTCGTCCCCAACGCAACCTCCTTATATGCTGTCCTGACGAGCAGCAACTTGACGGCTGACGATTCTACTATCACTGCCGGCGTGGCAGTATTACAATTCCCATTCACTTCTGACGGAAGTTCTTCGACATCTACTGGAGATTCGAGTATGAATGTCAGAGTTTAAGTTGTGCCCAGTGGATGTTCGATTTGCGTCTGCCTATGATATTACGATTGAATGCTGTTATACGCATACGAGCTTGTTGTAACGTCACTCTGATCAAAATGTTTTGTTTTTGCTAGTTTTCATGTACGCTTCGCTGTTCACGTTCCAACCAATTCAGACCATTCTCTATATTTTCGATGTCTGTTCCGCAACGCGTTCTCTAAAGTAGGCCAACTCAATTTCAGCTGGTATCGTACACAAGTGGGGGAACATGTACAGCTCGCCGATGATCTTGTCGCCCGTCACCCTGTTCGCCAACTACTCGTCTTATTTTTGAAAACATCTTATTATGTATATGTATTTCACTCATCAAACCATCGCACCGTTTTCCAATCCAAATTTTGACTCCAGCAAGTGAAGCTATGAGATGTTGTCAGGCTTGCCTGATCACAGCACAGGTGACCTACATACGGAGTATGTGAAGATTGCTTACTTTATTCGACAGGTTGAAAGGTGCTATGCTTTCTGTCATTGCTTCTATGTTTTCTCAATCCACGTCCATGAATACGAGCAATGCAGTGATGTACACATACCTCAGTCAATCATAGGCACAGAAAGCATTCGACGAGACTTCTTCCTCTGTGAGCCCTCTGGTTCATCTAGATGTTTACCAGAGCGCTTCTGACCGGAGCCTGGTACATCCTGTGCCCTGATCTTCACATAAGTCATCTCTGCATTTGTGATTGCCTCGAATATCGGTTCTGTGTAAAAGGCACTAATACAGTCCTCATGAATCTGGGGAGTGGCCAGGGGTTGAATGATCGGATAATCTTTCTCTGCAGCGGAAAACGCAGCGGTCAGATGTTTGGCATATTCCTGCAAAGCAGGTTCAAGGGAAGAGAATGAGGAAGGTAAGCAACCATTGAATCGGGGATTGCGAAGGAATGGTAAACGGGAATTGTTGTTGAGTCGCCCATCGAAGAGCTTATTCATGAGGCGTTGACGGGCACTAGTGTTCTGAGAGGGACCGGCTGCGTCTTCGTTGAACAGGATTGTATATACGAGGACCCACCAAACTGACTCTATATCATGGAGAGCATTGTGATTGAATGGTGGGTCTTCGGGATCGACCACGCCCAATGGACTCTTCCTGGGACCACGTAGTTCGTATGAGCGAACAAAGTGCAGCGGATCCCGCGGCGGTTTAGGGGTGATTGGGTAAAACAAATATGCATCCGAAATTGCTTCCGAAGCCATGAAGTGGGGGGTACCCTACAAGGTAAGTGAGGACAGATATTGTAGGACAGAGGAAAAAAGGACCGACAGCGCGAACATTGCGGTGAGACTGATTCTCGACTTTCTTGGCATACTCCAAGTCACCAATAAGACCTATATCACGTTCCTTATAATAATACAGGTTACCATCGCTTATATCACGATGGACCCAGCCAGCAGAATGAATCCAATCAAGAGCTATAGACCAACCGTGACTTTAAGTCGTTTGAAAGGCGGAATTGGACACATACCAAGCAAAACATCCGCTATGGCTTTAAGAGTATTTGCCAAATTTCGTTCATCATAGATCGTTGTAGCGTATTCCTGGAAGACAATTCGGTAGTGATACCTTTGATCATTGGGAATTTCAGTCTCCTGTAGATTATGAACCACCCGTTGAGGAACTTGTAATCCACTATCCTGCGAAGCCTGTGTAATGAATTCGGCACCCTGGTCATCAGGAGAACTAAAGCCAAAGCTCTGCTTGTTTCGGGGGTTTTGCTGAGAGGTTGACATAAGGGCAACCGTTCGGGCCTTGTTCACATCATAACCGCGAAGGATCACGAGATTTGTGTCATCATCTGCTATTCCAGATACCTTAACTCGGCAGTGCTCAAGGGGTGTGAGCAAGCGGTCAACAACAACTTTCCTCGCCTTTGCCTTGGACTCAGGGGTTGCGGAATTGGAATTTTCGACGTCTTGGATGATATTCTCATAAATTTGATGCTCCTCCAAGCGATCATGTTCGAGCCAAAGATCTTTGAGGACACAAGTATTACCCTGTGCATCTTGGACTTTCCACACTCGAGTAGCGCGTCCGATGGGATTGTCAGCAGAGTAGTCGGAAAGGGTGGTAACGGTTTGGTATACTCGTTCATTGACAATAATATTGTATTGTCTCCGGTTGTCAGAGTCGCGATGAGAAAAGGTGATGGTAGGATCCCAACCCATGTTTTCTGCGGATGATAACGCAAAGGAAAGGAGAACCGTTACAAGGCTGCGTTGATCCTGCATAATAAAAGGAGCTTAAAACAATAGAAAGAATGGGGGATTATGGCTCGCACCTCAATAAAATCAAATGCTTGTGCTCTTAACAACGTCCCGCGATTAAGGATCCAAAGGCGAAACCAACGGTCTTCAATGGTGAATCCGAGTGTGAAACGCCTACAAGGATCTAAGGCTAATATACTCGACATATTCCACATTAGTTTGATAATATCCTTTGAAGACCGATCAGCCATGCGTCAAAAATCAAAAAGACACGGAAGGGGGAGGTATGCGAAGCTTACATTCTCTGAATCCTCCATAAAATCTTGCTTCTTGAATTCCTGAGGTGCAGTGATCCCGTAAACAGGAGGAGGTGGCGGTTTCTTGGGCTTTTCGCCAGCCTTCGTTAACGGTTGCAGCGATTCCTTCCTTTCATTCGTTGTTCCATGTGGCGCTTCTGAAGTTCCTGGCACATCTTCCCATCCTTCCTTCTTCATCAACACCTCGCATTTCTTCCCCATCTCTCTCAAAGCCTTGTCAGTTATTTTGAAGTAGCCGTCAGGACGCATATCATCTCCGCGCTCTGACATGGGTGTAGCGTAGCTGTCCACTACAAGTTTGAAATTTGGTTCCATACCAGGCTCTAATTGTTGAGCCGCCTGAACGATGGCGTCGAAAATCTCCGCGAGTGGGAGAAAGACTTGGGTTTCGTGCGAGGATTGAGCGTTAGGATCCTGTGGAAATTGTGTCCAACGACGGGTGGTAGTGTTATAAGTGCCGTTTTCGTTCAAGATGTTGCAAACCTCCCCGACTTTGTTCTCCAAATGACCCGGCAGCGGAGGCAGAACATGCTTGAAGTAATCATCCACAGATATTTCACCGATGAACTCGGGAAGTCCGGAGACTGACTCATTGACCTTGTCCAGTAGCTTGGGATCTGTGCGAAATGTCGCTGACGATGCAGTCTCTGGACGCGCTAGAATTTCAGGTGATTGAACAGAGGCGAGAGATGGTGGTGTGGAAGCTCGAAGTTGTTTCGTGGCGGTCGTGTTTTCATTGGGATTCATGCTATAAGATTCTGACTCCTGAGGGTACTTACAAACGCGTCTGGCCGTCTCCTGGGCGCATCAGGAATTTCCCACGGATACCTTGAGCTCAACAAATTTCAATAAGTAGTCGTGCGTATTTCTTCATATTGATGATGGTCATCAGCGGAGGCCTATGTAAAAATCTGTCGGCTTTCGTCGATATGAGCCATCTCCCGCTTCCTCCGTCGGCGATTGTCCGAGTCGATTTCTTGATTTGCCTCGAGACGCGCATTGAAGATCCATAGCTTTCAGCAAGTTGCATATACCCGATCTACTGTGGGTGATATGGGTTATGCCAGGATAGTGGATGATTAATACCAGTAGTGGAGGTACCTGCATGATGTATCTGTGGTGATTTTGATAAGGACGAAGTAGTGGGAGTCGTTGAGCGCCTAACATCAGATTTCCACTGCCGCTGACCTTATCATCTGCGCGCTACTTAGTACTCTCAGCACACGAGGATATTGAACCACCTTCGTCTGTGATATCCTTAGCGTGTATCTATATAATATCGCTCAAGTGGAATCTTTTACTACGACATGATGATGGCCCTGGAGTAGAGTTTCTGCGTACGTTGTTTCTACCAATGACTTTCATTACGTCTTTCAACTCGTTGTACTAGATGGACAGCGAAATCACATTCCTACACAAATATAATCATCTCGGAAGTTGGCTCAATGGTGATTATTCCACTCGGAACACCCTCAGCGACCTCGACTACTGATTTTTCGAACCAAAACATGTTCGTTGGCTCGCATTATGGTGTTTCGCAGGTGGTGAGAATAAACCAAGTACCTTCTTCGTCGTCGTCCCCGACGTTGCATATCCCCTCCTCTTCTTCTAGAACCGTCTCAAACGAGACGATTTCTCCATCGAAGACTGTCACCCGTCCTCGAGCCTATTCAACCTATCCGAACCTATCGTCGTCAAAGCAGATCTTGGGGAAAGGAAGATACCAAAATAACACCAAGGTTATCTCTTTATATAGGCGAAACGCTCCCGATTTTGTTTACCTACTTTAGAATCGACGATCGCGACTGCTAATTCGAACCCACGTCAGTAAGGATTCTGCTTTTCAATCCTTATTTTCTTGAATCTTCTGGGCTGCGTAGCTTGAGATTGGTGAGTGTCAAAAAGGTGAAGGGGTGCGTTTATGCGTTGGTTGAATTTTCGGGGAAGTGTGGATGGGGTTGAGGATGGAGGTGGAGAAGGGCTTGTTGCTGTTGCCACCGATTCATCTGTACGTTATGTCCCTTTCTTGTCTGACTATTCTTCCTTCCTTCTGTATTTTCTTCCCTCGTCCACAGGTCTCCCTGTACCGAATCACACCTCTAACGATACCGAGAACAGGAGAACCGTCTATTACCACCACCACTGCTACTACAAGTCCCTCGTATCAGCCTAAGTCATTGAAGGAATGTAATACTCTCGGTGTATGGAGATCATCTCGTCGTCGTGGATCAGTTTAGTTCGGTGTCGTTGTTGAGGGTGGGTGGTGGGAGGTGATGCTGGGAGTGGTGGTAGATCGATTACTGTCGTCGGGGATTATTTGCCACTATGGCCAGCTTGTGTGGATGCTGTTGATGAGTAGAATCTCATAGGAGCTCATGTGAGCCTCGTTCGTGTCTTTTGTTTCATCATTTGACATGATGGCGGCGTTTCTTTGAAGATTCTGTTGAATAGGAATTGAACTTGTCCACATATTCGTTGAGTCGACTTGAGCACATATCAGCTAATACACCCACATATACTACACACTTTCCGGTCATATTGATCTAATTCCTCATATCGGAAACGAGGATATGGCAAGTTGACTCTGATCATGACTGATACCAGTGCGAAAAACCGGCACGCGCACAATTACCGCCACATTCAATTTTGCCACACACAAGGTCGGCTTCGGAGAGTGCTTGGACAAATGCCTATGCCTCTTCGTATTGACCTTCAGCTCGAGGTTTGTACTTGTCCGTTTTCGGCAATTCGCGAGAGAGCGAGCGAGCCCGAGATCATTCTTGGCCTTGTTGATTGCCCCTTCCACATCACCTGAGTCAACCTAGTTGATTCGTCACTTGGATTTGTTTGTTTTTCCTGACATTGATGGTCACACAAAGAGATGCGATTGATAATACAATTCGCGGGAGTGGAGACTTCGAAGAAGTGACACTTACGCATAGTGAATCATTAGCGCCACAGTCCTCTCATGTAAAATAGGTGTGGATTTGAGTCATTTGCCCGCATAAGGAACTACTTGTGGACCAGATGAAAATCTGTATGGTCATGGTAACATATTTATAACAAGGATACAATAATTTTGAATCTCTGGCGTTGTTATTGCTATGTATTTCCATCTTTCTTGCATCACCGCCGGTGTTTTTATTGTTACTCAAAAAGAAAAAGGTCGCCACAACATGGCGATAGTCAATTGAACAGAAATGTGGCGTTGAACTAAATTTGCGCTTATCATATTCGTGGGAAATTCTGAATCGACCAAGGTACTATGTATAAAAGCTGGCAGCCAGACGCGTTTGTTGCCTCAGAATTCGAACAATCATGGAGCCAAGCAAAGACACGACCTCTACGGAACAACTCCGAGCTTCCACACCACCACCCTCCTCTCTTCAATCTCCCGATACGCCAGCACGTCTAAAGACTGCATCGTTACCGAGGTTTCGCACAGACCCTAGCTTGCAGAACAAGCGTACCGAATTAGTCGGAGGACTTCCCAAGTTCATTGGCGAAATATCTGTGGATGATTATTTCAAGCATGTCCTGCCTCCGCTGCCGATTCATTTGGAGAACAAAGTCGGGGAGGTTTGCAGCATCTTGAATCAAAACGGCACTTATAACCCTACCACCCTTCGTTGGAAACAATTTCCGCAGGATCCTAAAGATCAATCCCCTGAAGAAACCAAAGTCTTTCTACCACTCGCGGACATTTTCAAGGCTATCGTCCAGGCGGCTCAACAACTGGACCCTAATTTGGAACCAAATTTCACACTTGTAGTGAACGGCTACATTACACCCATGTCAGAGCGTGGAGGTGATTCGCGTCCTGACGGGTTCTTTTCGATAACTGACAAGGCGTTGAGCGAGATGAGGAAGAAATGCGAGTCGTTGATGAAGAAGGAAGGATGGAAAGATGTGCCGAAAACTTCAGAAGCGCCACATGGAACGACGAGTGAACCAGAGAGATCGCTCCAGCCGCCCACGAACACTGGCGAGAAGCTCAAGAGACCGCCACCTCCTCCTGTTTACGGAATAACTGCACCTCAGGAATTCAAGAAAGCAAATTTTACGCAGAAGTTTGACGATGTAAGCTTCGCAAATCCCTCCTTGCCTTTTTTCGCATGGCTAATCGGTCTCCAAAGGACATTATCAAATTGATGTGGAATATGTCGAGGATATTGGCCTTAGATCCTTGTAGGCGATTCACACTCGGATTCACCATTGAAGACTGTTCGTTTCGTCTTTGGGTCCTGAATCGCGGGACATTGTTAAGAACACAAGCATTTGATTTCATGAAGGTGCGAGCCATGATCCGCCATTTTTTCTATTGTTTCAAGCGCGTTTTATTATGCAGGATCAACGCAAGCTTGTAACCGTCTTCCTTTCCTTTGCGTTATCATCCGCAGAAAACATGGGTTGGGATCCTACCATCACCTTTTCTCATCGCGACTCTGACAACCGGAGACAATACAATATTATTGTCAATGAACGAGTATACCAAACCGTTACCACCCTTTCCGACTACTCTGCCGACAATCCTCTCGGACGCGCTACTCGAGTGTGGAAAGTCCAAGATGCACAGGGCAAAACTCGTGTCCTCAAAGATCTTTGGCTCGAACACGATCGTTTGGAAGAGCATAAAATTTATGAGAATATCGTCAAAGACGTCGAAAATTCTGCACCGCCTGAGCGCAAGGAAAAAAGAAGGAACACTGTTGCTAAACACTTGCTCACACCTCTTGACCACTGCCGAGTTAAGGTCTCTGGAATAGCAGATGATGACACAAATCTTGTGATCCTTCGCGGTTACGATATGAAAGAGGCCCGAACGGTTGCCCTTATGTCACCCTCTAAATCAAACCCCCCAAAGAAGCAGAGCATTGGCTTCAGTTTTTCTGATGATCAGGATGCCGAATTCATTACACAGGCTTCGCAGGATAGTGGATTACAAGTTCCTCAACGGGTGGTTCATAATAGCCTACAGGAGACTGAAATTCCCAATGCTCAAAGGTATCACTACCGAATTGTCTTCGAGGAATACGCTACAACGATCTACGATGAACGCTATTTGGCAAATATTCTTAAAGCCATAGCGGATGTTTTGCTTGGTATGTGTCCCATTTCGCCTTTCGAACGACTCAAAGTCACGGTTGGTCTATAGCTCTTCGGCTCATTCATTTTGCTGGCTGGGTCCATCGTGACATAAGCGGTGGTAACCTGTATTATCATAAGGAACGGAATATCGGTCTTATTGGTGACTTGGAGTATGCCAAGAAAGTTGATGCTCGATCACACCACAATGTCCGCACTGTGTGTCCCTTTTTTATCCGTCGTCCTACAATTACTGTTCTCATTTGCCATGTAGGGTACCCCCTATTTCATGGCGTCGGAAGCACTTGGGAATAAATATTCGTTTTACCCATACCCAATCGACCCTAAACAGCCGCGGGCCCCGCTGGACCCGCTGGAAGAGTACGACGAAACAATTCCTAGCGATGGTCCTGCATTGAATGTGTACACGCCTACACCTCCCCCATTCAATCACAATGCTCTTCATGATATAGAGTCAGTTTGGTGGGTCCTGGTATATACAATTCTGTTCAACGAAGACCCAGCCGGTCCCTCTCCAAACACTAGTGCCCGTCAACGCCTCATGAATAAGCTCTTCGATGGGCAATTCAACACTACTTCCCGTCTACCATTCCTTCGCGATCCCCAATTCAATGGTTGCTTAGCTTCTTCATTCTCTTCCCTTGTACCTGGTTTGCGAGAATATGCCAGACGTCTGACCGCTGCGTTTTCCGCTGCAGAGATGAATTATCCAATCATTCAACCCCTGTCCAATCCCCAGATTCATGTGGACTGTACTCGTGCCTTTTACACAAAACCGATATTAGGAGCAATCACAAATGTGAAGATGACTTATGTGAAGATCAGGGCACAGGATGTACCAGGCTCCGGTCAGAAGCGCTCTAGCAATCATCTAGGTGAACCAGAGGGCTCACAGAAGAAGAAGTCTCGTTGAATGCCTTCTGCGCCGATACCCGATCGAATGTTTGCAACACTGCATTGCTCATAGTGATCCAGGTTCTATTGTTTTTTTGATAGTTTTGTAATTTTACTATGGCTCACAATGTGCACGATAAGTCTTTGCCATCCAGAATAGATATTGTGAAATGAAGTGGTGATCAGAAAAATTGGGACGCGTATAATATATATTCAGCATCGACTCCGGTGGTACAGTCAAGTTTAAGAGTTTAGGAAAAAGGATGGTAAGGGTACGTGAAATGAACTGGATGTGCTCTTGATAGTTTAGATGGAGAAGAGCTACGGCGGTTAATATCCTTATAATTCAAGCCATCGTACTGACAGTAAGACAAGCGCGGAGATAATCTCGAGAGATAAGGATATTAGGCGCCTAACGACTCTACTCCAACTCCCATCTTCTACTTTGTCCTTATCAAAATCACCATAGATACATCATCCAGATACTTGTATTATTCCTTTACTACGACATCCTGGCGGAACCCATATCACGCACAGTATATACGCAACTTACTGAAAGCCATTCTCCCGCCACTCTGCCGAAATCATGCGCGTTTGCATTCAGCGGACAAGAGTGTCCGTTGACTATCGCATTTACTTGCGCCTCTGACGTCGGTGCTACTGCTCGAGATGACTGGCTTCGCTGTTTGAATTCATTAGTCGCGGTATCCGAACGTTGGAAATCCATCGATTTTTTCATACCGATAACAGTCCTGAGTCGACTCCTTCCTGCCAAAGGACGCTTGAAGTCACTCGAGGTGTTGAATTTGAGTTCGGAGCCTCAGAACGCACGTTCGTTGCCTCGCGCTGTGGATATTTTCGAGGATGCTCCGAAGTTGACTCGTGTCACAATGAGCTCTCATCTCTCTTTAGATACCTTCAGGCTTCCCTGGAAACAGATAATCGAATATCGAATCAAACTTATGGAAGTATGGAACTGTGTCGAGGTCTTGCATCATGCCCCGCATCTACGTGCCTTACATGCGAAATTGGAGCGAGCCCGGGGTAACATTTCGGGAGATACTGCGAGCCCATATTCTGACCATTTGGACCACAAAACATTCTCATACGAGTCTCTGACATCCCTCAGCATCAATGGTCTCATGCGCCCTGGATATGAGCATGAACTATTTCTACGCCTTCTACAAGTATCCTCCGATTCTGACAAAGCGAATGTGACACAAATTCTGTTCCCTTCTCTCACAAATTTTCGGCTTGCAACTAGCTCGGGCTCTCTGATCAATTTCGCTGCGTTGCCACTCGCTGGGTCCTGCTTTGGTTCTTTGTTGATGAAGGTCACCATTCGTAGTGTCTTTGACGCTCTGGCGGACTACTCAGGAGCCAAAGATTTCTTGTTGGGTTTGCCCATGGTTCGACAACTGACGTTCGGAGTGTGTTTCCACCACAATCGAGATGTGGTACATATCTTGTATGAGATCCTTTCTCTACCCTCTTCATCGGACTCCGGTCGGCCCCTGGTGGTGCTGCCAAAACTCGAAGTACTGGTGCTGGATATTGATTACGACAATAAGGATTTGCTCATTCCAAGTTGGGTGATAGATCCCTTGAAGAAGATGATTCGGTCAAGAAGAACGAAGGATTTCGTGAGGCGTTGCATACCTCTGCAAAAATTTCACCTCTATTTGGCATCATGGGAAACCCCACGCGAATCGTTCGCAAAGGGCCTCCAAGATCTAACGGAGGAGGGTTTTGAGATTAGAGTCCTGCGAGGGTTATTCGCACAAGTGTAATTTCCATTTTTTGGGTTATATGACGCGTCAACGGATTCGGATTTTTCGGATTTTGGCCAACGGGGTGAATGTGAAGTCTATACGAAGGTGTGTGTACGTGGTGGTGAGAGAAAGCCCGCGCCGCTTATTTATGCACCTTGATGGGCAGTTTTTAGACATAGGGGGCCTAAATATCAATATCTGGTATACTTAGGCTGTAAGCAGCGTCATCAAGTATTCGATGAGTGTGAGACTATTGAATGATACATCTTGTAATCCTGAGTAGTAATTGTAAGGTGGGTTCGTTGTTTACATATCATCTATGTCACTGCAGCATGCGAATCTGGCCAAATAAAGCAGCGCATATACTGTGCTTTACTGAATCCTCCCACGTAAAGCCTATTGACCATCCGTGAAAACCCTCACCCCAGTCGTTTGAGGGCACTCACAAGAATACGGGTGAAACTCAGGCCCTGCGAAGGTTTGTTGTTCGCTACTCATTGTTCTTCTTGAAGATCAAATTTTCAAATTTTGGGCCACGTAGGTAGGCAGTGTTAGTAAAAATACATGTACATGTTTTTAGGAGGCCCATGCGAAGATGCAAATGATGTTCTACGTAGCGGTAAGCGGTAAGCGGAAGCGCACCTACCCGCTCACCACTAACGTAGTTTCTGAAGAAGCGAAATGACGACCCGAAACACAATTCCCCGAAATATAAGTATAGACGTGAGAAATTCACGGTGATTTTTTTCGTGATACATGGGCGGATAAGGGACAGCCTCGTCGTCATCGTCATGCTGTTGACGGCTCTCGAAGAGTAGGGTGAACAAATTGCTCATGGAGAGCTTTACCAGCAGGAACCTGTGATAGCTGGATCAGACAAACGATCAAGATTTGAGTGAACTGTAAATTCACCATCGGGAACACATGCTCATTCTTCTCCACTACACATTCCATCAAAACGGGTTTTGAATTGTCATATTCAAGGAACTCTTTCATTTTTGCAGGTAGTTCTTCAGCGCTTGTACACCTAATGGCGTGTACGTTCATCGCTTGAGCGAGACGAACAAAGTCCGGGTTCGTCATTTTGTGAATAGCGGGCGTCGTAAAAAAGATCTATAAAATAGTGAACGACACGGATCAGCTCATGATTTACGGAAACACTGCGATACTAACCTTGCCATTGAAGAACCATTCCCTGGAACTCATTATTAAGTACGAGAACCTTGACACCGATACCGTACTGTGACGCCGTTTGAAGCTCCATGGCGGTCATACTGAACGAAGCATCACCGTCGATATTAAAGTTGAAAACTTACACCGAGACCTCCAGAGGTGACCATCTGACGGGGTTGCGTCCAGCGATAGAATTGGGCAGCCCACATCTGATGCTGACCGACACCAGTGGAGATGACAACATCCTCCTTCTTGTCCTGTACCTGTCGATCCAGCTCTTCGATGACTTCTTGTGGTTTCATCGGTTCACCAGCTTTTGCCTTGACACATGTGAATGGGAACCTCTCCTTCCATTGCTTGATGTCCGCAAACCATTGATGTCGAGGGGACGGTTTAATCAAAGGGACGAGGGACGCCATGTTGGTAACGACGTCGCCGAGAATAGGAATGGATGCTTGAACAACCTTGTTGATGTTCTTTGGCTGAATCTCAAAATGAATGATTCCACCACGACCTTGCAAGGCAGCGGCACGGGCAGCAGGAGCGAAGGTGTCGACTTTACCGGTCACACGATCATCGAAGCGAGCTCCAAGAGCGATAATGACGTCGGCTTGCTGCATGGCGATGTTAGCGTAAGCACTGCCATGCATACCAAGCATGTGTAAACTTTTTCCGTCTGTTTCGTCGAAAGCACCGAGACCCTGCAGAGTTGTGGTCACAGGAATGTTCCCTTCGTGGACCAACTTGGCGAGGAGTTTAGGTCCCATGGGTGATGAAAGAACACCGTTCCCAGCATAAATCAAGGGACGCTGAGCCTGGTTAATGAGTGCGGCCGCCTGTTGAATCATAGCGATATCTGTAGGTGCTTCCATAGCCTGCAAAGGATTCATGGGAAGACCGAGGTTAATACCGGGCGTAGTGGCCTTGTAGGGTAAAGGTGTACGAAGGATTCCGGCAGTAACATCTTTGGGAAGATCGACGAGTACGGGACCAGGACGACCAGAAGTAGCTATTTTGAATGCCTCATTTATCCTTCGAGGAAGTTCGGAGATATCTTTGACCATGACATTCCACTTGGTGCAGCTGCGCGAGATACCAATGACATCAGCTTCCTGGAATGCATCGGAGCCGATCGCAGATGTAGCAACTTGACCAGAAAAAACGACCAAAGGAACACCGTCACTGAGTGCGTCTTGCATCGGTGTAATCACATTAGTCGCACCAGGACCTGATGTAACAAGTACAACACCAGGCTTCCCCGATACGCGAGCATACCCTTCCGCCATGTGCCCTGCACCTTGCTCATGTCGGGGCAGGATGAAGTCAAAGTACGGAGATTTGTAGATGGCGTCGAATACAGGAAGGATAGCACCACCGGGATAGCCAAATATATGTTTTACGCCATGTCGAAGCATCATTTCGTGAAAAATTTGTCCTCCAGATAAACCGACAAAAGTGCGATCCATGGGGGCATTAGGTTCCGGGCCAGGACCCGATGGTAGATTTATGTTTGAATTCCTCGTAGGTACCTGCTGAAAACCTGGCTGGACGTCTGGAGTTCCTGTAAGTAGATGCCTGACGCAATAGATAAAATACATACACAGTAGGAGCAGCGGTGGCATTCTTCGAAGAAGTACGGCTGATATTCCTGGCATGCTCTCGCACTCTTGATTTTGCGTCAACCATGGAATATCCGCTAGAAGCTGTCGTTGACCGACACCGTACAAACGACGAATTTTTTGGTATCCTATGTACACGCATTTGTGTTGCGGGCAAGGACATTTTGAAAGAAGGGAATGTCAGCCAAGGAGATGGCTGAAAAAAGATGGAGGAACAGAGAAAGATGGAAGTCGAAAGCAAAGTAAGGGCTCCACTTCGTACGGTGACTCGAATCATTAACGGCCGAAACAACACGTGGCATCGGCTCTTCATTCCGAATCCTGGTGTAGTTGGATAGCGCTCAAAAACCCACTGTGCGTTTGAAAAACTCGGAATGCTCCCTACTTATTTGTGCTGCCGCCGACGGCGGATCCACAGCACCAAGATCTGTCCTGTCTGCATGATATAACTGCACCTGAATATAATTACATTAGTTATACCGATAGGTTGAAAGACAGAGGTAGAACCTACCCCATTATTCACCACCATAGCCGTCAATACAACGCTGAGAAACGCCGCTATTCGTCTGTCGCCGCCGTATATGGCATACATCCTTAGTACGAATAGTACTTATAGTTAACGTCAGCTAAAACTAGTCATGGAAAAGTGACGACCCATACCACTGATGTTGAATTGAACAAGAAAAATTAATATCTGTGCGAAGAGATCGAGGGCCCCGCGTCTGTCAACGTCAAGGAGCAGCAGCTTAAATCTAGAGCTATTCGGTAGTGGTTCAAACTCATACGATGCTTACCCCTGTGTAAACGAGAAGTCAGGCAATGGTTTTCAAGAAAGAAGCCACAAGGAATACTTGCATATTGATAGCGCAACACTGGTTCAGGCCAAAAGAAGAGTAGGACGATTGGAATGTTTCCCAGCAGAGTCATATATCGGTTGATGAAGAAGAGGATCGATGCGAATCTTTTCGTATCGCGTTTCCAGAAACGTTCAATCTCGATGTCAAATGTGAGGAGATAGTCGTATATTAGTATCACTGACAGAACTATGGTTAAGGAGGAGGAATTAACGAAAGGGAAAAGATACGCACCGAATTCTATGAGCTCTACGTAGTGATCCCAGTTCCTACAGCGCAGTACAAATGCGTTATTCGAGGTATCGCAAAACAGATCTCGACCGCCCGTACACTTGGATTTGAATATTTGAAGCGCTCAACTCGGACATGAACGCGCGAAAGAAGAGCAAGGTGAAGGTGTGCTCTGGTAATGAAGCCAGATACTTATCCTAAATCCATGGGACTTATTTCAGCTTCCGGTATATGTAACTCAGTTCCCGTCCTACCAAAAACAGCTTTTCGATTCATTATCAAGACCGAAATAGCGACCTATGAACATGGCATGTATCAAATAGTACTGCCATACCAGTATCAGAGCGCTCAACAAAGAAAACGACTTAGCGTCAGATGATTGATGAAGCACCCTATGCTATGCTCTACCTAGTGCATCATCACACCTCTGTCCACCCGCCGTCTACACACAAACGCTTGCCTTAAGTCTTCTCATTTACTGAAGATCATTCGTTCTATGGCCATTATTGAGGATCGCGGCTGTAAGGGAGTATAGCTTTTAGGCAAAATGCAATGAGGACCTGGCAAACTCGTCCTAAGAATACAAGACGGGAAGGGCTTGACTCTCATCCCAGTATATTTTGTTCCCGTCATTAGTCCCAAAGGGTCATTACCCAAGAGTCTTAGAAGCCATTAAATATGATTGTGATAGAGCGCAAGGCAACTCACCTGTAATTTGATTAAACTCTGTTGTTCTCCCAGCTCATCTAGGACTAGGACCGTCAAGTTAGGGTACCGATGTTGTTGAAAATTCGCCGTGCAAGTCAAGGAGAGCGAAGGATGGATTCAAATGCAGAACTTATAGGCGCCTTAGGGTACCCGACCCGTTGTCAGCGCTTAACCCCAATCGGTTCTTCGATCTACACTACCAAGGGGTAGCTCCGCTCAATGATGGAAACCAGGTTCATAAATTGTTTTACAGCACTCTGCAACTACGTATCTATTAAAATGCAACTGTCGCTTATGCCTGGTTGCTACCCTATCGATTAAAGACGAGTCATTTTTGATTGAAATTTCCTTGACTGAGTTTTCTTTTCGACGATTACTAGTCCTGCGAGGCTTCACCACTTGGATATTGATATTGCCGCGTCTTGCACCTCGCTCGCAGCTCTATAGACTAGTATACCATGCCTCACAAGCGCCATGACTCTGGGCATATTTCTGAAGCCTATCAGATGCACTTCGTTGATCTTCCCCCTGAGGCACACTCTAGTACGTGCATGCATTTCTTTTTGAGGCAACTATTTCTGCTCACTCTATATCTTTCAGGCACTTCAACCTCATCCTTCGAACTGAGGCATACCAAACCTTCGACGGGCACAATTGCGTTGAACTTCCCTATGCCTCGTGTGTTTTACATTATCAAGCCTTACGCTTATTCATAACGTCCTATAGCTTCTTCGCAGCTTTCATTATCATTAGATCCATTATACCCTCATCTACACGCTTACTCTGATCACATTCCACAACATCCTTATCTCTCGAGCACTAGCTCAGCCAGCACATCCTTCGCGACGCTTCCTCGTCGTAATGAGTTACCCGACGTCGGTAATTTCAATCGGCTTCATCGCGAGCTATCTCCACACCACTGGGTCCATAATACACATTCTGCTAAGGCGGGTCATGATTTCGAGCTTCCTGTACCTAGAGCGACACACATCGAAACTCAACCTAGGACTCAGCGTGTAATGAGTGGATATATTGATCCTCTGAGCGAAACTTCCGGTGTGGATCGCGATGTGGATCATGAATGTCAATGTACTACTAATGGGTGAGTACTCTTGTCGTCGCATCTATGTAATCACTTCTCATGGTGTATACTATCGAATGTAACACAAAAACAGCTTCCAGCAATGCTGTAGCCAATTGTGTTTGCGGTGGATTTTTTGTTTGTAACTCTATTTGATACCAGCAGTTGCTATACCCTTGTATACCCTTGTGTCTAATGAATGTGGAGTTCGTGTAACTGTGTAAACCATGTAGCTCCTAGGTCGAATGAAATTTAAATCCGGAAGGACGCACGTTGTCTGAGGTCTCTGACCCGGGCATGCTGTGGTCAGCTTTGACTGGTACTCACATCAACATTAGAGCCGCCCGGTCGCCCTAGCTTGGACTACCCTACTAGTGCCTATGATGAGACCGAGGCGTTCACCTAATACGGTCGCGTAAAGTGGCTAACGAGACTGAATACTAGTAGTACCGTTGGATAACTAGCTCCACTAATCGATTCCTTTCGTGCTTTCCTTTGAGAAATTTGTACCCTTGACGTCGCAGGCATTCATTTCGCTCAATCGAAAAGTAGCCCATGAGATAATTGAAGCGAAACCTATTAAGGCAGCGTTGGGTAGTAAATGGAATCTTGAAAGAGATGAAATCAATAAGAGATTAGATCAATTGGGTTATCGATTGTTTTGATCACCTAGCTGATGACTTCATATTATTAGTACGAAAAACACCTTCCCAGTTTAGATCCTTTGCTCGTCCTCACACTGTACACACGTTGTTCGTGCAAGGCAGTTACATATCTGGGGAGGTAAAAAAAAGTGAGCTTCATGGAGCCTGATAGTAGCTTTCTCGACGTTTACTGGTGGTATTTGCTTCGGTAGTGCAATGATGTACGAAATCAATACAAGATCATGATAGTTCACACTATCGCGGAATGATGATAAGGTGGTAATGCTTATAATAGAAGTGACTGTAAGCCCAGCCTAGAGCGCTGAGGAGGAATGATGTCTTACGAGCAGGGGAATCAAACGAACAGTGTTGTACAGATATCAAAGTGGGTCATCCACAATATTCTATGTTTTGTGAATTGCCATTGTATCTCCGAGTATGATAATGAAGATGAAAGACAAAAGGCTGTCAAGGAGACTGAGCATTCGGTCATTCGAGAGTTCATTCAAATTTCAATTTAAGGACCCACAACTGCAACGACAGAACAATTACCTGCTTGAGGAACAAGGGGCATCCCCGCGTTATGTAGACGAAAAAAAAAGTAAACTGACAAGGTGGGGATCATCGTAGCCCTTAAAATTGCTCCGAGCCGAGAAGCCGCTGCGGTATTTCAGGCATACACGTGCTACGAACACGGCGGAAGCATATTTACATATTTTTTTCAATCTCCTTCATGCCACCCATTTGGGAAGGCTTCAACGGCTCTCTGGTTTCCTTTTAAGCCTTGTTTATTGTTTTATTCATACAAAACTCTCCTCTGCGCTACATCTACGCTCAACTTGCTTCTTCTTAACCACGATGACCGAATACGACTATTCCCCAGAAGCAATGGACAGATACCAAGCGAAACTGCGTAGCATTGGCAGATGGGTACACGACACAGAGAGATATGAACCTACCAACCCTTTTGCCCTTTCTCCTGCTCCTCGCGCTGCCAAACTGTCAGACTCGGACGCATCTTTCTCTAGACATAGGCCTCACAGGTCTTACACGGCTCCTCCTAAAGGTTCCTCGAGCTCTACTGCTCATAATTCATCGTCGTCTCAGGCTCAATACCTGCAACAGGCAACACAAATATATGCCCAGCCTCAGCAATACGCCAATTATCCTCAACCGGCGTATCCTTATCCAGTCCCTACTCCGGTACCCGTTAGACAGTATGGACCTCCACAGCGGTCTCATACTTATGCTATACCCCCGCCACCTCCTCCTCCTCCTCCACCTCGTCCTTCGCAGCCTCCGAAACGCTCTCATACAATCGGCGGATATGGATCTCCGCCTCAAATGGTTTACGATCCCCGAGTGGGAGCCTCTCGTGCCATCGTGAGTTCAGTATCTCCGTTCATTTGCCACCTTGGCTAATGCTGTATACCTTCAGTTTCCGATGCATGGCGGTCAGCCACAAACGCCTTCAAAAAGCTGGTTTGGTAAATTCTTGAACAGTTTTCGTAGTTCGAGTCCTTCGCCTTCTCAGAGTCCCATTAGTCCTACCGGTAGTAGGCACACCAGAAGCAAGAGTACGTATCACAGCGACCGCGACCGCGACAGGGATGTCGAACGAAACAGTAGACGCACCAAGCGACGATCAAAGTCCCATTCACGATCTACCAGCAAGCATCATAGATACCGGAGCAGTAGTCTGTAAATCCGACTACAACTCCTCCGTGCCAAACTTCTTTATTGAGCTCTATCGACACCAGGTTTTATCCATTTTACCTTTTTTTAATCTCCTCGATTTCATCGTCGCTGTGTACTTTCATATTGTAGCTCTACGTTGAACCCTCTCAGGATCCATCCGTTGTAACACATTTTCCTTCATCCCATTATCTGTCTGTCCGTTCAAATTGATCGGCCTCAGGGTACATACCTCACCACTTGCTAATTAGCTTTGCACTTTACTCCTAATTAACTCTCTTCTACCCGCTCCTGCACATCCAAAACATGAGTATCTTTCTACCTCGCCTTACTTATCTATTTAACATCCTACACGTTCCCATATTGCATCCACGTTGACGCCGTACGTTTTCATAACGATTTTTCTAAAATATACCTCTATAAGTATCTCTCACTACCCATACTTCACATACACATCTTCACGCCTATTCAACACTACGCTCGTAGTATGTCCCAAAATACTTCACGATAGAATGACCGCTCACTTGAGTAAGTGTTACTGACTGCTAAGTGCTTCCGATTAGATGATGGACATATATATAATATATCTACGATATGTGTGGTTCGCAGACAGCAAAAAGTCATGAAACACACACACACCCAACCTGCCCCAGAGAGGCTCGAACTCTCGACCTTCCGATGTCATTGTTTATAACAGTCGGACGCTGTAACCAACTCAGCCATGGGGCATATGATATAATTGAAGTAGGAGAATTAATACATGTAAAAGCCACTCCGGTCATCGCTCACGAAATTTATAGACATAATATCCTCAAGCTTCAAACTGGTATCCTCCTTCTCGATCCACGATACTGAATCTCAACTTCGCTAGATCGTTCCCTTCAGTCTCCGAAATTGCACACTCAATCTGATCACCGGCGCTGACCGGACCCACACCCGCAGGAGTTCCAGTCAAAACCAAGTCACCTTCCTCAAGAGTCATAATCGATGAGATGTGTTCGATTAACCTCGGAATGCGAAATATCATATCTGAGGTATTACCGTTTTGCTTGAAAGCGCCGTTGATCTGGTTACATTGATGATAGGAATGTGATTTTATCGAATAGAATCAGCAGGAAACTCACCTTTAACCAAAGCCTGAGATTATGAGGGTCCTTGACATCTGACTTTGGGATGAATGATCTAAAAAAAGACAATGGATGGTCAACAAGAGAGAAAATAGCATTCAGCTGTAACTCCGCGAAAGAAGGGATACTCGTGTGGCCTTCACGAAAATTCGCGGGGAAAACGGAGGAAATGGAGCCAGTGACAAGGAGCGACCAGCTCGGAGTAAAATATTCAGGCTGCCTTTCCGAAGTGAAGATACGTACCCTATAGGCGTGAAGGTATCGAAACCTTTTGCAGCACTCCAAGGTAAGCCTTTACTCTTTACCTGCTCTTGAAGATTGCGGGCGGTCATGTCCACCGCTAAGGCTACAAACCCATTAAATGGTTAATTCGTTGAAACACAAAATGCGTGTCGATCTACCGTAACCAGCAATATGCGCTTCTGCATTGGCTTGCGATATATCCCGACCACGTTTGCCAATGACGAGGCCAAGTTCCACTGTATAAATTGTTGTGATGTCAGCCGACGCAATCTAGCATAAGGATATGTGCGCGGCGCCCACATCAAAAGCACGAAAGAAAGAACCAGGCCTACTCACCTTCATGGTGGCATATTATCCCCTTGGGGATTTCAACTCTGCCTCCGGAAGGTAAATAGCTTGTTGTAGGCTGGAGATCATGACTATCATGTCAGACAGCTAACCAAACGAGGATGAAAGGGAAAACGCGGAAGAGTTGATTCGGAAATGAGTAATGCGTCCAGACCACTAGTTTGAGAAAAGCCAAAATCCCTAATCACAGGACGTTTAAATGAAGTGAAATGCATTGAGCCAAGTGAAAGTACTATCGAAGCCAAGCGCTTGGATAAAACTTGTTATCAAGAAATAGGAACAGCGTAAACCAGGGTGAACCCAAGATCACAGCCAATTCCAATAAAAGAAAGGAAAGCACAATCATACCTCAACAATATATATATATTTAAGTCAGGACGGGGATTGACTTCCGAGCAGAAAGAAAAGGGAGATGTAAATCGAGGTGTCAAATATGTTGTTGGAGAGCACCCAAGCGGAGGCGTTTGCGGATTTTGATGATGGAAAGTTGGAAAGGACGTAACAAGAATTATAACAACATACTTTGAGGAAGAAGAACGGCTCTTTGGGGGTCGTATTCGACAGTTCCTTGATATGCTCGGCATAGTTTCGACCTATGGCTACGATCTAGATGTAAGGCAGACAGCAGAAGATAAGCCACTGTCTTAGCAAGCAACATTATTTCTAGGGAATAGAGAAAATCAAAGACACGAGAATGATGAAATCTGTATCGTCCGTGAAGAGGAAGGAGTTAATCCGATAGGAAGCTCCCAAAAGTTTGTTGATGCGGTGAAGCGAGAAGTATGTTCCGGTATATGAGAAATTGTGGCGTGGTATAGGACAATACCAAGAACAACATGAAGCCTAATGACACCTCTAGACAGAGACACACCTTCTTTCCGTGCCTCGCAAACGAGGAGACGGCGGTCATGTTTACTAGCTAGTAGCCAAGCAGTCCACAGGATGAGATATGGGTCTAATCTCTGTTTGAAGTTATCCTGATTCTTGGAAGCTTGAAGTTGGCGGGAAAACACTCCCAGTCCACGTCCCCGCTATGTCGAGGGGTCACGAGAAACGATGCCGAGTGTCGGCGCCCACACAGCCACATTTCATTTTATAATTGTCGTGCCGAAACGGAATTTACGCCGTACTAGTTGAAGATATTGTAAGTTGACAGTTCTTTCCAGTTTGGCTTGAACGTATATATGTAGGGCTTTCGTGAGTGCATCAACCCAATTCCAGGAAATTCGGAAGGATAACAGTATGTCATAAAACATATCAGAAAATCAGATGTAGCCAAGACACACTTCTTGGCTCTTGGCGCGCATTGCAGAAAAGCCCAGCCTGTCTTGGCTGCTAAGAATATATATAATAGCAAACATGCTTCGTTATCCATTCCTTCGCGGCTAACGATGGCCAGCTCAAATAATGATACTCAACAAATGCTCTTGAAAACTGATGAATCTGACAAGTACGCCATCAATCGCCATCTATGCTTTCAACTTTTCGCTCAACGCACATTGATAGTCTGGGTATTTCATGGGAGATTGGTGTAATAATCGGAATAAGTGGGTCCATCCTTCTTCGAAGCATCCTACTCCTTCCTGAAAAGGCTTCTAGTCATCATCATCTTGGCCATTGTCGCTGCTGCAATCTTTCAACGGCGCCGTAGACAACGTTTAGCCTTGCTTTTGGCTGAAGATCTGGAGAAGACCCAGGATCGTCGTGATTCGACCCATGCTCCTTTTACGAGATCATTGTCCGCGACACTCAATGAGTCGCATGAGCCAAGAAAAAGTACGAAAGATGTTCCTGGATTGTTCGCCAGTACGATATCCAAGGTACTTCAGTTTCCCCTTCATATCCCCTTCATATTGTAGACCGTTTGATTGACAGACTTCTACAGCCTCTGCCTTCGGCATCTTCTGCTTTGAGCTCCAAAAGGTCCTCACGAATGGAATACTATGCTGAACAACCTTCAAAAACCCCTCCACCTCCCAACTATTACTGGGACCACCGATCATAGTTCATGCATAATTTCTTCGCTATGTTGTATCCTTACTCAATCAACTTGTATTTGTCAGTACGTTTTTGTCTGCTACCAGAATGCCATATGGCGCTGATTGATCTTTTTCTCCTTCGCCTCCACGCAACAGAAGAGATGTATCTACAGCTTCCTATCTCTTTTTCAGTTCTTTTCAATGCTTTCTCTCCATCATTTATGACAATCCCATCGCCACCACAACCTACGATGCATGACAATAGTAATCGGAGCAGAACTTGATAATATAAATGTTGAACGCTGAACACTGAGAATTCGAAGGCAGCATGATTATGTACGTTAGCGACTGTAGTAGACTTTCTCACTGCGCACTTCCTGTCGCATCCAGATAACTTCTCTACATCGATGGTATACATTCTTCTTCTCTTCCTTCCACCATCATCATAAGAACTGTTCTGGATGTCTACAGCCAGCTCAATTAGCGGTAAACGCAAAAAGCCTCCAGCCTGTGATTACTGTAAACTTCATCGCGTTCTTTGCCATCCCCAATTGAACGGGCCTTGTCCGCGATGTGCAGAGAAAGGAGTGAAGTTAGTGTTCTTTGGATCTTCTTCTAGAATCCTGTTGAAATTTCTGCTTAAAGCTGCCAAACAACGCCAGTTATTCGCCGGAAACGAAGGACGAAAGCAGAACTTGTTCAGTTTGCAACTAAGAAGGAAGTTGACACTAGTAGTCCTTCTACTTCTAGCCTTCCAACCAACATCGGTCCCTTGCATCATCCCCCTTCCTCGATACCATTTCAATTTCATGGCGAGCTATCTACAATGGTTACCATACAACCCGTACCGGATTTCTTAGATGAGCCATCACCCGTCTCTCCAACTATACAGATGCCGACAGAGGTGATCAAAGAGCTTATGCAAAGTGCGTGTCCAGGGTACTAAGCGACAAGTGCATTCGCTAACTTAGTTATTTGTGGGTAGTGCTCCGAAATGCACCTTACGATATGCATCCAATAATAACGAACCCCATGATACCTCTTTCGCGGCTGAGAAAGAGTTTACAACTTCATTTATGGGATCTACATTCTCTCTCACCTCAAGACCGCGTACTGGCACATTGCCTGTTAACATTTATTGCTCTTCATTCCAAAAATCCTTTCATCATTGGGCTAGGGGAACTTTCTACCGAGGAATCTCAGCGGTTCACCAGCTCATATCCCCTAAAGACTCCTGTTGTCCCCGATTTACGTCAATTTGGTTTCCGCAGAGAATCTGTGGTTCGACGGCTGTGGGCGGAAGCATTGTGGCTTGCAAATCAGGTTGGCATTGCTACCAATACCTCGAAAGAGAATGCAGCTTCCTGCTGGATATTGGGACATCTGCGCTATGGTAAGTGTCATTACACTGGCCATCAAATCTTTGGTCCCTCACATTGTGTCTGTAGTAATCCTAGGCAAAGGTGCCTCGGCATTCAGTGCTGCTTGTGTCTATCATATGCGAGCTCTCGCAGAGGAGGGGCAATTACCAACAATAGAAAGCGAACTGCTCAAGCTTCGCGGGCATATGGTGCGTCCTTCCTACTATCTGTCGACTCAAAAGTCGAATTGTAATCAGATAGGTGATGTTGTTCCCGCATTGATGGCAGGGAAAAGCATCCCCCTGTGAGTCAATATGTAACAGTTCGATCTCTTGTTGATGGTATCTGATGCAGTACTCTCAATGACGAGTTTCTGATTGTCCCTCTCAAACCGGAATCACTGGAACAGCTCATCAGCACATTCACAACTCAAACTTGCTCCACGTCAGAAGTATTTTTATCAATCCATACGTGTAAGTCGCAACCATTATCGGACAGCCGGGACAGAATCTTTGACTCGATTCACACTCTGTAGTTGCTCACAACATCGCTCTACTTGCTCGAGAAACGGTTGAAAATCTTACTGGAGGTCTGCCAAATATCTACTCCTGCGAACTGCCTGTACCTGATATTCTGCTTTGTAACTATCAGCTTATGCACGTAGCCAACTCCTCGACGAATGCTTTCTCATCAAACATTTCGCCTCACTAGATTTATTTCACTCTTTCTTAAATGCAGTGTTGCAACAAATCTCCTGGCACCTGAATTCAAGTCGTTCATCACCGCAAAAGATGTTCTATCTACGTGCTTGCTCATACGGGTTTGTCGTTTCTTGGGGCTCGTTGGTCCTCGTTCTTTTCGAACTCCTAAGAGACCGTTCGATGTATAACACCGCACGGATGAATAACGCTGATAGTAGCGAGATAAGCAGCCATCGGTTGTCAATGCATCTGCATCACGCCCGAAAGCTGGCTTCGAGTACTGCTGTGGAGATCAGTGAGACAATGAGGGATATACCTTCAATCATGCGACTATTGCCACCTAGCGACTTGGTGAGGTGGGCTAGGTTTCTATTGGTGGAAGAGAACATCGTGGATATCACCCGCACACAATGCTTGCAAGCACTCGAATGGTAAGTAATATGTTCCTCTTCATGTCTCATTATCCTGTGGCTTATGTGATTTCCTATACTCTAGTTTCCGTGATGCTCTCAAACTTGTGGGGTTCTCATATGCTGACCGAAGTGGTGTTGTGGATATTATCGATGAACATCTTGCCTCGTATGTTGCGGACAACATGCTTACGTTGCTCGGGCAACAGAATTCGGGATGGATGCACGATTACGCAAGTACTAGACTGGATTGGCTTGAGACTGGACTGTGATCATGCATATTAAAAACCTCCTAATGTATGAATAAGGGCGGCCTCTATTGTGCTCTCTAAGTATGTGTGAGTAATATTAAATTCATCGGAAATCCTTGTGAAGCATGCATTGCCGGATGAGAAGGAAGCATACTGTAAACTGTTTGCTGACTGGGATTTCCGGCACTTCCTCGTCGATCCTCCAAATTTGAATTCGTTTTTCACAATTGACACATAAGTATGAAGGGCAGGTACAAGCTACGGTACAGACAATGAGCGTCGCGTGATGTACATATGGACAGAATTCAGAAGCTAGCATCCTTCAGATGAGAATTCGACCTAGTGCAATAACGACTACTCTCAAGCCAGCCTTTTCAAGACGCTTCAGTGGAACGTAAACTTCCTCGGAAATATCTCGGTCAGGGAACTGTAGCACCACCGAGCGTAAGAACGACTTCATAGTTTCTGAATCGTATGTATACCCGCCCGGATACTGTCTCGAAGCCACCACTTCGACGAGATCTGTATCACTAAAGCCCTTGGAAGCACCGCTAGACACTAGAGAGAGGCTCTGCAACTTGGGAACCAGGACCGAGGGCGTAAGGCTCTTTCCGTTGTAGCGGAAGGCGTGAAGACTCTGTACTAAATACGAGGTGATAGGACTATGATTGTAAGAAACACATGTATCGTCGATGGTGAGGTGAAGGAGCGAGGGAAGTCGAGCAAGGGTATCGATTAAATCCGAGTCCGACAGAGGAATGGATTTTATGGAAAGAGTGGTTAATCTGCATGATGAACGAGATAGGAAATCTTGTACAATTTCCTTAGGCCAAGGTCGATCATATGCATCGTCAAAATCAGCACGGTCAATGGATAACGATGTCAGAGCTGGGCATGTTGTGGATGCAAAGATGACATCTACCAAGCTTTCAGACTCGGGCTGCGTTGATGCAGCAACACTTAATGACACTGTTTGTATACTAGAGGCAAGCATTGGAGATGTAGTTTGCTTGAACCATCCGTCCGCCCACTCGCAGAAGTGCAATTCTGTCAGATCAGAGGGCCCATCGAGAAGATATTTCAATTCCTCTGAGTATGAGCAGATAGTCAGGACATTGAGCTGATTCCAGGGGAACAAAGATCTGGGAAGCTTGGATAAAGGGAAAAGCGAGATGGAAAGTGAACGTAGTTTTGGGGAATCCTGGAAGCGATCCAAGCTTCCCGATAGACGGAAGGCAAAGCTCGATATACTGAGTTCTTCGAGCACAGGAAAGTGTGTAGGATTCTGGGCTGTCAGAACCTTGAAAAAAGTTGGTTGGGATACTGCGAGTTCCTTCCAGCGGTCACTACATGCACCAACGGTAGCGCACACCATAGCCTGGCGCGGATCCAAAGTTTCGAGTTTGTCTCCAAGAATCTCAAAACTGAGTGGATACTGCTGCGATGAATCAAGATACATTTGCAGCAAGTCAAACCCTAGATGATCAGTGTGCATCACTGTAAGATTGATGCGCATCCGAGACCATAGCTGGGGAGAGGCTTTTGCCAGATTTCTCCAGTGTGAGCAGACACTACTGATGGCAAGTGCAGGCATAGTCTTTAGCTGTCCCGATGTGAGGTTGTTCAAGCCACAGGCATAGTCAAAGATGCGTAGCGTGAGTTCATCAGGAAGCTTTCGGATTGGAGACATTAGAGAATACAAACAGGTCTTGTATTCATCCAGATGTCGACTATGATTATGCAGGAAAGCGACATGAGATTGTAGCCAATGGATTTCTGCTTCACAATCCTCCATCTCCGTCTCTATCTGTGATATATCATTGGTCATCTTGACCTTGGACTGAGCAGTAGGACCATACTCGGAGCGCAACTTTTTGTACAGATCCGCGAAATTCAAGTCAAATTGGGGTTGAAATCCATTATATCCTGTTCGCGAAGGGGGTGACCAGCGGTGCATGAGAGAACCGTAATAGCTGTGACTCGGCAAAAGCCTAATGTTACATGCTGACCCTAACCCCAAATAATAATACGTCATTCTTTTTGTTTCGGAACGCCGAGGACTGAAATTGGGGTCAGCTCCACTTCTCTTCAACTCTCTTCCACTAGCAATTCTCCGTGTGAACTGACGACGTAGTGCTCAGCTTCAACTTGACAAGACTTATGCTTAGAGCAATATTGACCTTTGTACAGTCTTGAATTTCTTCCACAAAAACGGCGTAGACGAAGAATAATATTTCATCAATATCAGGTACTAATTACTCCACTTGTACAAAATACTTATCGATACTCATATTTGGGGCTCGCTCCAGAGAAGAATCTCCACAGAAAACTAATAATCGCTCCACTTACAGTATCCACAATCCCGAGTCATGGGTGGAGACCACAAGTGTCCTGTTTGTTCTGCGACATTTACCAGGCCCCAGCATGTCGTGAGGCATATGCGATCTCGTGAGTACAATTCCTCTCTGTCCCCTCTATCGAGCGTCTTCCTCATTCATTCCAAGATACTGGCGACAGGCCTTACAAATGTCAGCATTGCGGGGACCAATTCTCTCGCTCTGACCTGTTGTCCAGACACATAAACAAATGTCACGTCGGTGAAAAGCTTTCAGGAGGAACAGTGTCCAATGATACCCACGGACGAAGGAAAGGGCCTAGTGCAAATGCCACTCGTGCCACGACGAGTAAGCAGGCTTGCGACCAATGTGTTCAGAGCAGTTTGCCATGCGATGGGTGTAATCCATGTGGTAAGCTAGTGTTCATTCCTCTTTCATTACCGTCTCTTGCCAACACATTCGCTTAGCGAAATGTGTACAACGCAAGATTCGATGCACATTCGTCAAGTTCCATCGTCAGACAGCTCCGATTGGCCCAGGCCATAACCAAAATCGCTCCAGCAACTCTTCCTCTTCGCCCTCCCTTCATCCATCACCACCTCAGCAAGCCCCGACATTCAATCCGCCCTCTAACCCGTACGGACCTGTTTATGGTAGCTATGATCCGTCAGTCAGTAGTTTAAACTACCCATCTCATCATGGGGCAGAGGACGATCCATTCGTCTTGCACCCAGCGCCAGGATCTTCCTCTTATGCAGCCAGTTATCGTGCGCAACAGTCGGATTTGCACCGTCGCGCTTCATTGCCTTCCTTCTCTGTACCAGGCGGCCAGCCGTGGATTGGTGGTTGGCATGAGAGTTCTCAGAATGGCGAAGGAGGTCCTAGTCCAGTTCCGTTCAACGTGGAGACCGGGAATCATTTTGCTTTCAACGTAGGTAATGATTATAGGGTTAGTCGAGCATATATTTCCTTCTGGTCTATACTGATGTACATGCAGGACCAATCATTTATTCTGCGTCATCCTCACGCCCAGCATTCACACCAACCTCCGTATTCACACCTCTCTCAACCACAACATCATTCGCACACTCACCCTAATGCTTCTTCGACCACCTCACTAAACTCATATTCCTCATCCTCTTCCTCTTCCCACGATTCTCGACCCGGTACTGCAAGCGATACGAGCTCTCTCGCTGAAGATCCGCCTTCTAGACCGGGCACCTCAAGTTCTTTCGCAGATTCCCTATCCGGAAGCCGGCCTGGAACGAGTGGTAGTGGTTCGGTAGACGAACACTCTGGTAACAGAGAGCATCGTAATAATGCAGGCTTCTCAAACGCGTTTGGTCTACTCTCTTTGGACGATCCCGCGGTTATAGCCGGCTTGGCGAATGACGGCGCGCCATTTTTCAGCCATCTCAATCACATCGGAGTCGATTCTCAACTCAATGCCACGACCGGTTCAACAGCAATGCCCCTCGATCCCGTCGCCACTGTAGGTACCGGTTTAGCTTTTAGAAACGATCCAGACGCGACTCCAATGCCAATTGGCGAGGCTCAAGCTATGGGTCTCGTTGGGCCCGGTGTAGGTCCAAATCCTGCTTCGATAGCGGCCTCAGCAACCTCTTCTCATCAACATCATCATTTCCCCCGAAGTAGACCAAGTACCGGCCATGGACGAAGTTCTAATTGGACCCAGAATGCTGTAGGGGATGTCGGCACTCCCGGTCGAGAAACCGAGACCCGGGAATTGCGGGAGTTTTGGAAAGCGTATATGAGGACACCGTTAAGTGGGCCTGGAGGAGCTGCAGGGGGAATGCTGGGTGCTCCCCATCCCGACGCGCACATATTTTCCCCAGGTGGAACTTTGAATGCAATGAACTCTTCTGCCAGTCCCTACCGCCGTCAACGTGTCTCTTCTTTACCGTCGGTCAAAACACCGACAGCGGTTTCTGATGAAGAGAGGTACGCAGCTGGATTTGTCGGGTTCAACGGTCCATATGGTCCGAAATATCCTCCACAGCAACCGCCGCCGCCATTATTGCTGCCTTCGTATAGGAATAATGCTGGCTATACCAGTCATCAATTGCCTGAAAACGTACAATATCCGGCTGCTTCTGGCAATGCATCAACAATGCACGGCAACGCTGAAGATCTCCGATCTTATGAAGCAGCTGTTATGGCCAGAAAAGCACCAGTCAATCTGAGTATGGAAGGCCTCGGGGGGAAGATGCGGAGGAAGGCGGCCAACGACAGCAATACTCGCATGACAACTGCATCTGCCAGTGCCAGTCCCAACTTATCCTCCGCAACTCAATCCCAAGGTTCTGGATCTTCTCCTTCATCAGGGTCGTCCGCTGATTCGTCACCAGCGATTCCGCAATCTCTACCTCCTGAGAGCGTCCTACGCGTTGAAGGAGGTGATAGTGCCTCTCGTCGCCCGTCATTCAAACGTGGTGCCTCTCAGGTTTTGGAGAAGGGTGGCAGTGGAAAGCTTGCTAGGAGGACTTCTTCTAGCAGATATGATTCCTTAGACCATGAGTATGATTATGGTGAGCAAGCCTCTCTTCTTAGTCCCTTTGAAGCTCCCAACTCCACCACCAATCTCTTCGACTCTCCATCTATGCCTGTATTTGGGGTTGAAGCTGATAATCCTGCTGGATTAGGAGGACTTCAAGCTACTGCTTCTACTTGAGCACCTCGCCTTCGATTTAGAGAGTTTATTTCGTACTTTCTGCTTTTCTCTCAGGAGCATTCAGACTCCTGATACGTTTGTATCTAAATTAAACTTACCGATGTATTATTACATTACATTAGGAACGTATCTTTGTGTCGTTCTACTTGAATTTGAGATGTACGCTCAGTAATGGACGTTTACGATATAACAAATAAATTCGACAAGTTCAGGCATTGCTGGTGATGCCATGACGCTTCCGGAATGAAAATTCGTATTTCAGATATGCACGTTCTCGTGTATTCCAATACCAGTGGTCTTGCATTGACTTCAGTGTCTGAGGAGATTGTTGAGTGATGATGTCGGGTTCGGATGAGTTTTCAAATGTTAATTTGTGCCTGGATAGACGACGGGTCTTCAACAATGAGAAACACTGTAATGGCTTTGAAAAATACCAGTTCTCTAAGTGTTGACGCACTCCTGTGGCCTTGTTCCCAATTTCGCGATGGCAATGCGCACATTTAAGATAACCATGAAGGGAGGGCTCGCATAATAGGATATCTTTCGTCTCTTCGCCGAACGAATTGACGGTATACCGTCCGTTATTGCATCGGTGCTTCAACTATCATGACACAACAATGAGTTCGGAGAATTATTGTATACGAGTCATCCTCACCACTCCTCTGAAGCCCATGAATAACCGATCGGAACCTGCCCGCGCGCTGCAAGTCAAACATTCTATAAGCGGCTCTGCGGCGTATAGATCCTGAGACGACGCAGTTTTAGGATCAAGACCACATGCCTCGACTACTAATTTCACAGTTCCGGAGCCTGATCTGTCGAAGAACAGTTTCGAAAGATTACATGACCCCTTGCATAGGTCCCAAAGATAATTTGATCTGAAGAATTCTGCGCGAAGATCGTCATTCGCCGAAAATCCTTGGCAGCATTTATGATAGAACATTTCGGGGAAATGCATCTTTATCTTGCACCCTTTGCAGCCGAAGACTGTGACCGCTAGATAGAGATCCGACGAGGTGAAACCAGGAATTTTTCTCTGCACTATGCCGACTAGTTCCAATATCTTGGCCGATCTCCATCGCTGAAGAACAGCAGGCAGGAGCTGGGAGTACTGCGACGAGAGGAAAGCTCTGGAAAGGACGTCAGAGCAGCTAGTGTTCCAAATCAGCTTTTTGAAATCCTGATCAGTTAGGACGTCCAATACAAGAGGATATGGTTCTCGGAAATCGCTGTCCTTTAAGGCTTGATGGTATAGTTCGACAAGCGTCTCGTAGCGTCGAACTGCTACAATCTTGTGTTCTCCGGCAATTCTAATCTCTTTATGTTCCGAGAGCATCACTGCAAGATTCGACTTCATTTTGTTCCAAGCTGGATCAAAGGACAATGAGGGCGGAGAATATATTGTGTAGGGAACGCGTACGTACCCTGCACCGTCAACTTCTTCGACTGGTTGACTGCATCGTGTTCAAGAAAAAGGTATGATTCCTCGGAATTGATGATGATTTCTGCTTCTTCTCGCAGTCCAAGCTCATCCAGCTTTTGCAGAATTCTGAAGAAGGAGCCGATTTGACTAAGGCCAACAGTTATAGAGGAGGAACTCACGCGTCTTTTCTTTCTTCGAACAATTTATCGTCACGATCCTGTACCATTTTAGAGTACCATTCGTTACATAGGCGGCCGTGCTGAACATAATATTAGTCGACATCATCTAGCATACTTTGTGGGGCCTGACCTCCCGTAAAGCTTCTTGCTCTTCCCATTTGCGCGAAATCCACACATCAATTTCTTCTTCGGTTTTGAGTGCGTCGTATTGCTCTCTTAATTGTTGAGTCAAAGCCGTGTGGCCAATGTGTCGGACAGCAATGGATTTACGATCTTTTCCTGATATTATGTTGGGTTAGCTTTCCTCCCAAGTGACGAGTGCAGGTTTTACTGTAGATCCCGGGGATGACTTCACGCGGGAGAATGTTTGCGTCGCGGTAATCGTGAGGTTGTGCTCGTTTTAAAGTCAGGAAATAAGGGAATCTAATCAAGCTGTTAGTTGAGCTGAAGCTTCGAATGTCTAGACAACTCACGTGTCGACAGCGCAGGTTCTACAGCACCTTGTACGAAATGACCAGAGTGTAGGTATAAGGTCTCCCTTCCTTGAGCAAAGCTGAGAGGGCTGTCAACATGTGCGGCTGATAATATCAACTGTACTCACATGGCAGTGGATGCCAAAAATAAGATCAGCATATTGAAATTCACTGAGATCCTTTGGCAAAGGAGGAAGATCATCCAGATTTAAGCGGGCAGAACGCCAGACGAAGTCGGAGGCTTTGCTCATGAGAATACTTCGAAGATCGCGAGTTGTGAGGGCAAGATTGATCAAATCACTGGAATCCAAGTAGCAAAAGATCTGAGGTAGCACTAAATCTAGAAGTTCAACATAGGGCATCAGCGTTCTCACCTCAAAGATAATGTCAAGAGGAACATCTTTCGCAAGCCTTTCAAGAAGACCTCGTTTTCCTCGAACCTTTCGAAACTCTGCTGGCATTTTGGTCTTCTTCTTCTTGCGTCTAGACTGGCCTCTATTATCATTGTCTCTGTATTCACTGACGTTGTCCTCGTCCTCGTCATCCCCGTCGCTGGTTCTCAGACGTTTGCGAGTCGAACCCATAGGTCGGGAAGTTAGGGGTTGTGTATTTGCATGTAGTGTGACAGCTGTTGGAGAGGCATGAGATATGGTCCTTGCAGTATTGGACTTCTGTTGAGATATTCGAGAGGAACGACGCGTCATGAATCAAAGTCTTGACGAAGAAATTTGGAGACAATTAGTATGACAAGAAATGAGCTTTTTTGTGCAATGCTCACGGGCACGTGGGTCAATTGTAAATGAGCGTGATCAAAAGCCATTCCAAATAGTTCCAAATCTCATTCGAAATTCGAATCGGAGGGGTTGGCAAAAGACTCAATCTATCGTCAAATGACTTTTATCCATGCCTACGACACTCAGGAAAATGTAGAGGAGGAAAAGGTTTGACAAATAAGAATCGAGATACACCTGCGTTAATGAAGTCACAACTTCTCACGGATACGAGTAACGTTTCAATATTTGACCATACTACATACATCCCCACGACCGCTATTCCACCCACGGGGCTACCCTTTCCAATGCATGAATATGCCGATCCAGAGAGATCTTACCCGGAGAAGCCACACAGCACGTTTGCTCTCTCCTGACAATCTCGATATGTAACCGGATCAGTGCTGCTATGATTCAACCGTTCGTAATCATTCCCACAAGTAATATCCTATGTCTGCGATGCAAACTCCGTTTGGATCCACATACACCTCTCGACGGCAAACACTGATCTCTGCGGCCATTATGAGTTGTCTCTAACTCTAGCCAGAGCTCACCTCCGCGATTTTTTCCTACTGCCCTGTATGCAGAGCGTGTCGGTCGTGGCGTTGGCTCTGCGTAAACTTTCCGTTCAAAAGGATGAATCCAAAATAACGTGGCCAGCGAGCAACGACGGAGTTACTTCGATACCGCTGTAACAGCCCATTGTAATTCGGTAAGGGTCCTGAGTTAAATGCAATCGGCCGTCTGCTGTGAATGCTGGAAGTACGATGCAGACAGTTTTTAAAATGGGTGCGCGAGTTCTTCAGAGTCACTGTGCGCAACCGAAATCATTGCATATTCTCATTACTTGAGTAAATTGTACTGTGCATGTATTTCCAGAATTTCAAAAGAGGAAAACATTCTCTCTACTCCGATGGCTTTGGACACACAAATGCGATAGATGTGTGCTCACAAATTTTCTAAACGGGGCTAAATTCCATCAGGTCCATCTCACCGGCCTCATAAATCGTACAGAATTTCAGCCCGCACTGAGCGCTACAATGTCCGGTTTGTTATTCTTGTTAGAGTCATAACGAGTTCATCGAAGACTTACCACAAGCTGATATATTCTGATAACGTTCGCTCCTGCGAACCCAACAAGGTCATCATGGCAATATCGAGCTCGTATGTCCTGGCACGGGCCACGCCATAATTTGGCAGCAAAGGCTTGGGAGCGACGTCAAAGCAAGATTCCGCTGTAGGAATACTGTCATCTGCAAGCGCATTGCGGAGGACGATTTCATCTATTGATTTGAGGATGGGTGAGCATTAGAATAGGGGTGAAGTGAGGTTACAAGTCGCACGGATGATAAGTTTACTATTTGGCCTCATAGCTTTGCGGATGTTGTTGAGGATGATTTTGCTCTCACGATCTTGCCAATCATGCCTGGCATATTCTTGTCAGAGCGTAAACCATACTTTTGAGTCTGAAATGACACACAAGATAAACGAAAGCTACCCAGATAGAATTGTCAGTTATCGCGTTACATGTGATTTCAACGGTTGCAGAGCGACATACATAGTAAATGTCGCAGCCCTTGACGGGAGCGTTCTTGAAGAAATCAAAGGGGACAAATTGGACACGCTTGTTCTGTACCGCGCTAGGATGTTGTTTTACCCAGAACTAGAAGACAGATATTGCTGGAGCACGTTTGATCTGAGTGTGATATGGCGCACTGACCTCCTGAGCTCTGTCAATGATCTGCTGCTGGTCTTGAAGAACCAACTTGAGGTGCGGATGTGCTTTGAGAAGAGCCAGCGTGGCGAATCCATTCCCTCCAGCAACGTCGCAGATGGTGGTGTCTGGTGGTTGAGCGCTCCAAATGTAGACTGGTAAAGTACATAAGCTCACTACTGGAGGTCGGATAGACTTAGCTTACCTTGAGGAAGGAAATGCTCTTTGCCAAAAATTTGACCCCACCCAACCATAGTACGTGCAAAACGCTTCGGCGGAATGATCAAAGGGCTTTTAAGAAAGCTCAAATAGCCACTAACCTCGCTTCGTTTTAGTCCGTCCGGCTGATGAATGCAGAACACACAGGTGGTTAGCGGCGATTCGAACCGAAAACAATAAGCCACATGAAACTAACTTGACTATCGAAATCAAAGTAAGGAAAGCCAGTTGCGCGCTGGTAAGGGATTCCGTTATCGTCTTTTCCCATCGTCTTGTTGAGGTATGCGGAGGCCAGAAGACCGTCATCCGTCCTTCGAAGTAGTGAATATTGGCTGAGAGATTTGTTTGCTGGATGCAAGGGACTTCTACCTTTGTGCAACCAAAGCGGATGTCGGATCAGATGAAAGAAGCTTCATACTCAACCTATTATTCGCAAAAACGCCAGGTTGAACTATGCTCATTCAGCAACCTGCATGATAGGTAAGAAAACGCCTGCTCACCTTCCTTGAAGCAATGTTTCGTAGCAAGAAGGCGTAGGATGCGAGTCAGTTTGCCTGCATGAAGCCCTGTAAGATTTGCCAAATTTGAGGCTGGGAGACCCTCAGGTTGATCGAGGAGGAGGTCAGAGATTCGGGCCTCTGTAACAACAGATAGGCATGCCGCTTCCCCATGCTACTCAAGACCTCCTTGATTGAGTGTTGCTACAGCTGAGAACAATTCAACTCACCTCCAGCGCTTTCTGGGTCGACAAAGGTTCGATATCAATATATCCATGCATAAGAAGAAACTTACATTGAGCATGACTGATCCTGGCGGTGAGACTGTGTATGTAAGCTGCGCACAAGCAGCTTCGATTATTTTGATAGCCTTCATTAATCGGGCAGGCGTTTCAGCTGGTACTTGGAATGGACCAGGTTCGAGAGAATGGAGAGATGGAACTGCGTGCCCGACTGCAGCGTACTCGGAGATGACATCTTGAACGGCATCGTTGATGAGTTCAGTCAATGCGGTGACATGAGTATTGTCGATGTTGACCATCGTAATTTACTGAGTCTTGCTCGATGAACGGGGAAGAGAGATTGAAATGGCTGTTTCATCTGGCTATGTTTTATTGGAAGACAGTTTCGCACCGCTAACAGATGTTCAAGTTTAATGTGTTATGCTCCCGAAAGCCGGTGATGAACAAAACGAAAACGAGATCGAAAGATGTGGCAGAAAAACAGTTGGGCGAGCAGTGGTTCCATTCGAGAAGAAAGCCCTTGGCTCGGACAATCCGGCTACTTGAGATTTCAGAGTGCCTTAGGTGTGAAGTCTGCGTGGGGGCGATTTCAGAACTGTCGGGCTTGGCTTGAGCCATTCGGCTATCAAGAATCAAGATATCTTGGCGATAGAAGATCCTTTCCTTCGGTTGACCTACATACAATACTTGGGAAGGAGCGGAGCGTGTAAAACGGGAATTTCTGGACGCCCGAACAGAGAGTGATTCTTCTTTCCCCACGTTACGGATAACATGTGGCTTTCGGAGGTCGAGGGGACCCGGTCAGTTGAGCTTTTGAGTATACGCGTCGATATCCCTGCAGCTATAGCGATAAAGTTTCCCAACTCTGATCAAATTATCCATCCTTGAGGATGAAAATATATCCTTCAAAATTCGGTTGATGCGTGCCAAGCATGTAGAAGAGAATTCATATGCACAGGATTTTGTTAATGTCATTAACAGCAAACAAATCCAGGACTAGCCTGATTGAACTGGAATCATCCATTCATAGCTTGGTAGATATTATTATTAGAACTTGAGATCACAGTCGTTCACAATTTGCAAGGAAATCTACCGATTCAAGATTTTATGTCAGAACAGTGTAGTGGCGCGTGAACTATACAATGGGAGACCCTACATACTATCACAGCGTGTAAAGCTAACAATGCCTAATCTCAGGTACTGAGAGCAGTGGACAGAGCATGCGCAAGGATACTATAGAAAAGATAATCTTCAATATGTCCCGTAAAATAAACGGAAAGACCATACTTGTGAACAGTAAACAGCGGGTGCAAGGTATTGAGCCAGCTAAGAGGCCACAACGAGTGAGGTTATGGAAAGTAACGTTTGTGACGAAGATAATGCTCACAAATAACTAGACACGGGAGCACATCCTTCCACTTGAGTTGTTGGATCTGGTGTACCATTCTCATATGCCTCGCAATATCCGGTGACATTCACGAACCCGAACGTTTGGGCGTTATCCAGCAACGTGTTGAAGATGGGTCGAGTGTCAAAAACCATGGTCAATTCCACATCTGAATGATGTTGGGTAAAATTTTGTATTGTCGCACTAAGTTGTTTATTGTAATCTGCTAACAGCGCTTTGAACTGAGCTGTGACTTCTGGACCTTGTTCGACTTGGAGGGGTGCGCGGTCTGTAGGCGGGACGGTGAGGAATACGAAGGAACGAGCTCCAGAGTTGTAGAGGATTTCGACCTGGAACCGAAATTCGAGGAGGTTGAATTCAAATCGGATATCTCGAAGTAGAAATTGTCCACGAACCTGACTACTGAGTCGTATCATCAATTGCTCATAGAAGATGGGCTGGCTGATGTTGGTCTATGGCATATCTTCAGCGAAGAGTTTCAAGGAAGATTTCGTCATATTATTGATCCGGTGAATGTACTGACCCATGGAAATGAATTGCCCTGTCGGCATTGAACTACCATTAGTCGATAGATACATCACCGAAACCACTGAGAAACGTACCACGTCGTTTATGCCAATCCAAAATGCGAAGAGCGAGTTGGAACTATTCCATTCAGCTCCCACAGGTTTTGTTGCCAAAAACTCTTGGAATTGTGCTACTTGATCAACGACCGAACTTTTTTGAAAAGACGAGAATATGGTTGAATAGTATCTGATCAAGTAATTATAAGCACGTTCACTCACAGGACTGTGGGAAGGTAGGGTGGGACGAGTGCCGAATCAATTGTTGCGCCTCCGGAAGCCAAGTTGAACACCTGAAAGGTGGGGTGCTCATTCATTGTTTATCGAATCAGCGGTTTTACTGCATACTGTTGTATCAGTCACATTGTACGTCCCTCCTGTCAAAATTTAAAGTGAGCAAGATGAGTAGTCGAGGAGGTAAAGCGGTCGTACCAAGAAATTGAACCCAGTTTGGACCATTCGAAGAGGTCTATCGATATCAACGATGAGGAAAATGATGATGTCGAATTCACTCACAAATCCAGGGACTGCAGAGTTGATTCCTGCGGATATATTGAAGCCTAAATGAGGGAAATGTGAGGATGCGGGAAGATTTTAGATGTGACGGTAACTTGCCATCTGTCGTGTAGGAATCCCCGAAGGTGAACAAAAAATTTGTATCGCCCCAGGAGAACTTTCCAAGCACTCTTGAAGCTGTACTGAGAAAGACGATACAGAGATACGTCACAGTAACAATTGGGTAGACCATCCTCAGTATTGTGATTGATAAGGCTGACCGGGGCCACTGAAGCTTTTATAGGCTGTCTTTTCCCGATAAAACACCGTCTTGCGCGAAGTACTGCCTTTTACAGACCCGTTCTGAGTTCTCATGAGTAGGACAACAAGATTCGGGTGGTCATGCTATAAGAAGCAGATGGCTTGATGAACACGAGATTCGTAGAATAGTATGGGTTTACTCGGAAGATTAAAAATATGTCGGCGGCAGACCCTCTTAATATCTCGTGTGCTAATGTCACTTAACATTGATGAGGTCTTAGCACCCGGCTGTGTATTAGACTCGATCGTTTTGAAATCAAAAGTGAAGATTCTTCTGCAGCGAGTTCACGGTTGTTGCACGCCAGCCAAGGCTCAGCTCAGCGCATTGTTTATCATCTATCATACTGCCGTCATGTATAACAATCTCTGTCCAATTGTCCAATATTAAATCATACTAATCTGCTGTATAACCGGGCGGCACCTCTACCATTTCGCGATTTATCCCAAGGGTATCCTCTCCTGCTAACCGCAAGCCACTGTCTGTATGAACGGTCAATAGTCTTTCTTGTTGAGTTGAACCCTCCGCGAACTGCCTGTCGCGACGAGAAATTTCCTCCTGCAAGATTATGAGGCGTTGCTGCAGTTTTAAATTGGTTAAGGCATTTGTTGAGTCGCCATTACCACCACTATTCGCTTGCGTGCTCATTCCCTCAGCTCTGAGAGGTGACAGCGCTGTTGTATCTATACGTCGATCAAGTTCAGTATTTCGAATCCTGGCGAACGGAGGATACAAACCGGAATTGATTTTGCTCTGTGTGACATATGACAATGAACCTTCTCCAGGGTTTGGACCATGGACGCGGTCTTGATATTGGAATGGCGTCGTAGTGAGACCTGAATATTCGAACGGCGTGGCTGCTTCAAGCCGCACTTGTCTTCGTTTCCTTAATAAGAGTGTCACTGCCAAGATGAGAAGCAGGATTGCAGTAACAGAACCCAACACGGCCCCAATTATTATTCCTGTATCAGAGTGTGATGAAGTTGTACTATTTGAGCTAGAGCTCGAAGAACTGGGTGAGGATGAAACGAGCGACGCTTGTTGAGATGTTGTGAGTGATGTCATGTAGAAAAAATTAATGTCGAATGGCATCCCAGATTGGCTGCCATTGAAAACCACAGCCACTGTGTGTTCTCCGACGCTGAGCTGTGAACAACAGCTGTTTGGCTTCCTGGGAAACAGTTGCAGGTAACTGGACCGTCACCGGCTCCTGGTCATCGATCTGATACGCTGCGGTATTAGATACGTTCCGCAAGTCTCCGTACAGAGACACAGACGTCCCTGATGCATTTATTAGTCAAAACCCGCTGTGGAGCATCAAAGAGTACTTAACAGCTTACCGTTGAATTTCAAGGTTGCTTGAGACCCAGGAATGCTTGTCACAGTAGAATCATCGCTATCAGTAGTCCATCCTGCGCCGAAAGTGAGCACGCTGTAGTTGGAAGCATCAATGAGCTCTGCATTCCCGGCCTGTAACACCTCTCCATCGAGTACCGGATCGACCAGACTTTCGAAGGTGATATAATCAAAGTACCAATCCGAATTTGAATAATTTGTGACGTTGATCAAAAGCTCATGTTCGCCTGGAGAGGAACCGCCTATTCTGGAATCTGCGCGACATGCGAGCATATTGTTGTTAGTCAATCCTTCTGGGTATTCGTCCACAAAAGACCACGTCGGCGCGCCGTCAAGGGTACATTCTATCTCGGGAAGTTGGCCATTTGCAATAGTGCCATCCTGTGTCCCGTAAACTCCAAGGTAGGAGGATCCTGGAAAGTGGATGGTTAATGGAGCAGGTGTCGAAGCATGCGCAAACGCACCGTTGAACCGAAAACTGACAGTGTCATTACCAGTGGTATAATGAAGAGTATTGTTATACACAGGGCCAGTCCTGCTAGATTCGTCCAAATCAAGCCCTTCTGTGAAATTCCCTATATTCAGAGAAGACCAGGAGCCTATATAATTGAGTCTAGGGTCTGTATCGTCTACCATGAACCAGGTAGTAGACATTGAGAGACTGCGGTAAGGCGATAAAGAAATGAGGGCCAGGGACAGAAAAACACAGTATGCTTCAGAGTATCAGGCTTTGGTTGTAGTTAGAAACGGCGAACAGGGGAGTAGCATTGCACTTTATGTGGTAAAACTTGAAATTCGGGTGATATATCACCTAACAAGTCTACAACCTAACGACAAGACAATCATCGATAAATTGAGATATAATGTTAATTGAATAGCGGCAAGCGAAGTGCGCTCTGCAGCCTGCTGGTTTTCTTGAAAGGGAGAGCAGCAACTGCGACCAAAATGTAACAAAGATTTCTGAAAGGTTTAAAGCTCTGTGTTCATCTAGTTTGAATCATCAGCACGGACTCTTCGTGTTGTCTAGCAGTGTAGATATATCATTCGATGAAGGTGTTAGATTGGAGTAAAACTTACCGACGTTGATGATTTCAAGGCGATCAGGATTCGGAATGAAGAGCCGATGCCACGTGTGATTTCGGCCGTTAATGATTCGAGTCACCGTACGAAGTGGAGCCCTTACTTTGCTTTCGACTTCCATCTTTCTCTGTTCCTCCATCTTTTTTCAGCCGTCTCCTGGGCTGACATTCCCTTCTTTCAAAATGTCCTTTCCCGCAACACAAATGCGTGTACACAGGATACCAAAAAATTCGTCGTTTGTACGGTGTCGGTCAACGACAGCTTCTAGCGGATATTCCATGGTTGACGCAAAATCAAGAGTGCGAGAGCATGCCAGGAATATCAGCCGTACTTCTTCGAAGAATGCCACCGCTGCTCCCAATGTGTATGTATTTTTTATATTGCGTCAGGCATCTACTTACAGGAACTCCAGACGTCCAGCCCCCGCACCAGGTTTTCAGCAGGTACCTACGAGGAATTCAAACATAAATCTACCATCGGGTCCTGGCCCGGAACCTAATGCCCCCATGGATCGCACTTTCATCGGTTTATCTGGAGGACAAATTTTTCACGAAATGATGCTTCGACATGGCGTAAAACATATATTTGGCTATCCCGGTGGTGCTATCCTTCCTGTATTCGACGCCATCTACAAATCTCCGTACTTTGACTTCATCCTTCCCCGACATGAGCAAGGTGCAGGGCACATGGCGGAAGGGTATGCTCGCGTATCGGGGAAGCCTGGTGTTGTACTTGTTACATCAGGTCCTGGTGCGACTAATGTGATTACACCGATGCAAGACGCACTCAGTGACGGTGTTCCTTTGGTTGTTTTCTCTGGTCAAGTTGCTACATCTGCGATCGGCTCCGATGCATTCCAGGAAGCTGATGTCATTGGTATCTCGCGCAGCTGCACCAAGTGGAATGTCATGGTCAAAGATATCTCCGAACTTCCTCGAAGGATAAATGAGGCATTCAAAATAGCTACTTCTGGTCGTCCTGGTCCCGTACTCGTCGATCTTCCCAAAGATGTTACTGCCGGAATCCTTCGTACACCTTTACCTTACAAGGCCACTACGCCCGGTATTAACCTCGGTCTTCCCATGAATCCTTTGCAGGCTATGGAAGCACCTACAGATATTGCTATGATTCAACAAGCGGCCGCACTCATTAACCAGGCTCAGCGTCCCTTGATTTACGCTGGGAACGGTGTTCTTTCATCACCCATGGGACCTAAACTCCTCGCCAAGTTGGTCCACGAAGGGAACATTCCTGTGACCACAACTCTGCAGGGTCTCGGTGCTTTCGACGAAACAGACGGAAAAAGTTTACACATGCTTGGTATGCATGGCAGTGCTTACGCTAACATCGCCATGCAGCAAGCCGACGTCATTATCGCTCTTGGAGCTCGCTTCGATGATCGTGTGACCGGTAAAGTCGACACCTTCGCTCCTGCTGCCCGTGCCGCTGCCTTGCAAGGTCGTGGTGGAATCATTCATTTCGAAATTCAGCCAAAGAACATCAACAAGGTTGTCCAAGCATCCATTCCTATTCTCGGCGACGTCGTTACCAACATGGCGTCCCTCGTTCCTTTGATTAAACCGTCCCCTCGACATCAATGGTTTGCGGACATCAAGCAATGGAAGGAGAGGTTCCCATTCACATATGTCAAGGCAAAAGCTGGTGAACCGATGAAACCACAAGAAGTCATCGAAGAGCTGGATCGGCAGGTGCAGGACAAGAAGGAGGATGTTGTCATCTCCACTGGTGTTGGTCAGCATCAGATGTGGGCTGCCCAATTCTATCGCTGGACGCAACCCCGTCAGATGGTCACCTCTGGAGGTCTCGGTGTAAGTTTTCAACTTTAGATTTTTTATTCAGAAGACGCTGATTGGAACCCCTGTAGACCATGGGCTTTGGTCTTCCCGCCTCCATCGGCGCCAAAGTTGCCTCACCACAGAAAATGGTTGTCGATATCGACGGTGATGCTTCGTTCAGTATGACCGCCATGGAGCTTCAAACGGCGTCACAGTACGGTATCGGTGTCAAGGTTCTCGTACTTAATAATGAGTTCCAGGGAATGGTTCTTCAATGGCAAGGTTAGTATCGCAGTGTTTCCGTAAATCATGAGCTGATCCGTGTCGTTCACTATTTTATAGATCTTTTTTACGACGCCCGTTATTCACATACCAAAATGACGAACCCGGACTTTGTTCGTCTCGCTCAAGCGATGAACGTACACGCCATTAGGTGTACAAGCGCTGAAGAACTACCTGCAAAAATGAAAGAGTTCCTTGAATATGACAATTCAAAACCCGTTTTGATGGAATGTGTAGTGGAGAAGAATGAGCATGTGTTCCCGATGGTGAATTCACAGTTCACTCAAATCTTGATCGTTTGTCTGATCCAGCTATCACAGGTTCCTGCTGGTAAAGCTCTCCATGAGCAATTTGTCCATCCTACTCTTCGAGAGCCGTCAAAAGCATGACGATGACGAGGCTTTCCCTTATCCGCCCATGTATCACGAAAAAAATCACCGTGGATTTCTCACGTTTATACTTATATTTCGGGGAATTGTGTTTCGGGTCGTAATTTCGCTTCTTCAGAAACTACGTTAGCGGTGAGCGGGTAGGTGCGCTTCCGCTTACCGCTTACCGCTACGTAGAACATCATTTGCATCTTCGCATGGGCCTCCTAAAAACATGTACATGTATTTTTACTAACACAGCCTACCTACGTGGCCCAAAATTTGAAAATTTTACCAATTTTTGATCTTCAAGAAGAACAATGAGTAGCGAACAACAAACCTTCGCAGGGCCTGAGTTTCACCCGTATTCTTGTGAGTGCCCTCAAACGACTGGGGTGAGGGTTTTCACGGATCTGGCTTCATGTGGGAGGTTTGTCTGGTTTCAGTAAAGCACAGTATATGCGCTGCTTTATTTGGTCAGATTCGCATGCTGAAGTAACATAGATGATATGTAGACAACGAACAATATCCTGTCACCTTACAATTATGTACTACTTAGGATTACAAGATGTATTATTCAATAGTCTCACACTCATCGAATACTTGATGACGCTGCTTACAGCCTAAGTATACCAATATTTATTTTCCGACCTGCCTAAAAACTGTCCATCAAGGTGCATAAATAAGCGGCGCGGGCTTTCTCTCACCACCACGTACACACACCTTCGTAAGTATATTCACATTCCCCCCGTTGCGCCAAAATCCGAAAAATCCGAATCCGTTGACGCGTCATATAACCCAAAAAGTAGAAATTACACTTGTGCGAATAACCCTCGCAGGACTCTAATCTCAAAACCCTCCTCCGTTAGATCTTGGAGGCCCTTTGCGAACGATTCGCGTGGGGTTTCCCATGATGCCAAATAGAGGTGAAATTTTTGCAGAGGTACGCAACGCCTCACGAAATCCTTCGTTCTTCTTGACCGAATCATCTTCTTCAAGGGATCTATCACCCAACTTGGCATGAGCAAATCCTTATTGTCGTAATCAATATCCAGCACCAGTACTTCGAGTTTTGGCAGCACCACCAGGGGCCAACCGGAGTCCGATGAAGAGGGTAGAGAAAGGATCTCATACAAGATATGTACCACATCTTGATTATGGTGGAAACACACTCCGAACGTCAGTTGTCGAACCATAGGCAAACCCAACAAGAAATCTTTGGCTCCTGAGTAGTCCGCCAGAGCGTCAAAGACACTACGAATGGTGACCTTTGTCAACAAAGAACCAAAGCAGGACCCAGCGAGTGGCAACGCAGCGAAATTGATCAGAGAGCCCGAGCTAGTTGCAAGTCGAAAATTTGTGAGAGAAGGGAACAGAATTTGTGTCACATTCGCTTTGTCAGAATCGGAGGATACTTGTAGAAGACGTAGAAATAGTTCATGCTCATATCCAGGGCGCATGAGACCATTGATGCTGAGGGATGTCAGCGACTCGTATGAGAATGTTTTGTGGTCCAAATGGTCAGAATATGGGCTCGCAGTATCTCCCGAAATGTTACCCCGGGCTCGCTCCAATTTCGCATGTAAGGCACGTAGATGCGGGGCATGATGCAAGACCTCGACACAGTTCCATACTTCCATAAGTTTGGTTCGATATTCGATTATCTGTTTCCAGGGAAGCCTGAAGGTATCTAAAGAGAGATGAGAGCTCATTGTGACACAAGTCAACTTCGGAGCATCCTCGAAAATATCCACAGCGCGAGGCAACGAACGTGCGTTCTGAGGCTCCAAGCTCAAATTCAACACCTCGAGTGACTTCAAGCGTCCTTTGGCAGGAAGGAGTCGACTCAGGACTGTTATCGGTATGAAAAAATCGATGGATTTCCAACGTTCGGATACCGCGACTAATGAATCTAAACAGCGAAGCCAGTCATCTCGAGCAGTAGCACCGACGTCAGAGGCGCAAGTAAATGCGATAGTCAACGGACACTCTCTTGTCCGCTGAATGCAAACGCGCATGATTTCGGCAGAGTGGCGGGAGAGCCTAGCGGCGCGCGCAGTGGACGATCTAAAGCTGATCTTGATGGTCGACCATGTCAGAGGCATTTCTAAGCAGACTACCGACCTCCAACGACTACAGATACGACCTAGATTCCAAAGCTGGGCACAGTCAAAAGGGACAGACATAGGATCTGGTAAGCATTCAAAAAAGATTCGAGCGAGGATTTCAACTGGAAACTGATGGATAAGAGGACATGGTGTATCCGTGTCACTGGAATTGATTGTCTGCTCTGAGTGATGTCGCATGAGAACAGACTGTATCTCTCTGCTAGGTTCTCCATTGGAATCTTGCATTAGGACTAGCCTGGAATTTACCAGTATGAGGATCTATTTTACAAAATTGCCGACTCACTCACTGAGAGCTTTGCTTTGACATAAGTAACGTTTGTGGTTACATGGATAAACGGAACAAAATGCGATAGAATTGATAAGCCTGGAAATATTCATCGGCAAACTTGAAGCTGCCGGTCAGTGTGCATTTGGTTGACGAGGTGACTCACGCCTCACGTTTTCCTTACATCTCACTTCCCTTTGTTATATATAATCCCTGCAGCATGGCTGAGATATCTTTGTCCTCACACCATTGCTCGCAGCATGTATACGGTTATCATGCGTAATTAGATTTCGTTTCTATCCCCTTGCTCTGGCAGGGAAATCCGATCCTCTACGAGGAAGGGACTCTGAGGGGAGAGGGGGGTCGAGTTAAAATGATGTAAATCTACTCAGTTTAGCTACTTACCTCTTCCCTTTTCTTTTCTAAGTGCGCGCTGGTTTGATTTGAGTGACCAAAAATCATTGCTGTGTCGTTTTGGCATACAAACCAGCTCAAGCTTTTCTTCCCCGAGCGAGCACGCGACCTCAAACTTCGATGTAGAACTTTCTTAGGAGCAATTGGTGTGTTTTCGTGGGCTTGGCCAATGAAAATATTGTTTCGTTTGGAATGGTCCTAGAAGATAAGGAGGGGACAAGAAGATACCAAATCTTGAGGCGAATTGACTCGACGACACGCATACATACCTACGCCGCGTAACTGTTCTCCATCTGAATCATCGAGAAGACATTCAGCTCATCTCACGTACACTTTCCATCTTTTCTGACCACCGCCATCGATTTTGTAGGGGCCTCGCATTTTTCTTACCAACACCTCATTTAACAATACTTATTTTGGATGGCAAGCATTCATCTTTTACATTGTGAGCCATAGCAAAATTCAAAATGATTACTATATATGAGCGTTGTAAACATTCAATCAGATATAGGTGCAGAAGGCATTCGACGAGACTTCTTCTTCTGAGAGCCTTCTGGTTCATCTAGATGATTTCCAGAGCGCTTCTGCCCGGAGCCTGGTACATCCTGTGCCCTGATCTTCACATAAGTCATCTCCACATTTTTTATTGCTCCAAATATCACTTCTGTGTAAAAGGCACCAATACAGTCCTCATGAATCTGGGGAGCGGCCAGAGGTTGAATGATCGGATAATCTTTCTCTGCAGCGGAAAACGCAGCGGTCAGACGTCTGGCATAATCCTGCAAAGCAGGTTCAAGGGAAGAGAATGAGGAAGTTAAGCAACCATTAAATTGGGGATTGCGAAGGAATGGTAAACGGTAAGTAGTGTTGAGTTGCCCATCAAAGAGCTCATTCATGAGTTGTTGACGGTCACTAGTGTTCTGAGAGGGACCGGCTGGGTCTTCGTTGAACAGGATTGTATATACGAGGACCCACCAAACTGACTCTATATCATGGAGAGCATTGTGATTGAATGGGGGAGGTGCAGGCGTGACCACGCCCAATGGAATATCCATGGGATCAGGTCGTTCGTACAGTTCGAGCGGGGCCTGCGGCTGTTGAGGGGTGATAGGGTATGGGTAAAACAAATATGCATTCGAAATTGCTTCCGAAGCCATGAAGTGGGGGGTACCCTACAAGGTAAGTGAGGACAGATATTGAAGGACAGAGGAAAAATGAACCGACAGCGCGAACATTGCGGTGAGACTGAATCTCGACTTTCTTGGCATACTCCAAGTCACCAATAAGACCGATATTCCGTTCCTTATGATAATACAGGTTACCACCGCTTATGTCACGATGGACCCAGCCAGCAGAATGAATGAGCCGAAGAGCTATAGACCAACCATGACTTTAAGTCATTTGAAAGGCGAAATTGGACACATACCAAATAAAACATCCGCTATGGCTTTAAGAATATTTGCCAAATTTCGTTCATCGTAGATCGTTGTAGCGTATTCCTCGAAGACAATTCGGTAGTGATACCTTTGATCATTGGGAATTTTAGTCTCCTGTAGGCTATTATGAACGACCCGTTGAGGAACTTGTAATCCACTATCGTGCGAAGCGTGTGTAATGAATTCGGCATCCTGATCCTCAGAAAAACTGAAGCCAATGCTCTGCTTCTTTGGGGGGTTTGATTTAGAGGGTGACAGAAGGGCAACCGTTCGGGCCTCGTTCATATCGTAACCGCGAAGTATCACAAGATTTGTGTCATCATTTGCTATTCCAGATACCTTAACTCGGCAGTGGTCAAGAGGTGTGAGCAAGCGGTCAGCAACAGCATTCCTTGCTTTTTCCTTGTCCCCAGGGGTTGCGGAATTGGAATTTTCGACGTCTTTGAGGATATTCTCATAAATTTTATGCTCTTCCAAACGATCGTGTTCGAGCCAAAGATCTTTGAGGACACGAGTTTTGCCCTGTGCATCTTGGACTTTCCACACTCGAGTAGCGCGTCCGAGAGGATTATCAGCAGAGTAGTCGGAAAGGGTGGTAACGGTTTTGTACACTCGTTCATTGGCAATAATATTGTATTGTCTCCGATTGTGAGAGTCGAGATGGGAAAAGGTGATGGTAGGATCCCAACCCATGTTTTCTGCGGATGAGAACGCAAAGGAAAGGAAGACGGTTACAAGGCTGCGTTGATCCTGCATAATAAAACGCGCTTGAAACAATAGAAAAAATGGGGGATCATGGTTCGCACCTTAATGAAATCGAATGCTTGTGTTCTTAACAGCGTCCCGCGATTCAGGATCCAAAGACGAAACCAACGGTCTTCAATGGTGAATCCGAGTGTGAAACGCCTACAAGGATCTAGGGCTAATATACTCGACATATTCCACATCAACTTGATAATGTCCTTTGAAGACCGATCAGCCTTGCGAAAGAAATAAAAAGACAAGGAAGGAGGAGGTTTGCGAAGCTTACATTCTCTAAGTCCTCCGTAAAACCTTGCTTCTTGAATTCCTGAGGGGCAGTGATCCCGTAAACAGGAGGAGGTGGCGGTCTCTTGAGCTTCTCGCCAGTGTTCGTGAGCGGTCGGAGAGACTTCTTTGGTTCCGAGTCATTCGTCGTTTCATGTGGCGCTTCTGGAGTTTTTGTTTTTGGAACATCTTTCCATCCTTCCTTCTTCATCAACACCTCGCATTTCTTCCTCATCTCGTTCAACACCTTGTCAGTTATTTTGAAGTAGCCATCAGGACGCATATCATCTCCGCGCTCTGACATGGGTGTAGCGAGGCTGTCCACTACCAGTTTGAAATTTGGCTCCAAACCAGGCTCTAATTGTTGAGCCGCCTGAACGATGGCGTTGAAAACATCCGCGAGTGGGAGAAAATCCTGGGTTTCGTGCGAGGGCTGAGTGGCAGGATCCTGCGGAAACAATGTCCAACGATGGGTGGTGGTGTTATAAGTGCCATTTCGGTTCAATATGTTGCAAACCTCCCCGACTTTGTTCTCCAAATGACTCGGGAGCGGGGGTAAGACATGATTGAAGTAATCATCCACAGATATTTCGCTGATGAACTCGGGAAGTCCGGAGACTAGCTCATTAAGCTTGTTCAGTAGCTTGGGATCTGTGCGAAATGTCGCTGAAGGTGCAGTCTTTGGACGCGCTGGCGTTTCGGGAGATTGAACGAAGGCAAGAGATGGTGGTGTGGAAGCTAGGAGTTGTTCCGTGGCGGTCGTGTTGGGTTTCATGCTATAAGATTCTGAGGCTACAAACTGGCCGTCTGGGCGCATCACAGTTTTCCCACGAATAGGACGCTTTAATTTCAACACCAATCGCCTCTACAAATTTCAGTTATCACCGACCCTCGAAAAAATATAATGCAAACTTTCCCCTTTGTTGGTCGATTCTAAATGTCTTCGCAAAGTGGCAAGGGCCCGCCCTCCGGATTGTTGTTGCGAGGTGCTCCAGTGGTTATTTGTGCAGAAAGGAAGAGGGATATGTTTCGAAAAGAATTTGGTAGAATTCAGATAAGTGCTAATACATCGTGGGTTTTGTAAATCGGTCTTCCGCGACTATTCTTCAGAGGTGATAATGGTCATCAGCGAAACACTATGTAAAAACCTGTCGGCTTTCGTCGATTCTCGAGCATGAGCAATCCCCTGCTTCGTCGATGCCTTTGCTTGCCTCGAGGACCCACATCGAAAATCCATAGTTTTCAATAAGTTGCATATAGGCTGTGCGTATGAGTAGTGGAGGCTGCACGATGTATCTATGGTGATTTTGATAAGGACAAAGTAGAAGATGGGAGTTGGAGTCGTTAGGCGCCTAATATCCTTATCTCTCGAGATTATCTCCGCGCTTGTCTTACTGTCAGTACGATGGCTTGAATTATAAGGATATTAACCGCCGTAGCTCTTCTCAGTTCTCCATCTGAACTATCAAGAGCACATCCAGTTCAATTCACGTACCCTTACCATCCTTTTTCCTAAACTCTTAAACTTGACTGTACCACCGGCATTGATGCTGAATATATATTATAGACCTCCCATTTTTTCTGATCACCCCTTCATTTCACAACATCTATTCTGGATGGCATACTTATCGTGTACATTGTGAGCCATAGTAAAATTACAAAACTATCAAAAAAACAATAGAACCTGGATCACTATGAGCAATGCAGTGTTGCAAACATTCGATCGGGTATCGGCGCAGAAGGCATTCAACGAGACTTCTTCTTCTGTGAGCCCTCTGGTTCACCTAGATGATTGCCAGAGCGCTTCTGACCGGAGCCTGGTACATCCTGTGCCCTGATCTTCACATAAGTCATCTCCACACTTGTGATTGCTCCTAATATCGGTTTTGTGTAAATGGCACCAATACAGTCCTCATAAAGCTGGGGAGTGGGCAGGGGTTGAATGATTGGATAATTCATCTCTGCAGCGGAAAACGCAGCGGTCAGACGTCTGGCATATTCCTGCAAAGCAGGTTCAAGGGGAGAGAATGAAGAAGGCAAGCAGGTCCCAAATTGGGGATCGCGAAGGAATGATAAACGGGAATTGTTGTTTAGTTGCCCATCAAAGAGCTCATTCATGAGACGTTGACGGTCACTAGTGTTCTGAGAGGGACCGGCTGGGTCTTCGTTGAACAGGATTGTATATACGAGGACCCACCAAACTGACTCTATATCATGAAGAGCATTGTGATTGAATGGGGGAGGTGCAGGCGTGACCACGCCCAAAGGATTATCCCTGGGACCATGTCGTTTGTATGAGCGAACAAAGTGCAGCGAATCCTGCGGCGGTTTAGGGGTGATTGGGTAAAACGAATATTTATTCCCAAGTGCTTCCGACGCCATGAGATAGGGGGTACCCTACATGGTAAATGAGAACAGTAATTGTAGGACGACGGAGAAAAAAAGGGACACACAGTGCGGACATTGTGATGAGATTGATCATCAACTTTCTTGGCATACTCCAAGTCACCAATAAGACCGATCTTCCGTTCCTTATGATAATACAGGTTACCACCGCTTATATCACGATGGACCCAGCCAGCAGAATGAATCAAATCAAGAGCTATAGACCAACCATGACTTTAAGTCATTTGAAAGGCAAAATTGGACACATACCAGATAAAACATCCGATATGGCTGTAAGAATATTTGCCAAATTTCGTTCATCGTAGATCGTTGTAGCGTATTCCTGGAAGACAATTCGGTAGTGATACCTTTGATCATTGGGAATTTCAGTCTCCTGTAGACTATTATGAACCACCCGTTGAGGAACTTGTAATCCACTATCCTGCGAAGCCGGCGCAATGAGTTTGGCATCCTGGTCATCCGGAAAACTGAAGCCAAAGCTCTGCTTCTCTGGGGGGTTTGATTTAGAGGGTGACATAAGGGCAACCGTTCGGGCCTCTTTCATATCGTAACCGCGAAGGATCACAAGATTTGTGTCATCATCTGCTGTTCCAGATACCTTAACTCGGCAGTGCTCAAGAGGTGTGAGCAAGCGGTCAACAACAGCTTTCCTCGCGTCTTCCTTGGACTCAGGGGTTGCGGAATTGGAATTTTCGACGTCTTGGATGATATTCTCATAAATTTTATGCTCCTCCAAGCGATCATGTTCGAGCCAAAGATCCTTGAGGACCCGAGTTTTGCCCTGTGCGTCTTGGACTTTCCATACTCGAGTAGCGCGTCCGAGAGGATTGTCGGCAGAGTACTCGGAAAGGGTTTTAACGGTTTTGTATACTCGTTCCTTGACAATAATATTGTATTGTCTCCGGTTTTCGGAGTCGCGATGAGAAAAGGTGATGGTAGGATCCCAACCCATGTTTTCTGCGGATGAGAACGCAAAGGAAAGGAGGACGGTTACAAGCTTGCGTTGATCCTGCATAATAAAACGCGCTTGAAACAATAGAAAAAATGGGGGATCATGGCTCGCACCTTCATGAAATCAAATGCTTTCGTTCTTAACAATGTCCCGCGATTCAGGACCCAAAGACGAAACGAACGGTCTTCAATGGTGAATCCGAGTGTGAAACGCCTACAAGGATCTAAGGCTAATATCCTCGACATATTCCACATCAATTTGATAATGTCCTTTGGAGACCGATTAGCCATGCGTAAAAAGGCACGGAGGGATTTACGAAGCTTACATCGTCAAACTTCTGCGTAAAATTTGCTTTCTTGAATTCCTGAGGTGCAGTTATCTCGTAAACAGGAGGAGGTGGCGGTCTCTTGGGCTTCTCGCTAGTGTTCGTGGACAGCTGGAGCGACTTCTTTGGTTCATTCGTCGTTCCATGTGTCGCTTCTGAAGCTCTCGGCACATCTTCCCATCCTTCCTTCTTCATCAACACCTCACATTTCTTCCTCATCTCGCTCAACGCCTTGTCAGTTATCTTGAAGAACCCGTCAGGATGCGAATCATTTCCGCGCTCTGAAACGGGTGCAACGTAGCCGTCGACTACAAGTTTGAAATTTGGTTCCAACTGAGGGTCCAGTTGTTGAGCCGCCTGGACGATAGCCTTGAAAATGTCCGCGAGTGGAAGAAAGACTTTGGGTTCATCAGGGGATTGATCTTTAGGATCCTGCGGAAATTGTTTCCAACGAAGGGTGGTAGGGTCATAAGTGCCGTTTTGATTCAAGATGCTGCAAACCTCCCCGACTTTGTTCTCCAAATGAATCGGCAGCGGAGGCAGGACATGCTTGAAATAATCATCCACAGATGTTTCGCCAATGAACTTGGGAAGTCCTCCGACTAATTCGGTACGCTTGTTCTGCAAGCTTGGGTCTGTGCGAAACCTCGGTAACGATGCAGTCTTTAGACGTGCTGGCGTTTCGGGAGGTTGAACAGAGGAGGGTGGTGGTGTGGAAGCTCGGAGTTGTTCCGTAGAGGTCGTGTCTTTGCTTCGCTCCATGATTGTTCGAATTCTGAGGCAACAAACGCGTCTGGCTGCCAGCTTTTATACATAGTACCTTGGTCGATTCAGAATTTCCCACGAATATGATAAGCGCAAATTTCGTTCAACGCCACATTTCTGTTCAATTGACTATCGCCATGTTGTGGCGACCTTTTTCTTTTTGAGTAACAATAAAAACACCGGCGGTGATGCAAGAAAGATGGAAATACATAGCAATAACAACGCCAGAGATTCAAAATTATTGTATCCTTGTTATAAATATATTACCATGACCATACAGATTTTCATCTGGTCCACAAGTAGTCCCTTATGCGGGCAAATGACTCAAATCCACACCTAATTTACATGAGAGGACTGTGGCGCTCATGATTCACTATGCGTAAGTGTCACTTCTTCGAAGTCTCCACTCCCGCGAATTGTATCATCAATCGCATCTCTTTGTGTGACCATCAATGTCAGGAAAAACAAACAAATCCAATTGACGAATCAACTAGGTTGACTCAGGCGATGTGGAAGGGGCTCGCTCTCTTGCGAATTGCCGAAAACGGACAAGTACAGACCTCGAGCTGAAGGGCAATATGAAGAGGCTTAGGCATTTGTTCAAGCACTCTCCGAAGCCGACCTTGTGTGTGGCAAAATTGAATGTGGCGGTAATTGTGCGCGTGCCGGTTTTTCGCACTGGTATAAGATCAGTCATGATCAGAGTCAACTTGCCATATCCTCGTTTCCGATATGAGGAATTAGATTAATGTGACCGGAAAGTGTGTAGTATATGTGTGTGTACTAGCTGATATGTGCTCAAGTTGACTCAACGAGAATGTGGACAAGTTCAATTCCTATTCAACAGAATCTTCAAAGAAACGCCGCCATCATGTCAAATGATGAAACAAAAGACACGAACGAGGCTCACATGAGCTCCTATGAGATTCTACTCATCATCAGCATCCACACAAGCTGGCCATAGTGGCAAATAATCCCCGACGACAGTAATCGATCTACCACCACTCCCAGCATCACCTCCCACCACCCACCCTCAACAACGACACCGAACTAAACTGATCCACGACGACGAGATGATCTCCATACACCGAGAGTATTCCATTCCTTCAATGACTTAAGCTGATACGAGGGACTTGTAGTAGCAGTGGTGGTGGTAGTAGACGGTTCTCCTGTTCTCGGTATCGTTAGAGGTGTGATTCGGTACAGGGAGACCTGTGGACGAGGGAAGAAAATACAGAAGGAAGGAAGAATAGTCAGACAAGAAAGGGACATAACGTACAGATGAATCGGTGGCAACAGCAACAAGCCCTTCTCCACCTCCATCCTCAACCCCATCCACACTTCCCCGAAAATTCAACCAACGCATAAACGCACCCCTTCACATTTTTGACAACCAATCTCAAGCTTCGCAGCCCAGAAGATTCAAGAAAATAAGGATTGAAAAGCAGAATCCTTACTGACGTGGGTTCGAATTAGCCGTCGCCATCGTCGATTGACTCTAAAGTGGGTAAACAAAACCGCAAGCGTTTCGCCTATGTAAGAAAAAGCCTCAGTGTTATTTTGGTATCTTCTTTTCTCCCTCCTCTTCTAGAACCGTCTCAAACGAGGCAATTTCTCCATCGAAAGACGTCATCCGTCCTCGAGTCTATTCAACCTCTCCGAACCTACCGTCGTCAAAGCAGATCTTGGGATATGCAACGTCGGGGACGACGACGAAGAAGGTACTTGGTTTATTCTCACCACCTGCGAAACACCATAATGCGAGCCAACGAACATGTTTTGGTTCGAAAGATCAGTAGTCGAGGTCGGTGAGGGTGTTCCCAGTGGGATAATCACCATTGAACCAACTTCCGAAATGATTATATTTGTGTAGGAATGTCATATCGCTGTCCATCTAGTACAACGAGTTGAAAGACGTAATGAAAGTCATTGGTAGAAACAACGTACGCAGAAACTCTACTCCAAGGCCAGTTCACCATAGCTGTTTTCTTTATCGTCTTCTCATTAGTAATGTGCGAATGTTGTTTCCTCTTCCCTTTTCCTTTCGAATTCGGATTTAACGTCTCCTGCGAATTTGACTGGTAGAACAAAATCCTACTTTCCCCAATCAAACCTGCCACTCGGCTGTTCTTCGTTATTGAATAACGTCTCTACGGCCGTGATAATGGATGCTGTGCTCAAATAAGTCGCGAGGACGGATGGAGCGAACTCCCTTTTCCAGTCAAACTGCTGTGGGTGATTCAATAGCTCCATGAATGGTCGGCGGTGAAGTTGTAAGAGAGTTGCAGGACAATGTGACACGAGCGAAATGTATAAGCCCAGCGAGGATTCCCTCGAAGGTTACCGTCTTTCTTTTCATCCGAGCCGCATTTATCTTCATCTACAGGAGGAACAGGGATGGATACACCGCACCTTCGTCAAGCGTTAGCGAGAAATTATGGGAGGAGTTCGACATGGATGGTGGTGGTAGAGTCGAGTTCAGGACAGAAAATATGATGAGTGTACATGAAATGAGCTGGATGTGCCTTCGATAGTCTCGATGAAGGAACGCCATGGCGTAGGTATGCGTGTGTTGTTCCTCTTCTTCAACAAGGCGGAGAAAAGTAAAGCTGACTATATTAAGTTCTAGGATTGTGATAAAAACATAATTATAAGAGAATCTGAGATATTACAATACCCAGCTAATGGTCAACAGCTTCGCTTTCACCCATTACCACCTTCAACTTTCCAGTGTGACGCTTCAGTACGACAAATGCCCCAGGCGGATGAACGATTACGTCTCGACAAGATTCCGCTGGGTCTACTTCCTCGTTCGACGAGAGGAGCTTGATGCTTGATGTTCAACCTTCCACTCGTTCCCTTCAGAAATCAGAGATAAGAATTCAAAATCGGGGTGGTGTGGTCGAAGAGGCCTAGGAGATTTGACCTGGTCGTGTGCTATCACATCATGTCGTAGTAAAAGATTCCACTTGAGCGATATTATATAGATACACGCTAAGGATATCACAGACATTGTCCCCACGTCTCCCCCTCCCCGAACCTGGCTCATACATCACGTGAGGTCACCTGAGATTTGCAAATCATTGTTGATTATTTGCTTGTGATACAGATATTGTCCCCACGTCTCCCCCTCCCCGAACCTGGCTCATACATCACGTGAGGTCACCTGAGATTTGCAAATCATTGTTGATTATTTGCTTGTGATACAGATCGTCTCTTAATGTTCCTCCCAATACACCACCTCTCGGGCGATCAATGGCTGCAGGAATTCCTATGCGTTACTATAAGAGCCAGGCTGAAAGATGAGCAAAGAGCAGAGAAAACGAGCTGGAATTAAGCGAATAACGGCTTACCGTATTGCGGAGTCGCTCAAGATGAAGCTTTTGGCTTCGTTCCTCAAGAGAGAACATAATTTTGGACCAAGAGTATTCGACGAAGCACTGTACGCTGTGATAAATTACAATGACTGATTGGTGTGATCCATATTGAAATTCTCAATCCAGATGTACCATGTTCCACTGCTGCCGGGCCATGGCTCAAACTCAAATATTCACTCCTCAGGCCTCAGCTTTGGTGAAAACTCAATTCGTTGTATCGCTCGAGATAGAGAGGCGACAAAACTCGAACGTAGATGCAGCACCTGGGATGTGGGATGCGGGAATAGCTTTAGCCATGTACCTACCATTCGCGGCCACGTCGTGGTGAAGGAACTTAGAATTAACTTTCGTTGACTGATGGAAAATTTGTGCATGCGTGTCACTTATGTACAACTGTAGATTTACTCAAGTGTACGTTTGAAGCAATACCACTAGCATTACCCAGTCCACCCAGGTTCTGAAGACTCTGAACTCCTCTTAGATGTCAACTCGCTCTGACGACGTGCTCTCACGTGATGCTGAGTCATGTTCGGGGTGGGGGAGACCTAGGGTACTTATCACAGACGAAGGTGGTTCAATATCCTCGTGTGCTGAGAGTAGCGCGCAGATGATAAGGTCAGCAGTGGAAATAGGCGCTCAACGACTCCCACTACTTTGTCCTTATCAAAATCACCACAGATACATCATGCAGGCACCTCCACTACTGGTATTAATCATCCACTATCCTGGCATAACCCATATCACCCACAGTAGATCGGGTATATGCAACTTGCTGAAAGCTATGGATCTTCAATGCGCGTCTCGAGGCAAATCAAGAAATCGACTCGGACAATCGCCGACGGAGGAAGCGGGAGGGCTCATATCGACGAAAGCCGACAGATTTTGACATAGGCCTCCGCTGATGACCATCATCAATGTGAAGAAATACGCACGACTATTGAAATTTGTTGAGCTCCAGGGATCCGTGGGAAATTCCTGATGCGCCCAGGAGACGGCCAGACGTGTTTGTACCCTCAGAATCTTATAGCATGAATCCCAATAAAAACACGACCGCCACGGAGCAACTTCGAGCTTCCACACCACCATCTCTCGCCTCTGTTCAATCACCTGAAATTCTAGCGCGTCCATCGTCAGCGACATTTCGTACAGATCCCAAGCTACTGGACAAGGTCAATGAGTCAGTCTCCGGACTTCCCGAGTTCATTGGCGAAATATCTGTGGATGATTATTTCAAGCATGTCCTGCCTCCACTGCCGAGTCATTTGGAGAACAAAGTCGGGGAGGTTTGCAACATCTTGAAGAAAAACGGCACTTATAACACTACCACCCGTCGTTGGACACAATTTCCGCAGGATCCTAACGCTCAATCCTCGCACGAAACCCAAGTCTTTCTCCCACTCGCGGAGATTTTTGACGCCATCGTTCAGGCGGCTCAACAATTAGAGCCTGGTTTGGAACCAAATTTCAAACTTGTAGTGGACAGCTACGCTACACCCATGTCAGAGCGCGGAGATGATATGCGTCCTGACGGCTACTTCAAAATAACTGACAAGGCTTTGAGAGAGATGGGGAAGAAATGCGAGGTGTTGATGAAGAAGGAAGGATGGGAAGATGTGCCAGGAACTTCAGAAGCGCCACATGGAACAACGAATGAAAGGAAGGAATCGCTGCAACCATTAACGAAGGCTGGCGAAAAGCCCAAGAGACCGCCACCTCCTCCTGTTTACGGGATCACTGCACCTCAGGAATTCAAGAAGCAAGATTTTATGGAGGATTCAGAGAATGTAAGCTTCGCAAACCTCCCCCTTCCGTGTCTTTTTGATTTTTGACGCATGGCTGATCGGTCTTCAAAGGATATTATCAAACTAATGTGGAATATGTCGAGGATATTAGCCTTAGATCCTTGTAGGCGATTCACACTCGGATTCACCATTGAGGACCGTTGGTTTCGCCTTTGGATCCTTAATCGCGGGACGTTGTTAAGAGCACAAGCATTTGATTTTATTGAGGTGCGAGCCATAATCCCCCATTCTTTTCATTGTTTTAAGCTCCTTTTATTACGCAGGATCAACGCAGCCTTGTAACTGTCCTCCTTTCCTTTGCGTTATCATCCGCAGAAAACATGGGTTGGGATCCTACCATCACCTTTTCTCATCGCGACTCTGACAACCGGAGACAATATAATATTATTGTCAATGAACGAGTATACAAAACCGTTACCGCCCTTTCCGACTACTCTGCTGACAATCCTCTCGGACGCGCTACTCGAGTATGGAAAGTCCAAGATGCGCAGGGCAATACTTGTGTCCTCAAAGATCTCTGGCTCGAACATGATCGCTTGGAGGAGCATCAAATTTATGAGAATATCATCCAAGACGTCGAAAATTCCAATTCCGCAACCCCTGAGTCCAAGGCAAAGGCGAGGAAAGTTGTTGTTGACCGCTTGCTCACACCCCTTGAGCACTGCCGAGTTAAGGTATCTGGAATAGCAGATGATGACACAAATCTCGTGATCCTTCGCGGTTATGATGTGAACAAGGCCCGAACGGTTGCCCTTATGTCAACCTCTCAGCCAAACCCCCGAAACAAGCAGAGCTTTGGCTTTAGTTCTCCTGATGACCAGGGTGCCGAATTCATTACACAGGCTTCGCAGGATAGTGGATTACAAGTTCCTCAACGGGTGGCTCATAATCTACAGGAGACTGAAATTCCCAATGATCAAAGGTATCACTACCGAATTGTCTTCCAGGAATACGCTACAACGATCTATGATGAACGAAATTTGGCAAATATTCTTAAAGCCATAGCGGATGTTTTGCTTGGTATGTGTCCAATTCCGCCTTTCAAACGACTTAAAGTCACGGTTGGTCTATAGCTCTTCGTTGGATTCATTCTGCTGGCTGGGTCCATCGTGATATAAGCGATGGTAACCTGTATTATTATAAGGAACGGAATATCGGTCTTATTGGTGACTTGGAGTATGCCAAGAAAGTCGATCAGTCTCACCGCAATGTTCGCGCTGTCGGTCCCTTTTCCTCTGTCCTTCAATATCTGTCCTCACTTACCTTGTAGGGTACCCCCCACTTCATGGCTTCGGAAGCAATTTCGGATGCATATTTGTTTTTCCCAATCACCCCTCAACCGCCGCGGGCCCCGCTGGACCCGCTGGAAGAGTACGAATCAATTCCTGTGCCTGTTCCTGCATTGAAAGTCGACACGCCTACGCCTCCCCCATTCAATCACAATGCTCTTCATGATATAGAGTCAGTTTGGTGGGTACTGGTATATACAATTCTGTTCAACGAAGACCCAGCCGGTCCCTCTCCAAACACTAGTGCCCGTCAACACCTCATGAATGAGCTCTTCGATGGGCAACTAAATAACAATTCCCGCTTACCATTCCTTCGCGATCCCCAATTTGGGACCTGCTTGCCTTCCTCATTCTCTTCTTCACTTGTACCTGCTTTGCAGCAATACGCCGCACATCTGACCACTGCGCTTTCCGCTGCAGAGATGAATTATCCAATCATTCAACCCCTGGCCATGCCAGGAATTCATCGGGCCTGTACTCGCGACTTTTACACAGAGGGAATATTAGAGGAAATCAAGAATGTAGAGATGACCTATGTGAAGATCAGGGCACAGGATGTACCAGGCTCTGGTCAGAAGCGCTCTGGTAAACATCTAGATGAACCAGAGGGCTCTCAGAGGAAGAAGTCTCGTCGAATGCTTTCTGTGCCTATGACTGACTGAGGTATGTGTACATCACTGCATTGCTCGTATTCATGGAGGAACTGCTGTCCGATTCTGAAATTCCTGTAATCACCTTGTACTCTGCAATGCCACACATATCTCTTGGAAATTCTAGAAATGAAGCGTCAGTGAGAAAAAATGGGAGGAGTATTCAACATCGACAACGGTGGTACGGAGTCAAGTTCCGGACGAAAAAGATGGTAAGTGTATGTGAAATGAGCTGGTTGTGTTCTGATGGAGAACAGCTATGGCATAGGTGACATAGGTATGCGTATGTTGTTTCTCTTCATTAACAGGAGGGGAGAAAAGTAAAGTGAGTTCATTAAGCCCCGGGATTCTCAATCACTATTCTGGCATCTGTCTCTTTGTGTGAGTATTCACACATTTCCATTTTTCACTACTAGACTTCCAGTGTCACTAGATACTCGAATATGGCTCGCGGAGGATGACTATGGATGGTCTTGACTCTTGAAGGATTCAAGGAATCTCTTGTGTTCATTTTTCGTTTTCTTCTTTTCTTATCACGGAGCATAACATGAGCCGTGCATTGAGAAGACGTAGAAGCGATGACAGAAAGCATAGCACCTTTCAACTTGTCGAATAAACTAAACTATCTTCATATACTCCGTAGGTCACCTGTGCTGTGATCAGCAAGCCTGACAGGGATTTTGTCAAAAGGTACATCCTCCGTCTCATACTTAGCTTCATTTGCTCATTGAACCGGTAGTTCTCCGTCATTTCGAATACTCAATGAATCTGGTACACCCTGGAGCTGCGGCGCTCATTATAAACTCCCCTGATGAGCACTCATTAGAACCAGAGGCTATATCAATATGATTGGCCCATGTTCGCTGTCTGAACGGACCCGACTTCGACGTTGATAACGTGGTCAAGACTTTTATATAATATATATGTAATGTGCTCCTTCGCGTTAACTAACTTTGTTCACCCCCTTCCTTCCCCCACCATGACGCCAACATCCGTCAAAGACGAAAAGGGTTCCTCAAAGAGCGATTTTTCCGAATTGGAGCTGTTTGCCAGCGATAATGGCGACGGGGCACTTGATCCTGTAGAATCTTTGCGTATCAGGCATGTGCTTTTACCGCGATATCGAAATGCGGAAGACTGACACTGATTGTAGGAGAAAAATAGATTGTTAGCATCAGGCGCTGTTCGACAGAAGGCTCAATCATTGACTTTCTTTGACGATAGGTGTTTTGATGCCTCTTATGTGTATTCTATACTTGTGAGTCAATACCAATCTGGATCTGCTAGATCTCCTTCGAACCGCCTGGCTGATATTGGCAATCTTCAGTATCCAATACCTCGACAAAAGCACTTTAGGCAGTTCCTCTATCCTCGGAATCTTGTACGTATCCCTTACCCTTGCTGTCGGCATGGACGAGTAAGAACTATAGTTCATTCAAATTTTTACAGAACTGCTACTCATCTTGACGCGAACGAGTGAGAAATTTCTGTTGTAAAACTTATCACCTTTGACGCATTTGTCTGAAAATCTACAGATACAACTGGAAAGTTTGAACACATTTGGTCATCATGAATCATCACCTCATAATCTTCTCAAAACAGGTTGAGCACGGTGTTCTATCTGAGCTATCTCGTATTCGAATACCCACAAAATCTCGCGCTCCAAAGATTTCCTGTCGGAAGATGGCTGAGGTCCATATCGATGCCTGTCTTTTTGCGTGATCCTGACCATGGAAAATTGTCAATCTAGCGTCAACATTTTCATCTGGTCTGTCGCTCTTTGCTGCCATGCTGCATGTAGAAACTTCAGGGAGCTTGTTGTTGTACGAATCATTCTCGGAATGTGTGAAGGATCGATTACGGCGGGGTTTCTATTGGTTAGCTCCATGTTCTATACTCGGAATGAGCAAATGCTGAGGGTGGGTTATTGGTGTAAGTTTTCATTTCTCGATTTCGACTTCCACTAAGCTGGTGATGATTAGATCTCATGAATGGAACTGGTACGTTTAACCGCATGACGATTTTCGAGTCGATCTGAACGCGAGACCCTAGCCCAAATTGCGACTGGGTTCATCAGTTTTTCGGTGTTCTACACATCCAAACGAAAGGTTTCCAACCTTGGCAGTGGTTCGTGCTCTACTGAGCTCAAAGCGCTCCATATCAGTGTCACTAATCAAATTTCAGGCTGATGATCATCACTGGAATTCTGAGCTTCATGACCGCAACCGCGTTCTGGTGAAAAATTACAATGCCCCATTTCCGTGAAATTGTGTTCAGACTCCTTTGTCTCCAGGTTCTTGTTTCCCGATTCTCCGACTACAGCTTGGTTCCTAACACCTGAGGAACGGGCTACAGCCATTCAAAGAGTCAAGGTATGATGATAACCCCCAAAAAAACTCACAACGAATTTTCTGATGGTCAATAACAGGTGAATCAAACTGGGGTTGGAAACAAGCACTTCAAAAAAGAACAGTGAGTATCTGCATTCTGTCTTTGCGGAATCGCTCCTCCAAAGCATCATTCATTCCTCCTGCGAAAGATTTTACGGAGCCATACGAGATCCCAAGACCTGGGGATTTGCCCTTTTCTCTGGGATATCCAACGTCACCAACTCGCAGCACAAGCTCCACTCATTACTGCTTCTTTCGGGTTTACCTACCTCCAAACTTCGTTACTCGGGATCGTCAGCGGCCTCATAGAGATATTCACCATCTGGACTGGAGTCAACGTTTGCGCAAGGATTCCAAACAGTCGGGCGTACATTGGAGCTATTTATATTTTGCCCAACATAGCTGGGTTGCTCATGGTCAACCTCATAAACTGGAACGATAGGATTGCGCTCTTAGCGGGACAGTATTCGAACAGTATGTTTTCGAATCGTATAGATTAACGATGAAGTAGTTGATAGTTCATTCATAAGGACTTGGAACCACGTCCTTTGGTATGATTCTTCTGTTCCGTTGACAGAATCGCATTCTTGAGAGTTTCTGCGTAGTTCTAATGCTTTCTTGGCTCAACGCCGTTACCGCCGGTCAGACGAAGAAAATCACCGGTCAGTCTTCGGTCTCTGCGTAGCACCTGCCCCTCATTCTCAGCTTCTGCAAGTGAATGCAATCATGGTCTGTGCATACTGTATCGGAAATGCCGTTGGGCCTTTCATGTGGAAACAGAAATACAAGCCCAGGTGAGCCTGATCTCTTATAGCCGGCTATTGGAGTAAACCAACGCCTTTCTTTTTTTCTTTCTCAGAAATCACGTTCCGTGGGCCGTGATTGGAGCCTGCTACGTCTCTTGTATAACTCTTCTACTCCTCTTACGACTGTCCATGTCTAGAGAGAACAGAAAACGCGATGCGGAGCCTCAGGACGAAAACGCTGACACCGAAGTTTACGTGAAACAGGAAACAGCTGATGGAGGGATAGTCAAGATGTTGAAAGTGGACAAGGTATGTTGTGTCGAGTTTAAGGCTTGGTTTGACCTCAGTTATAGGGTTTCTTGGATATGACTGATATACAGAACAGGAGTTTCAGATATGTGTTGTAAAATTGCACGTATGCTCTCATTATGATTTGTCACCAATTTTGCGATTGTGTATTTTGCTGAATATGTAGCCACGATCCCTTAATTTCAATACTGAACGTGAACGTTGAACGCGGGGGTAGTAGAATTTGAACTTAACACGGTCATATGACCGAGGATGATCTCATTTCGACAACTGCAATTGAACATCCCTTCGTCGCTTCAACCCATCTAGAACTTCTGCCTCTTCAGGCCTTTCTCCACTCTTTCCGTAACACTCTCTCGCTCGCTTCAACCTCTTTTTGCTCCATCTCAGCTACTATGCCCGTGTATATATTCTTGGACTATCTCATCAACAGTACTTCAAGTAGGCCTATACATCTGGATGAAAACATTCCTACAGAACTCGAGGACTCCTGGCTTTGGCGTCATATGACACCTCACTTCTCCCAAAATGATGATAAGGATGACTTCATTTTAACAGGACGAAGGAAACACTGGCTGAAACCGGATGTGCTCGGCGTAGCGGACGCTAGCATATTTCTCTGTGTCTAGTATTGTTGGAATTAGAAACTCGCGCTGGCGATTAAGAGCGAGACCTTTCTGGCTAATATTCGAGCTGCCAATCGTCGTCATGACCCCTCAAAGCGTTCGCCTCAACCTTTCCTTTGGACTCGAGTATGCCCTTCGATCAGGGAAATTCGGCGATGCAGAAGGCTTTCTTGATACAAACATCCTTTCTTGTTTAGATGCAGCCCGGACTCTATACAGTGACTGGTATGTCCTGTGTCGTCCCAGGTACCTTTATGAACTCGAGCCTTGTTTTAGGACTATGCTGAAGGGGAGGAAATCGACAGGCGTCTTCCGTGAATCCAGATGTCTATCGGCTGACAAGATGCCTCTCTCGAACATTACGAACGTTAGGAACAAAGCTCAGAGTGTACGTTCTTTTAGGACGAGCATTCCTTGTGTCTTCTTCTGATGCTCTACAGTCCATCAAATCTTGCTCACGGTCCGCTGATATCCCTACGCTTATGAAGAAACGAAAGCGTGGTCCTAGCCCCAGCGGTGTGTTCATGAGTTACCATCAATCAACTTTCTGAACGCTTGCACAGGTTCACGTTTCGCGCTCTCTTTGAAGCGGAATTCCTCAGGAAAAAGAATTTCGTCAATTAAAGCCGATGCTGACAAAGTACGTGGCATTTACTCAACTCAACTCTCGCTTACACATATGTGAAGAACGCTACGAGTCAAAGCACTGGGATCATGGACGAGAAAGAAATTCAACGGCTGATGAAAATTCTTGAGGAAACTGTTGAGCACGTAGACGACTCGAAGGTCTTAACATCCACCATCGAATTTCAGGCGCAGGCGCTACACAACGTCGTCTCTTCAGACCTAGAACCTTGTTTCTCAAATTCTCCGCCTATGGTGTACTCTGCGCCGTCTCTTTCGCGATGCCTTTCATCATCAGTCACATCTTCAACAATCTTCTCTGAGTTCATCGGCACGTCTTCTTCTAGATGCTCTTCTGCCTCTTCACTCTCGTCAAGTCCTACTGAATCCACTGTCAACGCTAACGTAATGTTCTCTTTTACATGCGATCTCTGCCCAGAATGGAGTCAACAATCCTAGTGATGGCGTCCGGGCTATATCTGAAAAATATTAGGACTGATTGCCTGATCAATTCAGATCTTCAAAGTCTTCTAATCAATCCATTATTTCAACATATCACAGGCCCCGATTTTCCTCTCCAATCTTCCACGATTTTCTCCCCGGTATTTGTGGTACGTTCAGCACGCTGTGCTTTGTCAAAATTCTGTCTCGATATGTAGAATATTATTCTGTACAGCAAGTTATAATTGTATGTCACATGTGAAACAAATAGGGGCAACTACATAGCATTCATTTGCTGCCCTCTCCCGCCCGCCTAGTCTCAGTCGACTTGGCTATGGCACTCTAAGCTTGGGCGGTAGTATCCTTCTAAGGGCCAAGCGCTGAAACACCTTTGAACACATACTCATACGCATCCTAGATGAATCTTTTATCTTATCCGTGAATCTAAATCAGAGGGTTTATGCCAGAACTTACCATTGGTAGCATCAGCCTTCGCTTCGGCTTTGGCTTCCTTCTTAGCTGTGTCCTGCTCCAGTTTTGATTGTGATATGTCATGGTTACAATCATGTTGAAAAAAGTTCATCTATCGTACTGTGCTTTCAACATCGATCGCACTAGCTAAGTAACCTTTGGTATTGCACTATTCCAGGCTTCCAGGCAGCCAGCCTTGGAATGTTAGGCCCTTTCCCGCTTGCCGTGTTAGTGCATTGTGTTCGATCGAACGTCTTGCGTTGCACATGGACTTATCGTAAACTTTGGCAGAAGGGATTCAATCTCAGGGGAGCTCCTCTCATCTGTTCTTCGCAACTTTCGCAGACTATCCTTCGGGCTCCGCTAGTTCCTTACCCCGCTGAAGACTAGGTCAGATAGTGATAGATTAGCACGTACCCTACATTCTTGCTTCTTCTTGAAGCATATTCTAACTGTCTGTGGCATGCGCACAATTTTTTTCTAGGACCTGACCATTCAATTTTCAGTCTCCTCACAAATTTCAGATGGAGGTTTGATGTCGTTTCCTGTTGAAATATACTTCAAAAGGAACTTGAATGGTAATCTTCTGCCATGGCTTGCGCGGTGGACATACATTCAATTCTTGACATAGTCATAGTGACCCTTCTGCTCCTGTTGCTCCAGATAGGTCCGAAGGTAATTAATCTCGATGTGGTTTCTTTGCCCACGAAATCTTCATTACGATTTCTTTTTGCTCGAGCAGGTTATAAGGATGGGTATGATGGACTTGGGAGACTATCATCTGCATACCTCCTACAGCTGATTAAATATGTTCTTTTCGCGTCGCCTCTTCGGAAAAATCTGCGCTGCATTTGGCGCTTCGGTGCTAGCATTCCACCATGGAGCGCATGCTATCCTTCCTTCGGGTGTTTCAATCCCGACTCCGACTTTTGAACCAGTATACGATGCGACTCTCCTCTTAGTACCTAATGTCTCGCAGGACCTTGTTGCCGGGCCGTTTGGCGAACGTGCCTTTATTGGGTTTCTCGGGTGGGCGATACTCGCTATGGTGCCTATCGCGACGAACGACGGCTGACAGAAATTTTTAGTGGCAACTTGACCGATTATGCTACAGGTGCGCTTGAGGGTCAGATTATTGCTGGGTTTGGAGGGGAATTTGGAATCGTCTCTTCCAATGGAATGTTCTACACAGACGTTGCTCTGGCTGTTCAATGGACCGATGACGACAAGTACGGCTTTTTCAGAGTGCAAGGAATAGGGTAAGACTAGATTCCTGTTGGAAAATCTGACATACTCATGCTTCCTTATAGTGAACTAGGAAACAGCACCTATGCGACGTCATACACGTACGTCTTCCGGTATAATGAAATATAATCCATACTTATAGATATTTCTGGGAGCATAGTCGCTTGGAAACGGACTCTACGACAAGGCAGAACCTTGTAGACGATGTTCTCCTCATCAGCATTGCTGTTGATACAGAAAATGCTTCCTCGAACGAGACCATTGCGTATTTCAGACTTTTCATGAAGGTGAACAATCTTCATGCCCTCAGTACTTACATGTCGCTGACTGACACTGCCCTCGATTGCAGAACAGTACAAACCCGTCTATCACGCCCTGAGCCACATATTAGCCAATTCAAGCTGTTCCTCAACGAACCTCCATGAATTTCTTGTGTAATCGGGTAGTTCTTCAACAGACTCCGATCGGTTGTATGCCAGCATGTACATACCATGTACTTGTTAGCATCTATTTTAATAAACACCTGTTTGCCACACCCACCTTACTACAAATCACCAAACAAATTGTTCATACTAGGGGTAGGTCCGTGAGACATAACATCATTCGTAATTCCAGGTCCTTCTACTTATCCCTGAGATCACGCCACATAAACCCAATCAGGGATTCGGGCGACACTCTTACTATAACTTTCACCATGTATCATGTTCGGTAGTATATGCACCAATTTGATGAGACATCGTGCCTTGGACAACCCAGGAAGTTGTAGCGACATCAATAATTACCATATAAAAGTTCAAGACAAAAATGTAAGCTCATGAGTGTTAGACCAAAGCCAGATATCAGTAATAAAATCAGTCTACACTGATTGGCTAAGGAGTGTTGAAATACTGGGGGCCGGAACGGTTCGGCAATGACCGAACAAGTGGATGTTGAGTCGGCGCAATGTCTTCGCGGTGCTTGTTATATAAGGTAGGCATCACCAGGTACCATTACCCTTATATAATCACGTCACGTGAGCTTATGACATGTGCGAAATTTGGGACCGTGAAAAACCGAGAACTTTTCATTGCTGCAATAGCTGTAAGACACGGTAAAATAGCACAAGGTGTATTGTAGTAGTGGAAAAAACATCATGGTGCTTAAGAAAGAGCTGCTCGAGCCGCCCAAAGCATTTCTGGGGGCAACGTTCGATGTCCATGATATCGACGATTGGCCCAAGCAGCTTGCGCCCCGTTGAGCCCTTCACTGTATGCATGAATAAAACGTGCCGAATGATTAGCATATCTATTGAACGTCTCAGTGGTGAAAACAGAGATGAGACCACAGGATGCTCACCGTATGATTTGAAGATGTGGTACGCTTTCCAAAGCTTCCTTCACATTTGTCCTCATTTCCTGCATTGTGTGTGATTTTGGTAGAAGCCGATACTTGTACTTGCTTGCTCCCCAATACATCTCAATAAAATTCAGTTCACAATGATATTTTGGATAAAAATCACAGATATGACCCTGAGATTCTACGTATTCTTGAAGTTGAGATTTCTGACTGGTAAAGTTGGGCTGCAGAAATAGAATTCGTCGGCAGCAGCAGCTGATAGAATCTTCGTTACAGCTTGATTTGCAAGCCCCACGAAGCCCTGCTGCTGGATAAAGCCCCTGCTCCGACAAAATCTGCTGGGTGCCTTTGAACCACCCTGGCATGGTGGGATGATCATCTGAAAAATGGAGCGACTGAGCAGTGCCATCATTAAACTGAGCATCACGCATCTTTGGCCCATTAGGATGATGAGTCCATGATTCACTGGGTTTCTTGGGCATTTTGCGAGCAGATAGTGCATCTTGAGAATGCTTCTGATGGCTTGGTGCATTGTCGAACATGAAAAGGCCGGTCATCATGCCATGTGTTTTGTTCTCGAAGATGTCTATGGCTTTCTCAACCTTGGCAAGCAAGTCATCACCTGAGAAATACCCATCTTGGGTCTTCCCAGCTTCGAAGAATAATTGAGCCTCACTAGGAAAATAGAAATTAAGTCAGAATCCTGTTTTATTGAAGACAGTCAGATACGCACTCCTCCTCATCTGTTAACAACCCCCAATCTGGCGTAAGAAATGATGATACCATGATTGAAGGCCCTTCTCCCTTTCGTTCTGGGGTAGGACCTTGATTTGCATTGGTCCAGATGGATTTGCAATGGTCATGGACATAGAATGTGGATTCATCGTGTGTCACAAGAATAAGTCAAAAACGGGGGCCTTGAGTGACTGGAAAGCCACAAGGAAATGTTGGACTCCCATCATTATCATAGACAACCATCCTTCTTTCGTAATCCTTCCATCTCTTCACAAACTCATTTCTATATGCCACAACATCTTCTCTTTCATGATCATCAATATACATCCCTGGCTGCTTCTTCCCATAACGCCAGTCAAGCTTTCTTAGCCAACGCTGAGCAGTGCGCAGGGAGATGGTAACTGGTTTGCCACCCTTAGTGATTTTTTCCTGCATCTCGGAAGTAGCGATAATGTCAACAATGTCCTTGGCGAAAATGCAATCCTCCTTTGATTTTTTGAGTAGAAAGAGCTTCAATTCAGCAGCAAAGTCTTTGTCATCAAGCATGGAGGAATGGAAGAGGGGATAACCGGGAATTGGAAGCTCTCCAAGGCTGAGGAATCTATGGAGCCAAGTGCGTATTCTTTGAGCATAGAAGGCACTTTTTCCCTGACTTCGAGCTGCCAGAAACGAAGCTTCTCGCCAGGTAAACTTCATGTATCCATCCAGGTAAAGATTTAGGGCACCCGTCATTGCGCAAATACGCATTCGAAGCACAACACCTATCTTCTTGTTTTTGGATGTTACAGTGAATGCTTGAGCAGCTTTTCAAAGTGCTGGCCAATCCTTATAATGCAGGGCATTCAATGCCACATCTGATTTAGTTGGTGTCTCAGCGAGATTGTTCAAGGTCTGTAACTCGCTGAACAACAAATTCAAACAAATGCGAGCCTCAATAGGATCTGCAAGCCTTTCCCAGTCAATGTTCTAAAAAGGTGGTGAGTAATGCTGCTTGAAAATTGAGAGCAAAACTAACCTCATCCGTTCTAGGAATTACAGGCATTGGGGACAACACAACAGTCTCAGAATTCGTGTGGAGTCCGAGTCTGAGTCAGAACTAACTTCAGGAGGCTGGGGCATAGTGGGTGGAGATTCAGAAGCAGGTGCAGCTGGCTCTGTTGCAGCTGGCTTTGTCACTTGGAACCAGCCCGTAAGAAGTTTTCCACCTTCAGCAACAAACTTTTTACGCTTCGCCTCATGTTCCTTCTTTGTACAAGGTGCGTTTTTACTGTATGGCCCTCGAGCTCTTTTCTTGAAACCCTGCTCTCTTTTAGCTGCGTCTTTCTGGGCTTTGAGCATGAACAACATGAAAGAGTCCAGTGTGGACTCTCTGGTGTTTTTGTTAGGCTCGAGTTCATCTGCAACTCCATGTTCAAATTCTGGTGCAAGACCAAGCTCTTCCAGCATCACAAATGTGTTCATGATTTTGGCAACACCTGGGGTATTATCCAGTTCCAGCAGAGCAGGCTCCATGCTGTCAGGGTGCGTAGTGTTTGTATGTGGATGAGCAGGGGGGTGAAACACTGGGTCCCGGTTTTTAGAAGAAAGCTGCAGCTGATTTGCGCATGTTGCTTTGAGTGCATTTTGTGCTCGAGCAAGCACGTAACACTTTTTTCTTCCCATTTTGCAGGCAGAGGAATGGATGTGCACCTTCCTTATTTGGAACTCATATGGTGTTATGTAATGCACAGCCACTGCGAAATGTTACCTTACATGCCAAGCTACATCATCCCTTCTGGTTCAATTTCCGAATCTATCGATAACTATATCAATATTCCGATCATTCGATTGATCGATCATCTAATCATCCGATCAGTATCAATTCATTTCCGGGTTTGCTACCAAGTCCAACTCAAAACTCAATTGACTTTGGATTGTGTTCATTGACTTAGTAATCTCGGAACAACCTTGGATACATCACATGACACTCAGTCATCATGACCAATGCATTCCCATGCCTGTCCGCTCTCAGAAATCATTGTTATTGCATTATTTCGGATCCTTCTCACCTATTATCTTTATTTAACAATTAGGATTACTTGTATATAAGATTAGATATCTTGTACACTATTCCTCAGTTTCAATATTGGCTTGGGTTGGCTTGGGTTCCATCCCAATCACTCCTCCCTCTTCTTATGTCTTCTTACTGTTCATATTCATCTGATCCCTTTCCAGAACCACTTGGCATAGTGAGGATCCGTTCTAATAAACGGATCAAGGTTCACTTCACTCCTATGTGACTTCCATACCATCTGGTCCATTCGGATTTCGATCATTCCCATGGAACTTCAATCATTTCCATGGAGCTTTGGCCGGAACATCGGTTGCTTTGATCGTATTTTGAACCCTCGGACCATTCATGGGCAACATCAGCCACTTCATCCCCTCCTCGGAAGCATGGCCCTAACAGTATATTGAAACTACAACTCGCTACATTGACATTGATTTAATTTCCTCACCTTTGAACCCTTCTAATTCTTCTTTTATGGTTTCCTTTATTTTGTAAATTCATTAATTACTTTTCCTGATTCATCTGAATCCTTTCGGCTTGAATTTTCGGTGTTTTTCCGACCTGAAATTCTCGGACCAATTCCGGTCATGTTTCATTGTATACGGACTTCCGTTCGGTTTATTTTCTGTTTTGTTTCGATCATCCGAGTCACCTTCATCCCTCACACTTGTCATATTTATGTTGCTTTTTCAGGAACTTCACACATTATTTGCATAGGATACATTTCTACTCCCATTTAGAATCCGTTGATTTGCTGAGCAGACCAAAACACTTCTTCTGAACTCATTCTGTTGTTTTTTTTCCTTGAGCTCATCCCTTTCCAGTCATTCTTCCAATCGGACTCAATGCAATCCTTTGCATTTCTTTGTGCCACTCCAAGCGAATCCTTAGCTTACCTTTCCGGTTCGCTTCAGCTTTTGTGGTATCCAACATTCCGTGGCAGTACTTTGTACTGATAGGACTTTTGGATTTCTGTCTCCGAGGCTATCCTTCCACATTTCCAGACATTTTGTCCACTCTTCCATCCTTTCCTCTTTAATTTACCCAGATCCTTTTGCTTTCACCAACCGATGGGTCATCTGGATTAAGAGGGGGATATCCAACAAGTTTCTGAAATCTTCATCATGCAATTCACTCTCTTGACACTTGGATTTTCACTCGAAATTCTTCCGGATTTTCTTTTGGATTTTAGTTCACATCCTTCCGGATTTTATTCTGTAACCTTTCGGATTCATTTGTACACCCTTTTGGCACTCATCTGGCACCCTTCTCGCACCTTTCTGAAAGCTTCCGGATTTTCAGACAATTTTTGGTTGAGTTTCTCAGGTTTCTCAGGTTCATACAGCTCATACCACTCATTCCCATTTCACATTTCGGCTCATCTTGTTCATGCAATACTCCGAAATCTGGATCAAAAGGATTCGAATCGTATTTTGTTCATATTCATCCGTTTAATGATTTCGCCTATTCCCATCTAGTCACACTCCTTCATTATGTCACTCACTCATGCCTTGTTGTGACAACTAAGTACCTACATCATTTTCTTTCTTTTGTTTCACATGCTCTAGTGACCACATGACCGCATCCGTTACTCATGATTCATCTGACCACTCACTCTTGTGCTGTCATTAGTTTATTGTTCTTTCCTTGTTCCTCATTCGTTCTTCAATATTCCACTCTCGCACTCTTGTTCTTTGTTTCTTTGTTCTTTTACCCTTGTCCCTTTACTCTGGTTCCTATTGTTTCAGACTTGTATATATAGTACAGTAGACAGCTACCAGTTCCCTATCTCGACCTCTTGGTCTTTGGGAACTAGGGTTCGTGTTTGTATCTTTGTTCACACTCAATATTGACTTGGTCTTTGGGAACTAGTTTGCCTGATCTGACCCTTGTGATTGGCCCTTTGTGCTATCACAGTCGCTGAGATCATTTATCCTTTGAGACCTCTGTGTGTTGAGCATTACTCACACTCAGGTTTGTGCTTGTGCCGTGCTTTCAATCGCTTCCCATCGTCGCTTCTGCCTACGTCGCAACACACCTCATCATGTCCCTATCCTCATCCTCATTGCAACCTTCCATTCAAACTTCCGCACTTCAGGCAAGGGCTTTGGAGGGCTCAAGCCTAAGTGGGGGATACTGTTATATACATGCTCAGCTACATCATCCCTTCCGGTTCAATTTCCAAATCCATAGATAACCATATCAATATTCCAATCATTTGATCGATCATCCGATTGGTATTGATTCATTTTCGGGTTTGCTACCAAGTCCAACTCGAAACTCAATCAACTTTGGATTGTGTTCATTGACTTAGTAATCTCGGATCAACCTTGGATACATCACATGACACTCAGTCATCATGACCGATGCATTCCCATGCCTGTCCACTCTCAGAAATCATTGATTGTATTATTTCGGTGATATGCTGACTGAGGGCTGAATGCAAAATGAAGATGCTAGAAACCTAACACCAACACACACACACACCAACACTCAAACACAAGTTATTTAAGGGTGCAAAGAGGATTTATATTTCTGTTATGATCATGCACGGTCGTAGGGAGAGTGTGGATCGGTCGTAGGGATGAGTGTGGATCGCGGACTATAAGCCCGCGGGGTAAAAGACCGAACACCGAGATAAATCCCGGTGAGGGTTGGGTGAACCTACGGAGAGGTAGTCGGACGTTGACACTACTATTAATAGCGTCCCTGACACGCCGCTGTCCGAAAGCAAAGTTGAGGGTAATTCCGATCGCGGGAGAAACTCACGTGATCGTACTTAGGATGAGGTTTGAGATTAACTCTATTTGATACACTATCAAAGTGCGCTATCAAAGTCGATACTGTAAAAGCAGGGCCAATTCAAAAATTTTGATAAGTTCCCCTCCCGCTACGATTATGTCTGCCACTCCCAACACCCACGAAACCATTCAGCAACGTCGCGAGCGCATGCTCCAAGCTCAGGCTGCACGCCAACGAGCCTTCGATGAAGAAATTGCAAGACAGGAGGCGGAGTTTGCAGCGGAGATGGAGAGGATAGAAGCGGAGGAGAAAGTGGTGCGAGAGGCCGACTAGAAAAGATTAGCTCACAAACGACTAGCGGAGGAGAAGCGGATAGAGGAGGAAAATAGAGTAGCAGAAGAAAAAAGGGTAGCAGAAGAAGAAAAGAAGAAACAAGAGCAGAATCGGATCGCGGAAGCACGGCGAAGAGAAGAGGCTCGGTTAGCAGAGGAGAACGCAGCCCAAGCGGAGGACGAGCGAGAGCGTAGCGCTGCCTATGCCAGGTTGGTAGAGGAATTATGTTTTATAAGTAATTGTGCATGGCGACGATAATTGCCGCGGTCTGAGATGGTTTGAGAGTCATGATTAGTAGGTAAATGAGGTGAGAGTCATGAAGGAAAAGATGAGAATGGTTGATACGTAAGTGAACATAAGTAAGGATCATAGTGGACCAGGTTTGTGGGGGTAACGGAGGTGGAAAGCCGGGACAAGTTTGTCCACGTGAATTTCGTTCGCGGCGACCCAGGAGAATTCTTCGTCCGTACCTTCGTATCCTGCCCAACGAATGTAGTATTGTAAAGGACATTTTTTGTATCGTCAATCCAATTTCGAGTCCAATACTTCCGCAATGTTGTATTCTTCCTCGCCGTTGACCTCAACAGGAGGCGGCAGAGGTTGAACGTGATCAGGAATGGTGTTTGGTTTGTATGGCTCTAGTTGGGATATGTGGAAGACGGGGTGGATACGATTAAGGTAGGACGGAAGTTGGAGTTTGTAAGACAGAGTACCGACTTGCTCGAGTATGGTGAAAGGTCCGAGGTACTTTTCGGCAAATTTGTCGGTGGGTCGCGTTGTCCGGATGTGCTTTGCCAGCACATAAACCTGTGAATTAATAGGGAATTCGGGGTGAGTGATACGTTTTCGGTCCGCTTGCTCTTTGTATCAAGCTTGTGCATTAGTGATTTCATCTCGGAGGAAAGAATGAAGCTCATCAAGGCTTACCGCGAAGTCCATTGCTCGGTCAGAGCGAATGTCAATTTCGGGTCTGACCATGATGTTAGGATGATAACCTTTGTTCGCGAAGAACGGAGTTACACCAGTAGATGCGTTAGGAGCATTGTTGTAAGCGAACTCCGTGATGGGTAGGAGTTTCGCCCAGTCGTCCTGTTGGTATGCGCAGTATATCCGGATGTATTGTTCCAAAGTCTGGTTGACTCGTTCAGTTTGTCCATTGGCTTCTGGGTGATATCCTGAAGTGAAATGAAGTTGCATGGAAAGAGCTTCGCCGAGAGCGCGGAAGAAAGCAGACACGAATTCCGAGCTGCGATCTGAAGTAACGTGGTTCGGAACTCCATGCTTGTGTTACGATTGTGCCTCCGGACTTCCGTGTATAGCTTCCGGCTTCGGACATGGACTTGGTAACATTTATATTTACTTCCGAGATCGATTGCATCGATCGAGTCGTACAAGGCATTCGGTTATCGAATGCTAAGTGCTCCGACTTTATTGTCTTTTATTTTATATTAATGACGTCGGATTATATTAGTTATTGTCTTTTACTTACAGCTCTTATTGTTATAGATTTAACAATTAGGAATACAGGTATATAAGCTGTAGTATCCTGTACATAGTTCTTTAGTTTAAATATCAACTTAGATTGCTGCTGAACTCCGTCCGGAACTCTCTCTTCTAATCGTCTAACGTTCGCACTATAACCGATCGTTATCCGGACGTCTTTATACTCTTACTCATCACTCTGAACATTCACCGAACCGTACGACGAAGCGGGGGCACTACCGAAAGTAGTGTCAAGGTTCTAGTTCATTCTTATCATCTTCCGTTGCAATCGAGCTGACCGATCATCTTCGATTACATCTCTTGAGACTTCGGTTATAAACCATAGTCTCGATTCATCCCGATTACTCTCGGATCACTTCGATTCATCTTCTACCCTCTAAGACTCGACGGAACCTCACCGGCACAGTCTTAACAGTATATTTAAACTGCTACTCGCATTCGTCGTTTTCTATATCACATATCATCCATTCCATACTCATTTATCCATGGCGCCTCCAATGACTCGTCAAGCCCGTAGGAACAGGCCAAGAACTTTGACCGGCACTACCGACAATTCGGACGTTCCAACACAGGCTGAAGAGCCAAACCCTTTTGTCGCCAATGCACAATCTTTCGCGCCTTATTCAGAATCCATTTCGGCCTTAGGAGGTCGAAGAAGAAACAACGTTTTCGGACCTACTACTGCAGCATCACTACCAACAACTGAAGTAGTACCTGAAGTTGCAATCGGTGGAACGACCGAAACGATGGATTATGAATTTCAAACTCTCTACACTGCCTCTGGAATACCTGTCCAAGTCAAGACACCTCGAAGAAACACTCACATCGCTACGACATCATTGAACACCATCATACCTCCGTCTCCAACGGCAGCAACGATTATGGGACAGATTTTAGCCCGTAACACGCCAACAGGACCTCAAATCCCGGAAGGACTGGAAGATGAGGAAGGAGAGGATCTCGAAGGTAATCGAGATAACCAAGATGGTGAGGAAGTAGTCGATGAAGAGCCGGCTGATCCGGAACTACCTGGCGATGGTGGACCAGATGGACCGGGAGGTCCAGGTGAACCAGGCGGTGGTGGTCCCGGAGGGCCGGGAGGTCCAGGGGGACCAGGTGGAGGATCCGAAGGCTCGAATAGTCCCCGGAGACCATTTTTTCCACCAAACAACAATGCTTCCGAAAGGGAGTTTCTCCAAACGTTCCAAGCTTTCCGAGGAACACTCGACGGTTTAGGTAATGCTATCGCTAACCTACGAACAGAACCTTCCGAATCGAGTAAAGCAAAAGTGAAGGAACCCGATGTATTCGATGGCTCCGATCCTCGAAAGCTCAAAACATTCCTCGTTTCCCTTTCTTTAGTCTTTCTTGATCGCCCTAACTACTTCACTGATCAACGAAAGATAGCTTACGCTCTGTCTTATCTGAGTGGATCCGCTCGCGAATGGTTCGAGCCGGATATCCTTGATCCGAACGCGATCGCTCTTCCGATGTGGACTAGTTCTTTCACAGCACTAGTGAAAGAGTTACAAGACAATTTCGGTCTTTACAACGCGCAGGGAGAGGCTGAGGATAAGCTGGGGAACTTGAGAATGAAGGAGGATGAATCGGTTCGTAAATTCAACATTCGATTCAACTCACTCGCTGCTCTCACCGATTGGAACGCAAGTTCCTTGAAGTGGGCTTATCAGCACGCACTTGCGTCCAGAATCAAGGACGAAATGGCTCGAGTTCCGGAGCCTCGGAACCTCGCTGAATATCGCGCAGAGGTTCTTCGAATCGACAACCGGTACTGGCGGAGGGAAGGAGAAAAGAAACGGGAGTCTTCGAGACAGACCGGGTCGAGTTCGGGCGGCAAGGCTTCGAATTTCGGCAAGAAGGGTTCTCAGAACAACTCTTCTAATCAATCTTCTACCACGTCGGATACTCAGTCTAAAGGCAAGAATAACCCGCAGACTACCGGACAGAATCAAGGGAAGAAGAAGCCTTGGTTCAACAAGAACAAGTCGACCGGAACAAATTTTAGCGGTCAATCCTCGAATGCTTTGACTAGTCAACAGCCGAAACCGCACCAAAAACATCTCGGACCGGATGGCCACGTCAAACCGGAAGAGAAGGAGAGATGCAGGAAATTCAACCTGTGCATGTTTTGAGGCGGTAAGCACAAATTGGAAGATTGTCCCAATCGAAAATCCAATCAGCCTCGCGGTTGAGCAGCCGAGGTTGAGGATGTAGTTACGGACACCCAATCGTCCTTGGACGATTCGGAAAAATGATCCGCAACTCTCGTACCCCAGTACGAAGCGAGAGTTGCGTTGATCCGGTTCGTACTACCCAAGGGGAAGTAATTCTAAACGCATCCGCTCTTTCTGAATATGAACGATCTCTCCGTTTTTCTTTATCTACCGAATTCCAATCGCCAGACGAACCGGCTGGTACATTATCTCTTATTCAATTTCCTTGTTTACTTGATTCCGGTTCTACAGACTCTTTCATCGATTCCTCTTACGTAGAGAATCATTCCATTCCGACCACATCCATACCTCCGATTAATCTTCGATTGTTCGATGGTTCTCTAACCGCAAATTCTATCTCGGAAACAGCTGAACTATTGGTTCGTTTTCCGACCGGCGAGTCTTTCTTGATTAACTTTTATGTTACTTCATTGGATTCATCTTGCAAAGCTGTCTTAGGATATAGTTTCTTGTCCCGCTACAATCCGTTGATTGATTGGGTTACAAAAACGATTTCTTTCCGAAACACTAATCGAGATGATTTCCCCCAGACGTCTTCACTTCCGGACCCTCCGGTTACGGAAACGGAAGTGCCGATTCCACTTCAGGAATCTTTACTAGCGAAACCCGGAACACATCAATCCAAACCTCGCTCTCGCCTCACACCTCGTCCACTCTCGGACAAATTTCCTTACGAACCCATTTACTCCTATCCGAGTCTTGCACAAATGGGATCACGTACCGAATCTGCGATTAAACCGGATGTCGACATCGCACTTTTAGGGGCAGTCGCGTTCAATCGGGTCTGTAAAGACGCCGGATTCGAACCAATTCTTTTTCGCTATCTTCCTATCGAAATTACTGCTAAAGGTTCTAGCACTGAAGAGTTTGAAGCTCAGAAGTCAGAATCAACCCTTCCGCAACAATACGCGGACTACGCCGATGTTTTTGACAAATCGTCTTCGGAAGAACTTCCGGAGCATCGATCATACGACCTCAAGATTGATTTGGAGGAAGGCGCTGAACCACCACTTGGACGGATCTATCCGCTCTCTCCGAAAGAGGTGGAAGCCCTTCGAGATTTCCTGGACAAGCAACTCGCTGCCGGAATTATTCAGACTTCTTCGTCACCATACGGAGCACCCGTTCTATTCGCTCCGAAGAAGGATGGTTCACTACGCCTGTGCGTCGACTTCCGAGGCATCAATCGAATCACCAAAAAGGATCGATACCCTCTACCACTCATTTCCGACCTACTCGATGCGCCTCGAAAGGCTGCAATCTACACGAAACTTGATCTAGCCCATGCCTACCATCTTGTACGAATCGCCGAAGGTGACGAATGGAAGACCGCATTCCGGACACGCTACGGCTCGTACAAATGGAAAGTCATTCCAGAAGGACTTACGAACGCTCCGGCTGCTTTTCAACGGTTTGTCAACACCATTTTTGCAGATTTACTCGATGTCTATGTTATTGTCTACATTGACGACATTCTTGTATATTCAGACAACCCCAAAGATCACGAAAAGCACGTCCGGGAGGTACTTCGACGACTCCGAGAAGCAAAACTCTACTGCAACCTCGCAAAATGCTTCTTCGGTGTCGATACCGTCGAATACCTCGGCTACATCCTTTCACCTGCAGGCCTCACTATGGCTGCTGACAAGATTCAAGTTATCGTCGAATGGCCGGTACCTCGGAAAGTCAAGGATATTCAATCCTTCTTAGGATTTTCAAATTTCTATCGACGATTTATTTACAATTACAGCGACATTGTTATACCACTTACCCGGCTCACACGGAAAACTGTCGACTGGATATGGACAGCCGAATGTCAATCGGCTTTCGAAAACCTCAAATACGCTTTTACTCACGCACCAATCCTTGCTCACTGGGAACCGAACCGGTCACTCATCGTCGAGACCGACGCTTCGGACTATGCAATCGCAGCTATCCTTTCGATTATGCTCGATGACGGTGAAATTCATCCCGTTGCATTTCTTTCCCGCACTCTCAATTCTGCTGAGCTTAACTACGATACTCACGACAAGGAACTACTAGCTATTTTCGAGGCTTTCAAAGCGTGGAGACACTATCTCGAAGGTTCCGGAGACCCGATCGATGTGGTCACCGATCACAAAAACCTTGAGTACTTCTCTACCACTAAAATTCTGACCCGGAGACAGGTCCGATGGTCCGAATACCTACATCAATTCAACATGGTTATTCGATTCAGACCCGGCAAACTTGGCGAGAAACCAGACTCTATCACTAGACGATGGGACGTCTACCCGAAAGAGGGGGATATCGGCTACGCCCAAGTCAATCCACAGAACTTTAGACCCATATTCACTAACGAACAGTTCACCACTTCTCTTCGAGCTACTTTCCTCGAGGGTCCGATCCTCCGAGCTTCGATTGTTATGGACATCAACGCTTTACATGAAGCCATCCGCAACTCATTTTCGATCGATCCGGAATCGGCACTTGGACTCACTTTTGTTCAAGACTCCACTAAACCTCGATGGACTATGGGTGAAGATGGTTTGTTACGACTCGACAATCGAATTTACGTTCCGAATCATTCGGATCTACGGTTACAAGTATTACACTACTTCCACAATCATCCACTCTCAGGTCATTTCGGTCAAAACCGAACTCTCGAAACTATTCGACGACAGTATACCTGGCCGAAGGTTCGAGACTTCGTACGAGATTACGTTGCTTCTTGCACCACTTGCGGAAGAAACAAATCACGTCGACATAGGCCTTATGGACTACTGAAACCACTTCCAGTTCCCTTACGACCTTGGGACTCAATCTCGATGGACTTTATCGAGGAGCTTCCGTTGTTGGACGGATACAATTCCATCCTAGTCATCGTGGATCGAGCTTCGAAACAATCCATATTCATTAAGTGTCATACTACGATTACATCCGAACAGTTAGCTGAATTATTCGTCATTCACGTTTTTTCCAAACATCGAGGTTCCGAGTTCGTCTCTGCTTTCTTTCGAGCACTCGGGCAGTCGCTCAACATGGAACTTCATTACACTTCCGGATATCACCCAGAAGCTGACGGACAAACCGAACGTGTCAACCAGACCTTGGAACAGTACATTCGTATTTACTGCAACTATCAACAGGATAACTGGTCCAGCCTACTTCCAATGGCTGAGTTCGCCTACAATAACGCTCCGAATGCTTCGACTGGAATCACACCCTTCTTCGCCAACAAAGGCTACCATCCGAACATCTCGATTAGACCGGAAATCGATATTCGATCTGACCGAGCTCACGATTTCGTCGCCAACTTAGACGAAGTTCACTCCTTCCTTCGGGACGAGATTTCGAACGCTCAGAAAAAGTACAAAGACCAAGCCGATCGAAAACGAATCTCTGCTCCAGAATTCCAAATTGGCGCTGAAGTCTTTGTCTTAGCAAAACACATTCGAACCACTCGACCGACTCCGAAGTTCTCGGAGAAGTATCTTGGACCTTTCAAGGTTATCAAACGCATCGGCACTCTCGCCTACAAGATACAACTACCTGACTACCTTTCTCGAATTCATCCAGTATTCCACGTCTCGCAATTGGAACCTTATACTCCAAACCCCATTCCGAATCGTTCGCAACCTCCGCCACCTCCGATCGAAGTCGATGGTGAACAGGAGTTTGAAGTTGCAGAAATTTTAGATTCGAAGATGGACCGACGCTTTCGACATTGTCCGTTGCGATACTTCATTCGATGGAAAGGATACGAAGGTACCGATGAGGAGTTCTCATGGATTGGAGCTGATGAAATGCACACCGAAGAATTACTTGAAGAATTCCATAAACGATACCCACTCAAGCCCGGACCTCTACCGGACATCACCGATTAACTTTCGTATGCTTTTACTTATTCTTTTTTACTCTATTCTATTCTTCTTTCTTTCCGAACGGTTGAAATCGACCGGGGGGATAAACGCCATGATAGCTTATTGAGCATTTATCCCTACCCGGAAGATCGACACCAATCGATACTATTGGACATCTCAGTCCTATTTAAACTCAAATTCTTTCTAAGTCCAATTCGGACGTTCTCTCGATTGCTTTCGAACGATTTTTCATTTTCAATTGATTTGCAAAAAATTTATTAAAAGTTCATAAAAGAATTTAAAGTCCTCGAACGGACTGCAATCGATATACGAAAACAAAATATTTACAAAGTTCAAGAAAACCAATCGAAACCGGCTACTCATTCCTTCCGGCTCTTTCCTTTTCTATCCCCAGTTCGATTCACCCGTTCCTCTTCGGACTCTTCTTCTTCTTCGTCTTCCTCATTCTTCTCTTCTTTGAGCTTTCGAACGCGAAGGATGAGATACCGAAGCATCTCCTCCTGAAGATTGATCCGGGTGTTAAGATCTCGAATGTTGGTTCGGAGATCGTCGATTGTTTGGTTGCTTGTCGAAGCAATCGGGCTTTCCACTTTCGCCCTCTTGCTTCGACGGGGATAATTGTCCGGAACAAGCGAGCAACGGACCTTCGCTTTCCTGCAGCCTTGGCAGGAAGCCGAACCGCCTCCTACCATTTCGCACTTAAGTGCCTTCAGGATGCACCGACTGCAGCGCGATTGTTTCGGAGGGGAGAAAGGGGGATCGTCATCTTCATTGTCGGAGTCGTTATAGTCGCCATCGTCGCCTGGGTTCGGGTCATCGGGGTCACCAGATGGCATAGCCTACAAGACATTAAGAGAATTGAAGAAGTTGAACCAGAGATCACTCACCACCATCACAGTCCTCTTCCTCTTCTTTCCGACCACTACCGTTGAAGCCTCGCTTACCGGCTGCAAACAAAGTTAGCAAGTCAAAAGCATCATAAGGAATCGAGTACTTACCGAGTGGACCAATTTCTCCTTTTCTTTTCGTTCGATTTGAGCTCTTACAAGCGCCGCCGTACTCATCCTCCTATCCATCTCGGCTTTCTCGCGAGCTTCCTCGATTTTCCTTTTCGCTGCCTCGGCAGCCCTCGATTCCTCTTCGGCTTTTCTCCTCTCATTTTCCTTCTTGGCATTCTCAGCCGCTTTTTTCGCTGCCTCGGCAGCCTTCGCCTCTTCTTCTGCTTTTCGACGTTCCAATTCTTCCTTCTTTTTCTCCTCGGCTTCTCTTCTCTTCTTCTCCTCCTTTTTTCGACGGATTTCCGCCAATCGAGCCTCGGCCGCAGCCTCGGCTTCTTCCTCTGCCTTTCTTTGTTCGGCTTCCCTTCTAGCCCTCTCCTCCCTCTCCTCCTTCTTTTTCTGAATGAGCAGTAGCTCAGCCTTCTCTTCTTCGTCGGACGGGCTATTGGCACGAGAGTTGTTGGAGGACATGGTAGAGAGAGGAAGAGAAGAGTGGGGACTTAAAAATTTTTCGTTTGGTTCATATACTGCGCCATCATTTACGTGATTGATCGATCGATCTCGATTTCTTCACATTTCACCAAGTCACAGTTCGAATTTCGAACATTTGATCGGATCAACTCCAGGACCTTCGTACGAGGCTTTCAAGGGCAAAAGCCTAACAGGGGGATACTGTTACGATTGTGCCTCCGGACTTCCGTGTATAGCTTCCGGCTTCGGACATGGACTTGGTAACATTTATATTTACTTCCGAGATCGATTGCATCGATCGAGTCGTACAAGGCATTCGGTTATCGAATGCTAAGTGCTCCGACTTTATTGTCTTTTATTTTATATTAATGACGTCGGATTATATTAGTTATTGTCTTTTACTTACAGCTCTTATTGTTATAGATTTAACAATTAGGAATACAGGTATATAAGCTGTAGTATCCTGTACATAGTTCTTTAGTTTAAATATCAACTTAGATTGCTGCTGAACTCCGTCCGGAACTCTCTCTTCTAATCGTCTAACGTTCGCACTATAACCGATCGTTATCCGGACGTCTTTATACTCTTACTCATCACTCTGAACATTCACCGAACCGTACGACGAAGCGGGGGCACTACCGAAAGTAGTGTCAAGGTTCTAGTTCATTCTTATCATCTTCCGTTGCAATCGAGCTGACCGATCATCTTCGATTACATCTCTTGAGACTTCGGTTATAAACCATAGTCTCGATTCATCCCGATTACTCTCGGATCACTTCGATTCATCTTCTACCCTCTAAGACTCGACGGAACCTCACCGGCACAGTCTTAACAGCTTGGAGAAAACGTGATGAAAGAATAGCTCCGCTAGTCCTTCGGAGGTGATTTTGTCGTTTGTCGGGATGAAGATACCTTGTTTAGAGGCACGATCGACGATGACAAGGATTGCTGTATGTCCGTCGGAGGAGGGGAGTTGTTCGATGAAGTCCATCAAGATTGAATCCCATGGTCAGGCGGGAACCGGAAGAGGTTTGAGGAGACCGTAAGGTCGGTGTCAACGGGGTTTGTTTTGTCCGCAAACTGTACATGAGCTGACATAGTCGCAAACAAATTCCTGAATCTTTGGCCAGGTGTAAAGGCGTCGGATTGATTCATGGGTCCGGTTCTGTCCAAAATGACCTGAAAGGGGGTGATCGTGAAAGTATTGTAAAATTTTAAGGCAAAGATTAGCATGGTTAGGGACATAAATGTGATTATCAAGTTTTAGCAGTCCATCATCACCTACTGTCCAACAAGTATTAGAATCGTCTTTTGCTAGGGCTAAACCCGCGATTGCTTCCGGATCCTGTTCAATAGAATCGCGGATGGTGGAATGGAGCGATTGCAAGTCCATTACGATCGCAGCGCGAAGCGCGGGGCCTTCAAAGCTGTCCTTGAGTTTGTCGAAAGCTTCTTGGCACTCCTTGGACCATAACCATGATACATCCTTTCGCGTGAGCCGCGTCATCGGGAGTATGATTTTGCGTGAGCCGCGTCATTGGGAGTATGATTTCGCTATAATTATAAATAAAACGTCGATAGAAATTAGCAAAACCTAAAAAGGATTGAACGTCTTTGACTTTTCGGGGAACCGGCCAGTCAATGATAGCTTGAACTTTGTCTTTCGACATCGTTAAGCCCTCCGGAGAAATAATATAACCAAGATACTCAACCGTGTCCACACCCCATTCGCATTTGGCGAGGTTCACGAACAGTTGATGTTTTCGGAGTCGACGGAGAACCTCGCGGACATGTTCGCAATGAGATTTCTCGTCGTCCGAGTAAATGAGTATATCATCAATACTGTACTCCCATGTATGGAGGCGACGGTGACGCATAACGCAGGCCTTGTTGCGTCGCCTGAAAAGTGTTACGTGATGCTGGATTATGAGGTCGTCGCCTAACTTCGGAGCGTTACATTAAAAAATCGCAAAAAATTGTAAAAGTTTTCTGAAAAATACAGTTCGCTTCTGTTGTAGTATCTAATCGCATGGTAAGTTTCCTGTCCCAACCCAAAGATTTCCCAAAGAGTCGTAAGCCCAAACATCTTCACCCTGCGCTTTGCTCTCCAAGCCTGCCAAACCGGAAACTATATCAGCACCTTCATTTGATCGTTCATTAAAAGTCTCGCCAACAACATCTTTAAAAGAGATATCAGTGTCATCGTGAAGCTCGGCATCCCTATCTGTATCCGCCTCTATAGCAGAGTCAACCATTCCAAGAACTTGACCACACCAAGCAGCAATTTCATCGTGAAGTGTGGAATCTTTGCGGAGGTAAGCACTCAGGGCCTTGTGAGTATCTCTGCTTGTAAGACACTCCTCCAAAAGATTGTGTTCCTTCGCTGTTGATTTTGCCCAAGCCTAAACACCTCATTAATTCATCATCATTAAGGATTAGGAAGTGCGAACAACATTACCTTTTTGACCAAATCACAACCTTCTTGGGTTTGCATAAACTTGTATGCTTTAACAAGTCCCGCAACTGAGGCATCGCGAAGTTTAGGTAGAGAAGTGGTGATTTTAACATGCTCAGGGCTGATGCCCTGTGCTAACTGCCCCTGATGTTCGTTGACCATCCATTGAAAGAGCTCCCCCTTGATCAAATGCTTGACAGGACGCTGGAGTCCAACGTCAGCAGGTTGGAACTTCCCAGTGCATTTGGCAGGGACAAAAATCAGGATAAAATTTCCGTATTCAATGATGATGAAATCGCGGAAAGATTGGCTGATATGAACTGGATAGACATCGATATAGAGCACGGCCTTCTGATCATCGCTCAGGCCAGGATCTTCATCAATAACCTTCTTGCGATATGGAACGAGAATCTCTCTGATCCATTCCTTCATCGTTTTGAGTGTACTAAAGTGGCTCCGTGGACTTTTCTCACTGGCCGCAACAGTGAAATGAAAGCCGTTCTCCAGGGCTTCGGACATTCCAGGGGCATTGCGAGATGGAAGTGAGCCGTCAGTTTTACCTGCCCACACACACTGGAAAGGAAGAAAATCACCCGCAGCTGTGCTAGCAACACACAACGTAAAGGCTCGCTTCTCATCCTTAGCAACAACATCGACTTGCCTATCACCCTTCTTATGATAAGTCTTTGAGGCACTAGGGAGCAGAAAGATTCCTTGCTGATCGAAATTGATGACAAGTTTAGCAGGAATATTCTCCCACTTCATGCAGTAAGCAAGCTGGAAAAATGCTCGCTCACAAAGGTCATCAGCATCGGAAGGAAGATGGATAGCTGCACGAGTCCCTACCCGGGGGGTCCAGTCCATAACAGACTGGAAAAATGTCCGGACATAGGACTCCGTACAACGAAACTGGGAGGTAAGGATTTCTGGGTGATTCTTTTGAATTAAGCTGAGCATGATCGAACGTGCAATCTGAACATTGACTACCAAACCTGAGGTGCGAAGACCTTCAAGTGCGCTCTTGATTTCAGAAATAAGGTCCGGAAATTTTGTGAGCGCTCCGGCTCTGCCCGATGCAACCAGCGCATGACGATTCATAATTTTAGCCCATGTTCTTTCTGACCAATCATTCTCTCCTTCCTTCTTCCATCGGTGGATTGTGCCTCGATGAAGGCTCGAGTACAGTTCTGGCCTTTCTCTCTGCAAGATATCCACCGCACCTTGTGAGCTCCATCCAGCTCGTCGCATTGCCTGGTTGATGGCAGGCCAAAGTAAAGGATGGAACCAGTTCACTCGTTTTGCCTCCAATTTCGTTTCTCCACCCTGTGTACCATTTCTCAAGTCCCGCCACTGCTTGTATCCAGGTCAAGAGACTGCCGCTAGGTCAGAAACAGCACGCTGGGAAGTTTGAGCTGGCTCTTCGGACTCTGAGCTCCCATCCGAATTGCTGTCTGACTCCACCAGACCTTTACGCCGGTTGCGGTAGCGCTGCTGATGCTCTCTTCCCTGCTTTCGCTTCTTGTCCAGCTTCTTTACTCGCTTCTGCTCCGCCTGCGCCTCCACTTCCTTTTGTGCCTCTTCTGCCTTTTTCATCTGATGAAGCATTGCAGCATGCTTTTCTTCCTCAGTGCGTGTATCTTTTGTGAAGAATAAGGTGGACTGCTTCAGTTTGGGAGGCTGAAATAGGGAGGATCGAGTCAATGGCTTAGGTAGAGTGGTATGCATGATCTCCTGAGAAGCATGGTGAACTGATAAGTTCTCGTTGTCAGCGTCAATGTCAGCTACAGCCGTCTTCAACTTCTTCAGTGCAGGAAGCTTTCCAGTCTCAGCAGATTCTATCTGCTTTCGTTTCGGGAGTCTAGCACCAGAATTCTGGGCACCTTCAATAAGCCTGTTCAACCAGGCATCTTCAAAGGCGTCGCAGTCACCTTGGCTCATCTTCGTAAGGGCTTCTTTCAGCATGGAAACCAGGCTTTCGGTTCGTGGTCCCCTCTCTGTGAATGTAATAATACCATCTCGTCGTTGACCAAAGCAAATTTCTAGGCAGCGCGAGACTGCACCAAAAACACCGCGGTCTTCAATGTTGTCATTGGACAGGACAAAATGGTAGGAGCTAGATGCTGGGCTTAGTGGTAGGCTGGCTGGTAGATGGGTAAGGAGAGTGTGTAGGAGATTCAGCTTGTCAATGAGATGCTGCGGGGGCATAGAAGCAGCAGAGGACATGGTTCAATTGTGTTTGCGTTGAAGGCAGATATAATCACTTGTAAATCTAGCATTTTTAAAAGCCATTGTATCTTTAAAATCATTACAAGTACTGAGAATATCGAACAATAGCCAAAAATTCCCAATTGGTCTTGGTCGCCTATGTAACGCTGAAAACTGACCCGGTTGCTTAAGTTTGGAGCGTTACGTGCACGTGACCGTCGCCTCCATACATGGGAGTACAGTATAGACGATAACATTAACATCTAAAAGGTCAGCGAAAATATGATTGATGAAACGCTGGAAGGCTGCGGGAGCGTTGGTAAGGCCGAATGGCATAATCTTCCATTCATAGGAACCCCAACGGGTCCTGAAGGTGGTTTTTCATTCGTCGCCTTCCGCGATTCGGACTAGATGATATGCGTGAGTGAGATCGAGTTTGGTATAAAACTTAGCTTTCTTAGGAGCATCCAAGAGATCAGAAATAAGAGGTAAAGGATAGCGGTCTTTTTTGGTGATGTTATTAAGACCGCGGAAGTCTACACAGAGACAGAGTTTACCATCCTTCTTCGGCACGAAAAGTACCGGAGCTCCATGAGGAGAGGTGGATGGTTGGATAACACCTGTTTCCAAGTGTTTGTCTATAAACTCGCGAAGAGCTTCAAGTTCCTTTGCAGAAAGGGGGTAAAGGCGACCAATCGGGGGTTCGGCGCCGGGCTCCAAATCAATCTTGAGGTCGTAAGGTCGGTGCTCTGGCAGCACTTCAGAATCCACTTCGTCGAACACGTCGGTGAATTCCGCATACTCCGGTGGTAAGCTAGAAGTATCGGTTAGCGGCCTTACATGCGCGGTTGAAAAGAACCGTGTTTACCAGAGCGATGTCGACTTCGGGATTTTCAAGCTTGGAAGCGGCCAGTTGAGCGACCGAGGGATAGGTGTAGATGGGTTCAAAGAGGAATTTGTCCAATAAAGGATGAGGTGAGGGGCGAGAGCGCGATCGAGAGGAAGGGCGCGAAGTCTTCTTCGATCGATTGGGGTGAGGCTGATCCGGCGCAGGATCAGTTAACTCCGGAGATATCTCCCGCGGAGTTGAGGACGTCAGGGTGAGGGACTCAACTTGCTTAGTGGAACGGAAAGTGATGTTTCGAGATACCCAGTCAATCAACGGATTGTAGCGGGTTAAGAAACTGTAACCTAATACAGCTTTGCAAGAGGAGTCGAGTGAGGTGACATAGAATGTCAGTAGTAGCAGCTCGCCAGAGGGAAATCGAACATTGAGAGTGGTCGTCTCAACGATTGGCTTAGGTGACAATGAACCATCGAAAAGTCGGAGATTGATTGGAGGGATAGGTGAAGTGGGTAAACTATTTGCTTTTACAAAAAGCGAATCAATAAAGCAGTCAGTAGAACCAGAATCAAGTAAAGAGATAAAAGATAGCATCGCGGCGGAAGAATCGGAAGAAACGCTGCGAGCCGGTAAATCTAAAGTTAGCGATAAAGTGAAAGATTGTTCATCATATGAAGGAGTGGACGCGTTGAGTTTTACTTCCCGCGTGGTACAATATGAATCAACGCAACTCCCGTGTCGTACTGGGGTACAGGAGCTGCTGATCAGTTTTCCCAATCCACGGAAGTCATCTCTACGCTCTCCTGCGTCTCTGCAGCTCGGCCTCGAGTCTCACGAGCCTTCTTCCGCTCGCAATCTTCAAACCTATGCTTCCCGCCACAGAAACCACAAAGTCCCAACTTCTTCCGGCGCTCCGCCTCGCTAGGGAGGAGTTTGCCATTGGAACCTAGGTTAGCGGCGATCAACAATCGCGTCGATGCTGAACCTCCGCTAGGCTTACCTTGTTTTCCCGATCCTTTAGTCGAGAAGGCCGCGGAGGAGGGTGATGGAGAAGAACTTGGCAGGTTCTTCGAGGAAGTAGTCGGCGCCTTCGAGAATGAAGTCGCGACCGAAGAACGGGCCTTTTCACGTTTCCGCTCTTCTTCCTATTTCCAGTACCGGTTGTCCATGCAAAGGACTTCTTTCCGGTAGTCCGCGAGATTAGCAGGCTCTGGAAGACGGGCCATTTCGTCTTTGATATGGCTTGCCAAGCCGCGTTGATATGCCCACTTAAGGGCTTGGGAGTCCCAGTTTGTGGACGCCACGAGAGTGTTGAAGTGGATGTTGTAATTCCGCACCTTGTCGGATTCCTTCATCCGTAACATCCCGAGTTTGTCCTCGGCCTCTCCCTGCGCGTCGTACATACCGAAATTGTCCTGTAACTCCTTCACCAGTGACGCGAAGGAGGACGTCCAGGCGGGCATCTCTGCGAGGTTTGGATCCAAAATGTACGGCTCGAACCACTCCTTTGCGGCGCCACCTAGATAAGACAATGTATAGTTGATCTTCCTTTGATCAGTAAAATACGTTGGGCGGTCAATAAAGACCAAAGATAATGAAACAAGGAAACTCTTCAGTTTCTGCAGGTTAGTACCGTCGAAAACTTCCGGATCCTTGACTTTTGACCTTGCGGTCTCTGTCAGTCCACAATTTTGATTTGTGGATAATTCGGTGATAGCACCTCCAAGATTGTTGAGGGTGCCTCTGAAAGTGGTAAACAGCTTGATGATTTGCTGTTCTGTGATATCCGTTCGATTGCTACCTGGCCCCGCTGGAGGACTCCTAGAACAGCTAGGTCCGCGGGAGCTTGGCAGTGATCCCGGTCCACCAGGGCCTCCTGGTCCTCCAGGTGGTCCTTTGGGATCAGATCCCTCAGGGTCCGGGTCTTCCGGGTGGTCTGGTAAGTCAGGACTTACCTCCTCAGTTGGCTCCGCGATCTCAGGTTCCTCAGGAACCTCAGAGGGGATGAGGGATGACGACCAATCCTGCGAAGGACCGGCTTGGGTGGTTAGTTGCTGATGCATTCTGTCAGCAAGGGTTAGCGTTGTTGGAGATGGGGGGATGGCCGTCTCCAACGTTGGTATCGCCGTGCGATTGCTACATGGTGTTCGTACTGTGATTGCTTGCCCATCAGCGGTGTAGAGTACTTGGTACTCAAATTCGGATTGGTCGGGTGAACCAAGAGCGTGAAGATTAGAGACCGGTACTGTTGCGGGTTGGCTCGGGGCTGGACCGAAAGTGTTGGTACGCCTACGGGGAAGTCCCGTTCCAGAGATTGACTCGGCGAACGGCGCGAAAGCCATTGCATTGGTAGCGAAAGGATTTGCCATTACTGGCTCCTCCTGAACGTTGTCAGAGTCTTCAGTGGTGGTACGAGCACGTCTGCTCCTGGTGTTGACCATTTTGGTTAAGGAAGGATATATGGAGGAAAAGGAAGTGAGAGGTGATAGAATACAATGTGCCGAGTTTCAGTTTAAATATACTGTTATGATCATGCACGGTCGTAGGGATGAGTGTGGATTGCGGACTATAAGCCTGCGGGGTAAAAGACCGAACACCGAGAAAAATCCCGGTGAGGGTTGGGTGAACCTACGGAGAGGTAGTCGGATGTTGACGCTACTATTAATAGTGTCCCCGACACGCTGCTGTCCGAAAGCGAAGTTGAGGGTAATTCCGATCGCGGGAGAAACTCACGTGATCGTAATTAGGATGAGGTTTGAGATTAACTCTATTTGATACACTATCAAAGTGTGCTATCAAAGTCAATATTTAAACTAGGGACCAACTATTCTACTCTCGTAGCTTTATACTGTAGTCGCTACCTAAGGGTTGCTAAGCGATAGTATCCTAGAATAGTATGGTCAAACATGTGGAGAATAAAAGGGGAAAGTATAAAGGAAATGATATAAAAGGATATATAAAGAATCGGTTAAGGTGTGAGGGATATAAACGCGAAGTGTAAAAGGATCGCAGAGGTAAGCTCCGCGACAGAACAAAGTAATGAAATCAAACACCGGAAAATGATTGTCGGGACCGCAGGAGTTGAACTTGGCATGGTCGTAACAATTTCTAAGTACAATCTTCACAACTCTGTATTCAATGGCTTTGATAGTTTTTTCTGACACAAGTTCTATCAAACTTGGGCTTGCTAGTGCTTTCTGATCTAACTTGCTCTAAATAACTTTACTGAACTTGCTCTGAATAACTTTACTGGACTGCACTTTGAATAACTTTACTTTCTTTGTTATAAGTACAATCTTTCTCTGTTATTGTTACGAACAGACTCTTTTTTCTATTTTTCTTAGTACTTTAGACGCTCACTCACTCTTTAGGAATATTAGCGCTGTAAGCGCTTAGATGAGCGTTTGTATTATTCTTTTATCTTTTCCTTTATTTATAAAGCGTGTTTCCACGCTGTCATCAATTGTCGACGCGACTCTCTCGTGTCTGTCAAAGTATTGACAGATCTAGGCCGTCTACATACATTCTTTTATATTACCTCATTGTTTCATCGTTGTATACGGACAGCCTTACTTATGGATACGAGCGACTCTTATTGTATAACCTCGAGACAGCGACTCATGATGACTCCCATGGATTCATCTTAGAATATGTATATAAGACAGTATATTCCGTCGAGTAGTCTTTATCTCTGTTCTCGTCTATTCTCCTCTGTAGCTAGACAAGAATCAAAGACCATTCAACTCTCATTCACTTCGTTTATCTTGACTCTGTGACGCCTGGCTTAGCAGTGAGCTACTGAGTCGCTGACAGAAGAACAGAGATCTCAAACGAACCACCCGTCACATCCTGCTGGTTCTCGACATTTGGTTGGGCACTAGACACCGCTGCGTTATAATTTTACTCTTTTCATTTCATCACTGATGAAGTTCATACCTCCTTCGTCTCCCTCCATTATCCACTTCCTATTCCTATAGTTCGTCTGTACTCAGGGCCAGCGTATAGACAGCGGTTATAGTGTACATACCCACATCGAGACTTTGTGGTACGGCTCAACCCGTGCTGAGAGGAAAATACTCTCATTAGTGTGCCTGACTCCTACCAAGGAGTGTAAATCAGGGCTAATAACAAACAATCGAGTTTCTTCTTTGGAAGATTCGATAGTGGGCGTTGGAAATATAAACGTCTGCACTAACGATCCGAGAGACAACACTGCGCGAGGAGCGAGTGTAGACAGTCTTCTGGACGAGTACATAAATCGACACGAGCTTCTACCCCTAAGCATTCATTCCTTCATATCCTGGCGTTCTCGTCAAGACCTCAGGATTTTTCACTCCCATACCCACCTCGCTCTCCCTCTCCCGCATCCTCGGATTCAACTGTCCATTTAGGATCCCCTACTCCTACTCCTTCATTCGCTACCGAACTTGGCTCAGAAATGTCTGACCCTACCAACACATCCATGCATGCCAACACCCCCGCTACTACCGCCGCTACCAATACTTCCACCACCAACACCTCTACCTCCCGAAAAACCATCGTGAAAGAACCCGATGTGTTTACAGGAGACGTTTCCAAATTCCGAGCGTGGCTTAGAACTCTCCTTGCATATATTCATGACCTGCGAAGAACACGACAGGTCGACAATGACAATGAAGCCATCAACGTGGCAATGTCTTACATCCGTGGAGGAAGAGCTGATGACTGGGCAGAGGTATATACCAGTGATCACCAAGACGAAGTCGCGGGCGACTGGAACGTAGACTTTGCCGGATTCCTAGAGGAACTGAAAAGCAGTTTCTCTAATGTCTCTCAGAAGAAGGAGGCGATGGACAAGCTGAACCGTATTCAGCAAGGTCGTACGAAAGCCGACGACTTCTTCAAGGAGTTCGAACTCCTGCTGAAGGAAGCGGGTTACGACAAGAGGAGCGAGTACGTCCTCCAGTTGGCTGAAAGAGCAGTCAACCCCAACATCATGAGCGACCTAGTCCGAACGAGGACAGAGGAGTTTGACAGCTACGACGAGTTAAAGAAACTCGTCACAGGAAACGACTTGATCTGCCGCCGCTACAATGAGCAAAGGCGCGGATACAACAATATGAGCTGGGGTAACAGCTCACAAGGACAAAGCCGTGGACAAGGATCCACGCAACAAGCCTACGGTAGGCAAGAGCCGAAGAAATGGGAAGGCGCGCGAGCGGCGGGACCTCCCCCTATGATAGCAAGACGCGATGGGTCCGGTACGACCTTTGGAGGTTCGGGACGACCCATGGACTTAGATCGAGCAAGGGTCAATGGCCTTTGTTTCAATTGTGGCGAGAAAGGCCACATTAGTAGGAACTGCCCGAAGAAGGGCAAAGCCGCGGTCCGTAGTGTAGAACTCATGAACTGTAGTAGCGAGAGAACGGACAACGTTAGCGAAGAAGCTAGCGTAAATAATGTAGATGTAGCGCCAGGACTACCAGCTGGCATGGACATGAATTCGTTCACCGCGTGGGTGAACAGTATGGGTTTTGTAAGAGCTCCCCAGTAGATATAGGTCTGGAGGAGCCCGTTAAAATAAATACTTCAAATATAGTAGACAGCGGACTGGATTTCGCTATAAAATATGGTAATGTAGAAAAACACGCTTCTGCATTTACCCATAAAAAACCCGAAGTATTCAAAAGACCTATACGATATATACCCAACACGGCAGAATGGACTGCCCAGTCGACAGCGGAGCTACAGGTTCATGCATTGATGCAAACTTTGTTGATGTTACGCCTGTGCCAGACCAATCGACCAACCTTCCGATCGAATCGATAGTCGATTCATTCTGATACTTAGGCCGGACCTTTCCGGTCAGTCTTCCGGTCGGATCGATCGTCGAATACCTCTGGATCAATAATCGAATACTTCTGAATCAACAATCGAATAATTCCGGATCGATAACAGAATGACTTGTTTGCATTTCCGGAGCTTTCGCATTCATTATCAGCTCCGTATCTTTGATTCTATTCTCGATAGCTTCGGACAGCTTCGAAAGGTATTTGTCCGAGATTCCCACGCCCTTATTGTCTTATATTTCACCTCGGGTAAACCTTTATATTGCTTATTGTTCTTTATTTAACAATTAGGCAATTTACTACTTAAGTACACTGTTTAGTATCGTTTCCCCAGCTTGAAATAAAAGTTACCTTCTATCCTCCTTCTATATTACGCTTAGTCACGTCCGGATCAATCGATCGGTTCTGTCCGACGTTCCGGAACTTCTTTCTTCTTCGCACTTCGCAGGGACACCCAGATAGTGTGTAGGGAGCGTTGCCGAAAGCTTCGCTGAAGTCCCATCACACTTCCGAGGACCGTGTAGCCCTTTCGAGTACCTCCTTGTGTCACAGCCACCGTTCCCACACTCGGAACTTCGTCCGAAGCCTCCGGAACCTCGATCGTATCCTCTCCGGTTGCACGGCCTTAACAGTTGAACGACATAGGATTCCGACCAAAGACCTACCTATTCGAGTACCTGTCTACAACGCTGATGGAACACTCAATGAGAACGGCTCTATAACCAAATATGCTGAAGTCCGTGTAACCATTGGAGATCATTCAGAACGGATTCAATTCGGCGTTGTTAACCTTGGCGAACAACATATCTTCTTAGGATTAGACTGGTTGCGACATCATAATCCAAGTATCGACTGGATTAAATCAGAAGTTATTTTTGACCGATGTCCAACTCAGTGTGGCTACGATCCTCATTTCTGGACACCAGAAGATATACAAACGCGAGCAGCACTCGAAGACGGCAAGAGACTTTTCGTGTTTGATTGGGATCGATATGTGCAAGAACAGGTAGATTCCAGGAAATGGACAGAGAAGAAGGCGGAAGAAGAAACACGAAAACACTTCGACACTTCCACTCCGTATATAAACAAATACCCGGATGTTTTCAGTCAAAAGGAATTTGATCAATTACCACAACGACGCCCTTGGGATCATGCAATCGAGTTAACACCTGGTTCTAAACCACTCGATTGTAAGATATATCCTTTGAACCCGAAGGAACAAGAAGCATTGGATGCATTCCTTGAAGAAAACATTCGAACCGGACGAATTCGACCCTCGACATCCCCGATGGCCTCACCATTCTTCTTCATCAAAAAGAAAGATGGTACCCTTAGACCAATACAAGACTATCGCAAACTGAATGAAATGACGATTAAAAATCGATATCCACTCCCTCTCATTCAGGAGCTTATTGATCAATTGAAGGGTGCTAAGATATTCACAAAGATGGACATTCGATGGGGATTCAACAACATACGGATAAAAGAAGGTGATGAGTGGAAAGCTGCATTCAGGACCAATCGAGGATTATTCGAACCAACCGTTATGTTCTTTGGACTGACCAATTCCCCGGCGACATTCCAAGGATTCATGAATCATATCCTTCAAGATTTGATAAATGAAGGACACGTCATAGTCTACATGGATGATATACTCGTATTTACAAATGACTTGAAAAGTCATCGCATAATTGTAAACCGAGTCCTCGACATTCTGCGAGAACACAAACTTTTCCTCAAACCTGAGAAGTGTTCTTTCGAGAAAACATCCATCGAATACCTTGGAATAATCATTGAGAACGGAACGATTCGAATGGATCCAAAGAAAGTCAAAGCGGTGAAAGAATGGTTGACCCCAATGAAGAAACATGATCTCCAGCAGTTCCTTGGCTTCTGTAACTTCTTTCGACGGTTCATTCGAGGATTTAGCAAGGTCGCCAAAGCCTTAACAAAACTAACCGGAAACGCAGCCTGGGAATGGACAGCAATCCAACAATTCGCATTCGACGAACTCAAACGTCGAATCTGTGAAGAAGTAGTCCTTCTTATTCCCCGAAATCACGGAAAGTTTAGGCTTGAAGCTGATTCATCCGACTTCGCAAACGGTGGCTGTCTCTCTCAATTTGTTGATGGAAAATGGTGGCCTGTAGCATTCCGTTCTCGTTCACTCAATGAAGTTGAGAGGAACTACGAAATCTACGACAAGGAATTAATGGCGATTATGGACTCGCTCGATGATTGGCGTCAATATCTTCTTGGAGCCAAAGAACAGATTGAAATCTTTACCGACCACGCAAACCTACAGTATTTCAAGAAACCCCAGAAATTAAATCGACGACAAGCTCGATGGGTTCTTGAACTTGCGGAGTATAATTTCAATCTAGTTCACCGACCGGGAAGAACAATGACTAAAGTCGATATACTGTCAAGGATGACAGGTCTTGAGACGGGAGAAAAGGACAATGAGAACATCGTCCTTCTAAAGCCAGAACTTTTCATCCAAGCCCTTAATATCTCCTCGCCAGAAGATGTGTTCCTGTCGGAAATCCAAAAGAACCGAAACCATGTTGACCGACTTGTAAAGAACAATCTCGATGCCAAAAACCCTGAGTGGAAAGAAACTGAAGGGATTGTTGAATGGAAAGGACGAATCTATGTACCAAAAAACAGAGTATTGAGATCCAAAATCCTTACTAAGTACCACGATTCACCGCTCGCAGGACATCCTGGACAGTACAAAACAGCGGAACTTGTCACTCGTGATTATTGGTGGCCAGGAATCACTCGAGATGCTGGGAAATACGTAGAAGGTTGTGAGAAGTGTCAAGCAACAAAATCTCATCGAACTCGACCTGTCGGACATCTTCATCCTCACACCGTTCCAACTGAACCTTGGCAAGTAATCGGCACTGATATGATTGGAGAACTCCCTGAATCTGGCGGATACAATGTGATCGCAATCTTCATTGACCACTTCACGAAGAGACTGAGACTCGTACCAACTCATACCACAGTCACTTCGGAAGGAATGGCAAAGATTTATCGGGATTCCATCTTCTCCACCCATGGACTTCCACGTAAAATAGTTCATGATCGAGGCCCACAGTATCACTCGAGGTTTATGAAGGAACTTTATCGACTATTAGGCATTGAAGCGAACTTTACTACAGCGTACCATCCACAGACAAACGGTCAATCAGAACGAACAAACCAGGAGATCGAACAATATCTCCGTTTGTTTATTAATTATCAGCAGAATAATTGGCACGAATGGTTACCCCTAGCGGAGTTCAACTACAATGACAAGGTCCACTCAGCGACGAAAGTTTCTCCCTTCTACGCAGATACAGGAAGACACCCATATAAAGGCACAGCAACTCAAATGACTTCGGACAACCCCTCAGTACAAGCTTTCGTAGATGGGATGAAGAAGATACGAAAGGAAGTAGGATCAGCTTTGGAAAAAGCAAAGGTAGAGATGAAGAGGCAGTATGACGGAAAGAGGAAGAAAGGGATAGAATACAAGGTCGGTGACAAGGTTTGGTTAGAAGGAACCAACCTTTCAGTAGATCGCCCGATGAAGAAATTAGGCGACAAGAGATACGGACTGTTTACCGTCCAACAGAAGATAGGCGCCAGTTCCTATAAATTGGAAATCCCACGTACATGGAAACATGTACACAATGTTTTCAACGAAGTTCTTCTTACTCCGTATAAAGAACCCAGTTTTCCTACACAACCCCGAAACACACGCCCGCCTCCTGTTGTTGTAGGAGGAGAAGAAGAATTCGAAGCGGAAGAAATACTTGATTCGAAGAAAGTAGGACGAGGAATCAAGTATAAAGTCCAATGGAAAGGGTACGGATCACACGAACAAACCTGGGAACCACGGTCAAATCTCACAAATGTAGACCAACTACTCAAGGAATTCCATGAAAAGAATCCGACGAAACCAAAACCCGCAATATTCCGTCGAATTGAAATTCCAATCTCCTTATTCCCTACAGAATTGTTTCGACCTCTTCCTCCAGCCGACACAGAACCCAATCCCGCTTCACTACCCTCCGAAACTTTTCTTTTACGACAAGCACATCGTGGAACTTGTGCCCTAAGGAGAGGGTGATGTTACGAACAGACTCTTTTTTCTATTTTTCTTAGTACTTTAGACGCTCACTCACTCTTTAGGAATATTAGCGCTGTAAGCGCTTAGATGAGCGTTTGTATTATTCTTTTATCTTTTCCTTTATTTATAAAGCGTGTTTCCACGCTGTCATCAATTGTCGACGCGACTCTCTCGTGTCTGTCAAAGTATTGACAGATCTAGGCTGTCTACATACATTCTTTTATATTACCTCATTGTTTCATCGTTGTATACGGACAGCCTTACTTATGGATACGAGCGACTCTTATTGTATAACCTCGAGACAGCGACTCATGATGACTCCCATGGATTCATCTTAGAATATGTATATAAGACAGTATATTCCGTCGAGTAGTCTTTATCTCTGTTCTCGTCTATTCTCCTCTGTAGCTAGACAAGAATCAAAGACCATTCAACTCTCATTCACTTCGTTTATCTTGACTCTGTGACGCCTGGCTTAGCAGTGAGCTACTGAGTCGCTGACAGTTATACAATTGTTGTCTGATCTTTCTTGATCTTTCTGTTCTTTCTTGTTCTTTCTGTGCTTTTTACTTCATTCTATTCTTTCTATGCTTGTGCTGTGGAACTAATCTTCCCTTCTGTTGGACCAGCTATCACAACAGAAGTGGGGGGGAAGAAAGCTCCCTGTTCTTCTTGAGTTTGAGCTCTTTTTATATCCTGTCCCATAGATCCAGATCTGCTGTTCTATATATTATTCATCATTCCAGAAGCTTCTCAGCTCCACAGTTCTAGAACATGTCATGACAACTGTCAGACTCCTGTCATTACACATTGCAACTGTCAGATTTCTATTATGACACTTTACAGCTGTCAGACTTCTGTCATGTCACTTTTCTAATCGGAATTCTGTTAGCTGACCCTTAGCTGTCAACTAGTTGGTTCAATCTGTCATTCTGCAATGTTATCATCTTTACAAATTTCGGAGTTTTGCCCCTTTTTGCTTCCTTGTGAACTAACTGGGTGTCACAAAGAGGTGACGATGGTGGCACGGCTGAGCAGGAGTTTAGGCGGAAGCGGACAGATACTGATCCCAACAACAAAGTTATATTCATAATAAATACTGAGAAGTAAGTAAAGACATACCTGATCCCAATGACAAAGAGGTCAAGATAAGGGATCAGGTTGTGGGGGCTGGCTTATATATACAAGACAACTGGTCCGCACTCCTCACGATGGCTGAATTCACCTACAACAATGCCCTGAATGCTTCCACGGGTTTGACTCCCTTCTATGCCAACAAGGGATATCATCCAAACATCTCTGTATGCCCCGAAGTCGATGTCCGTTCCGATACTGCAAGAGACCTGGTTGTAAATCTTGATGAGCTTCATTCATTCCTCCATGACAAAATTGTTAATGCACAGAAAAAATACAAGGACCAAGCACATCATAAACACATTCCAGCTCCGGAGTTTCCGATCGGTTCGCACGTATTCATTTTGGCGAAACACATCAAGTCTACTCGTCCTATGGAGAAGTTCTCAGAGAAATACTTAGGACCATTTGAAGTTATCAATCGTGCAGGCACCCTATCCTACAAACTTGACTACCTTCAATGCATCCATCCCGTTTTCCACGTCTCTCAACTTGAACCGGCAATTCCAAACTCCATTCCGCACCGGGTTCAAACTCCTCCGCCACCCATCAAAGTAGATGGCGGGGAAGAGTACTATGTCGCCAAGGTCTTGAATTCCAAGATGGACCAAAGATTTAAACGATGCCCCCTTCGATACTTCGTTCAATGGGCTGGCTACGAAGGTACCGACGAGGAATTCTCTTGGGTAGCTGCCGACGAAATCCATGCCGACGAACTTATTCCTGTTTTTCATCTTTGTTATCCGACTAAACCTGGACCTCTGATTCCTTAACTTCCTTATTCCTATAGCACCTCTATGCTTCATCAATGCTCTTCAACATCAATGGGAACAATCACCGTGATAGCAATTTGAGTGATTGTTCTCAACTTAGGTTTTGCACTGATGTTTGCACCGAGCACAATGCTACGTTACTCTTATTTTCACTCCTTGATTTTGCTATGTTCACCTTGCTATTACGTGTCACTACAGACGCAATCCTTTTCAATCCTTACGGAATCCTTAACTTCACACTTATAGAAGGCAAGAAGCATGGTTAGATTATGATACGGTGCTGGGTACAAGATGTTAAATTTTATATACAAACGAGCAAGGCGAGTGGTATGAGGAACGCGACCACTACTCCGAACTGTAGTGGTCCGCCTCGGGAGTGGACTCCCGCCTCTTGCCCTCTCCCTTCCGATCCTCCCAACAGACTCCTCAACCTCCCCAATCCTTCCTCCCTTGATGCACTCGTTCACGGATCTGCTCCGTGAGCTCCTCAATCGTGTGACACAATTCCCTCTTCTCCTCCTGATCGGACTCACTTGGCGGGGATCGAACCCACGTCTTCTTCGACTTCCGGAGGAAAGAACAACTCTGCCTCGCAACATGGCACCTCTCGCAGGCGACCGCATTGGGAGCGTTGGGTTGCGGCCTACAAAGTTGATCACCAAGAACGCATCGTTCGCAGGGATGGGGGAACGGGGTAGGAATGGAGTCAGAATCCGTGTCCACAATGACCGGAGACTGTTATGATCATGCACGGTCGTAGGCGATATGTTGGATCGCGGACTATAGGTCCGCGGGGTAAAAGACCGAACACCGAGATAAATCCCAGTGAGGGTGAAGTGAACCTACGGAGAGGTCGTCAGACGTTGATGCTACTATTGATAGCGTCCCCGACACGTCGATGTCCGAAAGCGAGGGTAAGGTAATTCCGATTGCGGGAGAAACTCACACGATCGTACTTAAGATGAGGTTGAGTATGAACTCTATTTGAATACACTGTCGAAGTGCGCTATCTGTCATGAAGTGAGCCGCCCCTATTATTTTCCTTTTCTTTACAATACATCATTCCATCATTGTTACCTATCATATCTGATCCGGAACCTTCCAGTCCATTCCATTCCATTCCTTGTTCCTGAACTATACAGTATGACATCATGGTTCCCGTACCTTATCTTTGTATATATAAGCCAGCCCCCACAACCTGATCCCTTATCTTGACCTCTTTGTCGTTGGGATCAGGTATGTCTTTACTTACTTCTCTGTACTTATTTATGAATATAACTTTGTCGTTGGGATCAGTATCTGTCCGCTTCCGCCTAAGCTTCCGCTCAGCCGTGCCACCGTCGTCACCTCTTTGTGACATTAGGTCAAGATCTTTTACTGCACTGATAACCTACCGATTGGGTTATCCTTGCAGGATCTGTTTCCACCACGTCTACCATTGACTGTTCCGCCTACCCGCACGCCTTTGACACTAAAGACCAAACTCACATCCACCGCCCCCTGAACCAGAACTGGGCTGATTGTAGTTCTCAACCCTGCCCACACGCCACTGCTAATTCGATTAGCACAGAAGAATCCCTCAGTGACGGGACACCGATCATACCTATCACAGCCACTACCCCTAGCCCAGTCGCCCTTCCACCAGCCATGTCCACTTCCACCCCAGTTGATGCAAATCGACTCATGACTCAGCTTATCGAGCAGGTAGCTCAGCTCACCGCCAACCTACAGAAGGCTACGGCCAAATCAAGCATGAACAAGCCGGAGCTCTTCAAGGGCACCAGCAGTGCAGAGGCACGTCGCTTTGTTGCACAGTTTCAAAGCTGGGCATTGGAACAGTCGGACCTAACCGGCAATGAACCCAAGCTGATTAAGGCAGCCCTGGGGTTCTTCTCTGGGAACGCAGCTGATTGGGCTACCCCATACCTCCTGCAATTCAGCGAGAACAAACAGCCTTTCAACGGACGATGGGAGGACTTCGTACGAGCCTTTGCGCTCCGGTTCGAATCTATTGATGCAGGTATGGAGGCCCGGAATGCAATCCAACACATTAGACAAGGGAAAGGTCAGACGGTAGCAGAATTTGCGCAGAAGTTCAAGGACATTGGTGACCGAACTGGACTCTCAGACGTTGACCTGAGAGAGCGCTTCCACAGCGGTCTCAATCCTGACATTCGACAAAATCTAATTGTGGTCAACATCGCTCAGGGACTGGCCCCCACATTAGAGGAGGCAATCCGACGAGCAATCTCGGTGGATGTGTTCCTGCATGATCCTACCATGACAGGCCGTAATTTAGGCACCTCTCACACTCCCTCTCCTCCTTCCAACTCTTACGCCATGGACGTCGATGCCACGCATACCAGCGGGAATAGCAGGGAGAGTTTCGTGGCACAGATGAGAGGCAGATGTTACGGCTGTGGCGCACAGAACCACGAGAAGAAGAACTGTTCGTACAAGGACACAGTATGCCGCTACTGTGGTCGTCGAGGTCACCTGGAATCAGTTTGCCAAGACAAGTTCATGGGGTTAGAGCGAGGCCGCGGTAAGCGTCAACAGCCACGTCGACAACAAGTCTCCGCTTCGTCCTCGATGCCCTTTAGCCTGTTCCCAAATGAATCGGTCCAAATTGCTGCCTCTGCTCCCGCTCCCGCCCTCGTTCCGGCTCCCGCCCCGCTGACTTCGCTCACCCCCGATCTTTCCACACAAATTGCTCAGCTGCAGGAACTCCTGAACAGAGCTAATGCCATGGCCCCAGCGTCGGGATCTCAGGAGGGTTTTTAAAGCGGGTGCCCGTCTCGGACGCATCGAGAGCACCCGTTAACCGATTTGCTATACACTCTACTTCCGCGTATGATTCTCTCTCCTCATGTAAAATATCTACCATTTCGGAATTGAATTCCAGTTCATCGCATTTCCGAATCAACGCAAAACTAAGAGGCAGGAATCACAGTATAGCAACTGCGGCCATGATCGACTCTGGAGCCACTGCTCTATTTTTGAACCAAGAATTCGTCGCTCGCCACCATGTAAGGACGTTCCCGCTTAGGAAACCCATTGGGGTCTTCAACATCAATGGTTCTGCCAACCGGGCAGGGCAGATCACGCACTTTGCACGTCTGGCCCTAACTGTCGATGGACAAGAACGATGGACGGACCTACTGGTAACTGGTCTGGGCAGCGAAGACCTAATATTAGGGTTGCCTTGGCTACGAAAGGCCAACCCAGATATTGACTGGGAGAAAGGACGACTCTCAGTCAAACCACAGCGGGCAACAGTCGAAGAGGAGGAGGACAATGAAGAGATGGAGGAGACGATCCGAACAACTAGTACCCCTGAACCTCCACCGAGTAGTGCGGATCAGGATGACGAAGAGTCCCCCATACACCGAATCCGAGCCAACCGACGAACCCGTCGTGCATGGGTGAAGTCGGGGATTCTACAGGAACAAACGGAGGAGGTCTGGTGCGCCGCAGGTTTCACCTACTCCCAACAGTTGGCGGAACAAGCGCACAAGGCAAAACCTGTGAAGACCTTTGAAGAAATGGTCCCGGAACCCTATCGAGACTTCAAAAAGGTATTCTCCGAAACCGCTTCAGAACGTCTCCCAGACCATCAGCCATGGGATCATGCCATCGAACTAATCCCAGGGGCACCTGAAACGATGCGTACCAAGGTATATCCAATGTCACTAAACGAACAGGGTGAGCTTGACCGATTCTTGGACGATAACCTGCGAAAAGGGTATATACGACCCTCAAAGTCACCACTGTCCTCACCCGTCTTCTTTGTGAAAAAGAAGGATGGTAAACTCCGTTTCGTACAGGACTACAGGAAACTCAACCAGGTCACGCTGAAGAATCGTTACCCCCTACCACTGGTTGCAGACATTGTCAGCCGTCTGCAGGGAGCACGGTACTTCACCAAGTTTGACGTTCGATGGGGCTACAACAATGTTCGGATTAAGGAGGGAGATGAATGGAAGGCGGCTTTCGCAACCAATCGAGGGTTGTTCGAGCCCAGCGTAATGTTCTTTGGTCTTACCAACTCTCCAGCCACCTTCCAAGCACTCATGAACTCCATATTTTCAGACCTAGTGGCAGCGGGAAAGGTGGCAGTCTACCTAGATGACATCCTTATCTTTAGCAACGATATACAGAAACATCGACAGGTGGTGCGAGAAGTACTAACCCGGCTAGAAAAACACGACCTGTACCTATGACCGGAGAAGTGCGAATTCGAACAACTGCAGATCGAATACCTGGGACTGGTGATATCAGAGGGGGAGGTGCGCATGGACCCGGTAAAGGTAGCGGCAGTCCGCGACTGGCCAACACCAAAGAACCTACGGGAGCTGCGAGGATTCTTAGGGTTTGCCAATTTCTATCGTCGATTCATACGGAATTTTGCCCGAATAGCACGCCCTCTGAACGATCTGACGAGGAAGGACACAAGGTTTGACTGGGGGACACATCAGCAGCAAGCGTTCGACACACTCCGGGAAGCTTTCATCTCAGCACCCGTGTTGGCTCTTTGGGACCCCGACAGGCTCACTCGACTCGAGGTGGATGCATCAGGCTTTGCAACTGGAGGGGCCTTAATGCAGCTGCAAGACGATGGTCAGTGGCACCCAGTGGCATTCCGATCGGCCTCCATGCAACCAGCGGAGCGGAATTATGAAATCTATGACCGAGAGATGCTTGCTATCATCGAAGCACTGAAGGACTGGAGAAGTTTCTTGGAAGGGTCACCACAACCCTTTGAGATCATCACCGACCATGCAAACCTAGAGTTCTGGCGCTCCGCTCAGGACCTAAGTCGACGGCAAGCACGGTGGGCATTATGGCTATCCCGGTTTGATTTTCAGCTTGTTCACCGCCCAGGGAAAACAAACACACAGGCTGACGCCCTTTCCCGTATGGCAACACACCAAGTGTTGGACAGCAAAGACAACCAACAACAAACGGTTCTGAAACCAGCTCACTTCGTACAGATTGCCGCAAACTCACTACAGAACCCGCTCGAGGACCGTATCCGGAAAGCATTGCAGAGGGAAGCGGAGGTATTGGAAGGGTTAGAAGAGCTGCGGAGGAATGGTCTCCAACGCTTGGCCAACGGAATTGCGGAATGGGAAGAGGATGATGGATTGGTCTATCATCGAGGTAGGGTATATGTTCCACCAGTCGAGAACCTGCAAACCGAAGTGCTACAACAATGTCACGACAACCCCACGGCAGGCCATCCAGGACTTCATGGTACCCTCGACCTGGTGAGCACACATTGTTGGTGGCCCACCTTACGATCTTTTGTGGAGAAGTACGTTGGGGGATGCGAGATTTGTGCGAGGAAGAAGATACAGAGACACCCACGAGCGGTAACACAACCCCTGGAAGTGCCTGCGGGCTTGTGGGAAGAGGTGGGGGTGGATCTGATCACACAACTACCCCAGTCGCAAGGTTACGACGCCATCCTAGTTTGCACTGACCTTTATGGCAAGCAAATCCACGCCATCCCCTGTACAACGGCAGTCACTGCAGAAGGTGTCGCTGACATCTACTACCGCGAAATTTTTCGCCTTCATGGACTCCCCCTCCGCTTTGTCTCAGACCGAGGACCCCAGTTTGCAGCAAAGTTGATGCGATCCCTGCTCGCTCGGCTGGGAATCAAGTCTAACCTCACCTCAGGCTACCATCCGCAAGCGAATGGACAGACTGAACGGGCGAATCAGGAAGTCGAGAAATACCTCAGGCTGTACGTGGGACGACGTCAAGACGACTGGGCAGAGCATCTACCGATGGCGGAGTTTGTGATCAACTCCCGCACCCATTCAGCCCTGGGGATGTCCCCGTTCGAGCTTACCTATGGTTATCTGCCTCTATTCAATATTCCGGTGGGTCAACGTAGTGGGATTCCAGCAGTAGATGACCGTATCCAAATACTTCGGGATGCACGACAGGATGCCGGTGCTGCTCTACACCTAGGGAAAAGACGGCAAAAGGAAAGCTACGAGAGGGGAAAACGAAAAGCGCATCAATTCCGAGTGGGAGATAAGGTCTGGCTAAGTGCAGAGGATATCAAGCTCCAGCTTTCTAGCGAGAAGCTTGGGGATCGACAGCTTGGACCATACACGATCTTGGACAAAGTTGGACCTCTCGACTACCGCCTGGACCTGCCGTTGTCCCTCGACCGGGTCCACCCTGTCTTCCATGTCGACAAGCTATACCCATGGAAAGGAAATGCTGTCAACGGTCAGATTGCGACACCACCAGAACCAGTGTACCTAGAGGATGAAGACGAACCGGAGTATGAAGTAGAGGAAATCTTGGATAGTCGGGTTAGATGGAAGAAGTTAGAGTATTTGGTGAAGTGGAAGGGTTACGATGCAGGGCATAATTCATGGGAACCGGCACAAAATTTGGAACATGCGCCGGCTACTGTCCAAAAATTCCACAAGAAACACCCCCGGGCGGCGAAGGCTTGACCATCGAGGGCAATGGTCATAAGGAGGGGGGTAATGTCATGAAGTGAGCCGCCCCTATTATTTTCCTTTTCTTTACAATACATCATTCCATCATTGTTACCTATCATATCCGATCCGGAACCTTCCAGTCCATTCCATTCCATTCCTTGTTCCTGAACTATACAGTATGACATCATGGTTCCCGTACCTTATCTTTGTATATATAAGCCAGCCCCCACAACCTGATCCCTTATCTTGACCTCTTTGTCATTGGGATCAGGTATGTCTTTACTTACTTCTCTGTACTTATTTATGAATATAACTTTGTCGTTGGGATCAGTATCTGTCCGCTTCCGCCTAAGCTTCCGCTCAGCCGTGCCACCGTCGTCACCTCTTTGTGACACTATCAAAGTCGATATTTAAACTAAGGACCAACTATTCTACTCTCGTAGCTTTATACTGTAATCGCTACCTAAGGGTCGCTAAGCGATAGTATCCTAGAATAGTATGGTCGAACATGTGGAAGATAAAAGGGGAAAGTATAAAGGAAATGATATAAAAGGATATATAAGAAGTCGGCTAAGTGTGAGGGATATGAAAGCAAAGTGTAAAAGGATCGCGGAGATAAGCTCCGCGACAGAAGAAAGTAGGGAAGTCAAATACCGTAAAAATGATCGTCGGGACCACGGGAGTTGAACTTGGCATGGTCGTAACAGTGCCCCCCCATTAGGATCGAGCCCTTGAGATCCTGAGTAATGATGTGACTAAAAATAGATGTGAATGATTAGAAGTAGCGGGGATCAAAGTTTAAAATTTGTGATGTGATGTGAAAAACAAAGAAGAGTGAAAATTGTAAGTTGAAACGGCCCTTGAGTCGCGAAACATATAAAGACAGGGCTGTCTCAAAATTTTGATAAGTTCCCTCCCTCCTTGATCACCATGTCCACCAGCTCCAACGACAACGAAACCATCCAACAGCGCCGCGAGAGGATTCTGCAGGCTCAGGCCGCAAGACAACGAGCCCGGGAGGAGGAGATCGCGAGGCAGGAGGCGGAGTTCGCCGCGGAGATGGAAAGGATTGAAGCGGAAGAGAAAGCCGCGCGAGAGGCGGAAGAGAAACGACAAGCTGAAGAACGACGGATAGAGGAGGAAAAACGACGGGAAGAGGAAAGAAAAGCAGAGGAAGAACGAGTAATAAGGGAGAAGAAGAAAGAACAGGAGATAGCAGAGAAGAAAAGGCTTGAGGAGCGTCGGATCGCGGAAGAGAAGCGAAGAGTAGAGGAAGCCGCGGCAGCAGCAGAGGACGAACGCGTCCGTAACGCTGCGTATGCAAAATTGGTAGAGGAGAACCGGGTTGAACGGGAGAAAGCCGCCAAGGAGTTGGAGAAGCGACAGAAACGACCTGTTGCCAAAGCTCAACCGGTTACGGTCGTCATACCGCCGCGACCCTCGGGGTCGAAGAAAAAATCGTTCAAGTCCAAATCGATAATATCCGATGATTCAGATGTAGAACAAAGAGAAGCGATGCCTGCTCCGAGAGGAGAGAAAAGAAAGCGACCGATCAAGATGATCGCGAGGGTGAGTGGTACTTTGTGCTTCTTCTTTTTCCGCTTTTGACTTGTGGTTGGTCCTAGGGTGGTCCTCACTCCGACCCGGATGAGGACTTTGAACCGGAAAATCCTACGAATTCCCCCCTTCCTTCTACCGATCCCTCGCAAAATCGTCCAGCATGTGCTCGGTGTGTATCGATTGGAAGACCATCAGAGTGTCGCCCCCAATCCTCGCGGCGACAAGCGCAGGCTTGCGTAGTTTGCCACCAACAACGTCAACGATGTAGTTGGTCCGGAGACAACGCCTCTCGACGATCGCGGGGAAAGCGGGTGAAGTTAGATGATGATGAGGTTTATGAGGGGCCCGCCGCACGAGCTGGGGAGAGGAGGTTCGAAGGGCCAGGGATCGCGGAGCAATTGGCCGCGATTGTCGGTCAAAACAAGGACTTGATCGATATCGCCCGACGCTCATTGGACGTTCAAGAAAGAATCACGTACCTACTGGTAAGAAGGGAAAAAAGGGAGTTAAAGGTACTAGGAGGAAATGAAGAGAGAAGTGAAGATGAAGATGAAGATGAAGATGGTGAAGGCGAAGAAGACGAAGAGGAGAAGGAGAAAAACAACGAGGAGAAAAAGAGAGAAGAGATTCGTGAGGGAAAGAAACGCGCGAATTAAGTCCGCGACGGACTAACTATCTACCTACACTAATCGATTGCTCTTTTGTTGGTTTTTGGTTTTGTTTGTTGTTTGGGTGTTTTGTTTTGTATATATAATGATGATCGATGTTTTTTGTTGATGTTTTGTTGTGATGAGAGTATTATAAGTAAGGGAAATGACGGAGTGAGGATTGCGGGGATGTTCGGGGGAAAGAGGAACTTTTACTATAAGTAATTGATCGTTGCGACGATAATCGCCGCGGGGGAGAATGGATTAGAGGAGAGTCATGGTTAGTAAGTAAATGAGATGAGAGTCATGAAGGAAATGATGAGAGTGGTTGATACGTAAGGGACATAAGTAAGAATCAGATTGGACCAGGTTTGTGAGGATAACGGAGGTGGAAAGCTGGGACAAGTTCGTCCGCGTGAATTTCGTTCGCGGCGACCCAGGAGAATTCTTCGTCCGTACCTTCGTATCCTGCCCAACGAATGTAGTATCGTAAAGGACATTTTTTGTATCGTCGATCCAATTTCGAGTCCAATACTTCCGCGATGTTGTATTCTTCCTCGCCGTCGACCTCAACAGGAGGCGGCGGAGGTTGAACGCGATCGGGAATGGTGTTTGATGTGTATGGCTCTAGTTGGGATACGTGGAAGACGGGGTGGATACGATTAAGGTAGGACGGAAGTTGGAGTTTGTAGGAAAGAGTACCGACTTGCTCGAGTATGGTGAAAGGTCCGAGGTACTTTTCGGCGAATTTGTCGGTGGGTCGCGTTGTCCGGATGTGCTTTGCCAGCACATAAACCTGTGAATTAATAGGGAATTCGGGGTGAGTAATTCGTTTTCTGTCCGCTTGCTCTTTGTATCAAGCTTGCGTGTTAGTAATTTCGTCTCGGAGGAAAGAATGAAGCTCATCAAGATTTACTGCGAAGTCCATTGCTTGGTCGGAGCGAATGTCAATTTCGGGCCTTACCGTGATGTTAGGGTGATAGCCTTTGTTCGCGAAGAACGGAGTTAAACCAGTCGATGCATTAGGAGCGTTGTTGTACGCAAACTCCGCGATCGGTAGGAGTTTCGCCCAATCGTCCTGTTGATATGCACAGTAAATCCGGATGTACTGTTCCAGAGTTTGGTTGACTCGTTCTGTTTGTCCATCGGCTTCTGGGTGATATCCTGAGGTGAAGTGAAGTTTCATGGAGAGAGCTTCGCCAAGAGCGCGGAAGAAAGCAGACACGAATTCTGAACTGCGATCGGATGTTACGTGGTTCGGAACTCCGTGCTTGGAGAAAACGTGATGGACGAATAACTCCGCTAATCCTTCGGAGGTGATTTTGTCGTTAGTCGGAATAAAGATGCCTTGTTTAGAGGCTCGATCGACGACGACGAGGATTGCTGTATGTCCGTCGGAGGAAGGGAGTTGTTCGATGAAGTCCATCGAGATTGAATCCCATGGTCGAGCGGGAACCGGAAGAGGTTTGAGGAGACCGTAAGGTCGGTGTCGACGGGGTTTGTTTTGTCCGCAAACTGTACATGAGCTGACATACTGTACTCCCATGTATGGAGGCGACGGTCACGTGCACGTAACGCTCCAAACTTAAGCAACCGGGTCAGTTTTCAGCGTTACATAGGCGACCAAGACCAATTGGGAATTTTTGGCTATTGTTCGATATTCTCAGTACTTGTAATGATTTTAAAGATACAATGGCTTTTAAAAATGCTAGATTTACAAGTGATTATATCTGCCTTCAACGCAAACACAATTGAACCATGTCCTCTGCTGCTTCTATGCCCCCGCAGCATCTCATTGACAAGCTGAATCTCCTACACACTCTCCTTACCCATCTACCAGCCAGCCTACCACTAAGCCCAGCATCTAGCTCCTACCATTTTGTCCTGTCCAATGACAACATTGAAGACCGCGGTGTTTTTGGTGCAGTCTCGCGCTGCCTAGAAATTTGCTTTGGTCAACGACGAGATGGTATTATTACATTCACAGAGAGGGGACCATGAACCGAAAGCCTGGTTTCCATGCTGAAAGAAGCCCTTACGAAGATGAGCCAAGGTGACTGCGACGCCTTTGAAGATGCCTGGTTGAACAGGCTTATTGAAGGTGCCCAGAATTCTGGTGCTAGACTCCCGAAACGAAAGCAGATAGAATCTGCTGAGACTGGAAAGCTTCCTGCACTGAAGAAGTTGAAGACGGCTGTAGCTGACATTGACGCTGACAACGAGAACTTATCAGTTCACCATGCTTCTCAGGAGATCATGCATACCACTCTACCTAAGCCATTGACTCGATCCTCCCTATTTCAGCCTCCCAAACTGAAGCAGTCCACCTTATTCTTCACAAAAGATACACGCACTGAGGAAGAAAAGCATGCTGCAATGCTTCATCAGATGAAAAAGGCAGAAGAGGCACAAAAGGAAGTGGAGGCGCAGGCGGAGCAGAAGCGAGTAAAGAAGCTGGACAAGAAGCGAAAGCAGGGAAGAGAGCGTCAGCAGCGCTACCGCAACCGGCGTAAAGGTCTGGTGGAGTCAGACAGCAATTCGGATGGGAGCTCAGAGTCCGAAGAGCCAGCTCAAACTTCCCAGCGTGCTGTTTCTGACCTAGCGGCAGTCTCTTGACCTGGATACAAGCAGTGGCGGGACTTGAGAAATGGTACACAGGGTGGAGAAACGAAATTGGAGGCAAAACGAGTGAACTGGTTCCATCCTTTACTTTGGCCTGCCATCAACCAGGCAATGCGACGAGCTGGATGGAGCTCACAAGGTGCGGTGGATATCTTGCAGAGAGAAAGGCCAGAACTGTACTCGAGCCTTCATCGAGGCACAATCCACCGATGGAAGAAGGAAGGAGAGAATGATTGGTCAGAAAGAACATGGGCTAAAATTATGAATCGTCATGCGCTGGTTGCATCGGGCAGAGCCGGAGCGCTCACAAAATTTCCGGACCTTATTTCTGAAATCAAGAGCGCACTTGAAGGTCTTCGCACCTCAGGTTTGGTAGTCAATGTTCAGATTGCACGTTCGATCATGCTCAGCTTAATTCAAAAGAATCACCCAGAAATCCTTACCTCCCAGTTTCGTTGTACGGAGTCCTATGTCCGGACATTTTTCCAGTCTGTTATGGACTGGACCCCCCGGGTAGGGACTCGTGCAGCTATCCATCTTCCTTCCGATGCTGATGACCTTTGTGAGCGAGCATTTTTCCAGCTTGCTTACTGCATGAAGTGGGAGAATATTCCTGCTAAACTTGTCATCAATTTCGATCAGCAAGGAATCTTTCTGCTCCCTAGTGCCTCAAAGACTTATCATAAGAAGGGTGATAGGCAAGTCGATGTTGTTGCTAAGGATGAGAAGCGAGCCTTTACGTTGTGTGTTGCTAGCACAGCTGCGGGTGATTTTCTTCCTTTCCAGTGTGTGTGGGCAGGTAAAACTGACGGCTCACTTCCATCTCGCAATGCCCCTGGAATGTCCGAAGCCCTGGAGAACGGCTTTCATTTCACTGTTGCGGCCAGTGAGAAAAGTCCACGGAGCCACTTTAGTACACTCAAAACGATGAAGGAATGGATCAGAGAGATTCTCGTTCCATATCGCAAGAAGGTTATTGATGAAGATCCTGGCCTGAGCGATGATCAGAAGGCCGTGCTCTATATCGATGTCTATCCAGTTCATATCAGCCAATCTTTCCGCGATTTCATCATCATTGAATACAAAAATTTTATCCTGATTTTTGTCCCTGCCAAATGCACTGGGAAGTTCCAACCTGCTGACGTTGGACTCCAGCGTCCTGTCAAGCATTTGATCAAGGGGGAGCTCTTTCAATGGATGGTCAACGAACATCAGGGGCAGTTAGCACAGGGCATCAGCCCTGAGCATGTTAAAATCACCACTTCTCTACCTAAACTTCGCGATGCCTCAGTTGCGGGACTTGTTAAAGCATACAAGTTTATGCAAACCCAAGAAGGTTGTGATTTGGTCAAAAAGGTAATGTTGTTCGCACTTCCTAATCCTTAATGATGATGAATTAATGAGGTGTTTAGGCTTGGGCAAAATCAACAGCGAAGGAACACAATCTTTCGGAGGAGTGTCTTACAAGCAGAGATACTCACAAGGCCCTGAGTGCTTACCTCCGCAAAGATTCCACACTTCACGATGAAATTGCTGCTTGGTGTGGTCAAGTTCTTGGAATGGTTGACTCTGCTATAGAGGCGGATACAGATAGGGATGCCGAGCTTCACGATGACACTGATATCTCTTTTAAAGATGTTGTTGGCGAGACTTTTAATGAACGATCAAATGAAGGTGCTGATATAGTTTCCGGTTTGGCAGGCTTGGAGAGCAAAGCGCAGGGTGAAGATGTTTGGGCTTACGACTCTTTGGGAAATCTTTGGGTTGGGACAGGAAACTTACCATGCGATTAGATACTACAACAGAAGCGAACTGTATTTTTCAGAAAACTTTTACAATTTTTTGCGATTTTTTAATGTAACGCTCCGAAGTTAGGCGACGACCTCATAATCCAGCGTCACGTAACACTTTTCAGGCGACGCAACAAGGCCTGCGTTATGTGTCACCGTCGCCTCCATACATGGGAGTACAGTAGTCGCGAACGAATTCCCGAATCTTCGGCCAGGTGTAAAGGCGTCGGATTGATTCGAGGGTCCGGTTCTGTCCAAAATGACCTGAAAGGGGGTGATCGTGAAAGTATTGTAAAATTTTAAGGCGAAGGTTAGAGTGGTTAGGAACATAAATGCGATTGTCAAGTTTTAGCAGTCCATCATCACCTACTGTCCAACGAGTATTGGAATTGTCTTTTGCTAGGGCTAAGCCCGCGATCGCTTCCGGATCCTGTTCAATAGAATCGCGGATGGTGGAATGGAGTGATTGCAAGTCCATTACGATCGCCGCGCGAAGCGCGGGGCCTTCTAGAAAAGTTGCTCGAAGAGAAGTGGTTAGTTGTTCATTGGTAAAGATAGGTCTGAAATTCTGCGGGTTAACTTGCGCGTAGCCGGTATCCCCCTCTTTAGGATAGACGTCCCAGCGTCTAGTGAGGGCATCGGGTTTTGCACCCAACTTACCCGGGCGGAAGCGGATCACCATATTGAACTGGTGGAGGAATTCTGACCAGCGGACTTGTCGCCACGTGAGGATTTTGGTGGTCGAGAAGTATTCGAGATTCTTGTGGTCAGTGACCACATCAATCGTGTCGCCCAATCCTTCGAGATAGTGACGCCAAGCTTTGAAGGCCTCGAAAATAGCGAGGAGCTCTTTGTCATGAGTGTCGTAGTTAAGCTCTGCAGCTTGGAAGGTTCGGGACAGGAAAGCGATTGGGTGAATCTCGCCGTCCGGTAGGAGGATCGAGAGGATCGCGGCTAGCGCGTAGTCCGACGCGTCGGTTTCGACGATAAGGGGTAGGTTTGGTTGCCAGTGTGCGAGGATGGGAGCATGAACGAAGCTGTCCTTGAGTTTGTCGAAAGCTTCTTGGCACTCTGTGGACCATAACCATGATACGTCCTTTCGCGTGAGCCGCGTCATCGGAAGTACGATTTCGCTATAATTATAAATAAAACGTCGATAAAAGTTAGCAAAACCTAAAAAGGATTGAACGTCTTTGACTTTGGGGGGAACCGGCCAGTCAACAATAGCTTGAACTTTGTCTTTCGACATCGTTAAGCCCTCCGGAGAAAGAATGTAACCAAGATACTCGACCGTGTCGACACCCCATTCGCATTTGGCGAGGTTCGCGAACAAACAATGTTTACGGAGTCGACGTAGAACCTCGCGGACATGTTCGCGATGCGATTTCTCGTCGTCCGAGTAAATGAGTATATCGTCGATATAGACGATAACATTAACATCTAAAAGGTCAGCGAAAATATGATTGACGAAACGCTGAAAGGCCGCGGGAGCGTTAGTAAGACCAAATGGCATAACCTTCCATTCGTAGGAACCCCAACGGGTCCTGAAGGTGGTTTTCCATTCGTCGCCTTCCGCGATTCGAACTAGATGATATGCGTGAGTGAGATCGAGTTTGGTATAAAACTTAGCTTTCTTAGGAGCGTCCAAGAGATCAGAAATAAGCGGTAAAGGATAGCGGTCTTTTTTGGTGATCTTGTTAAGACCGCGGAAGTCTACACAGAGACGGAGTTTACCATCCTTCTTCGGAACAAAAAGTACCGGAGCCCCGTGAGGAGAGGTGGATGGTTGGATAGCACCTGTTTCGAGGTGCTTGTCGATAAACTCGCGAAGAGCTTCAAGTTCCTTTGCAGAAAGGGGGTAAAGGCGACCGATCGGGGGTTCGGCGCCAGGCTCCAAATCAATCTTGAGGTCATAAGGGCGGTGCTCTGGCAGCACTTCGGAATCCACTTCGTCGAATATGTCGGCGAATTCCGCATACTCCGGCGGTAAGCTGGAAGTATCGGTATTCGTCTCCGCGGAGTCGGGTGAGGTTGAAGCAGCCCGCGCTGAAACTTCGGAATGGATCGCTTGTAGTAAAATAGGTTCGCATTTAGCTGCCTTACATGCGCGGTTGAAAAGGACCGCGTTTACTAGAGCGATGTCGACTTCGGGATTTTCGAGCTTAGAAGCGGCCAATTGAGCGACCGAGGGATAGGTGTAGATGGGTTCAAAGAGGAATTTGTCCAATAATGGATGAGGTGAGGGGCGAGAGCGCGATTGAGAGGAAGGGCGCGAAGTCTTCTTCGATCGATTGGGGTGAGGCTGATCCGGCGCAGGATCAGTTAACTCCGGAGATATCTCCCGCGGAGTTGAGGACGTCGGGGTGAGGGACTCAACTTGCTTAGTGGAACGGAAAGTGATGTTTCGAGATACCCAGTCAATCAACGGATTGTAGCGGGTTAAGAAACTGTAACCTAATACAGCTTTGCAAGAGGAGTCGAGTGAGGTGACATAAAATGTCAGTAGTAGCAGCTCGCCAGAGGGAAATCGAACGTTGAGAGTAGTGGTCTCGACGATCGGCTTAGGTGATAATGAACCATCGAAAAGGCGGAGATTGATTGGAGAGATGGGTGAAGTTGGTAAACTATTAGCTTTTACAAAAAGCGAGTCAATAAAGCAGTCAGTAGAACCAGAATCAAGTAAAGAGATAAAAGATAGCGTCGCGGCGGAGGAATCGGAAGAATCGCCGCGAGCCGGTAAATCTAAAGTTAGTGATAAAGTGAAAGATTGTTCGTCATATGAAAGAGTGGACGCGTTGAGTTTTACTTCCCGCGTGGTACGATCTGAATCAACGCAACTCCCGTGTCGTACCGGGGTACAGGAGCTGCTGATCAGTTTTCCGAGTCCACGGAAGTTGTCTCCACGCTCTCCTGCGTCTCTGCAGCTCGGCCTCGAGTCTCACAAGCCTTCTTCCGCTCGCAATCTTCAAACCTATGCTTCCCGCCACAGAAACCACAAAGACCCAGCTTCTTCCGGCGCTCTGCCTCGCTAGGGAGGAGTTTGCCGTCGGAACCTAGGTTAGCAGCGATCGACGATCGCGTCGATGCTGAACTCGTCGAAGACGAGTGGTTGCCTCCGCTAGGCTTACCTTGTTTTCCCGATCCTTTAGTCGAGAAGGCCGCGGAGGAGGGTGATGGTGAAGAACTTGGCGGGTTCTTCGAGGATGTAGTTGACGCCTTCAAGAATGAAGTCGCGACCGTCGAACAGGCGTTTTCGCGTTTCCGTTCTTCTTCCCGTCTCCAGTACCGGTTGTCCACGCGAAGGACTTCTTTCCGGTAGTCCGCGAGATTAGCGGGCTCTGGAAGACGGGCCATTTCGTCTTTTATACGGCTTGCCAAGCCGCGTTGATATGCCCACTTAAGGGCTTGGGAGTCCCAGTTTGTAGACGCCGCGAGAGTGTTGAAACGGATGTTGTAAGTCCGTACGTTGTCGGATTCCTTCATCCTCAACGTCCCGAGTTTATCCTCGGCCTCTCCCTGTGCGTCGTACATACCGAAATTGTCCTGTAGTTCCTTCACCAGCGACGCGAAGGAGGACGTCCAGGCGGGCATCTCCGCGAGATCCGGATCCAGAATGTCTGGTTCGAACCACTCCTTTGCGGCGCCACCTAGATAAGATAACGTATAGTTGATCTTCCTTTGATCAGTAAAATATGTTGGGCGGTCAATAAAGACCAAAGATAATGAAACGAGGAAACCTTTCAGTTTCCGCGGGTTAGAACCGTCGAAAACCTCCGGGTCCTTAACTTTTGACCTTGCGGTCTCTGTCGGTCCACGATTTTGATTTGTGGATAGTTCGGTGATAGCACCTCCGAGATTGTCGAGGGTGCCTCTGAAGGTAGTGAACAGCTCGATGATTCGCTGTTCCGCAATGTCGGTGCAATTACTACCTGGTCCCGCTGGAGGACTCCTAGAACGGCTAGGTCCGCGAGAGCTCGGTGGTGATCCCGGTCCACCAGGACCTCCTGGTCCTCCAGGTGGTCCTTCAGGATCAGATCCCTCAGGGTCCGGGTCTTCCGGGTGGTCTGGTAAGTCAGGACTTACCTCCTCAATTTGCTCCGCGATCTCAGGTTCCTCCGGAACCTCAGCGGGGATGAGGGATGATGACCGATCCCGCGAGGGACCGGCTTGGGTTGATAACTGCTGACGCATTCTGTCAGCGAGGGTTAGTGTTGTTGGAGATGGGGGGATGGCCGTCTCCAACGTTGGTATCGCCGTGCGATTGCTACGCGGCGTTCGTACCGTGATTGGTTGCCCATCAGCGGTGTAGAGTACCTGGTACTCGAATTCGGCTTGGTCTGGTGAACCAAGAGCATGAAGGTTTGATACCCGTACCGTTGCGGTTTGGCTCGGGGCTGGACCAAAAGCGTTAGTACGCCTACGGGGGAGTCCCGTTCCAGAGATTGACTCGGCGAACGGCGCGAAAGCCGTCGCATTGGTAGCGAACGGATTTGCCATTACTGGCTCCTCCTGAACATTGTCCGAGTCTGCGGTGTTGGTACGAGCACGTCTGCCCCTGGTATTGACCATTTTGGGTAGAGAGGATTTGAATGGAGGAAAAGGAAGTGAAAGATGATAGAATACGATGTGCCGGGTTTCAGTTTAAATATACTGTTATGATCATGCACGGTCGTAGGCGATATGTTGGATCGCGGACTATAGGTCCGCGGGGTAAAAGACCGAACACCGAGATAAATCCCAGTGAGGGTGAAGTGAACCTACGGAGAGGTCGTCGGACGTTGACGCTACTATTGATAGCGTCCCCGACACGTCGATGTCCGAAAGCGAGGGTAAGGTAATTCCGATCACGGGAGAAACTCACGCGATCGTACTTAAGATGAGGTTGAGTATGAACTCTATTTGAATACACTGTCGAAGTGCACTATCAAAGTCGATATTTAAACTAAGGACCAACTATTCTACTCTCGTAGCTTTATACTGTAATCGCTACCTAAGGGTCGCTAAGCGATAGTATCCTAGAATAGTATGGTCGAACATGTGGAAGATAAAAGGGGAAAGTATAAAGGAAATGATATAAAAGGATATATAAGAAGTCGGCTAAGTGTGAGGGATATGAAAGCAAAGTGTAAAAGGATCGCGGAGATAAGCTCCGCGACGGAAGAAAGTAGGGAAGTCAAATACCGTAAAAATGATCGTCGGGACCGCGGGAGTTGAACTTGGCATGGTCGTAACAGAGACTAGGAAGAGGGATTAGATAGGTGACACATATGTTACTGCAACTCACCTGGACCACCTTTTGCTTTTTACAACTCGACTCAGCTACCATCGGCTCGGTTTGTCGCTTCTTCAGGACCGGAATGACCTACATCAGTTAGAGTACACCAGCAAAATAAAGGGAAGACCTTACGGGAATCATCTCGCAATTGCGAGGCACCCCGCAATCATTTGAGTAATTACCTTACGAGGCTTTGGTTCCACCTTCGGAATGACCTCTTTTTTGACCTCAACCACTCCAGAAGTTTTCGCTGCCCGCAGTCTCTCCCACTTCTCTTGGGCCTTGCGCTTGGCGGCCACAAGAAACACTTGGTGCTCTACGTCCTCTTCACTGAGGACTGGAGTTGGAGAATGGACTGGACGAGCTGGGGATGAGGTGGTAGACATTTGGAAAGAAGAAAATGTTGAAGTTCAACTTTCCCAGGACTCCTTATATCCTGTGGCTGATGTAATTGTACGAGACTCTTAGAAACTCAATGTCACATGACCCCATCCTCACAACATGACATCCATTTGATACTCCCGGACTTTTTTGACTTTAGATTGGAATATTCAGGTATGGCTTTCGAGGGCAAAAGCCTAATTGGGGGATACTGTTACGATCATGTGTAGCGCTCCGCACTGACACAGTCATCCGTACATGATCAAGTCCATCACCGATGCGACGCACCGATGATATGGATCAGGTAATCTACTTCCGTGATACTTATCCATCTATCCTCCTTATCCCATCGCTCCCCCTTCAGACAGGCTATACACCATACCGTCTTCCTCTCCCCATTAGTCCACTGTCTTCCTATCTGCACTTGTTATCTCTACTCCTGATTTGTTGTAACTACTTTAGGATATTATGTAGCAATACCGGAGATAGCGAACTTAGCATATAAGACTTGTGGTCGTAGGTAGAAGCCTTAGTTTTAATAGCGAATTGGTACGACTCCCCAATATCATTCTACACTTGCACTCTATCACTCTCATACCTTGTTCGACCCAGTTGACCTTCAGTCGACACTATCTCGATCTTGAACAAACTCAACACGGACCGCACGGTGTAGCGAGGATACTGTCAACAATGGTATCAAAGGTCCACTCGATCCGCACGCTCCTATCAGAAAGCTTGTTTGATACTGTATAATTACGACCAAAAGTTCGCGGGGTGTTACGCGTTACGCTGTGAACTTTTGAAACATGAGTTCATGGGGCTATGTGAGGTGTCACAGGGTGGATCAAAAGTTCATGGCGCGCAGCGCTTAATTTTTTTTTTTTTTTTGGATTTCACCATACAAAATCACTTCAGCACTGAACTGCACCCAGGCGTTACGCTAGATATAAAGTTCATATATATATATAACGCGTTACGATTTTAAAAACGCTGAAGTTCGCAGGTACGTGTTACGGTAACGCGAACTTTTGGTCGTAATTATACAGTATTTCATCCGAAACTTGGGTAACTAATTATAACACAAGTGCAATCAGGAGTTTGGCTGAGGAGATGGAGTTTTATGAACTGGTAGATGCAGACAATGAGGGAATTGGAGGTATTGATACTGCAATTGATGAGACATTTGGCTCTCTCATATAATTTAATTGCCTTCATTTTGTTTATTTCACCCTTCTATGTACTCACTATGTGTGTGTAGCAAAGAATATGAAAGAATATTCTACAATGTCTACATTAGTTGTGGTGTTTCAAGCAGCGGTGGATGCAGACCAGTCGGACCACCCGACCTTGCCAACACTGATCAAAGGTCCTCTTGACTTGCATGCTCCTAACAGGGGCCAACATCATTTTTGTGCTTCTCTGTTTGCATTTTGGCCACTTTCACCACTGGAACAGTGTATTTTGAGATATATCTACATTATTTACTGAAGCTACAAAAAAAGCAGAAGCAGAAACTGCCAAATCGACTTAAAACAAATTGGGTACGAGCAAGAGGAAAGAATTGTAGGCTGTGGGAAACAAAAACGGATTTTGGGGGGAGCATCAATTTTGGCCGCATCACCTCAGCTCTTTCGGGTCTCAATCGGCTTACTAGGATGACAAGGTGGTTGCCATAAATTCTTTCATCACAAAGCCATATCTCACCAATCATATAGCTGATTGTTCATGATGCGGTTGCGCCGTCTTTCTCCCGTCTTGCGAGCATACTCACTCCCATCTATCGCCTGGTCGCGGCCATGGCTCAGAACGATGCTGAGGAGCATGAGCATGCAGTGACTTTACTCTATCACAGTGGCCATGTCATCGCTGTGATACCTCAAACACTCGTATATGGCGAGTGCTCGTCCTTTCTGTACGGCAAATCCTGACTGAACGAAACGATAGGAATATACGCTATCTTGTTTTGCATCTCTTCCTATGTCATGCTGTGAGTTGACCTCGAAATATACATGCTCGCGATTGACTAACCTATGTAATAGCCGTAGAGGACTGGCAACGAGAGCGCGAAAGATCTTGTTTGGGGTCACGATATTCATGTTCTTGCTTTCAACGGCGTACTGGATTGCATCGATCTCAACATTGATTCAACTGATTCAAGTCTGGTTCCTCGCCTCCAATTCCGATGCACAAAGCCCACCGAGTTATCTACCTGTCTTTAATGCATTGGTCTTGGTGAATGTACGTCCTTGATCATGATCACACAATAGCAGTCATGGTACTGAACAAAACCTTGTTATAGTACATCCTCACTGACGGAGTAGTCGTCTGGCGTGCATGGGTCATATGTTCGGTCGATGGGAAGAAGGCTTTAACCATGTGTCTGCTCATGCTCAGCCTCGCGATAGGTATTTAGGCTTTATGCCCCAATTTTTGCTAACCGAAGCATTATTCTGTAGTCTCTGTCACTGCGACAATCGTCATTCGCATTACACTTATGGTTATCAACACGCAAACTGGAGAGCTTTTCAATGACTTGAATCATGGTATCAACGTTACGCAGGTCGCAACATTGGTGTTATCCCTTTTGACAAACTCGCTAGCCACGTACTTGATCTCTCTTAAGGCTTGGTCTGTTTCTATGGACTTTATACGCCTGAATCCGTACTGAGATTTCCCAATCTTCTCAGGAAAAGTCGAGTAGAGATACGAAACAACTTAGATGCCACTGTCGACAAGCATTTAAGAGTCGGAAAAATCTTCGCTCTCCTGATTGAGACGGGGATTATCTACTCACTATCTTGTGTGCGTTCGCGTCTCCTCGCTAAACAATTCACATACTCAATGAATTCAATCCAGCTCACTGTGCTTATCTCGACACTCATACCACTGAAAGAAGGGACATTGGGTGACTTGTATACTCCCGTCAATACCCAGCTCGCAGTACGCAACTTCGGGGCAATTGATTACTGTCTCGCTTACTAACGTTCGTGTAGGGAATGTATCCAGTCGTCGTTCTCCTTCTCATAACTCAAGACCACACTCTCGATAGAACAGTCCGGGCATCTTCTTCCGGAGTCGAACAGGTCGAATTTCACCACAGTGGGCAGTTGGATACAATGCGTTTTGAGCGTCGTTCAGTAATGTCCATGACAAGCGATTGGTCAGTCACCGCCGGTGACAGAAGTGATGGGCACAGTCAGCAAAAATATAGATATGGTGATAGTGGACTGCACGTTGATATTCCGTCGCCGAGTATAGCTTGGGAAGATCGAGAGAGATAATGAGGATTTCCATGGCATGCCAGATAAGACTGGAAGAGATGAAGATTCCTAGACAATCCTGGATGGTTTATCATTGAGCATCTTCTCAAAGCTAAGAATGTTCGTGTATAACTTTGTACGTGTGGGTGCTGTATGACATGTTGAAAGTGCGGTAAAGGCATGGGGTTCTTGGCAGAAAGATTACAAAAAGAAAAGGCAAACTGCTAACAGCCTATTTAATATAGTTGGAGTCATTGCCAAATCAAAGATACCTCGTCACCCATCCCAATATCTTTCTTTCTCTATGATTGCTAAAAGCCGCCGTGGTTCCTTCGTGGCTGCATACAGATCTCCTGCCAGTTCTACTGCATCACGTTCTGAGAATGGCAGATGAGTAAAGCTTAGAATGTTTAGGAACCTCTCCTACCGCTCCCGGAAGATATCCATCTGCTCGTCAAATTGCTCTTGCTCATTCCGACTGATAAGTCGCCCCAGAGTACGCTCTATTAGCCACTCTATACATTTTCATTTTTGACAAAATTTTGACAGAATATCGTATGAGAAAAATGCGAGAGAGAGGCTAAGAGCGATCCGGGGTAGCTATGCGGGGGATTGTTGAGTTCAGCGACATATTTTAACCAAAACATACCAAGGCGATGAAGGAACATAGAAAAGTCGAAATTGTCCAGTCAGATTTGACATTCGTGATTCCATGAAGTATAAATTCAAGTAGTAGGTTAACATAAGAATAATTGGGTTGGGCGCTTAACTTTCAAGTATGTATACGGTTTTTAGTATTTACTCCATACCTCTCGATCTGACAATTTCCTCCGCTCTCGACCAAAAAGATAGTTTAGAGGATACATCCCATAACTGAGGATCTGGCATATCATGGTGCTGTCTATTCTCCTCAGAGGTCAAATAAAACAAAGCCACTATTGCAGCATCCTTCTGAGGAACTCGTTTCAATAATCTGTGAATATGCGCCTCCCGCAAATTGTCTGAAATTGCAGCCCCTGCATGTTTCTGAGAGAAGTCCTGGACGATAACGATGACAACGCGGAGTGATGGCACTCGAAGGACATTGTCAAGCAACAGCGCGAGTTGGTCTGCAAGCATATTTGACGTTTCAGGAGTTGGTGTCTCGCTATTTGTTCCGTGAACGCGGTATGAGCACGCGAAATGCGTCAAGTTAGGAAAAGCTTTTGCTGCGTGTTTGGTGAAATTTCGCGGTATGTCGTGTATAAAGGCAAGATGGGTGAGGGAAGGGTATAGGGGAAGGAAAACAAACTCCCCGGGTCTCAGGAAAGTGCGTCCACGGACGACCAGCCGGTGCAACTGGTTAAATAGAGTGTAATCATGTATTCCGCGGACAGTGTTTTCGGTTATGTGTAGTTCGCAAAGGTCAGGACAGTGATTGTACAGGCGTTCGGGGTCTGGAACTCTGAATGTGTAGAGCCCATTTTCCAGGTATTGCTCGGTGTCCAATAGGACAAGTGTTCTAGTGTGTCTCAACGATGGATTTCCTCTTTCAGCTTTCTCGATGTCTGCACAGCTACGTAACTCTACTGTCCTGTAAAGAATGGGTGTAACCCATCCATTTACTTCCTTGGATACCAAGCAAATAGACGTTGCAGTAGCGCGGTCATTCTGAGCAGCATATTCTAGGATAATCCGGGCGATATCCTTTGGCGCGTCGGAGAGAATCCTGACACAGACTGCGAGTCAGCAATGCAGGCGTGAAAAAACAATACTCGAAAAATCTACTCAACTGGCACCACCTTGACTCTGATAGTTCTTGGGCTTCATAATCGGGATATGTGTACGAGATGTAGGAGCCCATGATTGGTCCATCGTACTCAACATAAGGATAATAATTATCTTTTCTTAGTCACTGTCAGCGGGCAAAATCAGACCGAGGTAAGTACTTAAGTATGTAATTGATGAAATCCAATCATCAGCGCCTATCTAATCATGTATCTCCTCAGCGATAGCCACCAGTGACCACTGACCAAAGCCTGGTGCTGAGCAGTGCTACTTAATCATAGCGAGAAATGCAAGCTGCAACTCAATCATTCCATCCCATTGCCACATATCTAGCGCAAACATATTTAGTACAAGACTCAAGTAGCCTTTACAAGAATTATTCGAAACTTACGCCTCACGCGCAGCCTGGATTTTTGCAATCCTCTTGTTTGAGCCTCTACCACAACCTTTTTCCAGACCATCCACTGTAAAGAGAGATAATATTCAGTAAGGTGTGCTGAATGACCAAATACAAGCCCAACTTAAACAGTGCACCACCCATTCAGGCACATGGTCAAGTCCACCTTTCCGTTCATCAATATACTGGATATCCACGCCCTTCTGTCTTGCGATTTGGTTCACCAATAGAAGGGTCTTGTCTCTTGTTAAAGGACTAGGTCCTGCAGACGATGGTGAGCTTGGAGGCGAATTAGCCGGAGTCAAAGGAGGAGTAGTCAACGAGTGACTAGATCCTGAAATGTATACAGGGGGCGGTGAGTTATGAGCACTAGAAGATGGCTCATCTCCTGAAATTATACTGATTCTTATGTCCTTCTTGAGGATCAAGTCGCCAATCCAGTTGGCCAGTATTGGATGAGTCGACATCCCACTACTCACAAAAATTGCGCCTACGTACGAAAGGAAGAAAAGACACATCTCCTGTAGCAAATGGTGGAGGACTTGAATGAGAGAGAAAATGATTCAAACTTAAGGACACTTGCCTTTCGGTTGGGGTTGGGATATCTTGCCAGGTAACGTTGTTTTACTGTCGGATATAAATCAAGCCAGGCAAGAATGGTGTCTTCTTCGAGGATGGATTCCCTCTCTTCCTGTAGAATGATATCGGTGAGCAGCCCATAGCCGTGAACTATTAGTGCAAAGTATAGAAATACCTCAATCTTTTCGGCATCCAAAGGCGGCTGTTTTGAGAAGAGATATTGGGTTACAGTCAGGTTGAGGGCCTGATCTTGAATGAGCAGCAACATGAGACTGTCAAGATATTACGGACCTGGCTCCCCAGCTCAGCGAGCCGGTCGCTTCTATATCGACCTGGAAGGTCTGCCCCAGATGAGCGAGGAGCATATATCGCTAGAGTCAAGTCAGTTGCATCGTCTCCCCCAATGGCTGGAAAAGCGGGTAGTGGAGTGTCGTTCATTGCAATAACGGTGACGGTCTTAGTGAGCATTGTAAGAGCCTAAATCGCTACTAGTGGGCACACACACAGCCTATATACTTGTGTCAAACGACCTACACGTGTAGAGCAATGAATATCGATGGAAGAAGCATTTCCATAATTGTGTCATTACAGCGCCAAAATAGGTCACCTTTTGAACGCATTTAACAGCTTTCCAGGTTCCCCAACGTGTAGAACAGATCCATAGGTGACACTTCCTATCTTTCTTCTTGAGGAGTCAAGGAGTTGAGTCATGTTAGCTATGTAGCGCTGAATCTTCACATTCACATTAGGAGATATTTTTGATTCCAGTATTCCATTCATCCCGGATGCAAAACAGATTAACGAGTAATGGGAGATTGTAATTAGGGAAAGGCTTTGGAAGAAAAAAATAGAATCTGTAGCGGAGAGCAATCCTGATCAGTATGATCAGTATGAGGTTTGATGATGAAGATGTAGGGATACTGATATAATGAGATTGAAGAGAAAAGAAAGCATGGTGTAGATTACTATAATAAATCCATCTGATTATTATGAGGGCCCAAAGTCGACGTTGACCTGGTACTCGCAGCTCGGCCAAGGAGAGACGGCTCAGTAGCGTAATTACTCGAGGCGTATCCATCCGAAGATTGACGAGGGAAAGCAACGCCATGGCTATGTTCTTTTGAGTGGCCAACAATAACAGAGCGTGTATTAGGAGTTGGAATCGTCTGTGGCACAGACGGAAACGAGTCAAAGAAATCTTTATCGAGTAGGGGTGAGCGGACTGAAGAGTCATTCGAAGTTGTTGATATCCAAGAAGTGCGGGTTGAGAGTGATGGTCGTCCGCCATTATGGGGTGGAGTACTGGGAGGGTGAAGAGAATCAAAACTTGTTTCAGGTGCGAGGAGTTCATGCAATGATGGCGAAGGAGGAAGGACATTTGGTAATTCAGGGATCATATTATGTGAAGGGTCTACATGGGAGAAAAAAAAGGTCAGGAATTCGTTTCCTGCCAGATGAATATTCATCTTACCAGAATCCAACGAACTCATTGTACTAGCGTTCGATTTCTTTCTTCCCCTAAACATTTTCCCAGCGAACGACGTTGCTCGACTGACACTTCCCTGACTCTTTTTCGGCGACATCGACGGCCAGGGCATGTTGATCACTGATCCCGGTCGATTTCCAGACTGTGTTCTGGACCTGGTTTGAAGCAAAGGCCCCGTGCCAGTGAAGCCTGGGCTGTTATCAGGAGGAGTGAGAACCGCGACAGAATCCTCAGATGAGATTTCGGAGGACATTGAGACGCTGTGACGTTGAGACGCACCCTGCGAACGTGTACTTGCAAACCTTCGAAAACTGGAAAGATATTTAGTTGAAGGTGATTTGGGTGGTGGAGTTGGAGGTATGTCATCCGTGAAGGTATTGATATTTGCTACCGGCGGAATGTTGGGTACAGGCGGAATGTTTGAAAACGAAGGTTGAGAAGACGTGAGAAACATGGATTTCGACCGATTTGGGATAGCGACTTCTCTACTAGGTGGAGCTGGGGCAGAGCCAATTCCTAAGTCTGCTTCATCTTCCTTTCGATTGGCGGATTTACTCCTGGCAAGAGGGTTGCGCAAGGAAAACGAGGGCTTCCTTCTCGAATCTGAACTACCACGGCCTTTCATACTCTTCGTTGAGGGTCGCCTTCTCAGCAACTCCTTATGCTTCTCTTGGTCTTCAGCCTCCTTCGCCTGACGCTCTGCTGATCCCATACTCGGCCGAGCAGGCGCAGACAGTGCCCCCTCATGTATCATTCTGACCCCAGCTGCCTCATCGGGATACTCCCCATTCATCAGCTTCTGCTCCAAAATCGCGGACTGTTCCACCAACGAGATAAGATCTCCCAATCCAGGACTCATAGGATTTTCCAATGTCGGAGGTCGACCGCCACGGCGCTGAGGGGTGGAATAATTCGCACGAGGTAGTGTGGCTGAATGCACAGCGGGTTTGTCGCGCGTTTTGTCGTGCACAACCGCGGTGAAGGTGTGACTAGTTTTCTTCCCTTCAAATGCTGGATTGAAATCCGCTTCGGTATAGGAAGAGGAGAAACTGCGTGGATGGGCCATTATGGGTACGGGCCGCCGTGATGGATCGCCGACGACCACCGTCCCAAATTCTACACCGGGAGGGCTAATAGTATCGGACCAGGCCGAAGGAACGGCAGTTTTTGGACGCTGATGTTCTGAGTCGGGGGTTGATTTAGCTTCGAGATTTATTGGTGTAGGTTTATTCAATGTTCTGCTCGTAGTTGTTGTGCCACGTTCCATGCCTTTAGGAAAAATAGTGTCAGACAACACGTTACTCCTTTCTACTTCAAAAGAGGAGACATTGGGTGTAATGGCTTCAACTTTAACGTTTGTTGGAGATCGAATCCCCGGCAGGAATACTGGTACGCCTCGGCTCGTAATAGGAGATATTTTATGAGCCAACGTCAGATGACTTGGGCTGTCAGTGTAGCTGGACCGAGGAGAAGGATCGTCGATGCTATGAGATAGGAATGAATCCCGGACAGCAGCAGCAGGAGATGGGATAGACAACGGGGGTAGAAATTTGGTCTCCATCGTGTCCGAATGTACCACGTCAGTATTGCTACCTGCAGACAGATGGGCAGGAGAAGGTGGAAGTTCATTTTGAGCTCTAGCAGAAGGAGTTGATATAGCAGACAATGGATAAGGTTCGTAATTTGAAACATCATCATGTAACATCCCAACGTCTGCAGGTCCTTGTGGAAGCGTAGTAGATGAAACATCCAGTGGGAATATCTGAGTCTCTATCGCAGATGTGGATGTTGATGAATCGACGGGCAGATCATCCAGAACTGCGATGAGAGGGGAATCCGCGGCTGTGACATTCAGAGTGATCTCTGTTTGTTCACTTGTGTTTCCGCGCATCTCAATAGGTGTGATAGGTTCGGTATCAGGCACGAGAGGGGCAGTAGATGCTTCAGGGTCTTCATGTATGTCATTCTGTGGGGTTAATTCCTCTGAACTTTCGTCTTTCTCTAGTTCGGCGAAGACTGTGATGATATTGTGAGGCACGCTCTCATCTTTGGTTTGTTCTTCGGCATCATTGGATAAAGCTTCCTGCAGGGATTCATTTGCCAACGTAGTGGCAGAAGTGGGTTTTATGGGCGATATGGAATCCAAAGATAAGCTTTCTTCATATCGGTTACCATGCGAAATCATAGGATCCATACTCTCCTCAATATCTGAAGAAGGAGCCTCCGCTTCGACAAATGTAACCTAAGCAGATCATGAACAAGGAACCTGCATGAGAACAGATAATGGTCACATACCGGATCAGATGATGCGACCTCTATTTCTGTGGTCAAATCTAATTGAGGAGAAACAACGATAGCTGGAGGGTCGTCCATAAGCATAGAAAAGCGTCGGTTAGCTATGATAGGAGGTGGAGAAGAAGGTATCGGCGAAGTGGAATCCTCTCGTAAACGTGGATCGTACACCTGCTGGGTATCAGCGGCTACTTTGCGAGCTAGTTCCAGAGCTTTCGAGAATTCTGTCCCTCTGCGGCCTGTATTTACTGGCTTCAGAGGTTCAAGAGGAGGACTGGGAGGTGAGAATGAGCGTGGAGGTCCTTCAAGTGGGGAAGGAGATCGGCTGTTGGCTGGCCCAGTGAATTGTTGCATGAGAGAGCCACCTGTATACTGAGGTCTGATAGAGCTACCACCAGTAGTTTGCGGCTTGACTGGCGCAGGAATACGGTTTCCGTACAACTCCCTACTCGTTTTGGACTGTCCAGAGTCCGACGGAGGAGCTCCTAGGCCGAAACTTCCTCGAGGGACTGGCACACCACCTTTCTTTTCAAACTTGGCAATCTTTTCTCTCAGAGCGGCAACATTCGACTGAGGTACTGAAGAAGACGAGCCGGCCGTCGTTGGAGGCGGTGACGTTGGGCGTTGTGACTGGTCAGCATTTTTCTGCTGTAGAGCTGCGATTCGTTCCTTCAGATTGACTGCAGGAACCTGTGCTCTCAGAGATGTCCTGCGGCAACCCAGAACCAATATGAGGAAGGGATAACGAAAATTTAAGTCACGCACATGAGCGGTAATAACGATTGTAAGGCCTGGATTAACCGAAATGTTCTTTACAGACCGTCCAGCGACTGCAGTTCGGCCACGAAAGACAAAAGTGTGAATGAGAGTTGAGAACAGTAGTAAAAAGGGACGCTGACGGCGACGTTGAGGAAAACAAAGGTGATTGATGGTAAGAGTTGAACTTGGAATTAATTAATTACTCCCGAAAAATACCGCATTAAGCGCCCGCTTGAATATGCACCTTCATTTACTCATACTTATTTAATCATACTTTTAACAGGCTATATAAAGCAACATTTCAAAGAGACTCCACTCGAGCTTGAAATTGGAAGATTGAGCAGTCATCTCCGTACATCATCATAGCTGGCTCCCCGTCCTCCATTACTTGCTGCCCGCAATTAATAACCCCATTCAATCTGACCTACATATTGAAGTAATCAGACATTGTTAGATGACCATATAAGACCCGCTCACCATTCTATCATGACCGACTTGAGGTGCAAAGCGGGCCACTCTCTCTTCTGGACTAATCTCAAGGAATTCATCCAAGGATATCTGACAGAGAATGACACCAGCCGAAAAATGGTTCATTCCATCTGCTGCTGCAAGATTGTCTTCTTCCTGCGTACAAGTACAAGTTGAATGAAAAACATCTCAAGTAAGATCTTTGAAACATTCTCACCTCTCCACCTTCATCGTTCAGCCACACACGATCAACCCACATTCCAATTGCAGGGTCACTCCTCTTCTCTGCCTCATCACCGACAATTCTCGCAAACACTGCAGCATCTTTTACCGTATCTGCAAACGCAGTCGTTACTCGACATCCTTCCCGTTTATCCTCGCAAGCCTCCGCCAGGGAAATATCTCTGCGAAACTTTCTGACAGCCTTTAGCACAGGCGGGGAATACGCACTCAAGCTCTCCTTGGCGCTCGTGGCCGAGTCGGGCTTGAATGCCATCGAGGGAACAAATGCTTCAAAGACAACGAGTAAATCATCATATCTCCAGGACTGCTCGCAGATTGTATTGATGAGCGTGTCGACTTGAGACGGTAGTGCGAGTAGATTGGTGAATATAACTGCGGTGTGTGGATCAATGATGAGATCCACATCTACAAGCGTATCACGTTCAACCAGCCCAATGCCACAGGCTTCAGACCTTAGTGAGCGTACTAAAGCTTGTTTCTGTAATAGATTCATCGAAGCCATATACCAATGCGCAGTGGTAGGTAATTTTCGGTCACTGGAAGGTAACCGAAGGGTGTTTCTGTCGAATATACTTTCTGGGGCAGTTTTGGAGGCAATGGACCCATCATTTGATTCCACATCTGCGCTCGGAAGCTTGTGAGGTTCAGGCGCAGATGGCAAAGCTCGAAGTTTCTTGGCCCGCAGTTTCGCGAATTCTGCAATTCCGCTTGAATGGTCATGAAATGGAACCGCAAAGGGTATTCCTGCCTTTGGCGAGAATGACACACGTGGAGGCGAGCAAGCTTGAAGAGGCGCAGAGAAAGACAATGTCGGCTGAGATTGTGTGACAGGCTTTGGTTGAGAGTCAAAAGTGAGCGGGACAAAGTCGGGATCTTGATGTTGAGTTGAGATTGCATTAGTGACATCCGACGCTTCCTCGTTGAATACACGATAAACTGACGTAGATGGGACTTGATACGCAACGTGACCATCTGGATCATCCTCAGCCATATTAAGAAGTGGATCGTAGCCTTCTGGTCCTGTAGGGCGCGACAGGTAATCTAGGAGTCCGATACCAGAATCATCTACCTTTGGACCTCCATGATCTTGACTGAGGTATCTGTGATCACCTTCCCAATCCAGACGAGGACGCTTCGCATGTCGATTGTCATCTGCTTGGTCCTGTTGGTAGTCGGGAAAACGACGTTCTTCTTGACCATGTTCAGACATGACACCAGGGGAATTCCATTCTCCTTCTGCAATCTGAGGTATAGATTCGGATGGGTCCTGGTTCTCCTTGTCGCTATCGAGACCGTCTTCTTCGGCAAACACATATCCGTACTGATTCATGTACGGATATCTTAGTGTCGTTGAATCGAGGAGATCATCTTCAGGCGGACGATATCCCCCATGAAGAGCGATGTTATTCTCATTTTCATCATCAGGAAGGTAGTAAGGAATTCCAAAATCGGTTTCAGTGCGGGGAAAGAGCTCGGTGTCATAGATAGGAAATGGTATAGCACCATCGGGTGTGAAGTCAAACGATTGTCCAACATTCAGATCCGCAAGGAGAAAAGCAGGAGAAGAACGGTCGATCTGATAGTCGTTCACTGCAGGCACCTGTTCAATGTTGCCATTATCCGCCGCCGTTCCCTCTTCAGCGTTAACATTACACCCTCGCTCTTCTTGGTCGGCTACTTTGATACCCCCCACCGCCCTCTCTGCTTTCTCAGATCTACCCAGCCTCTTGCGTTCGTCCCTCGATAACACGATATCGTGCTTGCCCTCCTCTGCCTGGAAAATAACGATCGACGTTACTTGATCTGTGTGAGTAGACCATTCTGCGAAGATTCGTTCGATTTGAGATAGTCCTAGTGTTCCTACAGGATCCGTATTCGATCCTTGGGTCACTTTATCGCATTCTGTCACTCCGCCCAATTCCCTCGCTTGTTCCATTAATCTTTCGATCTTTTCAAGACCTTGTTCTTTCGACAAGCAGAGCCGGTCGAATGCATTAAGTACACCAGTGTTCTTGTCAATGAAGTCGTGTACAGTGAGTATTTCTTCTTGGGTGGGTAAAGAGATCGTGACGGCAAACGGACTAGAGTTCAAAAAAAGCATAAATATCTATCGCCATATCTGTGAAAAGGTAAAGACTTACACCCATGATAGCTCCAACGTTGCCGATGCAGTACCTTTGGCCTTCTTCAAGAACTGATATACCTTGTTCTTTTCTCTGCTTTTGCTCGCGCCAGTACCAGACGGTACAGCGAGCTGACGCAAATCACTCACTGGGAAGAGCACGTCATTCGGCGGGTGTTCGTTTGGCGGAGGAAGCTTTGGGACTGGATCGTGGTCATGCGTTCGTTCAGTAGACGAATCTCGAGTATATAGGTCAAGACCTACCTTCCATAAGCATTTCCTTCCCATCTTTCATAGGGTCTAGCTTCTCCCTCAAGATAAAACCAAGTGAATGCTCAGTGCTCACGTCCTGGAAGATCGCTTGTAGATCTGATTCGAATGAACCAACATCGACAACTCTTTCCATCACTTTCGTACCCTCGACAAAAACAGTTGACCCCGGTTGACCAGCCAGCGATACGGTGTCGTCAACATTATCGTTCACTTTTACTGCTGATTCAGTTTCAGATTGCGCTTGCGTCAGATCTCCAACGTCTGTCAAAGCTGGTTCATCGAAATCCAATATTGGTGAAGAACGCATTTCATTCTGCGAAGCAGACAAAGGCTCAGAACGTGTTCCTTGTTCCTTAGAATGATCGGATACAGGTAATACTTGCGGCTCATAATCTTTTGAAAGATGATCGTTTCTCTTTGTCAAGGTCCCAAGGAGAAATGCGGCATAACTACGATGATGATGATGCTCAGTATAAACGAACACACAAGAAACAAGACGTGGGGGACATACCTCTGCTTAGCGCCGATTTTCTTGACTTTTGTGGCAGTTGAACTCCTGTTGTTAAAAATGTTCCTCTTCGAACGAGTCATGGCTGGGAATTCTGTGTATGAACATGTCTTAGTTTAAGAGATGTAGCCATGAATCAGTACAACATGAATTGACGTACCCATTCGTGACTCTTTCAGCAGTTTGATCGGCGACGAGTCCGTATTGGGAGACGAAACGGCGAGATGTACGTTGAGTTCGTCGATCTCTTGACTTGAGCGAGGTGTGGTCACGGATGTCAGAGAAGATGACCCTGAGGCTTGCGATGCGGGTGCGGGTGAAGAGGAAAGATATGTTTCTACGTGCGGATGCGAACACGAAGTTAGTAAACGCAATACAGAACCAAAAAGAAAACGACAGAAGTAGTGAAGGGGAAATGAACATACCCCAGCCATTCACGATTTTCATATTTTCTTTCGCCAGATCAAATCCTTCCTCTTCATCTACCATAATTAAGTTCAACTTCGGAGCCACCTGAGCAATCGAACGTGGCGGGGGTGTCTCCAGAGCAAACAAGTCTTTAGCGTTCGGACCAGCATTTCCATCCTTGGTCTTGCTCTTGTTTTTCCCAGTCCCGAATAAATGTGTCTCGACAGCTGATTGCGGTATATCACCTTCTTTTCCTGCCTTCTGTCCACCGTCAATCTCAGCTCGACCACATTTGGGCCTCTGCCTCCGCGAGAAAATCGGTTCAAATATAAAGGTTTCTTTCGTTTCAAAAAAAGACGAAGGACCGATGCCAAGATCTAATGGTGGAGAATCCGGCCTTGCGTTGGGCTCTAGGTATCGATTCTTGTATGACGGACCGGCAAATGAAAGAGCTGCGGTTGTTTTCAGGAAATCTCTGACTTCGAGCCCAGTTTCATGTGGGAGTGACCAAGTGACGTTACTATGAAGGCCCGATAAATAGGCGATTATATATATAATAAATAAGACGCACAGTACTTTATCATAGTTCACTGCAGGCTCCTTCAAAGCTCTTACTTGCACGGGCTTGATCCCTATTTCAGTTGACTTGAGAAAAGCGTCATACGATGTCTTCAATAAACGTCGGAAGTCGTTGGAGCCTGGATGTGGTGTTTCACGCCTTGCGTTTCGAGAAAGCATGGGTATAAAACGTTCTTCTGGTGTATGGCATTCATCTACGTATTCCTGTTCATTAGCGCACTTGTAACATGGAGACAAAGAAAGCTCACAATCGTCCCTGTCTACTGCACGTTGAGATCGCAATTGGCCTTGTTTCAGCGTCGTCAAGAACAATTTTATGTATTTCATCACATCAATCGATTTGGTTGCCTCTTCATCGTACGACTTGAGATCATTCAGCGCATATAGTCGTGTCAAAGCATTGAATGGCTCTTCAGGCAACCGAACGGAGGAACTATCTGTGGTTGGAATTACGTGCAATGCTTGGGAAAGTAACTCAAAGACTCGTCAGGACAGGTTGAAAGGGCTGGGGAGAACAGATGAAAACGCGTACTTCGGCGACTGCTTGTTCGGTGAACTCTACATAACTGGTCGTGAGATGTTCTTTGGCATAGTCATAGAGCAGACGTCGTATATGAGCTCTAAGGGCTTCTTCCTGTCGTGCTTCCTCGAATATTCCCATCGATAAGCAAGCAAGAGAGGTATAAATGAGAAGGAAAAGTAGAAGTTTTGGGCCAGCGTCAAAAAGGTCAGAAGATAGAAGTTCGATGGCATGACAGGCCTTGTTCGGTCAAAGACTCGACTTCTGGTAGCACGTAGGTCAGTCTTTTCTTACATATCGTACTGGTGAACGCACAATGCCTGAAATTTGTCGGCTCAAGTCGAGAAGGTAGAACGGCCCGGCAACTGTTACGTTCAGTTCATTTCGCAAGGTCTACAGACTTGGAGCGACAGTGACATACTATCGGGACAGAGAACTAGATAATTACACAGAAAAACTTACTCTTCGAAGATTACTCACTTGGTTTCAGGATCAGCACCAACATCAACACCTCCAGGTACGATTCCTTTAGACAACCAGTACGAACGTTTCTTTCCATTTCCACCATTCGACAAAGGTTTATTGTCTGCCTTGTTCCCCGTTTTGCCTAGCTCAGAGACTTCAGCGTTTTCGCCATCCTTGCTCGTGCGGCTATCGTTGTTCATGTCTACATGCATATCCATTTTCATCGCGTCGATGTCGATGATATCGTTACCATCAATATCATACTCCAACTCTTCCGCGGCCACACTGTCCAGCTCCGACTCCAAGCTCGTATCATCATTCTCCTTTTCGTCATCATCATCCTCGTCGGTAGTGTAAACGGCGACGACCGTGTGCATATCCATAGGACCACCAGTTCTCATTCGTTTCTTCGGTGGCTGCCTTCCACTGATACCATATTTTCCTGACTCGTCTTCCGAGTTCGATTCTTCTCGTCGCCTTCGATGAAGATGGTGGCTGTGATCATCATCATCATCGTCGTCGTCTTCGCCATTCGCGAAGGGGTGCTGATCACCCTCTAGTTCGCTAGAAATGACGATTGGAATTTCACCCTCTTCGAGGTTAATAGGGTTTTTATTCGTGGTGCCAGGAGCGGATTCAGCAGGAGCGGTGACATGCGAGTTTGAAGCAGAAGCATGACGACTAGGAGACAATGAAGGAGATTTAGTCGACAGTTTGTCTTCGACTACAATGATCCTTGGTTTGACGTTCAGCAGATTATGCAAAACCCTCCGGTCATAAACCTCTTGCACCACTCTCCGGTGATTGATGACCTACATTGACCGAAATACAATTAACAGATCAATAATGATCAGCAAGACAAAAAATCTTACATCTTGGGTGATGTCAATCACATGGGATAGAATGCTCATCTCCTCTGGACGATAGTACTCGTCTGAACGCAGACTTGTCGATCGATTGGATTTTCGGGCGCTGAGGATCCCAGCTTTTAGATATGCAGTGGCAGTAAGGATTTGGTGAGCACCAGCGAATGTAGCGCGAACTTTGGCAAACCCATAAGAGCCGGATGAGATGTCGTTCGCTGTACGTAGGCATCGGGTTAGTGAAGAGCACATACAAGAACAAAGCGGACCGGACTCACTAATGTCGATAGGATCCTCAATGGAAAGAGAACTTGAGCCGCCTTTGCCCTTATAATTGGAAGAATCATTATACCATCCCCGTTGCCTCTTATTAAAATACGTCCCACCATCCCGGACTGATATCCCGACATTTTCATAATTGAAGAACGAGCCATACAACTCAAAAAACTCAAGCAATAGCACACCTAGGTTCTGGTCCGCGTCTATCTCCCCTCGTCGAATCTTTGGATGCATCTGCAAGAAACTGATAACCAGCGAAACGATTGAATAGCTCCCTAGGCCACCGGTGTAAACCTCGTTCATACTTCGCTGGCTCAAGAACATCTTGGTGAACATCACTAATGCGCGAAGAGCGATGCTTCCTTCGAGATGAGAAACGGTTGTGCTAGTGAACATGTCCCGTAAAAAGCCATTGATGACGTCGGCTCCTACAGTACCATTGCTCTGATTGATGCTAACGTCGACGGGGATGTGACCATGTGTTGTAACAAATTTGATAATTGGAACTCTAGCTTTGGCGATGATGCTGACATTGGATGCGATGCCGTTTCGTTTGATCACCTCTGCAAGCGAACGAAGGACAACATGTTTGTCCGTCATTCGCATCGTCTCGGACATGACTACTAAATCGATATCCCTAAGATGTATATGAGGCTATAGAGTAATGCGCTGTCTGAAGAAGAGGCTTACCCTGTAGGCAGATAAAGCTTCGTGGCATAGCTACCGAAAGGATATACTTCGGCGTCTCGAAACCTGTGAGTTATAGAGGATGTTATCTGTGCAACTAGCAGGCTGCGTATTTCATCTTCGACAGGAGAGGGAGATATCCATCTTGTGAAAGCCTCAACTTCCTTGTGTAACCTGTGATAGTCCAGTAAACGTGGTGGAGAAAATATATGAAATTCTTACAGCTCTGCGACATTGTGGCAACCAAAAAGATCAAGACCTTCGAGCCATGGTAATTTTCTGTTTCCAACCGATCTGACACTAGCAGAGATAGGTTGTTCATATCTCCGCCGGTCTCTATCTTGCTCTCTTCGTTTGCCTCGGTCCCATTCTCGTTCAGGTGTCCATTCTCGACCTAAAGTCATGATGAGTAGCCATTCTGGGTAAGCACAGGCTCTTGAACACCTTTCTGTTTCCTATCCCTGTCTCTATCTCGCTTTCTATCTTTTCCTCTGTCGTCGCGTCGTTCCAAGCTTCTACTCCGACTGCGTTTTCTCTTGCTCCGCTGACCTGACTCTTGAACACCGTCATCTTTATTCTTCTGCCGTTTCCCTTTCTCATCCCGAGCAGGAGCACTTTTTTCATCTTCATCGCTGTCCCACAACGCAATGAAATCAGCTGCGCTATCGAAAGACGCGTTGGACGCCACTATTTCCACAGCTTCTACAATATCATTCCTCCTCTTTTTTGGTTTATCCTTGACTTTGGACTTTTGCTTCTTGGATTTAAGTCGAGGCTCATCTTCATTTTTGGTAAGTTTAGGTGTAGAGGTGGATGAAGATGGTTCAGAGGTTTCGACGACAGATCTTTTTCGCCTAGACTTTGGCTTTTTGCTTGCATCAGTAAACGGAAGAGAAGAAGGGCCCGCGACTGGCGTGTTGGACTCGTTGACCATGCAGGCAAAGATGAAAATTATGAGCGCTTTCGGCCATGGCCCCATTTAGAATGGTTCCCAGGATTTGTTCAATTGAGCTTCCCACTCACAGTGTTCTTGAAGTCCTTGAGCCACTAGCCGTGATTTTTTTTTCTGTGACATCTTTCAAGAATCTAAGTAGACATAACTTGAGTACTATATCTGATACATATCTGACCTGATTTCTGAGGTGAAAGCCTGACAGTGTGTTGAGCTATTGTTACAATCTGTTATATGTATGCGGATCGCGGTAAGTCCGCGATCCCGCGATCCAATTCCCGCGTTTGCGGAGTATAACTCCGCGAGGGAATGGCCCGTTATCTCTCCGGATCGAAATCCGATCCGTACTATACCTTTTATATGCATTCCTTTGTTCTTCCTTGTCCGACTAACCTATTCGGAGATAGTATATATGCGACCCTTACATAGAGTATGTATAAAGCCTCGATGTAGAATAGGTAGTCCCCAGCTTGAATATCAACTTAGATCTGCCCCTCATCTTGTATCCAGGATGTTATAAACGTCCTCGATGCATACTCAACACTACTCCGACGATCGCGGGAGCGATGTCCGCGATCCGGAGCTTCTACCCTCACCATTGGACACTTGACGTGTTGAGGGCACTACCAATAGTAGTGTCGAGGTCCAATAACCATCCCCCTCACTCCGCGAACCTTTCCTCCCATCTGCGAGGGAATGATCCCCTCGTATGACCGTCGATCTCCGTGATCTTATTGCGGGAGTTTCCGCGGTTCCGGAGTCGCATGATCTTAACACAATCATGCACATCGACTGCATTGGACCAACCCCACTATTGATCCAGCTCCGCATACTGCTGCAATTGTGTGCATTGATTGAACTACTATGGTGGTTAGGGTAGTTCCGGGCATGAGGAAGTTCCGATTTTTGCTTTTGGCTTTTTTCTGAGCGTTCAAGCCATTGGGTACACTCAAGACTTTTTATGTGCATTGATTGGTTAATACTTCAATGCATCATACACTTTGTAGAATATGTTTGCAAAAGATACGCATTGAGAAAATTTATTTATGGCTGGGAGTGAAGCGTGATTTTGCCCGAAGCCTTAGGAACAGCATATATAGGCTATATGAGCAAGAATCAGAGTACATATCCACACTCAAGATGTTCTTGAGAGTATTGAGCTTGAGTTTCACAAAGATCAGAGTAAAATTGCACTCTCAATGAATGAGTGAAGATGAGGAGGTATGCCCAGCGTGACACCTAGGTGTATGCCGTAGTGCGGCAAAGTGACTGTCATTCATCATCATATTGAATGGATCTTTTGCTCCAGATCTGCTACAATGCCGAACAACAGTGTGCTAAGATCATGCGACTCCGGAACCGCGGAAACTCCTGCGATAGGATCGCGGAGATCGACGGTCATACGAGGGGATCATTCCCTCGCAGATGGGAGGAACGGTTCACGGAGTAAGGGGGATGGTAATTGGACCTTGACACTGTCACAAAGTGAGCTGCCCCTATTATTTTCCTTTTCTTTACAATACATCATTCCATCACTTGTACAGTGGCTCAAAAAATTGTCCACATGTTTGCTATTTTTGCAGAGAATCATAAATTCCGGGTGGAATACTGGGCGTATCATAAAACTGTTAGTGAGCGTCACAAAGCCCTCGATATTCCCTTCCTGAAACGCCTTATTCTGACTTGTTTGGCCAAAAGCCCATTGAGTTATGATTGATTAAATTTGCTAACTCATGTGGACAATTTGTTGACTTCATGCTCTGAGATTATTGCTCCAACAATATATGCTGTCATAGATGACATCATGCATGGAGCTAAGTTGTGATGTCATCTTGGCATCATAATGATGTCATCACAGTAATTTCAAGTATATATAAGCACCCCCAGCTTCTCTGCACTCATATCAAATCCATGAAACCTCTCACCTCTACTCAAAAGGACATTGTCCTTTCTCTGCTCCAAACCTCTGCTTCTACCAGGGAGATTTCTGCTCAGACAGGAGTATCCAAGTCTAAGGTGGCCTCTTTAGCAAAGGAGGCATTCCCAGATAAGGAAAACAGACCAGCAGGCCGCCCTAAACTTTTGTCTGTTACTGATGAACATGCAGTTATCAAACAGATATCAACTGGCAGAGCTAAACAGTGAATGCATTCTTAGCTCTGCCAGTTGATATCTGTTTGATAACTGCATGTTCATCAGTAACAGACAAAAGTTTATGATACGCCCAGTATTCCACCCGGAATTTATGATTCTCTGCAAGAATAGCAAACATGTGGACAATTTTTTGAGCCACTGTATAAGCCAGTCCCCACAACCTGATCCCTTATCTTGACCTCTTTGTCGTTGGGATCAGGTATGTCCTTACTTACTTCTCTGTACTTATTTATGAATATAACTTTGTCGTTGGGATCAGTATCTGTCGGCTTCCGCCTAAGCCTCCGCTCAGTCTTGCCGTCATCGTCACCTCTTTGTGACATTAGGTCAAGATATTTTACTGCACTGATAACCTACCGATTGGGTTATCCTTGCAGGATCTGTTTCCACCACGTCTACCATTGACTGCTCCGCCTACCCGCACGCCTTTGACACTAAAGACCGAACTCACATCCACCGCCCCCCGAACCAGAACTGGGCCGATTGTAGTTCTCAACCCTGCCCCCACGCCACTGCTAATTCTATTAGCACAGAAGCCTCCCTTAGGGACAGGACACAGATCATACCTATCACTGCCACTACCCCCATTCCAGCCCCTCCTCCACCAGCCATGTCTAACCCTACCACAGTCGACGCTAATCAACTCATGGCTCAGCTCATTGAACAGGTGGCTCAGCTCACAGCTAACCTACAGAAGGCCACAGCCAAATCAAGCATGAACAAACCGGAGCTCTTCAAGGGCACCAGTAGTGCGGAAGCACGTCGGTTCATCGCTCAGATCCAGAGCTGGGCGATGGAACAAACGGACTTGAGTGGCAAGGAAGATAAGCTGATAAAAGCAGCCCTGGGATTCTTCTCGGGAAATGCGGCAGACTGGGCCACCCCATACCTCTTGGAATTCAGCCATGGAAAGACACCATTCAACGGACGCTGGGAGGACTTCGTACGAGCCTTCTCCCTTCGGTTTGAATCGATCGATGCAGGAATGGAGGCCCGGAACGCGATCCAACACCTCAAACAGGGAAAAAGCCAGACGGTAGCGGAATTCGCTCAGAAGTTCAAGGACATTGGCGATCGAATGGGACTTTCGGACATTGACCTACGTGAATGATTCCACAGTGGCCTTAACCCTGAGATCTGACAAAATCTCATCGTGGTTAACATTGCCCAGGGGATAGCCCCCACTTTAGAGGAGGCAATCAGATGGGCAGTTTCAGTGGATGTGTTTTTGCACGACCCCACCATGACAGGCCGAAGTAGCCTTGGCACCGCTCACGCCCCTTCTCTCCCTGCTAACTCCCACGCCATGGATATCGACGCCACACATACCAGTGGCAATAGCAGAGAAAGCTTCGTCGCCCAGATGAGAGGGAGATGTTATGGTTGTGGTGCTCAGAGTCACGAGAAGCAAAACTGCTCATACAAGGACACTACATGTTGTTACTGTGGACGGCGTGGCCACCTCGAATCTGTCTGTCAGGACAAATTCATGGGTTTAGAATGTGGTCGGGGTAAGCGACAACAACCCCGCCGTCAGCAAGTAGCTGCCTCCTCTACACCGTTTACCCTGTTCCCCAGCGAATCAGTCCAGATCGCCACCTCCATTCCTGCCCCTAGTATACAATCGCCAGCCGCCCCCGACCTTTCCACTCAGATCGCTCAGCTTCAGGAACTACTGAACCAAGCTAATGCCATGGCCCCAACACCAGGATCTCCGGAGGGTTTTTAAAATGGGTGCCCGTCTCGGCCGCATCGAGAGCACCCGTTAACCAGTTTGCTATACATTCTACTTCCGCATATGATTCTGTCCCCTCGTGTAAAATATCTACTGTTTTGGAATTGAACTCCAGTTCGTCCCACTTCCGAATCAATGCAAAATTAAGAGGGAGGAATCATAGTATAGCAACTGCGGCCATGGTCGATTCCGGAGCCACCGCTCTGGTCTTGAACCAAGAGTTCGTCACCCGTCACCATGTAAAGACCTTTCCACTCAAAAGGCCAATTGGGATCTTCAACATCGATGGTTCCGCCAACCGGGCAGGGCAGATTACACACTTCACACGTCTAGCCCTAACTGTCGATGGTCAGGAACGTTGGACAGACCTACTTGTCACTAACCTGGGAAGCGAGGACCTCATCCTAGGACTCCCTTGGCTACGGAAGGCTAACCCAGACATTGACTGGGAGAAAGGACGACTCTCGGTCAAACCGCAACAGTCAACGACGGATGAGGAGGAAGAGGAAGAAAACATTTGGATGACGGAAACCCCGGAACCCGTGTCAAGTACAATCGACCAAGAGGAGGAAGAGTCACCTATTCACCGAATTCGAGCCAACCGGCAAACCAGACGTGCATGGGTGAGATCAGGCATTCTACAGGAACAGACAGAGGAGGTCTGGTGCGCCGCTGGGTTCACCTACTCCCAACAGTTAGCGGAACAGACCCACAAAGCCAAACCCCTGAAAACCTTTGAAGAGATGGTCCCAGAGCCCTATCGAGACTTCCAGAAGGTATTCTCCGAAGCCGCCTCCGAACGACTGCCAGAACACTAACCCTGGGACCACGCAATCGAGCTAATCCCTGGAGCACCCGAAACCATGCGTACCAAGGTCTATCCCATGTCGCTGAATGAGCAAGCTGAACTCGATCAGTTCCTAGATGACAACCTGCAAAAGGGCTATATCCGCCCCTCCAAGTCTCCATTGTCTTCGCCAGTCTTCTTCGTAAAAAAGAAGGATGGAAAGCTCCGCTTTGTACAAGACTACCGGAAACTTAACCAGGTTACCATAAAGAATCGCTATCCTCTACCACTTGTGGCCGACATCATCAGTCGCCTACAGGGAGCACGGTATTTCACCAAGTTTGACGTCCGATGGGGTTACAACAATGTTCGAATAAAGGAGGGTGATGAGTGGAAGGCGGCTTTTGCAACCAACAGAGGGTTATTTGAACCTCGTGTAATGTTCTTTGGTCTCACTAATTCCCCTGCCACCTTTCAAGCTCTCATGAACTCCATCTTCTCCGATCTAGTGGCAGCAGGGAAAGCAGCCGTCTACCTAGACGACATCCTCATTTTCAGCAACGAATTACAAGAACGCCGACAGATAGTGCGGGAGGTACTAACACGGCTACAGAAACACGGCCTCTACCTACGACCAGAAAAGTGTGAGTTTGAACAACTTCAGATCGAATACCTGGGCTTGGTGATATTGGAAGGGGAGGTGCGCATGGATCCGGTAAAGGTAGCTGCAGTCCGTGATTGGGCAACCCCAAAGAACCTGCGAGAGCTGCAGGGATTCTTGGGTTTTGCTAACTTTTATCGACAATTCATACGGAACTTTGCCCGCATAGCACGACCCCTGAACGACCTGACCAAGAAGGACAGCAGCTTTGATTGGGGAACACATCAGCAACAGGCATTCGATACCCTGAGGGAAGCGTTCATCTTGGCACCAGTACTGGCTCTTTGGGATCCTGATAGGCTCACACGACTCGAGGTGGACGCATCGGGCTTTGCGACCGGAGGAGCAATAATGCAGCTACAAGACGATGGCCAGTGGCACCCAGTGGCATTCCGATCAGCCTCCATGCAACCAGCGGAACGGAACTACGAAATCTACGGCCGAGAAATGTTGGCCATCATCGAAGCACTGAAGGACTGGAGGAGTTTCCTGGAAGGATCGCCACAACCATTTGAAATTCTTACCGACCACGCAAACCTCGAATTCTGGCGAACGGCACAGGACCTCAGTCGTCGGCAGGCGCGATGGGCGTTATGGCTATCACAGTTTGATTTCCAGTTTACTCACCGCCCAGGCAAGGCGAATACACAAGCTGATGCTCTTTCGCGCATGGCAGTGCATCAGGTCCTGGACAGTGACGACAACCGGCAACAGACAGTTCTGAAGCCAACCCATTTCCTGAAAATCGCAGCAGCTACACTACAGAATCCACTGGAAGACCGAATCCGGAGGGCGTCGCAGAAGGAGGCGGAGGTACTTGAAGGATTGGAGGAATTGAAGAAGAAAGGGCTTCAACGGCTAACCAACGGAGTGGCAGAATGGGAGGAGGACAGTGGACTAGTGTACCACCGGGGTAGAGTATATGTCCCACCGGACAACAGCCTGCGGACTGAAGTACTACGACAATGCCATGACAATCCAATGGCTGGTCACCCAGGACTTCATGGCACCCTCGACCTGGTCAGCACTCACTTTTGGTGGCCCACTTTACGGTCCTTCGTCGAAAAGTATGTGGAAGGGTGTGAGACTTGTGCAAGGAAAAAGATACAGAGGCATCCGCGAGCAGTAACACAACCCCTGGAGGTTCCGACGGGCCTGTGGGAGGAAGTGGGAGTGGACTTGATCACACAGCTGCCTTCTTCGCAAGGCCACGATGCCATCCTAGTTTGTACCAGCCTCTACAGCAAGCAGATCCACGCAATTCCCTGTACCACCTCCATCACTGCCGAAGGCGTGGCAGACATCTACTACCACGAAATTTTTCGCCTTCATGGCCTCCCGCTTCGCTTCATATCAGATCATGGACCCCAGTTTGCAGCAAAGCTGATGCGATCCCTACTCTCCCGCCTTGGAATCAAGTCAAACCTCACATCAGGTTACCACCCCCAAGCCAACGGCCAAACCGAACGGGCCAACCAGGAAGTCGAAAAATACCTCAGGCTGTATGTGGGGCACCGCCAGGATGACTGGGCAGAGCACTTACCGATGGCGGAATTCGTGATCAACTCCCGCACTCACTCGGCGATTGCAATGTCCCCGTTTGAACTTACCTACGGCTACCTACCCCTGTTCAACATCCCAGTGGGACAGTGCAGTGGGATTCCGGCGGTGGATGACCAGATTCAGATACTTCGGGACGCACGACAGGACGCAGGCGCAGCACTACACCTGGGGAAAAGACAGCAAAAGGAAAGCTACGAGAGGGGAAAACGGAAAGCGCATCAATTCCGAGTGGGAGATAAGGTTTGGCTAAGTGCAGGGGATATCAAGCTTCAGCTTTCTAGCGAGAAGCTTGGAGATCGACATCTTGGACCATACACAATCTTGGACAAAGTTGGACCTCTTGACTATCGCCTGGACCTACCGCTGTCCCTGGACCGTGTCCACCCTGTCTTCCATGTCGACAAGCTATACCCATGGAGAGGGAATGCTGTCAATGGCCAAATCGTGGCACCACCAGAACCAGTGTACTTAGAAGATGAAGATGAACCGGAGTATGAGGTAGAGGAAATCTTGGACAGTCGGGTTAGGTGTAAGAAGTTAGAATATTTGGTGAAGTGGAAAGGTTACAACGCAGGGCATAATTCATGGGAACCGGCTCAAAATTTGGAACACGCGCCAGCTACGGTCCGAAAATTCCACAAGAAACATCCCCGGGTGGCAAAGGCTTGACCATCGAGGGCAATGGTCATAAGGAGGGGGGTAATGTCACGAAGTGAGCCGCCCCTATTATTTTCCTTTTCTTTACAATACATCATTCCATCACTTGTACCTATCATATCCGATCCAGAACCTTCCAGTCCATTCTGCTCCATTCCGCTTCATTCTTTGTTCCTGAACTATACAGTATGACATCATTGTTCCCACACCTTGCCTTTGTATATATAAGCCAGTCCCCACAACCTGATCCCTTATCTTGACCTCTTTGTTGTTGGGATCAGGTATGTCCTTACTTACTTCTCTGTACTTATTTATGAATATAACTTTGTCGTTGGGATCAGTATCTGTCCGCTTCCGCTCAGTCTTGCCGTCATCGTCACCTCTTTGTGACAGACACTACTATTGGTAGTGTCCTCAACACGTCGGGTGTCCAATGGTAAGGGTAGGAACTCCGGATCGCGGACATTGCTCCCGTGATCGTCGGAGTAGTGTTGAGTATGCATCAATGACATTTACAACATCCTGGATACAAGGAGAGGGGCAGATCTAAGTCGATATTCCAGCTGGGGACTACCTATTCTACATCGAGGCTTTATACATACTCTATGTAAGGGTTGCATATGTACTATCTCCAAATAGGTTAGTCGGACAAGGAAGAACACAGGAATGGATATAAAAGGTATAGTACAGATCGGATTTCAATCCGGAGAGATAACGGGTGATTCCCTTGCGGAGTTATACTCCACAAACGCGGGAATTGGATCGCAGGATACGGACTTACCACAATCCGCATACATATAACACAGTGCTCGACGGCTCCACTGTGACATATGTGTGACCAGTCTTCAGAACTTCCTGAATTTTCCTCGGTCGTTGGCTGCTGCTGTCAGCGACTCAATAGCTTTTAATACTAAGCCAGGCGTCACACAGAGAGAACAGATCAAAAGATAATGGATAGTGCAGGAGGAGTATGTCCTCAGATACTTGTCTAGCTACAGAGGAGAATAGACGAGATCAAAGATAGAGACTACTCTAAGAAATGCCCTATCTTATATACATATTCTGAAATGAACCCATGGGAACTATCTCACGTCATAACTATGAGGCTATACAACAATCTGTCAAAGGTTGACAGACATGAGAGAATTCTCACACTGTCAATCTGTCAATAGTCTGACAGACGTGAGAGAGTTGTGTTGACAGCGCGGGAATGACAGTCTGTCAACAGTCTGACAGACATGAGAGAAATGCGTTGATATTGCGAGAATGTCAAGGTTGTCACATGTATGTAAATAAAAGAAAAGGAAAAGATAAAAGTAAAAGTATAATAAGATAGACAAAAAGAAATTGAAAAAGAGTCAGTTCGTAACAGCTGCCTCACTCGTCCCTCAGGAGCTCATGAAAGATCTATCCTAGACCAAGTGCTGCATTCCTAACTTCCTTATCTAATTATAATCTTAATATGTCAAGAAATGCGCAGAGGAAAAAAGAATTTCAAAATATCGGAACTTCCTCAACTACCATAGTATCAATCCGACTCACCAATTCGACTTGCAACAAGTCCATCATTGATGTGACGCATCAATGATATTTGTAAGGGTTCTGTCACAAAGAGGTGACAATGGTGACAAGACTGAGCGGAAGCTTAGACGGAAGCGGACAGATACTGATCCCAATGACAAATTTATATTCATAATAAGTACAGAGAAGTAAGTAAAGACGTACCTGATCCCAACAACAAAGAGGTCAAGATAAGGGATCAGGTTGTGGGGGAACTGGCTTATATAGACAGTGTTGGACCTAGACCCGTTTAAAACCTCCCTTGCTGAATTAAAGGGTCTAAGGGTTTAAGACCCCAAGGGTTTAAAACAGGTCTTAAAGGGTATGAGGGTCACATGTTGTGTTTGACGAAGACAATGTCCTAGTAGCTACAGTAATAGTTCCTACATGTATTATGCTGCATAACAGGTAGCTAAGGCCCATAATCATCACCTGAACCCTCAAGAGCGCCATCATCGGGGGCTTCATCACTGAATTCTGCAGCAAGGAGCTCCATTCGGCGGGCCTCAGGGTCAAGTGCTTGTCTCCGTTGCTGTGGAACAGCCACCGGTCGCTGCACATTGCCTCCAAATAATTTCTCCAGTGTAGCTGGAAGAAGACCTCCAATCTGATGCCGCCGACCTCGACCAGCTCGTGGTTGTGATACTAACATGTGTGACACAATATCTCCCTGCTCTAAATCTTCCTCTGATGTGTTCTTGCCTTCAAAATCCTGCTCCGATTCTCTCCATGCTGCCAAGACCCGACGCCATGCTGCACTTGAGTTTACCAAAACAGAGCAAGGCTTACCGTCATCTTCATCCTTATCCTCAATCTCACCAGTCGCACCCTCAACAGCTGCAGCATAATGAGGCACTTGAATGAGCTCGGCCAGGTCCTCTTGTGAATGGTTCTGTCGACCCGCTCTTTTTTCTCTAGTTCCCTCCTTAAGTTGAGTGATCTGAATGTCATTGTGAACCTATCAGAAAGTTAGGCAGTGCGAAAAGAAAAGATAAGAGCAACATACTATGGTCATTTTAGCCATTTTGGTCAATCCAAGCCGATTTCGAAGCTTATTCTTCTTGATAAGGAAATCCGAAAATGTTTGTTCAAGTCCGGCCTGATTGACAACAATCTCAAGGAGGAGAATGGCAAAGAGCGCAAGCTCCTGCACCTTTGCAACCTTGACATAGGATTCCCAGAATGCAATGGGAACCTCACCCTATCAATGCATAAGACAACAAAAGAAACAACATAAGAACAGCGCTTACATGAGCCTTGATGTAAAACGTTCGATTTCTCTCATTGTCCCAATCGGTGAATGGACCTGTGCGTGACATGAAATGGAGAAATGCAACAGACGCCTCACTTGCTTGCTGCTCAACCTTCTCCTCGAAAGAAGCTTGCTCTTCTTCAGAGAGCGGTTCTTCGGACTGAGGGCGTGAATGAATACGAATATAGAGCTAAAAAAAAATGAAATCAACTCCGAAAGCTTGAACAGACCGATGACGATAACTTACATTGCGTACAAGTGTGTTGAGACCAAGGTTTGTGATCTCTGCTTTGTCACCAAAGCGTTCCACACCTTCAAACGGGTTGAGGATAAGACAGACAACAAATGGAGTCTGATCCATGTCCCTCCAATGCTTCTCAAGCCGTTTCTTCATTCCAGTGCGAACATTTGGCTTGCTATGAGATGCAAAGTGTCGGTACATGCCTGCAAAGGCGAGGAGGAATTGGTCGAGACGAACAGTGTCGCTTTGGGAAATGTTGATAGTGTAGCATATGTGTCTTGTGTCATCAAGCATTTGATCAAGCTTCTGCCACCAAGAGTTGGGCTCCACAGTGTCGAGTTGGTGTTCTGCTGCTTCACGCAATTCAGCTGCCGCTCTTCCTGTAGCAGCCCCGACTTGTGCTGCAATGAGCTGGGTGCGCTTGTTGTAGACAGCAGCGCGAATTGGCTCCTTGAGCTCATCAACTCGAGCAGATGCGGTGTGATGGGTAGTCCAGCGAGTGAGATTTGCAACGAGGTAGACCAGGACCTAACATGAAAAATATAGAGGTAATAGAAAAAGAATTAAAGAATGAACGGACCTTGCCTGTCAGTTCTTTCTGTACACCATCGATGATCTCACGGACTTTGTCATGCGAATTTACCCAGTTCACAAAGTCAATGAGCTCTTCCATTAACTCCATTGCTTCAGTGTTCTCCTTGTAGTAATCGGCAAGTGACAGTTGACCTTGATGAGCACCACATGCAAATGTGAGAAGCCATGGCCGTAAAATTGCAAGAAGCTTGCGACCTCGACGACTCCCACCATCATTGTCACAGAGGAAGCCGCGACATGTGCACCCTCGCCGCTTTTCTGCCCGGTTGATCATGTCTACAAAGGCTGCACACATTGACTCACCATCCTTTTTGTTTGCATTTGTTCTACAGACCTCAGTTAACTTCATCTAGACCACAAATCCCAGTCAGCACACACTAATCAAATCAAAACTAATGCAAATGAGAGCATACAGTTTGACCATCTGCGAAGCGGCCACTGAGATGTACAGCAGTGACTGCATCTTTTGAGATGCTCTTCCAGCTGTCAGTACTGCAATTCGAAGGCACAAGTAAGTAAATGTTCATGATCAGTAGAGCACAGAACTGACTCACCTGAGCAGGACATCTTTGCCCTTCAAGAGGAGATTAATTGATGTATCAACACGTTGGTATTCCTCGTCGAGCAGACGTCCACTAAGCACCTTTCGAGCTGGAAGTACATCAACAATCTTGGTACGGAGAATGACAAGGAACCTGATTATCTCAGGGTCCTCAATCCAGCGGAATGGCAGATTGGCAGAGATGGTGGCACGTAGGAGTTGACGCTGTACAGCGTCAACATCAGCAATTGGTATGTCCAAGCCCTTAGGTAGTTTCAATTCGGACTGCTTCATTGCATTCATGACTGCTAACGTCGACTTCTTCTTCTTAGGTCTCGACACCTGTGCATCACTTCCGCTCTCTGTGTCACCCTCATCACCTGAATCATCACCACCGCCTCGCTCCTTACGCTTCCCTGCCGCAACTTGCAAATCAAAATACACTTTTGCGGCCTTCTTCTCTACCACACTTGAGTGCTTACACTTCCGGAGGTGTGCCGCCATTGACTTGGGTTTGCTCAGTACCCAGAACTTGCCATTCGCAGGTGTAGCATCGGCTTGAGCTTCAATTACTACAGTCTCGGTGAGTACATACAGCTCAAGTCTAAAAATAAAGTACCGACTTCCAAAAAACCAGGGCTCGCTGGTCATATCTTTCAAATCTTCATTCAGGAACATTGGTTCACCATTCGGTCATTGGTGATGAATGCACGCCCAATGGAACATTCAGTAGTTGACTGCATTTTGAAGTACACCTTGGTAAAAGTAGGCACGTAGGCTGCTAGGCTCTTTGGGCATGATCGTTGGTTGAGACTCAAAAAAGGTTGGGAACCCGGAAGAAACTCTTTTTGTAACTACATCTACGTCTCCGAATTTTGGCAGCTGTACAGTTTGAGGAGGCTAGAGCTAGAGCCGCTTCCATTACATGCAATTACTTCTCATTTGTAAGAGGGGTTTTAAACGTCTTAAACTTTTGGTGCTGATTGAGACCCTTTAACTCAAAGGCTCTTAAACGCTTTAAGGTCTTAAACCCTAAAGGGTCTAAGCCAACACTGTATATAGAAACAGGCAAGGTACGGGAACAATGATGTCATACTGTATAGTTCAGGAACAAGGAATGGAACAGAATGGACTGGAAGGTTCCGAATTGATTATGATAGGTAACAGTGATGGAATGATGTATTGTAAAGAAAAGGAAAATAATAGGGGCGGCTCACTTCATGACATTACCCCCTCCTTATGACCATTGCCCTCGATGGTCAAGCCTTTGTGGCCAGGGGGTGCTTTTTGTGGAATTTTCAAACCATGGTGAGGGCATTCTCCAAATTTTTTGCAGGCTCCCATGAATTATGTCCTGCATTGTAACCTTTCCACTTCACCAAGTACTCTAACTTCTTCCATCGAACCCGACTATCCAAGATTTCCTCTACTTCATACTCCGGTTTGTCTTCATCCTCTAGGTAGACTGGTTCTGGGGGTGTCGCAATTTCGCCATTGACAGCATTCCCTCTCCATGGGTATAGCTTGTCGACGTGGAAAACAGGGTGGACACAGTCCAGGGACAATGGTAGGTCTAAGCGATAGTCAAGAGGTCCAACCTTGTCCAAGATAGTGTACGGTCCCAGCTGCCGATCCCCAAGCTTCTTGCTGGAAAGCTGGAGTTTGATGTCTTCTGCGCTCAGCCAAACCCGATCTCCCACTTGGAATTGATGCGCTTTTTGTTTTCCCCTCTTGTAGCTTTCCTTTTGCCGTCTTTTCCCTAGGTGTAGCGCTGCACCGGCATCCTGTCGTGCATCCCGAAGTATTTGGATACAGTCGTCCACTGCTGGAATCCCACTATGTTGACCCACCGGAATATTGAATAGAGGCAGATAACCATAGGTAAGCTCGAACGGGGACATCCCCAGGGCTGAATGGGTGCGGGAGTTGATCACAAATTCCGCCATCGGTAAATGCTCTGCCCAGTTGTCTTGACGTCATCCCATGTACAGCCTGAGGTATTTCTCAACTTCCTGATTCACCTGTTCAGTCTGTCCGTTCGCTTGCGGATGGTAGCCCAAGGTGAGGTTGGACTTGATTCCCAGCCGAGCGAGCAGGGATCGCATCAATTTTGCTGCGAATTGGGGTCCTCGGTCTGAGACAAAGCGGAGGGGGAGTCCATGAAGGCGAAAAATTTTGTGGTAGTAGATGTCAGCGACACCTTCTGCAGTGACTGCGGTTGTACAGGGGATGGCGTGGATTTGCTTGCCATAAAGGTCAGTACAAACTAGGATGGCGTCATAACCTTGTGACTGGGGTAGTTGTGTGATCAGATCCACTCCCACCTCTTCCCACAAGCCCGCAGGCACCTCCAGGGGTTGTGTTACCACTCGTAGGTGTCTCTGTATCTTCTTCCTTGCACAAATCTTGCATCCCGCAACATACTTCTCCACAAAAGATCGTAAGGTGGGCCACCAACAATGTGTGCTCACCAGGTCAAGGGTACCATGAAGTCCTGGATGGCCTGCCGTGGGGTTGTCGTGACATTGTTGTAGCACTTCGGTTTGCAGGTTCTCGACTGGTGGAACATATACCCTACCTCGATGATAGACCAATCCATCATCCTCTTCCCATTCCGCGATTCCATTGGCCAAGTGCTGAAGGCCATTCTTCCGCAGCTCTTCTAACCCTTCCAGTACCTCCGCCTCCCTCTGCGATGCTTTCCAGATACGGTCCTCTAGCGGGTTCTGTAGTGAGTTTGCTGCAATCTGCACGAAGTGAGCTGGTTTCAGGACCATTTGTTGTTGGTTGTCTTCGCTGTCCAACACTTGGTGTGTTGCCATATGGGAAAGGGCGTCAGCCTGTGTGTTTGTTTTCCCTGGGTGGTGAACGAGCTGAAAATCAAACCGGGATAGCCATAGTGCCCACTGTGCTTGCCGTCGACTTAGGTCCTGAGCGGAGCGCCAGAACTCTAGGTTTGCATGGTCAGTGATGATCTCAAAGGGTTGTGGTGACCCTTCCAAGAAACTTCTCCAATCCTTCAGTGCTTCAATGATAGCAAGCATCTCTCGGTCGTAGATTTCGTAATTCCGCTCCGCCGGTTGCATGGAGGCTGATTGGAACGCCACTGGGTGCCACTGACCATCGTCTTGCAGCTGCATTATGGCCCCTCCAGTTGCAAAGCCTGATGCATCCACCTCGAGTCGAGTGAGCCTGTCGGGGTCCCAAAGAACCAACACGGGTGCTGAGATGAAAGCTTCCTGGAGTGTGTCGAACGCTTGCTGCTGATGTGTCCCCCAGTCAAACCTCGTGTCCTTCCTCATCAGATTGTTCAGAGGGCATGCTATTCAGGCAAAATTCCGTATGAATCGACGATAGAGATTAGCAAACCCTAAGAATCCTCGCAGCTCCCGCAGGTTCTTTGGTGTTGGCCAGTCACGGACTGCCGCTACCTTTACCGGGTCCATGCGCACCTCCCCCTCTGATATCACCAGTCCCAGGTATCCGATCTGCAGTTGTTTGAATTCACACTTCTCCGGTCGTAGGTACAGGTCGTGTTTCTCTAGCCGGGTTAGTACTTCTCGCACCACCTGTCAATGTTCCTGTATATCGTTGCTAAAGATAAGGATGTCATCTAGGTAGACCGCCACCTTTCCCGCTGCCACTAGGTCTGGATAGGTAACAGTGATGGAATGATGTATTGTAAAGAAAAGGAAAATAATAGGGGCGGCTCACTTCATGACATTACCCCCCTCCTTATGACCATTGCCCTCGATGGTCAAGCCTTCGCCGCCCAAGGATGTTTCTTGTGGAATTTTCGGACAGTAGCCGGCGCATGTTCCAAATTTTGTGCCGGTTCCCATGAATTATGCCCTGCATCGTAACCCTTCCACTTCACCAAATACTCTAACTTCTTCCATCTAACCCGACTATCCAAGATCTCCTCTACTTCATACTCCGGTTCGTCTTCATCCTCTAGGTACACTGGTTCTGGTGGTGTCGCAATCTGGCCGTTGACAGCATTTCCTCTCCATGGGTATAGCTTGTCGACATGGAAGACAGGGTGGACCCGGTCGAGGGACAACGGTAGGTCCAGGCGGTAGTCGAGAGGTCCAACTTTGTCCAAGATTGTGTATGGTCCAAGCTGTCGATCCCCAAGCTTCTCACTAGAAAGCTGGAGCTTGATATCCTCTGCACTTAGCCAAACCTGATCTCCCACTTGGAATTGATGCGCTTTCCGTTTTCCCCTCTCGTAGCTTTCCTTTTGCTGTCTTTTCCCCAGGTGTAGTGCTGCACCTGCATCCTGCCGTGCGTCCCGAAGTATCTGAATCCAGTCATCCACCGCCGGAATCCCACTGCGCTGTCCCACTGGGATGTTGAACAGGGGTAGGTAGCCGTAGGTAAGTTCAAATGGGGACATTCCAATCGCCAAGTGAGTGCGGGAGTTGATCACAAATTCCGCCATCGGTAAGTGCTCTGCCCAGTCGTCCTGGCGGCGCCCCACATACAGCCTGAGGTATTTTTCAACTTCCTGGTTGGCCCGTTTGGTTTGGCCGTTGGTTTGGGGGTGGTAACCTGATGTGAGGTTCAACTTGATCCCAAGGCGGAAGAGTAGGGATTGCATCAGCTTTGCTGCAAACTGGGGTCCACGATCCGATACGAAGCGAAGCGGGAGTCCATGCAGGTGAAAAATTTCGCGGTAGTAGATGTCTGCCACACCTTCTGCGGTGATGGAGGTAGTACAGGGGATTGCGTGGATCTGCTTGCCGTAGAGGTCGGTACAAACTAGGATGGCATCGTGGCCTTGCAAAGAAGGCAGCTGTGTGATCAAGTCCACTCCCACTTCCTCCCACAGGCCCGTCGGAACCTCCAGGGGTTGTGTTACTGCTCGCGGGTGCCTCTGTATCTTCTTCCTTGCACAAGTCTCGCACCCTTCCACATACTTTTTGACGAAGGACCGTAAAGTGGGCCACCAAAAGTGAGTGCTGACCAGGTCGAGGGTGCCATGAAGTCCTGGGTGACCGGCCGTTGGATTGTCATGGCATTGTCGTAGTACTTCAGTCTGCAGGCTGTTGTCCGGTGGGACATACAGTATACTCTACCCCGGTGATACGTACACTAGTCCATTGTCCTCCTCCCATTCTGCCACTCCATTAGTTAGCCGTCGAAGCCCCTTCTTGTTCAATTCCTCCAATCCTTCAAGTACCTCCGCCTCCTTCTGCGACACCCTCTGGATTCGGTCTTCCAGTGGATTCTGTAGTGTAGCTGCTGCGATTTCCAGGAAATGGGTTGGCTTCAAAACTGTCTGTTGCCGGTTGTCGTCACTTTCCAGGACCTGATGCACTGCCATGCGCGAAAGAGCATCAGCTTGTGTATTTGCCTTGCCTGGGCGGTGAGTTAACTGGAAATCAAACCGTGACAGCCATAACGCCCATCGTGCCTGCCACCAACTGAGGTCCTGAGCTGTTCGCCAGAATTCGAGGTTTGCATGGTCGGTGAGAATTTCAAATGGTTGTGGCAATCCTTCCAGGAAACTCCTCCAGTCCTTCAGTGCTTCGATGATGGCCAACATTTCTCGGTCGTAGATTTCGTAGTTCCGTTCCGCTGGTTGCATGGAGGCTGATCGGAATGCCACTGGGTGCCACTGGCCATCATCTTGCAGCTGCATTATTGCTCCTCCGGTCGCAAAGCCCGATGCATCCACCTCGAGTCGTGTGAGCCTATCAGGATCCCAAAGAGCCAGTACTGGTGCTGAGATGAATGCTTCCCTCAGGGTGTCGAATGCTTGTTACTGATGTGTTCCCCAATCAAAGCTGCTGTCCTTCTTGGTCAGGTCGTTCAGGGGTCGTGCTATGCGGGCAAAGTTACGTATGAATCGTCAATAAAAGTTAGCAAAACCCAAGAATCCCTGCAGCTCTCGCAGGTTCTTTGGGGTTGCCCAATCACGGACTGCAGCTACCTTTACCGGATCCATGCGCACCTCCCCTTCTGATATCACCAAGCCCAGGTATTCAATCTGAAGTTGTTCAAACTCACACTTTTCTGGTCGTAGGTAGAGGTCGTGTTTCTGTAGCCGTGTTAGTACCTCCCGCACTATCTGTCGGTGTTCTTGTAATTCGTTGCTGAAAATGAGGATGTCGTCTAGGTAGACGGCTACTTTCCCTGCTGCCACTAGATTGGAGAAGATGGAGTTCATGAGAGCTTGAAAGGTGGCAGGGGAATTAGTGAGACCAAAGAACATTACACAAGGTTCATATAACCCTCTGTTGGTTGCAAAAGCCGCCTTCCACTCATCACCCTCCTTTATTCGAACATTGTTGTAACCCCATCGGACGTCAAACTTGGTGAAATACCGTGCTCCCTGTAGGCGACTGATGATGTCAGCCACAAGTGGTAGCGGGTAGCGATTCTTTATGGTAACCTGGTTAAGTTTCCGGTAGTCTTGTACAAAGCGGAGCTTCCCATCCTTCTTTTTCATGAAGAAGACTGGCGAGGACAATGGAGACTTGGAGGGGCAGATATAGCCCTTTTGCAGGTTGTCATCTAGGAACTGATCGAGTTCAGCTTGCTCGTTCAGCGACATGGGATAGACCTTGGTACACATGGTTTCGGGTGCTCCAGGGATTAGCTCGATTGCGTGGTCCCAGGGTTGGTGTCCTGGCAGTCATTCGGAAGCGGCTTCAGAGAATACCTTCTGGAAGTCCCGATAGGGCTCTGGGACCATCTCTTCAAAGGTTTTCAGGGGTTTGGCCTTGTGGGTCTGTTCCGCTAACTGTTGGGAGTAGGTGAACCCAGCGGCGCACCAGACCTCCTCTGTCTGTTCCTGTAGAATGCCTGATCTCACCCATGCACGTCGGGTTCACCGGTTAGCTCGAATCCGGTGAATGGGTGACTCTTCCTCCTCTTGGTCGATTGTACTTGACACGGGTTCCGGGGTTTCCGTCATCCAAATGTTTTCTTCCTCTTCCTCCTCATCCGTCGTTGACTGTTGCGGTTTGACCGAGAGTCGTCCTTTCTCCCAGTCAATGTCTGGGTTAGCCTTCCGTAAGCAAGGGAGTCCTAGGATGAGGTTCTTGCTTCCCAGGTTAGTGACAAGTAGGTCTGTCCAACGTTCCTGACCATCGACAGTTAGGGCTAAATGTGTGAAGTGCATAATCTGCCCTGCCCGGTCGGCAGAACCATCAATGTTGAAGATCCCGATTGGCCTTTTGAGTGGAAAGGTCTTTACATTGTGACGGGTGACGAACTCTTGGTTCAAGAACAGAGCAGTGGCTCCAGAGTCGACCATGGCCGCAGTTGCTATACTATGATTCCTCCCTCTTAATTTCGCATTGATTCGGAAGTGGGACAAACTGGAGCTCAATTCCAAAATGGTAGATATTTTACACGAGGGGACAGAATCATATGCGGAAGTAGAATGTATAGCAAATTGGTTAACGGGTGCTCTCGATGTGGCCGAGATGGGCACCCGTTTTAAAAACCCTCTGGAGATCCTGGTGTTGGGGCCATAGCATTAGCTTGGTTCAGTAGTTCCTGGAGCTGAGCGATCTGAGTGGAAAGGTCGGGAGCGGCTGGCGATTGTATACTAGGGGCGGGAGTGGAGGTGGCGATCTGTACTGATTTGCTGGGGAACAGGGTAAATGGTGTAGAGGAGGCAGCTACTTGCTGACGGCGGGGTTGTTGTCGCTTACCCCGACCACGTTCTAAACCCATGAATTTGTCCTGACAGACAGATTCGAGGTGGCCACATCGTCCGCAGTAATGACATGTAGTGTCCTTGTATGAGCAGTTTTGCTTCTCGTGACTCTGAGCACCACAACCATAACATCTCCCTCTCATCTGGGCGATGAAGCTTTCTCTGCTATTGCCACTGGTATGTGTGGCGTCAATGTCCATGGCGTGGGAGTTAGCAGGGAGAGAAGGGGTGTGAGCGGTGCCAAGGCTACTTCGGCCTGTCATGGTGGGATCGTGCAAAAACACATCCACTGAAACTGCCCGTCTGATTGCCTCCTCTAAAGTGGGGGCTATCCCCTGGGCAATGTTAACCACGATGAGATTTTGTCGGATCTCAGGGTTAAGGCCACTGTGGAATCATTCATGTAGGTCAATGTCCGAAAGTCCCGTTCAATCGCCAATGTCCTTCAACTTCTGAGCGAATTCCGCTACCGTCTGGCCTTTTCCCTGTTTGAGGTGTTGGATCGCGTTTTGGGCCTCCATTCCTGCATCGATCGATTCAAACCAAAGCAAGAAGGCTCGTATGAAGTCCTCCCAGCGTCCGTTGAATGGTGTCTTTCCATGGCTGAATTCCAAGAGGTATGGGGTGGCCCAGTCCGCCGCGTTTCCTGAGAAGAATCCTAGGGCTGCCTTTATCAGCTTATCTTCCTTGTTATTCAAGTCCGTCTGTTCCATTGCCCAGCTCTGGATCTGAGCGATGAACCGACGTGCTTCCGGTGCCCTTGAAGAGCTCCGGTTTGTTCATGCTTGATTTGGCCGTGGCCTTCTGTAGGTTGGCTGTGAGCTGAGCCACCTGTTCAATGAGCTGAGCCATGAGTTGATTGGCGTCGACTGTGGTAGGGTTGGACATGGCTGATGGTGGGTTGACTGGACTAGGGGTAGGGGCAATAATAGGTATGATTCGTGTCCTGTCACTGAAGAAGTCTTCCGTGATAATAGAATTAGCAACGGCGTGGGGGCAAGGTTGGGAGTGTTACGACCATGCCAAGTTCAACTCCCGCGGACTCGACGATCATTCCCCGGTATTTGACTTTACTATTCTCTTCCGTCGCGGAGCTTACCTCCGCGATCCTGTTACACTTTGATTTTATATCCCTCACACTTAGCCGACTTCTTATATATCCTTTTATATCATTTTCTTTATACTTTCCCCTTTTATCTTCCACATGTTCGACCATACTATTCTAGGATACTATCGCTTAGCGACCCTTAGGTAGCAACTACAGTATAAAGCTACGAGAGTAGAATAGTTGGTCCTCAGTTTAAATATCGACTTTGATAGCGCACTTCGACAGTGTATTCAAATAGAGTTCATACTCAACCTCATCTTCAGTACGATCGCGTGAGTTTCTCCCACGATCGGAATTACCTTACCTTCGCTTTCGGACATCGACGTGTCGGGGACGCTATCAATAGTAGCGTCAACGTCCGACGACCTCTCCGTAGGTTCACTTCACCCTCACTGGGATTTATCTCGGTGTTCGGTCTTTTACCCCGCGGACCTATAGTCCGCGATCCAACATATCGCCTACGACCGTGCATGATCATAACAGTATATTTAAACTGAAACCCGGCACATCGTATTCTATCATCTTTCACTTCCTTTTCCTCCATTCAAATCCTCTCTACCCAAAATGGTCAATACCAGGAGCAGACGTGCTCGTACCAACACCGCAGACTCGGACAACGTTCAGGAGGAGCCAGTAGTGGCAAATCCGTTCGCTACCAATGCGACGGCTTTCGCGCCGTTCGCCGAGTCAATCTCTGGAACGGGACTCCCCCGTAGGCGTACTAACGCTTTTGGTCCAGCCCCGAGCCAACCCGCAACGGTACGGGTATCAAACCTTCACGCTCTTGGTTCACCAGACCAAGCCGAATTCGAGTACCAAGTACTCTACACCGCTGATGGGCAACCAATCACGGTACGAACGCCGCGTAGCAATCGCACGGCGATACCAACGTTGGAGACGGCCATCCCCCATCTCCAACAACGCTAACCCTTGCTGACAGAATGCGTCAGCGACTAACTACTCAAGCCGGTCCTTCGCGGGATCGGTCGTCATCCCTCATCCCCGCTGAGGTTCCGGAGGAACCTGAGATCGCGGAGCAAATTGAGGAGGTAAGTCCTGACTTACCAGACCACCCGGAAGACCCGGACCCTGAGGGATCTGATCCCGAAGGACCACCCGGAGGACCAGGAGGTCCTGGTGGACCGAGATCACCACCGAGCTCTCGCGGACCTAGCCGTTCTAGGAGTCCTCCAGCGGGACCAGGTAGTAATCACACCGGCATTGCGGAACAGCGAATCATCGAGCTGTTCACTACCTTCAGAGGCACCCTCGACAATCTCGGAGGTGCTATCACCAAACTATCCACGAATCAAAATCGTGGACCGACAGAGACCGCAAGGTCAAAAGTTAAGGACCCGGAGGTTTTCGACGGTTCTAACCCGCGGAAACTGAAAGGTTTCCTCGTTTCTTTATCTTTGGTCTTTATTGACCGTCCAACGTATTTTACTGATCAAAGGAAGATCAACTATACGTTGTCTTACTTAGGTGGCGCCGCAAAGGAGTGGTTCGAACCAGATATTCTGGATCCGGATCTCGCGGAGATGCCCGCCTGGACGTCCTCCTTCGCGTCGTTGGTGAAGGAACTTCAGGACAATTTCGGTATGTACGATGCTCAGGGAGAGGCCGGGGATAAACTCGGAATGTTGAGGATGAAGGAATCCGACAACGTACGGACTTACAACATCCGTTTCAATACCCTCGCGGCGTCTACAAACTGGGACTCCCAAGCCCTTAAGTGGGCATATCAACGCGGCTTGGCAAGCCGTATAAAAGACGAAATGGCCCGTCTTCCAGAGCCCGCTAATCTCGCGGACTACCGGAAAGAAGTCCTTCGCGTGGACAACCGGTACTGGAGACGGGAAGAAGAACGGAAACGCGAAAACGCCCGTTCGACGGTCGCAACTTCATTCTCGAAGGCGTCGACCACATCCTCGAAGAACCCGCCAAGTTCTTCTCCATCACCCTCCTCCGCGGCCTTCTCGACTAAAGGATCGGGAAAACAAGGTAAGCCTAGCGGAGGCAATCACTCGTCTTCGACGAGTTCAGCATCGACACGATCGTCGATTGCTGCTAACCTAGGATCGGACGGCAAACTCCTCCCGAGCGAGGCGGAGCGTCGGAAGAAACTAGGACTTTGTGGTTTCTGTGGCGGGAAGCATAGGTTTGAAGATTGCGAGCGGAAGAAGGCTCGTGAGACTCGAGGCCGAGCTGCAGAGACGCAGGAGAGCGTAGAGACGACTTCCGTGGATTCGGAAAACTGATCAGCAGCTCCTGTAACCCGGTACGACACGGGAGTTGTGTTGATTCAGATCGTACCACGCGGGAAGTAAAACTCAACGCGTCCACTCTTTCATATGACGAACAATCTTTCACTTTATCACTAACTTTAGATTTACCGGCTCGCGGCGATTCTTCTGATTCCTCCGCCGCGACGCTATCTTTTATCTCTTTACTTGATTCTGGTTCTACTGACTGCTTTATTGACTCGCTTTTTGTAAAAGCAAATAGTTTACCCACTTCACCCATTCCTCCAATCAATCTCCGACTTTTCGATGGTTCATTGTCACCTAAGCCGATCGTCGAGACTACCACTCTCAACGTTCGATTCCCCTCTGGCGAGCTGCTACTACTGACATTTTATGTCACCTCACTCGACTCCTCTTGCAAAGCTGTATTAGGTTACAGTTTCTTAACCCGCTACAATCCGTTGATTGACTGGGTATCTCGAAACATCACTTTCCGTTCCACTAAGCAAGTTGAGTCCCTCACCCCGACGTCCTCAACTCCGCGAGAGATATCTCCGGAGTTAACTGATCCTGCACCGGATCAGCCTCACCCCAATCGATCGAAGAAGACTTCGCGCCCTTCCTCTCGATCGCGCTCTCGCCCCTCACCTCATCCTTTATCGGACAAATTCCTTTTTGAACCCATCTACACCTATCCCTCGGTCGCTCAATTGGCCGCTTCCAAGCTCGAAAATCCCGAAGTCGACATCGCTCTAGTAAACGCGGTCCTTTTCAACCGCGCATGTAAGGCCGCTAAATGCGAACCTATTTTACTACGAGCGATCCATTCTGAAGTTTCAGCGCGAGCTGCTTCAACCTCACCCGACTCCGCGGAGACAAATACCGATACTTCCAGCTTACCGCCGGAGTACGCGGAATTTGCCGACGTATTCGACGAAGTGGATTCCGAAGTGCTGCCAGAGCACCGCCCTTACGACCTCAAGATTGATTTGGAGCCTGGCGCCGAACCCCCGATCGGTCGCCTTTACCCCCTTTCTGCAAAGGAACTTGAAGCTCTTCGCGAGTTTATCGACAAGCACCTCGAAACAGGTGCTATCCAACCATCCACCTCTCCTCACGGGGCTCCGGTACTTTTTGTACCGAAGAAGGATGGTAAACTCCGTCTCTGTGTAGACTTCCGCGGTCTTAACAAGATCACCAAAAAAGACCGCTATCCTTTACCCCTTATTTCTGATCTTTTGGATGCTCCTAAGAAAGCTAAGTTTTATACCAAACTCGATCTCACTCACGCATATCATCTAGTCCGAATCGCGGAAGGCGACGAATGGAAAACCACCTTCAGGACCCGTTGGGGTTCCTATGAATGGAAGGTTATGCCATTTGGCCTTACTAACGCTCCCGCGGCCTTCCAGCGATTCGTCAATCACATTTTCGCTGACCTTTTAGATGTTAATGTTATCGTCTATATCGACGATATACTCATTTACTCAGACGACGAGAAATCGCATCGCGAACATGTCCGCGAGGTTCTCCGTCAACTCCGTAAACATCGTTTGTTTGCGAACCTCGCCAAATGCGAATGGGGTGTCGACACGGTCGAGTATCTTGGTTACATTCTTTCTCCGGAGGGCTTAACGATGTCGAAAGACAAAGTTCAAGCTATCGTTGACTGGCCGGTTCCCCGCAAAGTCAAAGACGTTCAATCCTTTTTAGGTTTTGCTAACTTTTATCGACGTTTTATTTATAATTATAGCGAAATCGTACTTCCGATGACGCGGCTCACGCGAAAGGACGTATCATGGTTATGGTCCAAAGAGTGCCAAGAAGCTTTCGACAAACTCAAGGACAGCTTTGTTCACGCTCCCATCCTCGCACACTGGCAACCAAACCTACCCCTTATCGTCGAAACCGACGCATCGGACTACGCGCTAGCCGCGATCCTCTCGATCCTCCTACCGGACGGAGAGATTCATCCAATCGCTTTCCTATCCCGAACCTTCCAAGCTGCAGAGCTTAACTACGACACTCATGACAAAGAGCTCCTCGCTATTTTCGAGGCTTTCAAAGCTTGGCGTCACTATCTCGAGGGATCAGGCGACGCGATTGATGTGGTTACCGACCACAAGAATCTCGAATACTTCTCGACCACCAAAATACTCACGCGGCGACAAGTCCGCTGGTCAGAATTCCTCCACCAGTTCAATATGGTGATCCGCTTCCGCCCGGGTAAGTTGGGTGCAAAACCCGATGCCCTCACTAGACGCTGGGACGTCTATCCTAAAGAGGGGGATACCGGCTACGCGCAAGTTAACCCGCAGAATTTTAGACCTATCTTTACCAATGAACAACTAACTACCTCACTTCGAGCAACTTTTCTAGAAGGCCCCGCGCTTCGCGCTGCGATCGTAATGGACTTGCAGTCGCTTCATTCCACCATCCGCGATTCTATTGAACAGGATCCGGAAGCAGTCGCGGGCTTAGCCCTAGCTAAAGATGATTCAAATACTCGTTGGACAGTAGGTGATGATGGACTGCTAAAACTTGACAATCGCATCTATGTTCCTAACCATTCTAACCTTCGCCTTAAAATTTTACAATACTTTCACGATCACCCCCTTTCAGGTCATTTTGGACAGAACCGGACTCTCGAATCAATCCGACGCCTTTACACCTGGCCGAAGATCCGGGAATTCGTTCGCGACTATGTCAGTTCATGTACAGTTTGCGGACGAAACAAACCCCGTCGACACCGACCTTACGGTCTCCTCAAACCTCTTCCGGTTCCCGCCCGACCATGGGATTCAATTTCGATGGACTTCATTGAACAACTCCCCTCTTCCGACGGACATACAGCAATTCTCGTCGTCGTTGACCGTGCCTCGAAACAAGGTATTTTCATCCCGACGAATGACAAAATCACTTCCGAAGGACTAGCGGAGCTATTTGTTCATCACGTTTTCTCCAAGCATGGAGTTCCGAACCACGTTACTTCTGATCGCAGCTCGGAGTTCGTATCTGCTTTTTTCCGCGCTCTCGGCGAAGCTCTTTCTATGAAACTTCACTTCACCTCAGGATATCACCCAGAAGCCGATGGACAAACCGAACGAGTCAACCAAACTCTGGAACAGTACATCCGGATTTACTGTGCATACCAACAGGACGATTGGGCGAAACTCCTACCGATCGTGGAGTTCGCTTACAACAACGCTCCTAATGCATCGACTGGTTTAACTCTGTTCTTCGCGAACAAAGGCTATCACCCAAACATCACGGTAAGACCCGAAATTGACATTCGCTCCGACCGAGCAATGGACTTTGCGGTTAATCTTGATGAGCTTCACTCTTTCCTCCGAGACGAAATCACTAACGCGCAAGCTCGATACAAAGAGCAAGCGGATCGAAAACGAATTACTCACCCCGAATTCCCTATTAATTCACAGGTTTATGTGCTGGCAAAGCACATCCGGACAACGCGACCCACCGACAAATTCGCCGAAAAGTACCTCGGACCTTTCACCATACTCGAGCAAGTCGGTACTTTATCATACAAACTCCAACTCCCGTTCTACCTTAACCGTATCCATCCCGTCTTCCACGTATCCCAACTAGAGCCATATAAACCAAACACCATTCCCGATCGCGTTCAACCTCCGCCGCCTCCTGTTGAGGTCGACGGCGAGGAAGAATACAACATCGCGGAAGTATTGGACTCGAAATTGGATCGACGGTACAAAAAATGTCCTTTGCGATACTATATCCGTTGGGCAGGATACGAAGGTACGGACAAAGAGTTCTCCTGGGTCGCCGCGAACGAAATTCACGCGGATGAACTTGTCCCAGCTTTCCACACCCGTTATCCTCAGAAACCTGGTCCACTATGATCCTTACTTATTTCCCTTACGTATACGTCGATTCCTTCTCATTTCTATCACGACTCTCAACTCATTTACTTATTAATCATGATTCCCTCAAACATCCATTCTTCCCCGCGGCGATTACCGTCGCGACGATCAATTACTTATATACAAAAGTTTCTCTTTTCCCCGAAATCCCCCGCGATCCTCAGGCCTATTCCCCATTACTTATTCACATCACCCAACAACAAAAAATTCACAACCAAAACAAAAAACAAAATCATTATTCACAACAAAACAAAACCAAAAATACAAACGACATAGAGCAATCGAGTACCGTAGGTAGTTTGTCCGCCGCGGACTTATTCCGCGCGCTTCTTTCCCTCACGAATCTCTCTTCTTTTCTTCTCCTCGTCGTTTCTTTCCTTCTCTTCTTCATCAATTTCCCCTTCTCCATCTTCATCTTCATCTTCATCTTCATCCTCACTCTTATCTACTTCTTCTCTGGCTTCTTCTCTTCTTTCCCTTATCACCATGAGATGGAGCATTCGTTCTTGGAGAACGAGGGAGCGGCGGGCGATATCAATCAAGTCTTTGTTCTGATCGACAATCGCGGCCAATTGCTCCGCGATTCCCGGTCCTTCGAACCTCCTCTCCCCAACTCGCGCGGCGGGTCCCTCATAAACCTCATCGTCTACCTTCACCCGTTTCCCCCGAGATTGGCGTGATACGTTGTCGCCAGACCAGCTGCAGCGTTGCCTTTGCTGATGGCACACTCTACATGCCTGGGTGGGTCGGCTCGCATTTTGGGGACGACAATCCGCGGTCTTGCCTACCAAAACGCATCGCGAGCATGGGGAACGATGTTGTGGTTGGGACGAAGACTCCGGTGGAACAACGGCAGTTTCTGGAGTAGGATCCGCGTTGGACTCATTATCATTACCACTCTAGGACGAAAATCAGAAGAGATACATGGAACAGAAAATCACTCACCCTCGCCACCATCTTGATGGTTCGTTTACGTTTTGTTCCTCTCGGGACCACCTCCTTTGGCTGTTCTACAACCTCATCACTCGAGTCGTCGGAAATTATTGCCTTGGACTTGAAAGTCCTCCGCCGCGGACTAGATGTCGACACTGGGATCTCGACATTGACGCGGTGTGGTTTCGAGGGCTGTTTCCGGCGCTCCTCTAACTCCTTTGCGGCCCTCTCTTTCTCTTTCTTGTTTTTTTCCACAAGTTTCGCGTAAGCAGCGTTCTGCTCGTGTTCGTCTTCCGCCTCCGCCGCGGCCTGTTCTGCCAACTCCTCTTGCCTTCTCCTCTCTACCAACTCTTGTTGCTTCTTTTGTTCCTCGATTACTTTTTTTTCTTCAGCTCATCTCTGTTCCTCCGCCTCTCGCGCTGCCTTCTCCTCCGCCTCTCGCGCGGCTTTCTCCTCCGCTTCTATCCTCTCCATCTCCGCCGCGAATTCCGCCTCTTGTCTTGCGACCTCCTCCTCGCGGGCTCGTTGTCGTGCTGCCTGAGCCTGCAGTATTCGTTCGCGTCGTTGCTGGATGGTTTCGTTGTCGTTGGAGTTGGAAGACATGATGGGTAGGAAAAGAGGGAACTTATCAAAATTTTAACGCAGCCCTGTTCTTATATGCTTCGCGAATTAAGGGCCGGTTCAACTTACAATTTTTCACTCTTCTTCGTTTTCACATCACATCACAAATTTTAAACTTTGATCCCCGTTGCTTCTAATCATTCACATCTATTTTAGTCACACTAGTACTCAGGATCTCGAGGGCTCGATCCTAACGGGGGGGGCACTGTTACGACCATGCCAAGTTCAACTCCCGCGGACTCGACGATCATTCCCCGGTATTTGACTTTACTATTCTCTTCCATCGCGGAGCTTACCTCCGCGATCCTGTTACACTTTGATTTTATATCCCTCACACTTAGCCGACTTCTTATATATCCTTTTATATCATTTTCTTTATGCTTTCCCCTTTTATCTTCCACATGTTCGACCATACTATTCTAGGATACTATCGCTTAGCGACCCTTAGGTAGCAACTACAGTATAAAGCTACGAGAGTAGAATAGTTGGTCCTCAGTTTAAATATCGACTTTGATAGCGCACTTCGACAGTGTATTCAAATAGAGTTCATACTCAACCTCATCTTCAGTACGATCGCGTGAGTTTCTCCCGCGATCGGAATTACCTTACCTTCGCTTTCGGACATCGACGTGTCGGGGACGCTATCAATAGTAGCGTCAACGTCCGACGACCTCTCCGTAGGTTCACTTCACCCTCACTGGGATTTATCTCGGTGTTCGGTCTTTTACCCCGCGGACCTATAGTCCGCGATCCAACATATCGCCTACGACCGTGCATGATCATAACAGGGAGCTACAATCGGCCCAATTCTGGTTCGGGGGGTGGTGGATGTGAGTTCGGTCTTTGGTGTCAAAGGCGTGCGGGTAGGCGGAGCAGTCAATGGTTTGAGCGGGTGGGCTTGGTATGGCTGGGCTGGTAGACGTGGTGAAAGCAGAGCCTGCAAGGATAACCCAATCGGTAGGTTATCAGTGCAGTAAAGGATCTTGACCTAATGTCACAAAGAGGTGACAACGGTGACAAGACTGAGCGGAAGCTTAGATGGAAGTGGACAGATACTGATCCCAACGACAAAGTTATATTCATAATAAGTACAGAGAAGTAAGTAAAGACGTACCTGATCCCAATGACAGAGAGGTCAAGATAAGGGATCAGGTTGTGGGGGAACTGGCTTATATAGAAACAGGCAAGGTACGGGAACAATGATGTCATACTGTATAGTTCAGGAACGAGGAATGGAACGGAATGGACTGGAAGGTTCCGGATTGATTATGATAGGTAACAGTGATGGAATGATGTATTTGTAAAGAAAAGGAAAATAATAGGGGCGGCTCACTTCATGACAGGGGGGATGACCGTCTCCAATGTTGGTATTGCCATGTGATTGCTACGCGGCATTTGTACCCTGATAGATTGTCCATCAGTGGTATAGAGTACTTGGTACTCGAATTCGGATTGGTTGGGTGAACCAACAACATTTTAGTTTGATACCCGTACTGTTGCGGGTTGGCTCGGGGCTGGACTGAAAGCATTGTTTCGCCTCTGGGGAAGTCCCATTCCAGAGATAGACTCAGCGAACAGCGCGAAGGCCATCGCATTGGTAGCAAACGGATTTGCCATTACTGGCTCCTCCTGAACATTGTCGGAGTCTTCAGTGGTGGTACGAGCATGTCTGCTCCTGGTGTTGACCATTTTGGGTAGATCAATGATTTAATGGAGGAAAAGGAAGTGAAGGGGGATGGAATACGATGTGCCAGGTTTCAGTTTAAATATACTGTTATGATCATGCACAGTCATAGGGATGAGGTTGGATCGCGGGGTAAAAGACCGAACACCGAGATAAATTCCGGTGAGGGTTAGTCGATCCTACAGAGAGGTAGTTGGATGTTGACGCTACTATTAATAGCGTCCCCGGCACGCCGCTGTCCAAAAGCGAAGGTGAGGGTAATTCTGATCACGGGAGAACTCATGTGATTGTACTTAGGGTGAGGTTGAGATTGAACTCTATTTGAAAGTATACACTGTCAAAGTGCGGTATCAAAGTCGATATTTAAACTGAGGACCAACTATTCTACTCTTGTCCCTTTATACTGTAATCACTACCTAAGGGTTGCTAAGCGATAGTATCCTAGAAAAGTATGGTTGAACATGAGGAGAATAAAAGGGGTAAATATAAAGAGAATGATATAAGAGGATATATAAAGAGTCGGTTAAGGTGTGAGGGATATAAAAGCAAAGTGTAAAAGGATTGCGGAGGTAAGCTCTGCAACGGAAGAAAGTGATGAAGTCAAATACCAAGAAATGATTGTCGGGACTGCGGGAGTTGAACTTGGCATGGCCGTAACACTGTCTGAATATACAAGAATGTTGTCAATGTAGACAATAATGTAGACATCAAGTAAATCTGCAAAGATCGTGTTGACAAACCGTTGAAAAGCAGCTGGAGTATTCATGAGTCCTTCTGGTATAACTTTCCATTCATATAAGCCATAGTGTGTCTGGAAGGCGGTCTTCCATTTGTCACCTTTGGCAATTCATACTAAATGTTAGGCATGAGCAAGATCGAGTTTGGTGTAGATTGCAGCCTTTTGAGGTGCATTGAGTAGGTTGGATATAAGTGGTAATGGGTATTGATCTTTCTTGGTGATTCAATTGATGCCTTGGAAGTCAATGCACAGGCGTAATGAACCGTCCTTCTTTGGAGCCAATAAAATGGGTGCGCCATATGGTGATGAAGAAGTTTGAATGATCCCGGTAGCAAGTTGCTTGTCCAGGAACTCTCAAAGGGCTTCCAGCTCTTTTGGAGAGAGCAGATAGATCCGACCAAGTGGAGGTTTGGCACCTTCCTCCAAATCAATCTTGAGGTCATATGATTGATGTTCTGGAAGGTCTTCCGAAGATGATCTGTCAAAAACATCAGCAAAATCCGCATACTGTTGCAGAAGGGTTGTTCCTGACTTATTCAAACTCTTCAGTACTAGAACCTTTAGCAGTAATTTTGTGTAACCGTCCAAGGGGTCAGAGACCCCAGGGTGGTTAAGAATTGGGCTGGCCCAGCAACCCCCAGGGGGGATAAGAGCTGGTTACCAGCTATAGTGAGCCTCAAATCACCAGATGTACACAAGATCCAATCTATTGGAGTACAGTCAAACATCTCACAATGCATGGCCTCTGTACCAGCAAGTTGCTATGCATTGTGAAATTTATGCATAGCGAAATAAATAAAATAAAATAAAAATAAAATAAAATAAAAATAAAATTCGTGTGAATAATTACTACATGCACTACGTGGCACCGAAGAACTGCAAAATAGACGATTGCTTCGAGTTCACATCCTGAAGTTTCTGCACCTGTCCTCTAAACCTTCGCATCTGGTCAATGAGATGAAGAGCATCTTCAGCAACAGCTGCATCTTCAATACAGCCTGTCCCACACTGTTCCTCCACAAGTTTCAGGTTCTTGAGTAGCTCGCTAAGGCTCACATCAGGTGAGCTCTCTTCCTCGTCTTCTTCATCCTCTTCAATTTCGACAATCTCACCTCTTTTCACAGCTTCTTCATACCTGACCTGCTTCACAATCTTTTCTTCAGCATTTTCCCCAAACTGGTACGCAGATTCTCCTATGTCTTTTTCTTCTGCTGGGTTGACCAATTCTTCCAATGTCGGCAGCGGGCCAAAAATTCGATTTCGCTTCTTCAACAGTGAAACTGCATCCATCAACTCCGTTTCAACAGGAGATATCTCAGCAGAAGAAGATGGCATGCCTGTTTCAACTGTGGATGATGGATGTAGTGACTGAAGGTGCGTCTCTATCTCTGCAAGGATGGGACCTCGGTCTGAATCAGGCTCTTGGCTTGTGATCTTCGAGAGCATAGACCGCCAGACTTCATCCTTGTATTGCGCTCCGAATACCTCTTTCAGTGCATCTTCGGCCTGAGGCAAGGTCATTGAAGTGGTTACAACGAAGGTTTGAAGAATCTTCCAACCTTCGATCATATGAGAAGCAGGAGTAGCTGGCGCGGCAGGAGTGAAAGTGGAAGATGAAGGTAGCGAGGAAGACAACGAAGTACTGATGGCAGATGAAGCAACTCTATATGGATGGTGTATCAGCTGTGATAACAAACGGAATGCAAAGAAAGACTGACGGTGTGTTTCCTAAGATTCCTGAGTGTCGCCAGCAGTTGGCAATAGTCTCCTGAGTCACTGCTGTCCATGCAGCCTTGCACATAGTCAATGCTTCAAGCAAATCCAACTTGAAGACATTGCGGTCCCCCGCATTGTCATGCTCAATTGCCCGAAGACAAAGATCTTGACGATAATGGGCCTTGAAGGTTCAGATGATTCCTTGGTCAAGTGGTTGGACATAGGCGGTCATGTTAGGCTTGAAGTGTTCCAGACGGATATTTGTGGGTACGTAGTCAATGCCATGGCCAGAAAAATTGTCACTCCATAGCAGGATCTTGCGTTCCTGACGTCTCATGTCCAGATCGACCTTCCTTACCCATTCTTCATAGATCACAGATGTCATCCAAGCTGTTTTGTTGTAACAATAGTAGAAACCTCGTTCGTTTGGACCAAGCTTTTTGAAGCAGCAAGGCTTCTTTGCATGACCGATGTAAAGAGGAGCCAGTTTTTCAGTTCCAGTGGCATTGACCGCAAAGAGAATGGTGATGCGCTTTTTATCCTGCTTCTTACCATTCATTTCTTTTATTGCAAGGCCACGGTCGGGAGTGGCAGACCAGTATTTTCCTGTCTCGTCATCATTAAAGATGTCTTCGGGTTTGTACAATGCATTAATCTCTGCACAGCGCGCTCGTTCAGCAGCAGCAGCAGCAGGATCAACTGAGGCAGACTCCCCATGTCGTTTGATCTCATGTATATTGTAGGCCTTGCAGAAAGATCCAACCCAACCTCGGCCTGTGAGACGCTCCTCTTCAGGAACATCAAGCAACTTTTCAAATTCAAGCCGCTTGGCTTCCAACATTGCACCTGTAGCAACCTCGCCCTTCTCTTCATTGAAATGCTTGAACCAGAGGTAGAGTGCTCGTTCCACATCAGGCCGTGTAACAATACGGGCCTTTTTCGCTGAGAGGGCAGTTGGATTGCTTTCAACTCGGTGCTTGAGTTCCTCCTGCTGGCGCAAGATGCGCGACAGTGTGGATTGAGTAAAAATCAGTGCTCCCTCCTGTCTGGTTGCAAAGTATTTGCAGATACGATCCTGAGGAAGGCTTGGATGTTTATTGGCATAATCGAGAATAGTGAGTTTATCATAGAGAGTGAGATGCTGCTTTCTGGAGGGTAGCGCACTTGTGGCTGATGTGCGAGGTGTATTGGCCTTTTGGGGCTGTCGGTTGTATGGGGTTGGTTTGTTGCGAGCAGCACGTTTCTTCTCTTCAAGAGGCATGGTAACACCGAAGTTATGTTTCTCAAGCCTTCTTCGCACTCAAAAATTTCTGATTTCAAGCCCTACAACTACAAATATATCTATTTCGGTGATCTGAAAATGCATAATGGCCCAAAAAGCTTATGCATTATGCATTATGCATTGTGGTCCTCATTTGGCAGGGAACCAATTTGGTTCTCGGAAAATCCTATGCATTGTGAGAATTATGCATAGTTACCTGATGCATTGTGAGATGTTTGACTGTATATACAATGAAGGTGAACAAGAATAAGGCCAAAGATTACATAATATCTAAGAATCCACTTGACTGCCCCAAACCTAACCCTAACTGCCTAGAACTGGCAATGCCGCTGGTTACATTTTGATAGGAAGATAACAAAAGAGAATTGGTTCAACTCTGGCATCTTTACAAACCCGATTGAACGCTACTGCCCCTAAAAGCGCAATGTTGACGTCCGGTTTAACCACAGATTTTGTACGGGAATTCCTTTGAGATACTGTTGGATATGAGTATATGGGTTTGTATGGAAATTTGTCCAATAGTGGACGAGGTGAAAGGCGAGAGCGAGATTTGGATTGAGGTATTCCAGTTTTCACTGGTGACTCCTGAGGTGGAGTGGTCACTTCAGAGCTCATAATCAAAGCGTCGGGAAGTGAAGATGTCTGGTGGATATCAGCTCGATTAGTGTTTCGGAAAGAAATTGTTTTTGTAACCCAGTCAATCAACAGATTGTAGCGGGACAAGAGACTATATCCTAAGGCAGCTTTGCAAAATGAATCCAATGAAGTAACATAGAAGTTAATCAAGAAAGACTCGCTGGTCGGAAAATGAACCAATAGTCCGGCTGTTGCCGAGATAGAATTTATGGTTAGAGAACCATCGAATAAATGAAGATTAATTGGAGGGATGGATGTGGTTGGAATGGAGTGATTCTGTACATAAGAAGAATCAATAAAAGAGTCTCTTGAACCGGAACTGGACATGCTGGCATTTTGGGAGATTGAACAGGGGTGAAAGGTGGGGGGGCACAAATTTTGTACAAAGTACACTTTTCAAGTACACTGTATAGTAAAATGATGAAGAATGATCTCATAATACGTGTTAGGACCTGGGATTGTGATGTTATGTGTGACGGACATACCCCTGTGAACAGCTTGTTTGGTAATATGTAGCAAAGTGGGTGTTGCAAACAGGTGTTTATTAAAATAGATGCTAACTATGCCAATACATGGCATGTACATGCTGGCATATAACCAATAGAGGTCTGTTGAAGAACAACCCGATTACACAAGAAATTCATTGAGGTTTGTTGAGGAACGGCTTGAACTGGCCGATCATTGCACTTTGCTAATATGTAGCTCAGGGCATGATAGACGGGTTTGTACTGTTCTGCAATCGAGGGCAGTGTCAGTCAGCAAAATGTGTGAGCTGGATTGAATTCATTGAGTATGTGATTTGTTTGGCGAGGAGACGCGAACACACACAAGATAGTGAGTAGATAATCCCCGTCTCAATCAGGAGAGCAAAAAATTTTCCGACTCTTAAATGCTTGTCGACAGTGGCATCTAAGTTGTTTCGTATCTCTACTCGACTTTTCCTGAGAAGATTGGGAAATCTCAGTACGGATTCAGGCGTATAAAGTCCATAGAAACAGACCAAGCCTTAAGAGAGATCAAGTACGTGGCTAGCGAGTTTGTCAAAAGGGATAACACCGATCTAAAGCCAGCCAAAAGACTCTATTTATATTTATAGATATTATACTCTGAGCCACTGACTGACTTATTAGAAGGACCTGGGATTGCGAATGATGTTATGTCTCACGGACCTACCCCTATGAACATTTTGTTTGGTGATTTGTAGTAAAGTGGGTGTGGCAAACAGGTGTTTATTAAAATAGATGCTAACAAGTACATGGTATGTACATGCTGGCATACAACCGATCGAGGTCTGTTGAAGAACAACCCGATTACACAAGAAATCCATTGAGATTCGTTGAGGAATCCACTCCAATGCTAATATGTGGCTCAGGGCGTGATAGACGGGTTTGTACTGTTCTGCAATCGAGGGCAGTGTCATTCAGCGACATGTAAGTACTGAGGACATGAAGGATTGTTCACCTTCATGAACAGTCTGAAATACGCAATGGTCTCGTTCGAGGAAGCATTTTCTGTATCAACAGCAATGCTGATGAGGAGAACATCGTCTACAAGGTTCTGCCTTGTCGTAGAGTCCGTTTCCAAGCGACTATGCTCCCAGAAATATCTATAAGTATGGATTATATTTCATTATATCGGAAGACGTACGTGTATGACGTCGCATAGGTGCTGTTTCCTAGCTCACTATAAGGAAGCATGAGTATGTCAGATTTTCCAACAGGAATCTAGTCTTACCCTATTCCTTGCACTCTGAAAAAGCCGTACTTGTCGTCATCGGTCCATTGAACAGCCAGAGCAACGTCTGTGTAGAACATTCCATTGGAAGAGACGATTCCAAATTCCCCTCCAAACCCAGCAATAATCTGACCCTCAAGCGCACCTGTAGCATAATCGGTCAAGTTGCCACTAAAAATTTCTGTCAGCCATCGTTCGTCGCGATAGGCACCATGGCGAGTATCGCCCACCCAAGAAACCCAATAAAGGCACGTTCGCCAAACAGCCCGGCAACAAGGTCCTGCGAGACATTAGGTACTAAGAGGAGAGTCGCATCGTATACTGGTTCAAAAGTCGGAGTCGGGATTGAAACACCCGAAGGAAGGATAGCATGCGCTCCATGGTGGAATGCTAGCACCGAAGCGCCAAATGCAGCGCAGATTTTTCCGAAGAGGCGACGCGAAAAGAACATATTTAATCAGCTGTAGGAGGTATGCAGATGATAGTCTCCCAAGTCCCTCATACCCATCCTTATAACCTGCTCGAGCAAAAAGAAATCGTAATGAAGATTCCGTGGCAAAGAAACCACATCGGGATTAATCACCTTTGGACCTATCTGGAGCAACAGGAGGAAGGGTCACTATGACTATGTCAAGAATTGAATGTATGTCCACCACGCAAGTCACAGAAGGTTACCATTCAAGTTCCTTTTGAAGTATATCTCAACAGGAGAAACAGCACCAAACCTCCATCTAAAATCTGTGGGGAGACTAGAAACTGAATGGTCAGGTCCTACCAAAAAAATTTGCGCATGCTACAGACAGCTAAATGTAGGGTACGCGCTAATCTATCACTATCTGACCTAGGCTCGATCGGCGGGGTAGAGAACTAGCGGGACCCAGAGAATGGTCTGCGAAGTTTGCGAAGAACAGATTACAGGAGCTCCCATGAGGTTGACTCCCTATTGCCAGAGTTTATGATAAATTCATGTGCAACGCAGGACCTTCGATCGAGCACAATCCACTAATACGGCCTGAATGGCATTTTATGCCAGGGACGGCAACCCTCATTGGTTATCCCCCCTGAGTGGCTAGCTTCACATGTGACATACAGATATAACTTGCTGTACAGGATAATACTCTACATATCGAGACAGAATTTTGACAAAGCACAGTGTGCTAAACGTATGACAAGTACCAGGGGGAAAATCGTAGAACATTGGAGAGGAAGATCCGGGCCTGGGATATGTTTAAAGAAAGGATTGATTAGAAGACTTCGAAGATCTGAATTGATCAGGCAATCAGTCCGAATGGTTTGCAAGGATAGCCCGGACGCCATCGCTAGGATTGTTGACTCCATTCTGGGCAGAGATCGCATGTAAAAGAGAACATTACGTTAGCGTTGACAGTAGATTGAGCAGGACTTGACGAGAGTAAGGAGGTAGAAGAGGCAGAAGAGCTTATAGAAGAAGGCGTGCCAATGAATTCAGAGAAGATTGTAGATGTTGATAAAGATGTGACTGATGAGGAGGAGCATCGCGAAAGAGACGGCGCAGAGTACACCATAAGCGAAGAGTTTGAGAGACAAGGTTTGAGGTCTGGAGAGACGACGTTGTGTAGCGCCTGCGCCTAAAATTCGATGGTGGATGGAAAGACCTTCGAGTCGTCTACGTGCTCAACAGTTTCCTCAAGTATTTTCATCAGCCGTTGAATTTCTTTCTCGTCCATGATTCCTGTGCTTTGACTCGCGGCGTTCTTCACATACGTATATCTTGAACGTAAGCGAGAGTCGAGTTGAGTAAAGCAATATGCCACGTACTTTCTCAGCATCTGCTTTGATTGACAGAGTTCTTTTTGCTGCGGAATTCCGCTTCAGAGAGAGCGCGAAATGTGAACCTGTGCAAGTGTTCAGAAAAATTGATTGATGGTTACTCATGAACACACCGCTGGGCCTAGGAACACGCTTTCGTTTCTTCATAAGCGTGGGGCTATCAGCGGACCGAGAGCAAGATTTGATAGACTGTAGAGCATCAGAAGAAGAATCAAAGAATGCTTATCCTAACAGAACGCGCAACGTACAGTCTGAGCTTTGTTCCTAACGTTCGTAATGTTGGAGAGAGGCATGCTAGTCTTGTCAGGCGATAAACATCTGGATTCACGGAAGATACTTGTCGATTTCCTCTCTTTCAGCATAATCCTGAAACAAGGCTTGAGTTCATAAAGGTACCTGGGACGACACAGAACATACCAGTCATTGTATAGAATCCGAGCTGCATCTAAACAGGGAAGAATGTTTGTATCAAGAAAGCCTTCCGCATCGCCGAATTTCCCTGAGCGAAGGGCATACTCGAGTCCAAAGGAAAGGTTGGGGAGAACACTTTGAGGGTCATGATGACGATTGGCAGCTCGAACATTAGCGAGAAAGGTCTCGCTCTTAATCGCCAGCGCGAGTTTCTAATTCCAACAATACTAAATACAAAGAAATATGCTAGGCCGTCGGGATGCTCACCTCGTCGAATTCAGCGTCCGCTACGCCGAGTACATCCGGTTCAGCCAATGTTTCCCTCGTCCAGTTTAAAATAAAGTCGTCCTTATCGTCATTCTGGGAGAAGTGAGGTGTCATATGACGCCAAAGCCAGGAGTCCTCGAGTTCTGTAAGAATGTTTTCATCCAGATGTATAGGCATACTTGAAGTACTGTTGATGAGATAGTCCAAGAATATATCTACAGGCATAGTAGCTGAAATAGAGCAGAAAGAGGTTAAAGCGAGCGAGAGAGTGTTACGGAAAGAGTGGAGAAAGGCCTGAAGAGGCAGAAGTTCTAGATGGGTTGAAGCGACGAAGGGATGTTCAATTGCAGTTGTCGAAATGAGATCACCTCAGTCATATGACCGTGTTAAGTTTCACGTTCACGTTCAGTATTAAAATCAAGCGATCGTACTTAAAGTTATAAGTATTCAGCAAAATACACAATCGCAAAATTCGTGACAAATCATAATGAGAGCATTCGTGAAATTTTACAACACATATCTGAAGCTCCTATTCTGTACATCAGTCATATCCAAGAAACCCTATAACTGGGGTCAAACCAAGTCTTGAACTTGGACTAGGGGAATCAAGAGAACACACCTTGTCCACTTTTAGCATCTTCACTATCTCTCCATCAGCTGTTTCCTGTTTCACGTAAACTTCGGTGTCCGCATTTTCGTCCTGAGGCTCCGCGTCGCGTTTTCTGTTCTCTCGAGACATGTACAGTCGTAAGAGGAGTAGAAGAGTTATACAAGAGACGTAGCAGGCTCCAATCACGGCCCACGGAACGTGATTTCTGAAAAGAAAAGAAAGAAAGAAAGGCGTTGGTTTACTCCAATAGCCGGCTATAAAATTTCAAGTCGAGTGTGCTCACCTGGGCTTGTATTTCTGCTTCCACATGAAGGGCCCAACGGCGTTTCCGATACAGTATGCACAGAGCATGATTGCATTCACTGTCAGGACCTGAGAATGAGGGGGAGGTGCTAAGCAGAGACCGAGGACTGACCGGTGATTTTCTTCGTCTGACCGGCGGTAACGGCGTTGAGCCAAGAAAGCATTAGAACTGCGCAGAAACTTCTAAGAATGCGATTCTGTTGACGAAACAGTAGAATCATACCAAAGGACGTGGTTCCAAGTCCTGATGAATCCACTATCAACAACTTTATCGTTATCTTATCCGATTCGAAAACATACCGTTCAAATACTGTCCCGCCAGGAGCGCAATCCTATCATTCCAGTTTATGAGGTTGACCATGAGCAACCCAGCTATGTTGGGCAGAATATAAATAGCCCCAATGTATGCCCGACTGTTTGGAATCCTTGCGCAAATATTGACTCCAGTCCAAATGGTGAATATCTCTATGAGGCCGCTGACGATACCGAGTAGCGAAGTTTGGAGGTAGGTAAACCCGAAGGAAGCAGTAATGAGTGGAGCCTGTGCCGAGATCGAGTTGGTGACGTTGGATATCCCAGAGAAAAGGGCAAAGCCCCAGGTCTTGGGATCTCGTATGGCTTCGTAAAATCTTTCGCAGGATGAATGAATATGATGCTTTTGAAACGTGATTCCGCGAAGACAGAATGCAGATACTCACTGCTCTTTTTTGAAGTGCTTGTTTCCAACCCCAGTTTGATTCACCTGATACATTGACCATCAGAAAATTCGTTGATAGTTTTTTTAGGGGGTTAACGTCATACCTTGACTCTTTGAATGGCTGTAGCCCGTTCTTCAGGCGTGAGGAACCAAGCTGTAGTCGGAGAATCGGGAAACAAAAACCTGGAGACGAAGGAGTCTGAACACAATTTCATGGAAATCAGGCAATGTATTTTTCACCAGAACGCGGTTGCGGTCATGAAGCTCAGGATTCCAGTGATGATCATTAGCCTAGAGTTAAATTAGTGACATTGAGATGGAGGGGTCCAAACTCAGTAGATCACTAACCATTGCCAGGGTTGGAAACCTTTCGTTTGGATGTGTAGAACACCGAAACTGATGAACCCAGTCGCAATTTGGGCTAGGGTCTCGCGTTCAGATCGACTCGAAAATCGTCGTGCGGTTAAGCGTACCAGTTCCATTCATGAGATCTAATCATCACCAGCTTAGTGGAAGTCGAAATTGAGGGATGAAAACTTACACCAATAACCAACCCTCAGCATTTGCTCATTCCGAGTATAGAACATCGAGCTAACCAACAGAAACCCAGCCGTAATCGATCCTTCACACATTCCAAGAATGATTCGTACAACAACAAGCTCCCTGAAGTTTCTACATGCAGCATGGCAGCAAAGAGCGACAGACCAGATGAAGATGTTCACGCTAAATTGACAAATTTTCATAATCAGAATCGCGCAAAAAGGCACTGGGGATCGATACGGACCTTAGCCATCTTCCGACAGGAAATCTTTGAAGCGCGAGATTTTGTGGGTATTCGAATACGAGATAGCTCAGATAGAACACGGTGCTTAACCTGTTTTGAGAAGATTATGAGGTGATGATTCATGATGACCAAATGTGTTCAAACTTTCCAGTTGTATCTGTAGATATTTAGACAAACGCGTCAAAGGTGAAAACAGAAATTTCTTACTCGTTCGCGTCAAGATGAGTAGCATTTCTGAAAAAATTTGAATAAACCATAGTCCTTACTCGTCTATACCGACAGCAAGGGTAGGAGATACGTACAAGATTCCGAGGATGGAGGAACTGCCTAAAGTGCTTTTGTCGAGGTATTGAATACTTAAGATTGCCCGTATCAGCCATGCGGTTCGAAGGAGATCTAGCAGATCCAGATTGGTATTGACTCACAAGTATAGAATACACATAAGAGGCATCAAAACACCTATCGTCAAAGAAAGTCAATGATTGAGCCTTCTGTTGAACAGCGCCTGATGCCAACAATCTATTTTTCTCCTACAATCAGTGTCAGTCTGCCCCATTTCGATATCGCGGTTCAAAGCACATACCTGATACGCAAAGATTCCACAGGATCAAGCGCCCCGTCGCCATTATCGCTAGCAAACAACTCCAATTCGGAAACATCGCTCTTTGAGGAACCCTTTTCGTCTTTGACGGATGTTGGCGTCATGGTGAGGGAAGGAGGGGGGTGAACAAAGTTGGCTAACGTGAAGGACCACATTACATATATATGATATACAAGTCTCGACCACGTTATCAACGTCGAAGTCGGGTCCGTTCAGACAGCGAACATGGGCTAATCATATTGATTTAGCCTACGATTGTAAAGCAAGGGCTTCTATGAGTGCTCATCAGGGGAGTTTATAATGAGCGCCACAGCTCCAGGTGTATCATATGTATTGAGGATTCAAAATGACGGAGAACCACCTGTTCAATCAGCAAATGAAGCTGTGAGACGGAGATGTACCTTTTTACAAAATCCCTGTCAGACTTGCTGATCACAGCACAGGTGACCTACGGAGTATATGAGAATAGCTTAGTTTTTTCGACAAGTTGAAAGGCGCTATGCTTTCTGTCATCGCTTCTACGTCTTCTCAATGCACGGCGAATGTTATGCTCCGTTATGCTCCGTGATAAAGAAAAGAAGAAAACTGAGCACAAGAGTTTCCTTGAATCTTTCAAGAACGCACTACCAAGAACGGCCTTGCTTGTGCTCTGTCTGCCGTGCTTCTACCGTGACCCATCTGACAAAAGCCGTGGTTGTGAGTGCGATTGAGAAAGCGAGCCCAGGCAGAGGATGAAAGCTATCTCGACGCAATTTTCCATGGTCATCTTCAGCGAGGCATATTTGAGTATTCAAGGAGGTGGCACTGGAAGTCGGAGGCTCAGTAGATGGCATCCGCTGATGCGCTCGAACCACTTTTAGTTTGAATTCCGTCGATAAAAGCCGCCAGTTTCGGTGCTGTCTTGTAGTCAGGTTAGGGTTAGAAATGTTATATAATAAAAGGAAGGTTCAGTCATCCATCGTCTGAGGATTTCTTGTCTCAATTTTATCGTGAAAGAGCTCCAATGAGTCCTTGGGTTTAGTTTGTATGCATCCTCTCTTCTCACCTTTCACTCACTGTCACAACAGAGTCCTCTCAAGTATCCTTTTCTCACCCTCACTTTGTTGTCCCTTATTGTTTTCTCTCTTCCCTCGTCCCCTCCTTTTCCTCCAGTACAACATGTCCTCTGATTGAAATCCCTTTCAGTGTACTAAAAAGTATCAGTGTAAAATAACACTAAATATAAGCCAATTGAGGAATTTGGTTGGTGATTGATCTTGTGGACGTGCAGTGTTTATTAGCAACTATATCTTTCTGTTCCTCCATTGCGCAAGTTCCCTGTTCATACAAGTTCAATTCATGATTCCAACGCTGTGATGTTAATGCGAAGATATGTGCTCCCTTCATCTTAATGCCTGTTTATTGATTTTGAAAGACGACTCTGGGGCAACTAGACCGAAGCTGTGAGTGAAGTAGTAAGCGCCGGTGAGCTGTGTGATTAGATCAGATTGTGTAGTCCACCTGCGCGTTGAACTTGTCGGCTACTTACGACAACTAACAGTTCAACAGACTCACCTCTCTTTCAATTGAGGTTTAATTTTATTATGATCATTGCACAGAGTTCTCCATGGAAACCCACGAATCCACCACATATTGAAAATCTATTTTTGTCTCAGTTGATCTACGCAGTCTATGTGTTTCCCGAATCCGAAATCCGCAGTGAGAGGCTCGATTCAATTTCTCAAGTGAACTTTACTAACACCCACCACGATGAACGTGAGCGTTGTCGGGAGGAAGAAATATCTTACCATTCTACTATCCCTCGTAAGTGATAATCTATGTTGATAGCAAACCAACACTTGAAAAAATCTAGGTCGGGGCTTTCTGTATTCGTTTACTCATCCCTTTCACGAGCTCGGCCTTCTCCTCAACATCAGATCAAGACTTTTCTTACAACACAAATGCGCCTCTTCCTACAGGCAAAGGCACCGCAAATGCTACCCTTGTCTTCCTCGCTCGAAACTCTGATCTATCAGGCGTCATAAGCAGTATGCAACATTTAGAGGAGAAGTTTAATAAAGAGTATGGCTATCCTTGGGTGTTTTTGAACGAAGAGCCATTCAGTGATGATTTCAAAACGTGCGTGCGTCTGATCTGGCTATATTCTCATAATTTAAAACCCTCTAGTGCTGTTCAGAAGGAATCATCTGCCCCGATATCTTTTGGGCTGATACCGAGCGAGGATTGGTACCAACCAGATTGGATAGATGAGGAGAGAGCGACAGAGGGAAGGGATAAGATGAAAGCGGCAAATATTATTTATGCTGGTGCGTTCTCCTCTTTGCTTGCCCGTATGAAAGTTGATCTAACTCCTCTAGATAATGTACCATACCGCAATATGTGTCGATTTAACTCTGGAGTGCGTCGGGTCCCAACTCAAGATTGTTAATCCGCTCATCTATCTAACAGTTTTTCTACAAACATCCTCTTCTACAACCATACCGATACTACTGGCGAGTCGAGTGCGTCTCGCTTTTCTACTTTGCTCGTCACTAACGTTTCTCTCATTAGACCGGATATCAAATACTTCTGTGACGTCACCTACGACCCATTCGACTATTTGAGGGACAACAAAAAAACCTATGGTCTGACTCATCCAAGCTTCACTCGTTCTCACTCGTTCTCACCCTTTCTTCATCTTCCATCTAGGTTTCACGATTTCATTCTATGAATGGGAAAAGACGATACCTACCTTATGGGCCACGGTCAAAGGTAAGTTTTCTTGCTCAGTATTCCAGTCATCCCATGTTTTCTTCTCTCATTTATTCGACTGACCCTCGCGATCGAGTACTGATCTTGCTAACTGACAACCTTCATGTTCGTTATAGAATTCATGGCTCTCCATCCTGAACACATTGCCTCTGAGAACGCAATGAACTACCTCAGTGATAACGGCGGAGACACTTATAATCTGTGTCATTGTACGTTTCACTCTTTTCTCCTTTCGACTCCCACTCAATCTCTCGACTTCTACTTTCCCTACCGGTTTCCTCCACTTTGATTTAGTCTGGAGCAACTTCGAAATCGCAGATATGGACTTTTGGAGAAGCGAGGCGTATACCTCTTTTTTCGATTTCTTGGACTCGAAAGGAGGGTTTTATTATGAGGTACGAGGAATGGTCTCTTTGACTTTGGTTTTGGTTTCTTTTTCCTAAACACTCGTTCAATTTTCATTTTTACAGCGTTGGGGTGATGCCCCCGTCCACTCCATCGCTGCCGCCCTTTTCCTACCCAAATCCCAACTACATTTCTTCAGAGACATCGGTTACCGCCACGAACCCTTCCAGCATTGTCCTAAAGGAGACGATTGGGTAAGAGGGATGTGTACATGTAATTCATATGATACTTTAGGTACGTCGATTGTATTTTTCTCTTCCTTCTTTTCTTTTCATGACTGGTTATTTCCCAGACTATGCACCACAATCGTGTATATCCCGTTATGAAAAAATGTTCCAGTGATTGGCTGCTTGTTGCTATTCTTGCCCTCTCAGTACTCTCCAGTACAAACGGGGGGCTCTATTCTCCGTAATCTATCCACCAAATCCTCACCAAATCCTCACAATAGCACATCCCCCATCCACATCTATGACTAGAAAAAGCCTTGACACTTGGCATTTGTTTCTTCCTGTATTCCTACTACTATTATATGCACTGTCTTCATTAGAAGCTTGTGGATACGCATCAGGTTTAGATTTCTGACTATCAAATGTTAAATGCGATGCTGGGTATAGCTGGAGACTTGCAAGTTCAAGGAAGTTTGGTACTGAGGCGGAAGATTAAATATTCACGTCGAACGATCACGTTACTTCGAAGTGCCTAAAATGAAATTTCTTCAACTACTTATACTTGTGACGGCCTACATACAGGCCATTAGATGCTCTGCATATTTACTCTGCATCCTTTTCTGCCGACTTGTGGAGTGTAGGTACCTGTTCAGGACCTCTGGTTATATCCAAATCCTGAATCCTTCCTGTTCCGACATCATACAACCAGCCATGGATCGTAAGCTCCTGTCCTTGAGGTCTATTGCGCCAGGCATTCTTGACAACCTCCGTCTCGCAGAGATTGTCTACCTGCACCTTGACATTCTCTCGAATTAGAATGGGAATAGCCTCTTCCTCCGCAACAGAAGAAATCTGCAGGCTCGTAATCAAGTTCGCAATCGAAGTCGTGAGAGGGGCGAGGAAACGGTTCAAGGGAGAGTCAGCTGCGTGGGAGTTCAGAGTGATGGGGGTTCGGCCTGGAATGATGGATTCGCTGGCTCTGAAACTTGCGTTCACAGCTCCGCAATAAGTATGTCCACAGACGATGACTAGAAAGTAGACTCTTTGGTCAATATCATTGTGCGTGCGCAAAAAGCTTGAGATCGTGACCATTTCTCACTCCCAGCTCATGCACGGCGAACACCAAAGTCGCCATTAAATTCTCATCGCCGAATTGAACTTGACTGTCAGCGAAACGACGAGCATAAACCATAGGATAATCAAAAGGAAATTCATTGACTTACTTTCCAACGTTGCGATTGACGAAGATGTCACCAGGCCTTGTTCCAGTAATAACGGTCTCTGGTACTCTCGAATCGCCACATCCTATCCAAAGTGTCTAGGAAAATCGCAGTGAGTATATATGATCCTTATCGCAATTTCATTGTTCACTGACATGGGAGTTTGTGGTCTCGTAGAATCAGGGAAGAAATTAGGATTTGTTTGGTCAACCCTTTCAGCCCATCGTATGTTGCCCGAAAGCATTTGGGAAATAGATGGGTGCTGGCAATGAGTCATGGTTGTTTGAGTGAGTCTGGTATCGTATAGGGTGAGGCAGAGAGGCACTCCTTTTATAACGGAATTTTTGGGGTTGACGTGGACATATTATCGCCTTCCCAATCCAGAGTCAATCGATCGCAAGGTCATTTTCTTCCCCATACCTCGGTTCCTACAACGAATCATCTGTCTAGATTGTGTTAAAGCCGTTGTTTCTTCATCGAAAAATCCAAGCCGTCTATTCAACCTGACTGAGAAGCACAACTGATTCCATTCTGTCGTTCGTTCAACAATGGGATACACAACGTGCACAATTCAATACCACCTTTTCACCACTTGCAGTAATTTCTCTGTCACCCAACTGAGCTTCGATGCACAAAGACATCTGCTGGTCCATCGATGGAGTTACATCGTGTCCTCGGCATGTATCTCATTCTTGACAAGTACCTATCCGGGGCAATGCTCGCTGCTACTATTCGAGATTTGGAAAGCTCGTGGATCAAGTTCGTAACGCTGGATTCCAATCGAAAGCTTAGCCAGAGATGAGGGAGGTGAGGTTGAGGTGATCCGAGCAGGTCGTCGGAGTTTGTATAATGCAGTCCTCGTAGTCGGGTGACTCGGGTCGCCACCGATGGATGTGGCAATGAGAGCGCACAACTATTCCGGTGGTCAAGGAGGATTGTAAGCCTCTCAAGAGGGAGTTCGTAGCGATTAAATAGGGAGGATATGCGTGAAAGAATCCGATTACACCAATATGATTACATCGTACCTGAAAGAAATACGAACAACTTATTATGAACTCGTTCGCAAATTCCTGCCTCAATAATCCCATAAGGATAACTCATGCTTAGTGAGACAAATAGGAGTCAAGGTAGATAGCCATTTCGCGGTAGTCCCGGTGATTTTGACTCCTCGTCAAGTTGAAATCGTTAGTAGTATCCTCAATACCTGAGATTTTTATAGCACTCGGTGCATTACTGTGTCGTTCATCTTTTCCTGAATCAAATGTTCCCCACGCTGCATAATCATAATTGCTTCTTTAAACAATAGGTAATCAGAATATTTATTAGTTTTCAAGGGGTATTTATCAAAAGATGAACTCACATATTTGTACAACCAATACTCCGAATAAACCAAAAGAGAAAACTCCTCCTAGGACCTAGATAACAGATAACTGTCAAGACGCGGTCACACAACGGCCAACTCTAGAAAAATATACGTAGGGACCAGTTCTAACGTTAAAGCTGAAGTGTCAACGTTCATGGCACTCCCGAGAGGTGGAAATACTGTACATAAGAGCGACATTTGAAGGAATAGCGGTGGCCGACATAATTGAGAGCTTGAGGACGAGGGAAGGTGAGAATGGAGCCGTATCAAGATAAATGTGTGGGTGTTAGAAGCATGACCATCGGGACAACAGGACCCTCTGTTGATGCGACGGAGTCCGAGAAGTTTGAACTACTTTGCTAGAATATTACTAATCAAATACTCGGTCGCCGACAGTCCATATATCTCTGTATGAAATTGCTCAAAATCTGTTTTACACTCTCCTCCGAGTCTCTCATCCCAGCCTCTTCGCATTATGTCGCTCAACTTTTCAAGATCGGACAGTTTGACCTTCCCTCCCGTCGAGCTTCTCTATGAGCTTCTCAACTTCTCCCTTAAAACATCCACGGTAAAGTAGGGGGATATTCAGTTTTCCGAGAACAAAGTACTATTTTGTGCCTGTTCACCCGAACGTACCTTGATTAGTACGAAGGCAGTTTTGTGAGTAAGCACAAGTCGAGCAACATTCAAGGGCTCTTCAGCACTCATAGGCCCAGAATATTTTTCAATGGGTAAAATTCAGTTAAATCAGTTGATTTAGAATATTCAGTATCCCTTACAAGGGGACTCGACCCCAACTTGATCATGGCCTTGCACCTTCAGATTGACCCTTTGCGCTTACTCTGTCCCATACCGTGCCCTGCAAAATCCGAATATTCTGGTATGGGTAGTAACACCAGGCAGATTTGAAGCCAGTAGCTCTTGCCATTTTCTCGGACTAGCAGCGGCGCGCAGAGCTAATACTTATTGTTTCGCTACTCACGGACCGTCAAGTCTCATCTACTATCCGGCTTGCTCCCAAAAACTACATGCCAACTCTTAAAACAGACTTCTACACAGAGAAACCTCTCTGCACCTCCTGAGCCCCTATGACATGATTTAACTTGAGCTGCATCCAGGACTTGTCTTTTGCACATGCTCGAATACGAAATCACCCAGTCAGCTGGGGCGATTCATTATCAGCTCGGATTCTCTTTTTCCCGTTAGCCCGTTTGTCCGGTGATACTTTCCCTCATCTATCATGCTAATTCTCACAGCACTAGTTAGCCCCGCGAAATTGGCAGACTGTACGCATTATCTCGAATATATATATTCCCGCTCAATCTTTCAAAAGAATGACATTCTTCCTTCTCCCTATTATCCCATGTCAAAGTCTGAGTTTTACGACGTACTTATCGTCGGCGCTGGGTTTGCTGGAGTACACCAACTGGTGAACATCCGCAAGCTAGGGCTTACAGCGAAGATCCTCGAAGCTGGGAGTGACCTCGCCGGGACGTGGTTCTGGAACAAATACCCAGGTAAGAGAGGAACTAGCATGCGTCGCTCTTGATTTCACTTTCCTGACTGTTTCTATTGAAGGCGCTCGCGTCGACTCTCCCATGCCCATCTACCAATTCTCTGATCCAGACCTCTGGAAAGATTGGACGTTTTCCGAATATTACCCAGACTGGAAAGAAATTCAAGCGTACTTTCAGTATGTGGACAAGAAGCTCGGCATCAAACAAGACGTGTCGTTCAACTCTCGGGTTGTTTCCGCACATTGGGACGATTCAGTCGACCGTTGGACTGTTACCTCGGAAGACGGTCGGATCTTTCGAGCACAGTTTTTAAGCCTATGTACGGGTATAGCGTCGAAGTATCATATGCCTGAGATCAAAGGGATTGATAAGTTCAAAGGAGAGGTGCATCACACTTCGAGGTGGCCGGAAAAGTATGATTTCGCGGGAAAGAAGGTCGGAGTGATAGGTACTGGGGCTACAGGCGTACAAGTCATTCAAGAACTCGCTCCAGTTGTAGCTCACCTCACTGTGTTTCAACGCACACCAAACCTCGCACTTCCGATGAAACAACGGAAGATGAGCGCGGAAGAACAACAAAAGTTGAAAGACGAATGGTATACGATTCTCTTTGGGCGTCGATATCAGACTTTCTCCGGTTTCCCCCACGACCTCGTCCCAAAGCCAATCGCGGAGACGACGGTCGAAGAACGAGCGTTGATGTTTGAAGATCTATGGGAAAAAGGAGGATTCCATTTTTGGTTAGGAACATATGCAGAGTTGTTCACGAACCAGAAGTTTAACAAGGAGGCGTATGCATTCTGGAGGAAGAAAGTCAGGGAGAGGATTCTCGATCCCGAGTTGCAAGAAAAGCTCGCGCCAATGGAGTCTCCGCATCCTTTTGGGGTCAAACGACCGAGCTTGGAACAAAAGTATTTCGAGGTGTATTCCCGGCAGAATGTTACGCTTGTCGATATTAGCAAGAATTCGATTGAGGAAATCACTCCGAATGGATTAAAGACCAGCGACGGGGTGGAATATGAGATGGATGTTTTGGTACTTGCGACGGGCTTTGATATGGTCACAGGAGGGATTACTTCGATTGATATTCAAGGACAGGATGGTATCTCTATCAAAGACAAGTGGTCGGATGGTGTGAGGAGCTATTTGGGAGTTGCTAGCGCTACCTATCCCAATATGTTCTGGATATATGGGCCACAATCTCCTTCATCGTTCACTAACGGTCCCAGTAGCATTGTGAGTACAATCCCCGTTTTTCTATGTCTTAACATTGACAAGACGCGACACAGGAACTGACGAGCGAATGGATCATCAACTGTGTGAAACATATGAAGGAGAATGGCATCTCCAGCATAGTCCCTACGGAGGAAGCCCAATATGCTTACAGTGAATTGGTCAATCAGCTCGGATCGGTTGGATTATGGAACGGCGCGAAGACTTCTTGGTATTTGGGGAAAAACATCCAGGGGAAAAAGACGCAGATGTTGCAGTTCCCTGGTGGTATACCTACATACGCAAAGTTATGTAATGAGTCGGCGGCGAAGGGGTATGAGGGGTTCGATTTGAAACGTACTGGAGCATAATAAGAGTTCAGATATTTATCTTGTAGTTAGCATTCGTATCAAAGCGAAGGAAATTGTGCAAGCTTTTCAAATACGATGAAGACTGAGTACCTTCCTGTATTTTCACCGTATTGAGCATTGACATTCCTTTCTGATATTTTTGCTTCGAATAAGCCTTTCCTCCACTAATTCGTATTCGAGCATATACAAACAAAGCGGCGGAGACGCAGTTCACGGCATCGTGTAACGATATTTGCCGCTTATGCGAGGGCATGGAACCGCCTGCGCTACTTATATCTTCGAAGTTGAAAATCAAAGTATATCACAAGAGATCTGACAGCTTGTAGGAAAACAATCATGGTACATGTCAAGCTAAAATACACCCACATTATGCCCATCACGATGACTTATGTTTTGTCGTTCACAACCCCCTTGTTAGTTTCTTCTTACTGTAGCCCACCCCGAACTCGAAGGGACTCTGCGCCTGAGCCTCATACACATAGAGCGTGGAATTATGCTGATCGGGTAACCAATACAACCTCAGCTGACCGTCCTCACTGACATTGAGATCGACTGGGTTCTGGGTGACAAGAGTCCCTGCGTCACTGGTCATAGTGATCGGGATCTCCAGGAGTGGAATCATGGACTCGACATCAACGATGGCGATACCGCCGAGATTTAACCCCGTGCCAATAGTGGCAACGCCTGAGCAGAGCATTAGAGGACGTTGATTTGAGCATTGATCAGGATTACGCCCAAGAAATTTGCGCAATCTTGGTAGTCGATGTAATAGGATGGATTCCTAGAGGTAAATATAGGGATGGTGAAGTAGTTTGACTCGGAAGTGAAAGGTGAGAGGTGCGCAAGAGACCAGGTGCTAGAGTTGCGGGATCCCCAATTGAGTGTGGTCAATGTGCTCTGCGATGTATCGTGTACGATACCGCCCAGATGATCCGTGTAGTGAAAAATAGGAGTAGGTTCGAGAGTGTTGGGGTCGACACGAACAAGGCTTGCAGTAGAATTTGGTCTATACTGAGCGATGGTCGCCCAAATATATCGCCCATCGTAATCAAGACCACCAAGATGGTACTCGATTGCGCCTTGCTTGGTGAGAATAGCGTCAGCCAAACGGGTTCCGTTTCCAGAAAAGACCACCGAATGAGCGAATCCTGCACCTGGACTGCGGTCAGTGCCGTTGATGGTGGTGTTGAACGGGATCGTTGGTTCCGTGTATTCGCCTGCACTGACAACAAAGCGGTCGCCGGTCGGGGCCTAGGCGAATGATACCCTCTGGCTCCCACAGGTCGCCTTGGAATTAAACCTTGTCTACAGCTTTCCAGACTGTTGAGCGACCGAGATTGTTGAATAGATCGACGATTTCGGAGCCATCACCTTGTGCATGGGACCTGGGAAGAAGAAGAGGAGCGATAGGTAGTTTTGAGGAGTAGTAGGTGATATTTAGGGCAGTGGCAATCAAAGAATATTGAATAGTGACCATAGTGCAGGCCAACATCCAGTTCTGGAGCACTCAACCACATCTCATTCTAAAAGATGAAAGGGCACGCTTGGGAAGACTATCTTTTTGATTATACCAGGCACAAGTTCGAACTGCAAATATGAAAATGGCATACATTTTTAATGTGATGAAGCACAACTTCGACGCAAGAACTTCACCAGTAGCCCTATTACTTACTTCATTATCCAGTGCGATGCTCTTTCAAACTTCCCCCGCCTCTGCAAGAGCAGAGTCATGCGAACATGTCATTTTGCTCAAAATCCATCAAAAGTTGTAGTGTATTCATTGGGAAGATCTTGAGAGCAGAAATTATGATGAATCTAGATGGATGTATTCAGAGAGGTCAAATCAGTATCCAGAATTTATTCACGAACGAACTTATCTTCGTGAACTACAAGTCAGAGCTATGTAGATTCCAAATTCAAAATTTGTCCCACGTTCCTTTCAACTACCGTGATCTCGAAATCAGTTTTCCACAAAAATATTAATAACAGGCTTACTGGGGTGGAGCTTTAGTCTTGTATAACTCGTCAACGACAGACCATTCGGCCCTCGCTCTGGTTTTTCGCTTGCTCGCTAACATCCGTACTAAGTACCAATGGTAATTTGAAGAGAGTTGAGGTCATACAGGCAACGATCTGGGTGTTACAGGAGCAACCGAAGTGGAAAGCGAAGAGAAGAAGAAAGTACCAGGGAATCTGATCTTTTCTAGCTCATATTATGACTTGACAGAACCCCGCTAGTGTGAAGTTTCCTGTGCACTAGAGCTGAGCTAGAGCTAAAGTTGAGTCTTATATCCACCCTATCGAGTCGAAAAGCCATATATCAAACGACGATCGCGATCTCACTGCAAGCTCCATCCCAAAAACTCCAACCATGGCGCATACAGAAGAATACGATGTGATCATTGTTGGCGCTGGCTTCGCTGGGGTTCACCAATTGCTGAACATCCGCAAGTTAGGGCTTGCAGCAAAGATTCTTGAAGCAGGAAATGGCCTCGGTGGAACTTGGTATTGGAACAGATATCCAGGCAAGAGCATTTGAATTGATTTTGTCTTTCACTGAACCCGCTTCTTCAGGTGCTCGGGTAGACTCGGAAATGCCTATCTACCAATTCTCTGACCCCGAGCTTTGGAGGGACTGGACGTTCACGGAATACCATCCGGGGTGGCAAGAGATCCAGGCCTATTTTCGCTACGTGGACAAAAAACTCGATGTCAGTAGGGATGTGCTGTACAATTCTCGGGTTGCTTCTGCGCATTGGAACGACTCGGTCGATCGATGGACTGTTACCACGAAGGATGGACGTATTTTTCGAGCACAATTCTTGAGCTTGTGTACTGGTATAGGGTCAAAGTATCATGTACCCGACTTCAAGGGGCTTGATACTTTCAAGGGACAGGTGCATCATACTGCGAGGTGGCCAGAAAAGTACGATATCAAGGGAAAGAAGGTCGGTGTGATAGGTAACGGAGCTTCAGGAGTGCAAGTTATTCAAGAGATCGCTCCGACCGTATCTCACCTCACCGTATTCCAACGCACGCCAAATATGGCACTTCCTATGAAACAACGAAAAAACAATGGAGCAGAAGAAGAGAAAGTGAAGAGGGACCTCTATCCTCTCCTTTATGCCCGTCGAAGCCAGACCTTCGCCGGATTCTTCTACGATTTCAAACAAACGCCAGTAGCAGATACAACGCCAGAGGAAAGAGCTTTGGTGCTTGAGGATCTCTGGGAGAAGGGAGGGTTGTGCTTTTGTCTCGGGTGTTACGCAGAGTTATTGTCGAACCGAGAATTCAACGACGAGGTGTACGCTTTTTGGAGGAAGAAGGTCAGGGAAAGGATTACAGATCCTACGCTCCAGGAAAAGCTTGCACCGATGAAACCTCCCCATCCATTCGGAATTCGGCGTCCCAGCTTGGAACAAAGGTACTTTGAAGTCTTCTCGCAGGCTAACGTCACACTTGTCGATATCAACGAGGCTGCGATCGAAGAGATCATCCCGAAAGGTTTGAAGACTAGCGATGGCATTGAACATGAGCTGGATGTTGTGGTACTTGCAACAGGTTTCGATATGGTTACAGGAGGTATTACTTCCATTGATATTCGCGGCCAAGATGGTATTTCTATCAAGGAAAAATGGGTTGACGGTGTTCAAAGCTATTTGGGGTTGGCCAGTGCGACGTATCCAAATATGTTCTGGATATACGGGCCGCAGTCTCCCTCCTCTTTCAGCAATGGTCCAAGTAGCATTGTACGTTATCTAATCTCGACTTACGGTGATACCTTTGTTGATCCAGAAATTCAACAGGAACTTATAAGCGATTGGATTATTGTCGGTTTGATTGTCGGAGAGTAATGTAGATGAAGCAAACTATAGTCTTCGGACAGACACGTGATGCGGTGATTCACCTTTTCCATTTCACCGCATCGACGCAAGGTCGTCGAAGACTCGAAATAAACACAAGAACTCTTCAGCTAATTCAAAGAACAACTTTAGTCACTCATTTGAACACACGAGTCATGGCAGACAGACTAAACTTCGATCCCAGGAACATCCCTCCACCAGACTTCTCTAGCAACACATACGCAACGATACGTAGAGCCCTCATAGCTGACGCTGACTCACCAGGCATCACCACAGAAGCCGAAGCGCAACAACTCCTGCGAGACCAATGGGAGGAAGAGAACGGGACTCTTCGCGCACAATACGAAACACAACTGGAAGAAGACCAGGCGATAGCAGAGGCGAGAATCGAGGAAGCGGCAAACGAGCAACGGATAAAAGATGCAGAGAGAAAAGCTAGGGAAGATGAACTGGCCAAGAAAGCAGAAGGAAAACGCACACCTCTGTATAGCTTCAAGCAGGGAGTAGGAGTTGGACACATACGGCAGCAGATACACCCATACGCGAAGAAGCTAATGACGGCACGAAAGTACGTCCCACTTTGGTATTTCCTACCGGAAGCAACAGCAGAAGCGAAAGAACGCAACAGAGAAGCAATAGACAACAACCGCTTCCAAATCGCCATGGACGAAACCGACTCGTCGAATTCAGCCCTCACATTAGTCGGATCACACACCGTTCGAGCATCCCCGAACGCAGTACCGGACTCTCGACTTTCATGGGACCAAGTTATGAGGGCCAAAAGCTCCTTCTTGAACGCGCTGTCATACGGGGATTTCACAAACGACTTCGTCAAGATGTTTGCAGGCTTCTACACGGGCATGGACATGCACCCAGAGCTAAGGGAAGAGCACGGAGACAAGGTCTTAGCACTATATCACGCCGAAATGCGTAGAGCGTGGTACGAAGGCTTCGAGCAAAGAGAACCGTTCGACCTAGCAGTCTTCTCGGAAGATACCCTAGAGAAATGTCGCATAGAGATTCGCAGACAGAACAATGAGAAGGCAATCAAAGGCGAGTACTCCCTCCTCCCCTATGAAACATAATACACCCAACTAACTAAAGCCCTCACGCCCAAATTTTCAATACTATCCCTTCCCAAAAACGCCAACGAACGCTAAAACATTACTACACAACCACGCAACCGCTATCGCTAACCTAAACTCATGCTAACACCAACGCTAACTAACAAACGCTAATGCCAAACGACGATACCCAATGCTAACACTGTCGGGTTACAACGCTAACTGAAAAATTAATCATCGGCAACGCTAACGCTAACGGATAAACACCACCACGCTAATACTCACCACGCAACCGCTATTGCTAATGACCTAAACTCACGCTAACACCAACGCTAACTAACAAACGCTAATGCCAAACGACGATACCCAATGCTAACACGTTACAACGCTAACTGGAAAATTAATCATCGGCAACGCTAACGCTAACGAACAAACACCACATGAACGGCTTCATGACAATGCTACTAATGTTACACTACCCAAATTTTGACGCTAATGATAACAACCGCTATCCAAAACTGCTAACGATGGTCAATTCGCCAAAACGGACGACGATTATCGACCACGGGAAACACTTCCAAACAGAGATGCAGAGGGTAGCGGTACAATACAAACGGGAGCTACAGGGATTTCCGCAGACGGCTCATTCAGCAGGAGCATCCCGGCACACACCCAACAAACCTCGGAACACCCCATACCCGTCAACATCACCCCGAAAAGCAAGTAGCGTCAAAGAAGAGAGTGACCTACAGAAGTCCTTTTGAGAGGCGACCCAGACACAACTTCGCGAGCACGCCGAAATCATGGCCCCGTACATACAACCAAAACTCCACCAAGAACTACTACGATACACCATGCCCCCTGTCAGGTGAACGTGTACTCCTCCAACACTCGGGGAATCCACGGCCCGCTGGATGCGTCGTACACTCCTCCCCACAATGGGAATCGCAGCTTGCCGTGTACTCACTGTATCTCCACGCGGCCAGGACCCAAAGGTCTTCGACCTTTTCCCATAGCGCAGACAAAAGATAGAGCCTCCCTGTGAGGAGAAAGACACTCATATACATTTGGACGTCAGAAAGTAAATAGCATCACTACAAGTCCAAAGATGTCGGTTTGATTGTCGGAGAGTAATGTAGATGAAGCAAACTATAGTCTTCGGACAGACACGTGATGCGGTGATTCACCTTTTCCATTTCACCGCATCGACGCAAGGTCGTCGAAGACTCGAAATAAACACAAGAACTCTTCAGCTAATTCAACCGCACCCACCCACCCATCTCAAATCTCATAATCACTCTGCAGCAGCACTAAGAGACAGAATACGAGGTTGCAAACGATCTCAACAAAACCCTAGGTACAGCAGAAGAAGGACAAAGCACAAACAGTCCAAGCCCAGGGAGCCAGGACAACTGCGACGGACCCTCCCACCCTCGCAGCTTGCCGTGTACTCACTGTATCTCCACGCGGCCAGGACCCAAAGGTCTTCGACCTTTTCCCATAGCGCAGACAAAAGATAGAGCCTCCCTGTGAGGAGAAAGACACTCATATACATTTGGACGTCAGAAAGTAAATAGCATCACTACAAGTCCAAAGACAAGTGCATGAAATACATGAAAGAGAACAATATCTCGAGCATCGTTCCTACAGACGACGCACAGCGTGCATACAGTGATCATGTTGACAGGCTGGGTGCCTCCAGTGGTTTATGGTTCGAGTCGAAGACTTCGTGGTATTTGGGGAGTAATATTGAAGGAAAAAAGGTTCAACTATTGAATTTCGCGGGTGGTATACCTGCCTATGCCAAGTTGTGTCATGATTCGGCGGCGAATGGTTATGATGGATTTAATCTAAAGCCCTCTCTTGGTTGAACATCCTAGTCGAATAAAGTTCGAAGTTCCTTTTTGTCAGAACAGAATATACGTTCACCTGATCATTCAAATTCAACGAAAGGACAACCTAATGATAGACCACGGGAGAAAAGCGCTTATGTATCCGATTCTAAAGATCCCTACTAGGACCGTCACTCTCACCTGGACTATCGCATTTAGGCCACTTTGCGCCAAAATGAGCATTTCTATTCACAAGCTGAAGTTTGTTCTCGATGGTTATTGTGTTACTGTCAGAATGCAGCACCCCCAGTTCACTCTCAAAGATGTCATTGCGTGGAGCTGCTGATCTTCTTCGCTGAATAGGAATTGCGAGTGCTTTGCCGTAGACCTCTGTACGCACACACTCAGTGAGTTTTTTATACCTCGTATGTGGCATTAACCATCCAAATATACCATCTCCTGTGCATCTATCTACTCAGCTCTTGCTGGGGCACATTGTCATTTGTCACACGTACTCTTGGCAAGTTCAGCGTCTGGAGTTTCTTTCTGCCCGAATCGCATTCTCATGGAGCTACATATATACAGCCTAGGAAGTCAAGGGCACATATCTTCCCTTACATTCACAGGATGACTGACACGCAGGAATACGATATAATCATTGTCGGCGCTGGTTTTGCAGGAGTCCACCAGCTGTTAAACGTCCGCAAACTGGGGCTTACAGCAAAGATACTCGAAGCAGGTGGTGGGCTCGCCGGAACTTGGTATTGGAACAGATATCCAGGTGAAAGCGTTTTGATTACACTTTGTATACCCCTGGACTCACTTCTGTCAGGTGCTCGGGTGGATTCGGAAATGCCTATCTACCAATTCTCTGACCCCGAGCTTTGGAAAGACTGGTCGTTCACAGAGTACTATCCGGATTGGAGAGGTATTCAAGCATATTTCCGCTACGTGGATCAGAAGCTCGATGTCAAACGCGACGTACTGTTCAATTCCCGGGTCGCTTCTGCCCATTGGAATGATTCAGTCAATCGATGGACTGTTACCACAGAAGATGGTCGGGTCTTTCGAGCGCAGTTTTTGAGTTTGTGCACCGGTATAGGATCGAAGTATCACGTACCCGACTTCAAGGGGCTTGATACTTTCAAAGGAGAAGTGCATCATACTGCGAGATGGCCAGAGGAATATGATTTTACGGGGAAAAGAGCGGGAATAATAGGCACCGGTGCAACAGGCGTTCAGGTTATCCAAGAGATTGCTCCAGTTGTTGCTCACCTCACTGTCTTCCAACGCACACCAAATCTAACGCTCCCTATGAGGCAACGAAAGATCAGTGTGGAGGAACAGAAGAAAATGAAGACCCTTTATCCTATCCTCTATAGACGACGATACCAGACATTTGCTGGATTTCCTTACGATCTAGATCCAAAACCTGTAGCTGACACAACACCAGAAGAGCGAGCATTAGCTTTCGAGGATCAATGGGAGAAAGGAGGTTTCCGCCTCTGGTTTGGCTCTTATACAGAGCTGTATACCAATCAAAAGTTCAACGATGAGGTGTATGTCTTTTGGAGAGAGAAGGTGAGGGAAAGAATTTCTGATCCTGAACTCCAAGAGAAGCTGGCACCGATGCGACCACCCCATCCGTTCGGGGTCAGACGTCCCAGTTTGGAGCAGAGATACTACGAGGTGTACTCTCAGCCGAATGTCACCCTCATTGATATCAATAAGGCTGCCATCGAGGAGATCACTCCGAAAGGTCTGAAGACTAGCGATGGCGTTGAACATGAGCTAGACGTTTTGGTACTTGCAACAGGTTTCGACATGGTCACAGGAGGTATCACATCCATTGATATTCGTGGACAGGATGGTATTCCTATCAAAGAGAAGTGGGCTGACGGTGTTCAAAGCTATCTGGGATTAGCTAGCGCTACTTATCCGAACATGTTTTGGATATATGGACCTCAATCTCCCTCTTCGTTTAGCAATGGTCCTAGCAGTATTGTATGATTTCTCGGTTCACTACATATGTATACGGCTGACGATCCCACATCATAGGAATATACAAGCGAGTGGATTATCAACTGCATCAAACATATGAAGGATAACAACATCTCGAGCATAGTCCCGACAGAAGAAGCACAGCATGCATACAGTGAGCATGTTGATCAGCTAGGAGCAGCTGGCTTGTGGCTGGGAGCGAAGACCTCATGGTATCTGGGGACTAATATCAAAGGAAAGAAGACGCAGATGTTACAATTCCCTAGTGGTATCCCTCCGTATGCCAAGTTATGCAATGATTCGGCGTCGAAGGGGTATGAAGGATTTCATTTGAAACATCCTCATGCTTGATCCCACGCACTTTCTCGTTAGTCGCAATCCATGTGCAGCTTGCCTGTATCTATTTTGAAGAGACATTAGCCTTGATATTTAATGTTGAATCTTGTTTGAATGGTCCATGGGGAGCAAATGAATACTTGGGCAGCTGAACTGTTGAACTGGTCCACTTCCAGATGCTTTAAGAGATATTCAGTCGAGATATTCAGTCGGATTAAATTTCCGTGGCAAAAACGGAACAAGCGAAGGGGCAATTATAAGGCAATATGGGCGCTAAACTCGGCATCCATTTAAGCGAGCTTTCTTTAATCTACAGTCCCCTTCAAAGGCTTCATGATATCTTCCAATAGTATTCCTCATTTCGACCCACATGAAAAACTGGAAGTAAATCACCAACAAGCTCGAAAGTGTTCCATGCAAGCTTTCAAACTGAGTTTTGAAGAAGATCATTGGATCTGTTTATCAGCAACTGACATCGAGTGTATGTATCCCTTACTTCTCGTCGATCCACATTCTACATCCGATCCCGATTCTCCGTTATCGCTCAGATTTTTCGACGCCAACATGGAGAAATTTTCTGTTAATTCTCTGACTCAGATAACAGGCAAACCGTACATGGGTTCTTGCATTTTTCGCACCCTTGCCAATGGACGGCCAACATGCATGTACATAGTCAGCTGGACGGTTTTGTGCCCTGGCCGGTTTTTCATTTTCGAGACCCGAGGTTTATGGTCAATCCTCGTACAGATGGGTTTCCATGGCTTATAAAAACTAATGTGACCGGTCCACTCAAAGCAACTTTTCCCTTTACGAAGTATCATGTCCGAGAGAGACACATACGACGTGGTCATTATTGGCGCTGGATTTTCGGGTGTCCATCAGCTCCTGAAAATCCGTAAGCTAGGCCTTACAGCCAAGGTCTTCGAAGCTGGCGAGGATCTTGGCGGAACATGGCTGTGGAACAGATATCCAGGCAAGATCTCATTTTGTTCACCAGTGACCATTTTTCTTATCAAATTCTCATTCAGGTGCTCGTGTCGACTCTCCAATGCCTCTGTACCAATTCTCGGATCCAGAGATTTGGCGAGATTGGACATTCACTGAGAAATATCCAGGTGGTAAGGAAATTCAAGCATATTTCCAGTACGTGGATAAGAAGTTTGACATCAAACGGGACGTTTCATTCAACTCTCGTGTTGTCTCTGCCCATTGGGATGACTCTCGTGATCAATGGACCGTGACCGTAGATGATGGTCGAGTCTTCCAAGGACAGTTCCTAAGCTTATGCACCGGCGTAGGCTCGAAATATTACATCCCCAGATTCAAAGGCCTTGATGCCTTCAAAGGAGAGATGCATCATTCTTCCAGGTGGCCGGAAGATTATGATTTTAAGAAGAAGAGGGTCGGTGTCATTGGTACTGGAGCGACGGGCGTACAAATTATTCAGGAGATTGCTCCGGATGTAGCTCACCTCACAGTCTTTCAAAGAACGCCAAATTTGACCCTTCCGATGAGACAGCAAAAGCTGATTGCAGATGAGGAGGAAAAGGTCAAGAAGGACCTGTATGAAATCTCCTTCAAACGTCGACACCAGACCTTTACTGGACTTCATTTCGATATCAATCCAAAATTGATGCGAGATGCAACGCCTGAGGAGAGAGCTTTGGCTTTTGAGGAACAATGGGAGAAGGGTGGATTCCATTTCTGGATGGGGTCTTTTGCGGACTTGCTTTTCGACCAAAAGTCTAATGATGAGGCATACGCGTTCTGGAGGAAGAAGGTTAGGGAAAGGGTACCCAATCCTGAATTACAAGAAAAACTTGCGCCGACGCAGCCTCCGCATCCGTTCGGGGTCAAACGACCAAGTTTGGAACAGAGATATTACGAGGTTTACTCTCAGGCAAATGTCACACTCGTTGACATCAGCAAGGACGCTATTGAGGAGATCACTTCAAACGGTCTGAAGACTAGCGACGGCGTTGAACATGAGCTAGACGTTTTGGTACTTGCAACAGGCTTCGACATGGTCACAGGGGGTATCACATCCATTGATATTCGTGGACAGGATGGTATTACCATCAAAGAGAAGTGGGCTGACGGTGTTCGAAGCTACCTCGGAGTGGCTAGCGCTACCTATCCAAACATGTTTTGGATATACGGACCTCAATCTCCCTCTTCATTCACCAATGGTCCTAGTAGCATCGTGAGTTTTCATCACCACCTCGTTCTCATTAAATCTAAGAGTTAATTACAATAGGAACTCACAAGCGACTGGATCATCGATTGTATGAAGTTCATGAAGGAAAACAACATTTCGAGCATAGTGCCTACAGCTGAAGCCCAACACGCCTACAGTGAACTTGTCGATCAGCTTGGGGCGGTTGGTCTGTGGTCAAGAGCAAAGACTTCATGGTATATGGGGAGCAACGTTGAAGGAAAGAAGACACAGATGCTGCAATTCTCGGGTGGTATACCTGCCTATGCCAAGCTATGCAATGATTCGGCGGTGAAAGGGTACGATGGATTTCATCTTAAAACGGCTTCTGTACACGCTTGATAGAAAGGGGGCATACTCAAAAGGCGAAAGTAAAGCTGCCATGCCCTCAACTCATATGTAGTCAGCAACTTGAAGGCGGTCAAAGAGATTCGTATTCGTAAACGTCATGCTATCTAAGTTCAAGTCTACTCTACAATAATGGATGCATAAAACATACAACACTGGTGAAGTAAAATAGATGGGAATCGTAATCGCATCAACAAGGATCAAAGTTGTACGTCCCGGAGACGACAGGTTGACAGATTAACAGATGGAGTATAGACGAAAACCATGATTTCAGTGGATCCTGGATCCCTTATCAGATATGCGAAACTTCCAGTCATGCGGCACTTCCGGAGTCCTTGATTCATGCTTCTCGATTACTGTGAATTTCTAGGATTTCATAATACTATTCTCCCGAATTGTACATTCATTGGCTTGTGAGTATTCCAAAGTAGGATACGATGCCCTCGTCATCCAGTGCATAGATTGATGATATTCAAGTGTAGTCCTCAGAACTGGTTTACTTATCATGATACTCATAATTCGACTGAGGTCTACTTCCGAATCCATCCTTAAAACATTTCTGCATCAGACCAACGGACCACATGTGAATTAAATGGATGCAAGCACCTTTGCATATATTTCCTCAATCAGCCTCATATTGGTGATAGTCTCCTGCGGTTCGACCCAGGTCTGAGGCTCTCTCCTTCGCACTTTGTCTACAAATGCTTCGAGCTGATATCTGGACAGACAAATGAGATTACCTTCGGTCTAAGAAATGATGAACCTACCGGTAAGTTGTCCACCACTCTTCACCCTTGGAACCATTCGTAAACTTATATGCCTTCTCAACTCGAGATTGTTTGCCAATGGATGACACAGTAATGTAATGATAATAGTGCGGGATGAGAAAGTTGAAGATCTCAACTGTACCTCCTTCGCAGTGAACAGTAGCCTTCAGCTTAGGAAAGCGTGGAATTATCCCAAGGATGCGCGACTCATTGAGATTGGAGAATACTTAGTTCACCAAGTATATCGTTTTCAAGGCTGACAGTCGCAGTAAACTCTTTGTCAACCTGTTTGTGTTGAGGTGCGGAAGAGTAGCTCTCGGCGGAGGCACTGAGAATGGACTTAGGCTTTGACGGGGAAGCCAAGTAATTGAGCACGTTGACTGTGTATGCTGTAAAACGGCTGTTAAATCAAACAATGCAGTGGATATCTGTTATGCCAGAGCAACAGTACTCACAGCCGGGATCCATTGTGCTACCACCTCCTAGCTCGTACTTCCACCGTATGTCATCAGGTTTAGCTGTACCTTCGGGAGCAGAAAGAGCTGCAGAAATGCTTTTGACTTCCCCTAGCTCCTTGCTGTCCAAAATGGCCTTCACTCGTTGAATGGAGGGATGGAATCTATTCTAGAGAACATATTGTTAGCATATATTGTAGTGAGCAGCAGGCCATCGACCTGTAATGAAAAGCTTCCAAGACAACGAGCCCCTTTTTTTGTGCAAGGGCAAAAATTTGACGTGCTTCATCTTCGGTATCAGTAGCAGGCTTTTCAAGGAGAACATGTTTGCCTCCTTCGAGAGCCTTCATTGTCCATTCAAAATGCAAACCATTCGGGAGTGGGTTATAGATAACGTCCACCTCGGGATCATTGATCAGATCTGAAAATAAGGTGTATCAGTTTCTGAATGCAATATATTCAAAGACAGTCACCTTGGTATCCTGAAGGTCCACCGTAACTTTTATGAAAACCATGCTTTCTAGCAAACTCTTCCGCTCGAGCTTTGTCACGAGCAGCAACAGCATAAAGTACAACATCGGAATGCGACTTGGCAGGGGTTGCGAGTGCAGTTGGGACGATCTTTGCTGCACCAAGACATCCGAACCTCAAGGCAGCTTTTTCCTTTGGCTGAACTGCACTCGATGGTGGATTTGATATCTGAAAGAATTCTGAATATAGTTCATGACTGCATGAAAAGTCTGGACGCACATTTTGTACTCGAGAGATTAGAGCTAGCATGTCAAGGGTGCGTAGGAATAGCGACAGTCAGGTAAACGATTGGTAGCGAACAGCATTGACTGTTGTACAGCGCCGATCTTGATCAAAGAAGCGCCTTGAAGTTGTGCCAAGACCAGCCAAGACCTCGCAATGAAGGAAAAAAGTTAATAAATGATATTTTACTGCTATCAACGGCTGGCAAACAAGGATCTCGTCATGAATTGGATCGCCCTGGTCTATATACGAGCTAACCCTTTTACTGAGCAAACCAATCATTGGAGTTGACAATACAGAAGTTGGAGAAGTATTTGTTCTTGCCGGGACATTGGTCCACATTGGGATAAAAGCTGCAGACCAAGATCAGTGTCTATGTGGGGCCCTGACGCTTTTCAGTCCTTGTCCTTCTTCCATTCACTGATACTATGGTGGTTGAGGAAGTTCCGATATTTTGAAATTATTTTTTCCTGTGCGCATGTCTTGTCATATCGTATTTTATTAAATATTTAAGTAGGAAAGTTATGAGTACAGCACTTGGTCTACTTACAAGCAAAAAAATCAAAAAATCATTGCGCCATGGCCAGGCATGGATATGGTCACAGGAGGGATCACTTGATATTCTAGGACAGGATGGTATCTCTATCAAAAATAAGTGGTTGGATGGTGTGAGGAGCTCTTTGGGAGTTGCGAGCCCTACCTATCCCAGTACGTTCTGGATATAACGGGGACACAGATCGCCTTCCTCGTTCACCAACGGTCTCAGTAGCATTGCCTGCCTATGCCAAACTATGCAATGATTCGGCGGAGAATGGGTATGATATATTTCATCTTGAACCGGTTTCTGTACAAGCTTGATAGAAAGGGGGCAACTGAAAGGCGAAAGTAAAGTTGTCACATTCAAGTTCAAGTCTACTCTACAATAATGGATGCAATGGATGCATACAACATACAACACTGATGAAGTAAAATGGATGAGAAGCGTAATCGCATCAACAAGGACCAAAGTTTTACGTTCCGGAGACAATAGAAGCAATACACACGATGAAGAAAGCAGAACAAATGCTTAGACGGCCCTATTGGAGCCGCCTTGCCTACGTCTATGTGACGGTGGCAGGTGGTTTGTCGTTCTCATTTCCGACACCTCCGGTAGCCTTGTCAGAGGGATTTGCCTTGATGTTGAGCTTTGACTGCATGTTTGAATTCAAGCTTCCTTCTCCGGCTTTTCCAGCAGCGCCTCCAACTGGAAGTCCGAAGCCCAGATTCGTGTTCCAGATATTCCCAGAGCCCAGTCCCAATCCCAACCCTAGACTATATCCTGGGCTACGATTGCTATTGACCCTCCCGTTTTTCAATTCAGACGAACCATCGAACGAGTTCTTCACAGTCGCCTGCGAAGACAGGGGCGGTTTCGTTTTTCTGTTTTCGGCAGTTACGGCGCTCAAAGTACATTTACTTGCGTGTTCGAGAAGGAGGCGGTACATTGAGTGGTTGAAACCGACACACTGGAGGGCGATGACGGCGACTTTGAGAGCTCCGGCAGCGTAGAGCTGGTTTACTTCGTATGTATTTTGAGGCGATGTATTCTTGCGGCCTTCGATCGTTTCTTTGACGATTGCTTGCGTGGTCTAGGCATTACCTCTGTGAATTGGGGTTGGGTAACGGGTGTTTAGCGGAAAACGCACCTCGTGAGATAGAGCTTCCCATTCTTTCACGGTTAGGTCATCTAATCGAAAGGCTTTGTACACGCCAGCATAGTACCATACTCCATCCTTACTGTAGAAACATTCTATGCAATAATTTAGTTGAACATCTTCTGAACGTAGAAAGAGTGCACCAGTGGGTTTGCAGATCTTCGAAATCACATCAGTCGCAGCCCATCGATGCGCAGTCGCAACACGAGGATTAGTAGTGCATTTGAAGACGGGAGTAAGGTAATATCCATGTTCTTCACGTTGAGGACACCAAGATGTAGTGAGTTGATGTAAGACGCGATAGTTGGAGAGACTAGATAGAAAATGCTGCAGCTGAACTTTTGGCGCTTCAGTTTGGAGATTGGAAACGGCCTACGAGGATCGGAGAGGCTGTGTGGTCCAAAATTTTCATTAGATAAGAGGAATTCGGATGAGGGAGAACTGACTCCAGGAACAGAAGCGAGGAATTCGTATAAATTCACGTATGAGGTCGGAATTGCGATAGGTTTCAGAGCGTCATCTGGAGCTTCTTCTGGTAGAGGGAGGGCGGCCAAGAGTCTGTTTCTCGCGTTGATGATGTCTTCAGCGTCTTCACGAGAAGCAGAGGTTCTAACGATCTATGAATTGGTCGATGTATGAGGGAGCTGCACAAATAATGACCGGAAAATTTACCGTGAGATTGAGGTCCGTTTCTTCGATTTCTTGTATAGTCTTTTGAGGCATATCGCAGACTGCAGCGATGGACATTGCGGAAAGAGCAGGAGGGCTCAGTTGAAGAGACTCCTTCGTGGCGCTATCCGGAGTCTAACCACCAAAGTTTCCTCAGTTATACAGCGTAGGGAATATGATATATGTCAACACACATATTGAGGCGGCGCATCCTTCGATACCTCGATCTCTTTCCGTAGATCATCCACCAAGCCTTCAAATCCAGCAGTTTCATGATTCAGCTTGTCAGCTTCCAGCGACGGCCCGTGCTTTTGAAACGACTTTTCAGAGGACTTTGATATGTTTGATTGCTTTTCCAGTCGTTCGATAATCTCCAGCTTTTGTTCTATAGAGATGTATGCGTCGGAAAGACGTTGTATCGCCGCATCACGCGCTTTGAACGCGTCTTTGACCTTTTCTTGCTCAGTAGCAATCTTGATAGCCATTTCTACAGCGTTGTATGGGTCCTACGGTTCGTAGAAACCCACTCGGATTTTGAGAAAGGAATGATATTAGGGCGAAGAGGGGGAAATACCGAAGATTGCAATGAAGCCAGCCGCTGCTTGAGGATATTCATCTCAATTTCCATATTAACTTCATTGCCTAAGAGCTTCACGGTTTCAGGCTGGCCAGAGCCCTCGCCGTTGTTGAGTAGAGTCATGATAAAAGTACAGGGTTCTACTTAACACAGCCACTAATTTCTGAGGAATTGCGGGCCGTCCCAAAATAATCAAAGTCGAAGCATGACCGGAGCCATAGAGGTCATCACTTTGGCTTCACCACGATGTTGTCCCTCATCACTAGAACAAATCCATCCTTTCTTCAAAACCGCTCCGTTCTGTTCAAATACTATCCTTCTTCGCTCTCTCTCCATTCCGCTCCCGAGTCCTGCGAAAGCGGGACCCATGGAAGTCTGAGCGTGGAAGGTGCCTTCGTAAGTTTTTGGAAGTGTTATATCCGCAGGTCCGAGGGAGGTTGATCCATGGAGATGAAGGTTGCATGACTGAGGTGCAGAAGGAAAGGTGAGGGATAGACCGCCTAGTTGTGTTGAGGCGTTGACGGAAAAGTTACCTCCACGCTCGGAGGTAGTTGTTGATGACAATGGAGCTCCGAGAATTATCGAGCCGTTGATAGGACTATGTAAAGGTGTGAATTCCAAGACGAACAATGAACAAGAGAAAACGTACCCATTGGAAGTCCTCATGGTTAGTTCTGAAAAACTTGCTGCGTCGTTACTTTGCAGAAACACAGAAGCACGAATATGAGAATTGTTTGTGGTCATTCTCAGAGACGAGTTGGCAGCGAACAAGCCATCGATTGGAGCATTATTTGTTTCGACATTTGCTTTGCCAGCGCTGATTGACTATGAAGAGTTCAGTGATTTCGAAGAAAATATGTTATGGGTTCACGCACCTCAACCAAAATTGGCGTATTGGAGGTTCGGAGTGAAATAGTGCGAAAATAGATAGTAGAAGCCAGATTATCGACCAGGTGCGAAAACATGGGGAGGTCCGTCTCAAAGCTCTTGAGTTTCAGGACTACGGCTGGTTGGGTTCTGGGCAATGTGACTATAATCTTTGTATCCGCGTGAAATTCGTAATTCCTTTCAAATCCAGGTGGTGGGCGTGTCTGTGACACTGTCAGTTATCCGGGTTTCTAGGAGTTCAGAAAATCACAATTTACCAAAATTCCAATCCCATATTGGTTTTCTCTCCTTGACAGCTCACAAACGCGCAGTATCGACTCCAGCGTATGGGCATTTCCTGTCCAATACTCTACAACAACTTTCATCTCGATGCTATTTGCTCCTAGACGATCGCTCTGAGTCAAGTGGAATGTACCCCCCAAGGGACCCGAGCCACGAGAAAGACAGAAGAGTCTGTCTGCAGAGGCGGGGAACTGGAAGACTGCTTCTTTAGCTACATAGGATTGCCGAGTCGGGTTCGAAGCGGCTGTCGACCAAGATGCATTTTGGTGAATAGTGAAGTCGTTGAGTGTAGGCCATGCCATTTCGATCTATGCGCTGGCTGGTGGCAACTCTGAAGAAGCGAATCAAACTTGAGGTCTGCAGAAGCGAAGCCATGCTCCATATAAACAGTACATACTGCGGAGAAAACTGTGCAGAAGCAACGCAGTCAGCATGGATTCAGACCGTCTATTGTCAGACAGATAGAGATAGACCTGAGAGAAAGACAAGACAATCACGGTGATGGAGTCAAGATCCTAGTTATGGAGGACTCGTGGCAGTGATCCCCGCGATCTCTTGCACGGGTAGGACTGTTTCGATAAAAACGCAGAATAAGATGGATTTCTCGACGGGTAACATTGCTCCATATCTGCACAGTTGAGCTGAAATCAACGAAGGATCCAACAGGTTGCAGAAAGTACTCTCTGTGGGCGTGGGCTCGCTAGAGCTTTCGCGCAGCGTGTGGGGAGTCTACAGGTACTTAGCCTAAAAGAGCCAGACTAAAACAGAATTTGGGCGCTGAGATACTTCCAATAGGAATAGGTTGGGTCGAATTACAAGCGAAATTGAGTCGCGTAGATGGTACATGATGGTACATACATAGGTGAAATCTTAATGATAAGCGCCTATTTTATTTTAAATTGGCGCTCGCACTTTGATGGACAATTTTTTGTTTACTTATCACAAAGAGAGAGAGCGAATACTCTGCTTCATAGGACGTTGATGACCCCATAATCCAGGTATTGAGCTAAAGTTGAACAAGCTTCGATTAGTGACTATCTCCGTAAAAGTAGTAGCTCGAGCAACGTGTCACAGCTCGTGCTAACCGAATTGGCATAAACTTTCTCCTGTTGGAAGGATGGTACCGGGAGAAGGGAGGAGAAATGAGGTGCGTAGTGAGGGGGCTGGTACTTTTTCTGATATCTCCACCGTATCGCAAAGATTCATCATTTGTGGGTGCACGGTGAGTCCCTCGTATTTCTGCTTTATTTTGAATTCTCAACTCAAAACTCACGACCATTTTTGGAACATCGTTTGTGACATAAATCTTCCTATCCCCCTTTGGTCATGCATGTTTTTCTATTATTGACCCTCAAAGTCCCCATACAGGGTCTCCTAGGGTCGGTGACAAGCGGGGACCTGTTGGGACCTGTTACAATTGGAGGGGAATTCAAATCCGGTGTAAATCCTGCTTTCCGGGCGCGCGTTATGCAATTTGGTTGCTAAATGTGCCATATGCTGCTTGATCCTTTCGCTTGTATTTCTCGAAATTTCTGACTAGAAACTGACTATTCTGTTCATCAGTCCACAAAGTGGCGGCCGAATAGGGAAGTGACAGTATACATGTCCTGAAATACGCATAATTCGAGTAGAGGAAGCCTTTTACCTTACCCACCATGGTTGTGCTTGAGGCTTTCGCTAGTCCATTTGCTCATGTTCTGCACACCAACTACGCCGCGTCTGCGGCTGAATCTCAGACAATTCATACCCTTCTTGCCTCGCCTTCCGACGAGCTGTCGAAGCTCGCCGAGGAGATTGGTCGTGTACAGGAAACACTAGACAGGCTTATTTCCCGCCAAACCCTTCTCAAAACACACGTCGACGCCCATCTTGCTCTCATTTCACCCTTCAGACGACTTCCTCGCGAGATTATCTCGGAAATATTCATCCAATGTCTCCCCACAGATCGAAATCCTACACGAAGTTTGACTGAGGCGCCACTCTTGCTGACGATGATTTCAAAGGACTTGAGAGAGCTTGCGTTATCCACTCCCCAGCTCTGGACGAATATCCACGTGTACCTGCCGCATTGCTCGTTGAATGGGCAGGTAGATGTAGATGAGATGGAAGCTCTGATTCAGTGTCGTAGAGAGGGTATCGAGGCGTGGCTCGCTCGGTCGAGATGTTTACCTCTATCAATCTCCGTTCACCTGTCGGGCTATGGTCGTCTCACAGGCTCGGACTCGGCGTCGTATATATCCTTTTTGGAATGTATCGTCTCCTTTGCTCCTCGATGGAAACGTATTCAGTTACATCTCAGCCCCTTCTTTGTAAATTTGCTGAATACGCTGGTGAACGATTTGAAGCCGGAGGATGTTCCGTGGCTAGAGAGCGTCGAGATTTTCTATAACTCGGGCGTAGAGAATGGAAGAGCGTCTGCAGGCGTGTATCCCTCGTACACCGGCAACAACAAGCCACTGCTTCCTTTAAGCGACCTCATTGTCCGTGCGCCATCGTTACAATCGTTCGCAGTTCACCATCACTCTCAAAACTTACATCAGCTTCAATTGCCTTGGAGCAACCTCACAGACCTTACCATGCAATCTGGTCGTGGCGATTCTCGACTGACTCTAGATCAGACAATGCACGTTTTGACGAGTTCACCGAATCTGTCGACATGTACACTCGGTGTCATGCTGACTTCTATTGACTCTGGGTTTCAAGTGCCTGATGACATCCCATTGAATTCCTTGCGCGCTCTTTCTTTGTATTTCTCGTTACCTCCTGGTGCTGACGATGATATCCCTGCATCGGAGGTAGAGAACAGATTTCACAGTCTCTTCAGTGTCATTCGCGCTCCGTTACTCACCAAGCTTGCTTTTATTGCCAAAGGCTTCGAGTTTCGACGAGGGCTAGACTATATACCTTTTAAACCTTTACTCAAACGCTCGGGGTGCAAGTTGGAAGAATTATACCTTTCATGTCCACTCAAATCGCAAAGCATCTTGCTCGATTGTCTACGAGCGCTTCCGACTGCCACTTCTATCTTCTTGGAATCATATTCGCCTATCGAGTCAACCGCTATTCGAACCATGGACGACATTTTCGTCGGACATCTCACACTCACCGAAGATGACCCAACTCCGGTCTGTCCTCGGCTTGAAAAACTTGTTTTATCAGAATGCAAGCACGTTTCAGAAGAGGCACTTGTGTCTTTTGCTCAGTCTCGCTCTGACAGTGCTTTACGGTGTGCTTCAGGTGAGATTGCTCGCCTGAAGCTATTGGATGTTCGATTTCCTTGTCCCAGACCGGAATATTCAACAAAGAGCAATGCTGATTTGTTGTCAAAAATGGATCAACTTTATACCGAAGGGGTTGTCGTGAGCTGGAAGTATTTGGCTACGGAGATTCCACTTACGACACCGATACCTGATTCTCCTTGGGAAGGGTTGCCGACATCACCATACTCGGGATGGAATCCAGAGTACCTCTCTCAACACATACGAGACTGACGAACACAGATTTTTTATGATCATATCTTGGGACTTTTGGATTGTGGATTTATACCAATGTACTAAAAAGTGTAATGCTTTCGAAGAAGGAAGTAATTTTTGTGTTGTACTCTATCTCTCGTGATGGATTTGCTTTTCTTTTTAGATATATGCAGACTCGTGTGTGAATTATACTGCCAGTTGAGATTGTGTTAGTTGCCTGAGAATAGCATGATTCCACACTTGATGTGTATATGAGGCTCAGGTGCAGAGTCCCTTTGAGTAACCCGTAAAAGACAAAGGAAGCGCGAACAACGAGACTTGAGTCATGGTTATTGGGTGGGCACTGTACATGTCTGCTTGGACTCACACCTTCCTAAACAAGAACAATTGCGTGCGTCGGCGCACACGACTCTCGGACTTCACTTCACTAGATTTCATGGGTACAAGTGAGTACTGCCCCCAACGAACCTTACTGAACTATCTCAAGATGAGCACACGCTCGACGACGAAGAGGAAGAATTCGCACAAGTCATCGCCTCTTTGAATACATCCTGTCTTCAAGAACCCGCGATTTCCACACGGCAAACCGTGTTACCCAATGCATCAACCGACATCCGCTATGAGATCGCAACACCTCCCCTCGCCCGCTGCTCGTTCTATGCATTTCGATGTCGTCGCCTAGCGCTTCATTTCTTCGAAAACGACAATCCCAACCCTGAATATAAATATATTCTTACTCCTTGAACTTCTCGATTGGACGTCCGACCTTCTTCATCACGGATTTCCTTCCCGGAACAAATCTGTCCGAACTGTGGAACGATGGAGACTGGATCTCGGATATCAAACGCTAGCTCATCTTTTCTCAGATTGCTAAATGGATGACCGAAATATCTGCGCTAAAGTTTGGTCGTACTATTGGCCGGCTAGATGTAGATGAACCCACCGGCCCGGGATAGTCCCATTTCGAGACGCCGAACGTTTGATAACAAGAATTGAGGCCTCAAGCTTTGATACTAACTGGATCATCGGATGGCAAAGACCGCTGGACACTTCGGAAGTAGTCACTGATTTCTGAATGACCCACTATTAAGAAGACGCCAACCAGAAGACAGTCCAATGTTGGCTCTAGCTTTTTGTCTCTGCGATACCTGCTCATTCTCTCCGCGGTCCTCCGTATTCTCTGTTTCATCCAAATTTTGACCCGCAAAATATACTTACTCATATCGAGACCCAGAATATCATTCTCCTGATTGCTTCTATCCTTCCATTTTGTTCAAGAAGACTGAGTCGGGGACAAAAGTGCACACAATCCACCAAGAGTATTTGAAGCAGTTAATTTTTGCAACCTGACATTCTCGCTCGAAGTGTCGAATTATCTTGTTGCTTAGTTTCTAATCTCGGAAGCATTCGTGTTAATTGAGTGGTGTGATGTACAGAGTACTGTCTTGTTTCTTTTCGGTATCGCAGCAAGAGAGAGGAAAAATACGGAAAGAAGATTCCAATCCAGGGAAGCTCGACATGAGGGAAGGAACAAAAGTGATATATATACAAATGTATTCGGTAAAGAGTCTGCATTTCGTATGCGAAGACTTGGAGTTTTCGGAGACGAGCCTGGTGAACAGTAACGCCGACTAAATAGCTGCAGCCTAGTAAACGCGGAGCAAAGCATCGATAGACAGATATTTGAATAGATGCATAAATGCAAAAAGTAAATGCGATGGTAGAGAAGAGAGTGTACAACAAGTAACTCCGAGAACAAGATGGATGGATGTATGAAGAGAAAAAAGAAACAGAAGCAGAAGACCAAAGGTACAAAACCCAAAAAAAAACCAGAAAACACTAGAGAAAACTAGGTGAATGTGGAATATGTGGAGAATGGCAAGTGGACACAGGGACGATTGGATGATACACAAGGCAAATGAAGAGGAAGAGAATACATACAACTCTGAAGTGGAAGTGAAAAAGAAGATCTGCATGGAAAGCGCAGAAGGAAAAAAGATTCACAGAAAACACACCAGTACTTTCCGCCGGCCATCCACGATTTTTTCCTACATCATCGGCCATTCTGGTCCATCCCCAAAATCACCAAAACCTTTCAATCGGAGCCCAACATCTAGATCATCATTGTCAATCTCTCCCTTATCTTCTTCAACAACTCCGCCCTCAACGCCCAAGCCCATATTCACATCTTCACACCGCATCTCCTCGTTATAACCAATCGTTGATGATTGCCACAGCGGTGACTTCGCGTAGTGTCTCGGTCCAACACCAGGCGGTGAAAACAACGGCTGGTGCGAGACGGGACCGGAAAACGACGAAGGCGAGCAGGAATTCTCTCTCCTACGTAAGATCATCCTAGCGACTAGCTGCGCCATGCTTACGAGCGATACTCTCTTCTTTTTCTTCTTCCTGTCGTTCGATCCCTTGATGAACTGCGAGGCGCCCGTCTTCATCAAAAAAGTTTGACCAAAGTCCATTGAGTCAATATTTGCCGCAGCATCATCGTCAGACGATTTCACGTTCACGTTTGACTCTGTACCGTTTCCGCCGCCGCCAAAAAGAGTTAACGCCACCATGGAAGCAATCTCTCTGCATCTCTCTTTTTCGCGCTTCCTCGCGCTTCTTGCCTCCGCTTTCTCTGCCTGAGCGACTGCCAAGGACGGCGGAGGCAGCCTAGCGTCGGTCCCTGTCCTTCCAATCCTCATCACATCGACTTCAGCTTCGAGTTCCTGCTCTTTCTGCTTCGCATTCCTCTCTACCGTCTGTGCTTTCCTGCGAAGGGCAAGAAGCTGGAGAAGGTCCTGATACAGCCCAGGGTTAGCGCGGAGCACCTTATATTCCGGGCAATCAGCATCTGAAAAGATGTTCGTGCAAGACGAATCGAGGGAAAAATGAGATAAACGAGAGTCGAGCGACTCTATGAGCGTGTTGGGAGAAGGTAACCGGTCGGGGTAAAGCGTGTGGGTCTGCGACGAGGGGGAGGAATGGGTATCCATGTCAAGTAGGAGGAAGTTGGATGATTTGGTGTTATGGGAATCAAATTGATCATCTGACTCGAAGATACCCAGTTCGACTGGAGATGCAGACTTCGAGGTATCTGGCTCAGACCCCCATTGAGGCAATTCCAAAAGGGTGGTACTAGATGAGGCCGAAGATGAACATGCCTGGGTCGGCAATGATTGCACCGATGACGATGGGGAGGTCAGCAGATCGCTCGAGGTTGGCAACGACGTGAGGGATAATCCTAATCCAGAATCAGAAGTAATTTCCATTTCAGCGTCTGCTTCTAATTCGGGTAGCATGAAGTTCCGCATCGAAGGAGACTGTGAGCCTAAGGCGTCAGCGTCGTATTCGTAGTCATAGTGGTCATCATAGGAATTGAAAGGTTCCGCGGACTGATTGCTGCCACTTGCGAGTGCAGAGAGTCCGTCGTAAATATGCTCGCGATCCTTGAGATCGTCGAGCTCGATATAGCGTCGTATCAACGGCGAGCTAGGGTGAGGGAGTGCGGATTCCATAGGTTGGTCGGGAGAGAATTCGGGCGAAGGATAAGAAAGGTGGCGTTGAACGTGGTCCCAATCCTGAGCTTGGTGGTGGCACAATGGACCTGATAAATTTTGAGAATAAGAGGAATGTGGCGTTGTGGTTTCTCCAGTGCATCTCGCAGTGTCAATGTGGTCCAAGGGAGAGTATAGCGAATGTGGCATCCACGAACATTTGGCTTCGTCAAGCATATCTAGGGTCGAAGACATCGTCGACGGCATTGCTTCCTGGTCGAGAAGCAGCGAATTTAGATCCAGAGGATCAAAGCCGAAGGGTGGAAACGGTTCTGTAAACCTATCTGAACCCTCGCAAGGACTGAGAGCGCTGGGTCCGCCTGACAACTGCGGCGACGTACAGAGATAAGTAATCCCATCAGTAGATTGCGGGGATAAAGGCGATAGGAGATGAGCGTTCCACAGCGCCAATTGAGGCTGATTACACTGATCGAGTGTAAGGCCATGCAGATCACGGTCGCCCATGTACAGCTCCAATAAACTGGGTGTAAAAACGTTATCCGGGGGACTGGCTTGGTCTTCTTTGTTCGACGGCAAGTCCGCAGTGAACGTAGGCAACGTAGGCGGAGGAGAAATAGGTACTCGGAGATGCATGTGAAGGACTGGCGAGTCAAGAATACCGCCAATATGACTTGCAGGGCTTACGCAGTGAGGGGCGGTTTTCCTGAAGGGGGAGGTGTTGGAATCGAAGTCTTTCTCGTCATGCTCACCATGAGGAGACAGATTAGGTGTACATGACGGTGACGGAAGGCTGAGTTCTTGCGTATGATGATGATAGGGATATGACGCGGGAGTTATCACCAATCTGGTTTCATCTTCGTATTCATCGTGACTTTTCGTGGGTGATTTTTTGATTTTATCGATAGAAAGAGATGTCTCCAGAGAAGGTAGGAAATTGTCATGAGAAGGTAGCCCAACGCCTGCAGAAGTAGCGCGCTGGTTATCAGAGCAGGACATGGGCCTGGATGCAAAAATTTCTTTGAATTACTTGGTACCGTTGAATCGAAAATATTTACGCACCAATTCATTAGAAAGGTAAAACTAGTTATACAACTGGGTATAGTGAAATACCAAGTATCATGAGCATAAAATACTGCTTTTCGTCGACTCCGAAGCCCAGGATAAGAAATCCCTGGACGAAAAGTGGGAAAGTAGGTTATTGGTGGTGATGGAATAAAGTCACCGTACATCCACCCCTGCTAGGCGTTCTTTTCCGGATGCCGCCGGCATTTCAATTGCGCGGGAAGATAAGATAAGATCCGCGACCCATGTGACCTTGTCCCACTCAAGCTCTACCTCTCCCTCTCTACCGTAACCTAAGCCTTTGCTTGGCTCGCGAGTGTCCAATCAGCTGACAAGGACAGTCTCTGCGCTTGTGTGTGTGTACCAACCTATGGGTTCGGCCCTAAGCACTAGAGCCCAGACTTAGTATCTCGATTCTTTTAGCGCTGTTGAGCTTTTGTTTTGTTTCGTACTGTTCGGAACAAAAAACTAGCGCTAACAGCATAATTCAGCCTGGGAATCCAGCATTAAGCTTACATTTCCCCCAAGTACAGCCCATCTGGCGATAGAAACAATGTCAAGCTCGGGAGTCGAAGTCGAGCAGCCATCTCACGCTGACTTTAATGAAGAAGCGGATAACATCGAGACGACGAGGCCAAGGAACAAGAAAAGTTGGCCACTCGACCTGACCAAACGACTGCGCAAGAATTCAAAAGGTGTTGTCAATGCCACTCCTAACTCTCAAGAATCGTCCTCGCTCGATGATTCAACGGGAATTATTCAGAGGCGAACGACTTCATCAGTGTCATCTGCAGCTTTACTTTTCTCTGGCCATGCTCTTACCATATTTGCTACTGCGGCCCAATTCACTCCCGTCCCATATCTGGCAACGCTTGCATCAATTACCTCGAGCATTTGTAATACGATACAGGTGCGTTGATCGACTATGTTTCTTGCACCTAGATTTCAGGTTGATTAAGACCATTAGAGTGCACAAGATAACAAAGATTCGCTGAAGCAACTTGCTTCCACAGTCGTCAGCTTATCCAGCACAGTAGCTGACACATACCACCGTCTGCATCCGAATCCCGCCACAGAAGGACAAGAATCTGAATCGTTTTCGAAAGATCCTACACTGAACCAACATGTTGAGAAGTTCATCGAGTGAGTTTCAATATTCGATCTCAAAAGTGTTTTTGACATGTCATCGGGTTTGCCCAGCATGCTCAAGGAAATTGAGCATTTTGTCAAATCTCATATTTCCCGGAAATTTTTTCAAAGAGTGGTTTCCTCGAGGTCTGATTTGAACGTCATCCAGGATTACAGGGATCATCTGAAGAAGGCCTTAGATGAGTTCATGGTAAGCGTTAATACACAAAGATTTGTCATAGCTGTTAAGCCTTATCTTCAGCTCCAATCGAACATTACTTTACGAGAAACCGTGTTCAAAATGGCGTCCCAGCAGGAAAACATTGTCTGTCTTTCGACCCTTTCATTCTCACTTGCTCCGACCCCTTATCACATACCCGTAGATTAACTCACAAGAAACTGTGTACTCAGAGCTGGTGTCACTGCAGCATCTTATCCGATCTAACGCCACTGGTCAAGGTCAAACTCCGCAAAGCCCGACTAACGGGGAAGCCCCAAGTGCTGATACGGTTTTGTCTTTGCCTACAATCTTGCCTGAGACAACTGAAATGGTCGGCTCACCAGTGGACATCAACAATGAATCCTTTGGTGAGAGCATCGAAACTATGTTCTCATTCTCACTTATCGTCGAAACAGGTCAAACCCATGATACGATGGACTACTTGAAAAGTTATGAATCGAGCAAAGGTTAGCCTCATGGCATTCAGGCTCATATTTCATTCATTACCGTGACTCTTCTCTGTCTTCTTAGCTTCTCATTCTCACTCGCTTCAATCGAATAACCCATTCGTCAATCTTTCGACTTCTTCGCCGTCCAGGCTACTCCCTTCAGTTCAACTGCCTCGCCAGCAATCTGATTCATCGCCACAAGCAGCAACTACCAATCCGTTCGAGAACGTCCTCAATAAGCCAGCACAAGGCAACATTAATGTGAAGTATATTTCTGGAGACTACGTTGTCAACTCTAATGTTGATAATTCTCGTCGAGAGAACTTTGGTAATGTATATACGGGTGGTGGTCTCATGAGGGAGGGACGAGCTCGAGGCGATAAGGAGTTCATTTACAACCACTCACGTCTGAATCGTGTAGCTGGACGTCGGTTCCATCATAGCTCCCAAATAAGGTCTGCTGCTGCTTGAAGCCTGGAGATGATCGTTATCATTCAGGACGAGAGTTTTAGGACGGACAGATTGACGAATGTAGTAGATCAATCATGATGGGATTTCCTCTGGTACTAAGCTGATGTTACTTCTCAAGGATACTCATAGCGGTGTCTTAGGGCAATACTCGAGGGTGACGAATCCGGCAGTGTACTCATATTAATGATATATTTCAAGTCGTGGACGTTGAGATGTACTTAAAGCTCCGTGGAATATCCGTCCTGTCGTCTTTTTCTTCGTAACTCATCCGATCTGTTTCCGGGTAAAGGTTTAAAAAAATATAGGACCGCCCATATTGTCATCATGTCGCAGAAAGCCCTCGTTCTTGAAAAGCCCAAGTCTCCGTTTGTTTTGAGCTCGATACCGATTCCGAAGCCTGGTGCCGGTGAAATCCAGGTCAAAGTTCTTGCATGTGGGTTAAATCCGGTTGATACCGCAGTACAAGCGCGCGATATCATCCCGAACGTAAAGTACCCAACTATCCTTGGGCTTGATGTTGCTGGAGATGTAGAGGATGTCGGAGAAGGGGTGGAGGGATACGTTAAAGGCGACCGAGTGTAAGTTTCTGGAACGAAAGAGTATTTTTATTGTGCTCATCTCCTTTATTTCAAGGTTTTTCTCCTCCGATTATTCCATGGCTCATGGCGGACTTCAGCAGTACACCCTCAAGTCCGTTTCAGATCCTGACATTGGAAAGGTTTGTTTAATCTGAACCCGCCTAGAGAAATGCCCAGTGAATTGGGCCTATAATTTTGTACTTTATAGATCCCGCCTCATATCAGTTACAATGAAGCCGCCACTATTCCTCTTACTTTTGCTACAGCAGTGATCCCTTTGTTGTCTGTCAACCCTATTGGGGCTGGACTCAATCCCACTTTTGATTCCAAGGTCAACTTCGATGGAGAAGCTGCCCTTGTCATCGGAGGAGGCACCTCTGTAGGGCAATTCGGTATGTATGTGCATGGGGACGAAGGTTCAGATACTGATTGTTTTTGTGATTGGTCCAGCTATTCAAATATATAAATACCTTGGGTTCAGCACTATTATTACGTACGCCTCCCTCAAGCATTCCGATTACTTAAAGTCCCTCGGTGCGACGCACGTTATAGACCGCACTCAAGTATCTATTTCTACCCTTTTCGATACTGTTAAGACTATCACCTCCCTACCCATCAAGAATGTCTATGTTGCTAGCGTCATGGTAGAAGGCGCCATGGAAGCGGGATATGCATGCCTCGCTCATGGAGGACAGATGGCTACAGCTAGTCCAGCTCCTCCAAAGCCAGACGATGCCGAGGCAACGGGGAGAAGGATATATGGGGTGTTTGCCTCTGTCAATATCGAGCCTAACAAGGAGTTCGGGAAAGAATTGTGGAAGAATCTGCCAAGGCTCGTAAAGGAAGGTATTATAAAGGTAAGCGTGCAGCTTGTTCTGTGCGGTCTCAACTAAAAGTGAAGTCTTCAGCCCAACCGCATTGATATGCTCACTGGACTCACTGCGGTACCTGATGCCCTGCCTAGATTCATGAATGGCGGAGTTAGTGGAGTCAAACTGATTGTCAATCCCCAAGAAACTGTATGACATTTGTCGCATTTGTTCGTCGCATATCTACATATGTAAGTACTGTCCAAAAAAAGTCCATGATAGCGCAACTCAGACAGCGACAGCTCTGGTATTCCTTCGAGATTGACTATCTACCTGAGATACATAGTCAGGAGGATTACCTCCTTGCTCCAAATTTTCGAGCCGCTCTAGAATCGCATTGATTCGCTGAAGCACATACTCCTCTTGCTGGAAATCTCTTCTAGATACAGTACGTAGTGCATTCAAAGATACCTGTGAGGCTCGAAGATTTTCAAGCTCTTCAAGCTGTGCATCTTGTCTGGAACTAGGACCTTTCTCAGCTGATGAGTTACTGTTGATCGGTAAAAACATTTGGTCCACTTACTATCTTGAATCAATGCAGGAACAGGACTTTCCTGGACCTGAATTTGGCTGACTTCATCCTTTGTTACGCTGATGTGGCAGAAAATCGATGTCGTGAAGAGGGGAAGTATTCCGAGTCGGTACTCACAATGGTGATGTATTCTCAGTATTGGATTTTTGTAGTGGCCGTTGTCGGTGGCGGCGTCGCCATAAGAATAGAAAAACAAAGATACAGATGACTATGAAGCCCGCAACGGAGCCTCCAACGATACCCGCAGTATTATTATGGCGGACGCTGGTAGCCGGAGATTCAAGAATAACGCTGGTTGAAATTGGCAACACTCCTTTTTGCGGTTGCCCAGTGAGAACGTCCAATGTTGCCGTGAACGTGCCGTTGATGACTTCTCCATAGACACATTCGCCACTTTCCGAAGCAGTGAATCGACAATCTAAGTAGCCGTTGTTGTTGTGTCCACCATAGGACTCTATGAACCCAGACGCGGAGACAACTACAGTGCCTGAGCATAGAACTTGAAATGAGAACGGTTGCACAACGCCAGCTGAAAATTTAGAGGTACCCCACCATCAATATCAGTGGCCGTTATGGTGAGCAACTCAGCCGAGCCATCTTCAAATGTGACCCATTCTGTAGTTTCCACTAGGTATTCATCTCGATACGTTGTTGCTGAATCACCGTCAGTCCCAAGGGGTACTACCCATTCTGTAACAGTTGGTCCTTCTGCTGTGAATGTGTCAAATTGATAGAACGTCACGCTGGATTCAGATGCGAATGTCAGAGCTGAGAGGTAGAGGTGAAATATATAATATCGGGAGAGGAGTCCAGAACATACCCTGGCTCCGAAAGAAACCAAGTAGGATCACCATACATTTAAGTGCATCCATTTTTTATCAGGCTGTTTTATGATATAGCTTCTCTTTCAGGAAGCAGGCTGCCTGGTGTATCTATCTTCTTTGCGCAACGAAGACGATGGGGGTGAACTATGAGTATGGGGAGAAGAGAGCGAACCACGAGAAAACAATTCATTAATAGTGATCATTGACGGTAGGGTTAAAAACATTTGAGAGCATCGCTTCACATCGACTCCAAAGTTTCGAGCTGATCATCATGATCAGTAGAGATCGTAGAACAGTTGCACGTCGTGATTCTCCTGATGATCAAGAAGAAGTGTCATTTGTCCCGAGCGGTCCGAGTTGCTCTTCCAAATTGCATCTCAGCGTTTCCGGAAATGGTTGCTGGGTCATTGAAGTGCTCATTGTGCGCTGCATTACTCGACTGGATGGAGGGAAGCTTTGGACAAAGGCTAGATACACAGGTTCGATACAAATCAAGATCAAGCGACGCTGGACAGATGGGTGATACAAAGGGACAGAAACCACTCATCTATCTCGCTGAGATCCGGTCATTTGGCAGCCCGAAGTGTCGGAAGGAAAGAAAAAGGACCAAGGGAGTATCAGAAAAACCCGAATGGAAACTAGAAAGCATATAAATTAATAAATGGCCGGCTTGGACAAGACAGGACAGGACAAAATGATACCAATCCTACTATCGGAAAAAGAAGAAGAGAGAGAGAGAGAGAGGGGTGGTCGGTATACAATTCGATCATCGTACAATAATCAGGTGGCTTTCGTGGTATTCTGAGATTGGGAAATAGTAGCCATTAGGGGAATTGACGTTGATGCTAGAATATGAGTTTAGTTGTCACTTTCCTTACTCAAGAGGCCGGCCGCGATTAACACAGCCGGCAAAATGCCGGGCGGCCCAAAATTCACAGCCTCTATGGCTGTGACCTGGGCTCCTTGAAGGGCGGTCAAAAGCGGTCAAAGCTGGAAACAAGGGCCGGTCTTAATTGGCCCTAGGCACTCCTAGGCGCTAATTTTTTTCACAGCCTTTCACAGCCCAATAAACATCCCTTCAACCTGCCGAAGTCACTGCTATAGAGGCTGTGAAAATTCCACAGTGTGGCAGATTGCTGGCTGTGTAATTCAGGACCCGGTGGTCAGCGACGAGCGTTAGTGTTACGACCATGCCAAGTCCAACTCCCGCAGTCCCAACGATCATTGTCCGGTATTTTGACTCCGTCATCTTTCTTCCGTTGCGGAGCTTATCTCCGCGATTCTTTTACACTTTACTTTTATATCCCTCATACTTAGCCGACTTCTTATATATCCTTTTATATCATTTCCTTTATACTTTCCCCTTTTATCTTCCACATGTTCGACCATACTATTCTAGGATACTATCGCTTAGCGACCCTTAGGTAGCGATTACAGTATAAAGCTACGAGAGTAGAATAGTTGGTCCTTAGTTTAAATATTGACTTTGATAGCGCACTCCTACAGTGTATTTCAAATAGAGTTAAATCTCAACCTCATCCTCAGTACGATCTCGTGAGTTTCTCCCGCGATCGGAATTACCCTCACCTTTGCTTTCGGACAGCGGCGTGTCGGGGATGCTATTAATAGTAGCGTCAACGTCCAACTACCTCTCCATAGGTTCACCAACCCTCACCGGGATTTATCTCGGTGTTCGGTCTTTTACCCCACGGACTTGTAGTCCGCGACCCACACTTATCTCCTATGACCGTGCATGATCATAACAGTATATTTAATCTGAAACCCGGCACATCGTATTCCATCATCTTTCACTTCCTTTTCCTCCATTAATCCTCTCTACCCAAAATGGTCAACACCAGGAGCAGACGTGCTCGTACCAATACCGCGGACTCGGACAACGTTCAGGAGGAGCCAGTAGTGGCAAATCCATTCGCTTCCAACGCGACGGCTTTCGCGCCGTTTGCTGAGTCTATTTCTGGAACGGGACTTCCCCGAAGGCGAAACAATGCTTTTGGTCCAGCCCCGACCCGACCCGCAACGGTACGGGTTTCAAACCTTCATGTTCTTGGTTCTCCCAACCAATCCGAATTTGAGTATCAAATACTCTACACTGCTGATGGAGTTCCCATCAGGGTACAAACACTGTGTAGCAATCGCACGGCGATACCAACGTTGGAGATGGCCATCCCCCCATCTCCGACAACTCTTACTCTCGCTGACAGAATGCGTCAGCAATTATCAACCCAAGCCGGTCCTTTGCGGGATCGGTCGTCATCCCTCGTCCCTGCTGAGGTTCCGGAGGAACCTGAGATCGCGGAGCCAATTGAGGAGGTAAGTCCTGACTTACCAGACCACCCGGAAGACCCGGACCCTGAGGGATCTGATCCCAAAGGACCACCCGGAGGACCAGGAGGTCCCGGTGGACCGGGATCACCACCTAGCTCCCGCGGTCCTAGCCGTTCTAGGAGTCCTCCAGGGGGACCAGGTAGCAATCGAACGGACATTGCGGAACAGCGCATTATGGAGCTGTTTACTACCTTCAGAGGCACCCTCAACAATTTGGGAGGTGCCATCACCGAATTATCCACAAATCAAAATCATGGACTGACAGAGACCGCAAGGTCAAAAGTTAAGGACCCGGAGGTTTTCGACGGTTCTAACCCGCGGAAACTGAAAGGTTTCCTCGTTTCTTTATCTTTGGTCTTTATTGACTGCCCAACGTATTTTACTGATCAAAGGAAGATCAACTATACATTGTCTTACTTAGGTGGCGCTGCAAAGGAGTGGTTCAAGCCAGATATTCTGGATCTGGATCTTGCGGCGATGCCCGCCTGGACGTCCTCCTTCGTGTCGCTGGTGAAGGAACTACAGGACAATTTCGGTATGTACGACGCACAGGGAGAGGCCGAGGATAAACTCGGGACATTGAGGATGAAGGAATCCGACAACGTACGGACTTACAACATCCGTTTCAATACCCTCGCGGCGTCTACAAACTGGGACTCCCAAGCCCTTAAGTGGGCATATCAACGCGGTTTGGCAAGCTGTATCAAAGACGAAATGGCCCATCTTCCAGAGCCCGCTAATCTCGCGGACTATCAAAGAAAAGTCCTTTGAGTGGACAACCGGTACTGGAGACAGGAAGAAGAACGGAAATGCGAAAACGCCCGTTCGACGGTCGCGACTTCATTCTCGAAGGCGCCGACTACCTCTTCGAAGAACCCGCCAAGTTCTTCACCATCACCCTCCTCCGCGGCCTTCTCGACTAAAGGATCGGGAAAACAAGGTAAGCCTAGCGGAGGCAACCACTCGTCCTCGACGAGTTCAGCATCGACGCGATCATCGATTGCTGCTAACCTAGGATCGGACGGCAAACTCCTCCCAAGCGAGGCGGAGCGTCGGAAGAAACTAGGACTTTGTGGTTTCTGTGGCGGGAAGCATAGGTTTGAAGATTGCGAGCGGAAGAAGGCTCATGAGACTCGAGGCCGAGCTGCAGAGACGCAGGAGAGCGTAGAGACGACTTCCGTGGACTCGGAAAACTAATCAGCAGCTCCTGTACCCCGGTATGACACGGGAGTTGCGTTGATTCAGTTCGTACCACGCGGGAAGTAAAACTCAACGCGTCCACTCTTTCTTATGACGAACAATCTTTCACATTATCACTAACTTTAGATTTACCGGCTCGCGGCGATTCTTCCGATTCCTCCGCTGCGACGCTATCTTTTATCTCTTCACTTGATTCTGGTTCTACTGATTGTTTTATTGACTCGCTTTTTGTAAAAGCAAATAGTTTACCCACTTCACCCATCTCTCCAATCAATCTCTGCCTTTTCAATGGTTCATTGTCCCCTAAGCCGATCGTCGAGACTACCACTCTCAACGTTCGATTCCCCTCTGGCGAGCTGCTACTACTGACATTTTATGTCACCTCACTCGACTCCTCTTGCAAAGCTGTATTAGGTTACAGTTTCTTAACCCACTACAATCCGTTGATTGACTGGGTATCTCGAAACATCACTTTCCGTTCCACTGGGCAAGTTGAGTCCCTCACCCCGACATCCTCAATTCCGCGAGAGATATCTCCGGAATTACCTGATCCTGCGCCGGATCAGCCTCACCTCACCCGATCGAAGAAGACTTCACGCCCTTCCTCTCGATTGCGCTCTCGCCCCTCACCTCACCCTTTATCGGACAAATTCCTCTTTGAACCCATCTATACCTACCCCTCGGTCGCTCAATTGGCCGCTTCCAAGCTCGAAAATCCCGAAGTCGATATTGCTATAGTAAACGCGGTCCTTTTCAACCGCGCATGTAAGGCCGCTAAATGCGAACTTATTTTACTACGAGCGATCCATTCTGAAGTTTCAGCGTGAGCTGCTTCAACCTCACCCGACTCCGCGGAGACGAAAACCGATACTTCCAGCCTACCGCCGGAGTATGCGGAATTCGCTGACGTATTCGACGAAGTGGATTCCGAAGTGCTGCCAGAGCACTGCCCTTACGACCTCAAGATTGATTTGGAGCCCGGCGCCGAACCCCTGATCGGTCGCCTTTACCCCCTTTCTGCAAAGGAACTTGAAGCTCTTCGCGAGTTTATCGACAAACACCTTGAAACAGGTGCTATTCAACCATCCACCTCTCCTCACGGAGCTCCGGTACTTTTCGTGCCGAAGAAGGATGGTAAACTTCGTCTCTGTGTAGACTTCCGCGGTCTTAATAACATCACCAAAAAAGACCGCTATCCTTTACCCCTTATTTCTGACCTTTTGGACGCTCCTAAGAAAGCTAAGTTTTATACCAAACTCGATCTCACTCACGCATATCATCTAGTCCGAATCGCGGAAGGTGACGGATGGAAAACCACCTTCAGGACCCGTTGGGGCTCCTATGAATGGAAGGTTATGCCGTTCGGCCTTACCAACGCTCCCGCGGCCTTCCAGCGTTTCGTCAATCATATTTTCACTGACCTTTGAGATGTTAATGTTATCGTCTATATCGACGATATCCTTATCTACTCAGACGACGAGAAATCGCATCGCGAACATGTCCGCAAGGTTCTCCGTCGACTCCGGAAACATCGTTTGTTTGCGAACCTCGCCAAATGCGAATGGGGTGTAGACACGGTCGAGAATCTTGGTTATATCCTTTCTCCGGAGGGCTTGACGATGTCGAAAGACAAAGTCCAGGCTATTGTTGACTGGCCGGTACCCCGAAAAGTCAAAGACGTTCAATCTTTCTTTCTTAGGTTTCGCTAACTTTTATCGACGTTTTATTTATAATTATAGCAAAATTGTACTTCCAATGACGCGGCTCACACGAAAGGATGTATCATGGGAATGGTCTAAAGAGTGCCAAGAAGCTTTCGACAAACTCAAAGACAGCTTCGTTCGCGCTCCCATCCTTGCACACTGGCAACCCGACCTACCCCTTATTGTCGAAACCGACACGTCGGATTACACGCTAGCCATGATCCTCTCGATCCTCCTCCCGGACGGTGAGATTCACCCAATCGCCTTCCTATCCCGAACCTTCCAAGCTGCAGAGCTTAACTACGACACTCATGACAAAGAGCTCCTCACTATTTTCGAGGCTTTCAAAGCTTGGCGTCACTACCTCGAGGGATCAGTGGTTACCGACCACAAGAATCTCGAATACTTCTTGACCACCAAAATACTCACGCGGCGACAAGTCCGCTGGTCAGAATTTCTCCACCAGTTCAATATGGTGATCCACTTCCGCCTGGGTAAGTTGGGTGCAAAACCCGATGCCCTCACTAGACGCTGGGACGTCTATCCTAAAGAGGGGGATACCGGCTACCCGCAAGTTAACCCGCAGAATTTCAGACCTATCTTTACCAATGAACAACTAACCACTTCTCTTCGAGCAACTTTTCTAGAAGGTCCTGCGCTTTGCGCGGCGATCGTAATGGACTTGCAATCACTCCATTCCACCATCCGCGATTCTATCGAACAGGATCCGGAAGCGATCGTGGGCTTAGCCCTGGCAAAAGATGATTCTAATACTCGTTGGACAGTAGGTGATGATGGACTACTCAAACTTGATAATCGCATCTAGGTTCCTAACCATTCTAACCTTTGCCTTAAAATTTTACAATTCTTTCACGATCACCCCCTTTCAGGTCATTTTGGACAGAACCGGACCCTCGAATCAATCCGACGCCTTTACACCTGGCCAAAGATTTGGGAATTCATTCGCGACTATGTCAGCTCTTGTACAGTTTGCGGACGAAACAAACCCCGTCGACACCAACCTTACGGTCTCCTCAAACCTCTTCCGGTTCCCGCCCAACCATGGGATTCAATATCGATGGACTTCATTGAACAACTCCCCTCTTCCGACGGACATACAGCAATTCTCGTCGTCGTCGACCATGCCTCTAAACAAGGTATTTTCATCCCGACGAACGACAAAATCACGTCTGAAGGTCTAGCGGAGCTATTCGTCCATCACGTTTTCTCCAAGCACGGAGTTCCGAACCACATCACTTCTGATCGCGGCTCGGAATTTGTGTCTGCTTTCTTCGGCGCTCTCGGCAAAGCTCTATCTATGAAACTCCATTTCACCTCAGGATATCACCCAGAAGCCGATGGACAAACCGAACGAGTCAACCAAACCCTGGAACAGTACATCCGGATTTACTGTGCATACCAACAGGACGATTGGGCGAAACTCCTACCGATTGCGGAGTTCGCTTACAACAATGCTCCTAATGCATCGACTGGTTTAACTCCGTTCTTCGCAAACAAAGGCTACCACCCAAACATCACGGTAAGACCCGAAATTGACATTCGCTCCGACCGAGCAATGGACTTCACGGTAAATCTTGATGAGCTTCATTCTTTCCTCCGAGATGAAATTACTAACGCGCAAGCTCGATACAAAGAGCAAGCGGACAGAAAACGAATTACTCACCCCAAATTCCCTATTAATTCACAGGTTTATGTGCTGGCAAAGCACATCTGGACAACGCGACCCACCGACAAATTCACCGAAAAGTACCTCGGACCTTTCACCATACTCGAGCAAGTCGGTACTCTTTCCTACAAACTCCAACTCCCGTCCTACCTTAATCATATCCACCCCGTCTTCCACATATCCCAACTAGAGCCATACACACCAAACACCATTCCCGATCGTGTTCAACCTCCGCCGCCTCCTGTTGAGGTCGACGGCGAGGAAGAATACAACATTGCGGAAGTATTGGACTCGAAATTGGATCGACGGTACAAAAAATGTCCTTTACGATACTATATCCGTTGGGCAGGATACGAAGGTACGGACGAGGAGTTTTCCTGGGTTGCCGCGAATGAAATTCACGCGGACGAACTTGTCCCAGCTTTCCACCTCCGCTATCCGCACAAACCTGGTCCACTATGATCCTTACTTATGTCTCTTACGCATTAACCACTCTCATCATTTCTTTCACGACTCTCACCTCATTTACTTACTAATCATGATCTCCTAAAAAATCCATTCTTCCCTGCGGCGATTATCATCGCGACGATTAATTACTTATATACTAAAATTCCTCCTTTCCCCAAAAATCCCTGCGATTCTCATTTCCGTCATTTCCCTTACTTATGAAACTCTCAACAACAAAAAGCCAAAACATCGTTATTCACAACAACAAAACCAACAAACAACAAAAAACAAAACTACAAAAGAAAAATAAAGAGCAATCGGGTAGCATACTTATTATAGTCCGTTGTGGAGTTTACTCCGCGCGCTTCTTTCCCTCGCGTACCTCTTCTCTTCTCTTTGTCTCTTCAACTTCCTCTTCAACTTCTTCCCCTTCACCATCCTCATCTTCATCCTCATTTTTCTCTAATTCTTCCTTTGTTTCTTCTCTCCTTTCCCTTCTTACCATTAAATGGAGCATTCGCTCTTGAAGACCGAGAGAGCGACGGGCAATATTCACCAACTCCTTGCTATGCCTCGCGATGGTGGCCAGTTGCTCCGCGATCCGCGATCCCTCGAACTTCCTCTCTCCTACTCTCGCGGTGGGCCCTTGATAAATCTCATTGTCCACTTTAGCCTGTTTTCCCCGCGACCAACGAGAGGCATGATCCTCTATCCAACTACATCGTTGCCACTGCACGTGGCACAACTCGCATGCTTGAGTCCTTCGTCGCGTTGATTGCGGACAACAGGATGCAGGTTTACCGAGTACAATGCATCGCGTGCATGCCGGACGACGTTGGGAGGGGGAAGGGACTTCTTTTTCTCCTTCTTCTTCACGGTCTTCTTCTTCTTCTGCGTCAAAATTGCTGATAGGTGCAGGAACATTACCCTTCTAAAATGAAACGGATGAGAGAAGAACAGCAAAACATGGCTATTACTCACCTTAGCGATCATCTTGATCGTTCTCTTCCGTTTCACTCCTCGCGGAGTTTCTACTTGTTCCTTATCGACATCTATAACATCCGAATCATCGGAGATCACCAACTTGGACTTGAAGACTTTGGTTTTGGAACTGGAGGGCTGCGGCGATACTACCACATCCACCATGCGGGGTTTACGTTTCTGTCTCCTCTCCAATTCCCTTGCGGCTTTTTCCTTTTCCACCCTGTTCGCTTCGAGCAGTTTGGTGAACGCTGTGGCACTCTCCTGCTCATCCTCCGCCTCGGCCACTCGTTCTTCCTCGCGTCGTTTTGCTTCCGCGAGTCGCTTCTCTTCTCCTCTTTGCTTTTTTCCTCGGCTATTTCCTTGGCTTTTGCTATCTCCTCTTTTCTTTTCTTCTCTGCCAACTCCTTTTGTTTCTTCATCTGTTCCTCAGCTATCTTCTTTTCCTCTGCTAATTTTCTCTCCTCTTTGCGTCGTTTTTCCTCCTCTACTTGTCGTTCTTCGGCTATTCGTCGTTCTTCCTCCTCTCGTGCCGCCTCTTCTTCTAATCGCTCCATCTCCGCCGCAAATTCCGCCTCTTGCCTCGCGTTCTCCTCGTCACGTAGGCGTTGACGTTCCGCCTGAGCAGCGAGTAACCGCTCGCGACGTTGTTGCACGGTTTCAGTGTTGTGGTTGGAGGACATTGCAATAGGAGGAGAGACTTACCAAAAAAAAATTTTGGAGAAGGTCCTGCTTTTATATCCTTCGCAACTTAAGGGCCGGCTCAACTTACAATTTTCACCAAGCTTCTATCACCTATCTTTGCGTGCCTGGCACTTTTCACATCACATTTTAAACTTTGATCCCTGTTACTTCTAATCATTCACATCTAATTTTAGTCATATCACTACTCAGGATCTTGAGGGCTCGATCCTAACAGGGGGGCACTGTTACGACCATGCCAAGTCCAACTCCCGCGGTCCCGATGATCATTGTCTGGTATTTCGACTCCGTCATCTTTCTTCCGTCGCGGAGCTTATCTCCGCGATTCTTTTACACTTTACTTTTATATCCCTCATACTTAGCCGACTTCTTATATATCCTTTTATATCATTTCCTTTATACTTTCCCCTTTTATCTTCCACATGTCCGACCATACTATTCTAGGATACTATCGCTTAGCGACCCTTAGGTAGCGATTACAGTATAAAGCTACGAGAGTAGAATAGTTGGTCCTTAGTTTAAATATTGACTTTGATAGCGCACTCCTACAGTGTATTTCAAATAGAGTTAAATCTCAACCTCATCCTCAGTACGATCTCGTGAGTTTCTCCCGCGATCGGAATTACCCTCACCTTCGCTTTCGGACAGCGGCGTGTCGGGGACGCTATTAATAGTAGCGTCAACGTCCGACTACCTCTCCGTAGGTTCACCAACCCTCACCAGGATTTATCTCGGTGTTTGGTCTTTTACCCTGCGGACTTATAATCCGCGAACCACACTTATCTCCTACCGTGCATGATCATAACAGTTAGATAGTCCCCTCGGGACTCGTCCCATGAGATTTATTATTCGTGGTGAATACATGGAGGAAAATATACCAATGAGAAGTGGAACTTACAGTGCATACTAATGTTTACAAGCCTTTGCTTCCAATACTGTATGTTACACGTTACGCTGCGAACTTTTGAAACATGAGTTCATGGCACGCAGCGCTTAATTTTTTTTGGATTTCACCATACATATTCACTCAATGACTACTTCTACATGGTCTACTGCTACCAAAGATGAACAAAAATGTGCAAAGATTGTCTTCTGCATCCCTCCACAGGCAAAGTGTACACTCTTTTCCATATAAGTGCCCTTTAGCACCATGGTATGACACTAGATATAAAGTTTGTATGTATATACATATAATGCATTACGATTTTAAAAACACCAAAGTTCACAGGTATGTGTTACGGTAACATGAAATTTTAGTCATAATTATACGGTATACATCAGCAGAATCCCAAATGTATAATTTGTATTTCCGGTATATTGGTATAAATGTGATACTGGATCACGCTCAATTATACAAATCCCAAATCTGATTGACAATAGATCCACTATTTTGGCTATACCCAATCATGCACGGATTATGCCACAATTATACATCTTTATAGTAATTACTTTTGGAAAAATTCACATGCCTAAAAGCACAACGTGCAGGCACGTGCTGTTGGGTATTTGTTGATAAGAATAAAATTCTCATGGTTTGACTTTGCCATCTTTTTATCTCTCCCTCCATTGAGTCCTCTGAAAGGTTGACTGTCAACAACAACAGCAGAGAAAGACCGACTTGTTCTGGCAGATTGAGGTGTGTTCATCATCTTCCCGTGTTCTCTTTCTGACTCTGGCACCTTACTCAAGTTTGCATCTGGCCTGCCTTCCTCGTCGCCACAAATGTTCATGCAATTCCAGCAACCATAACTGTGAATACTTACTTTTGTTTTTGAATGTTAGCTTACTTTTTTTTTTCACAGCCTTCCTCGTGTCAACGGTCATAGCTCAGTGCTTGACTGCCTATCCATGGCTTGGTTGTACTGCTCACGATGTAGGTATGTTTCTCCAAAAAACTTCTTGACTTGTCTCATTTTTTTTTTTTAAGTTCAATTTATTGCGCTTGGAGGCAAACCTCATGATGCGCATAGTGCTATCTACTAGGCCCCTGGCCTTCTCTGGTACTCCCAGACATCAGCAAGCCCCGCAAACGGATCTACAAACTTGTCTCATTACTCATTGTCACTATTATATCAGGCTATTTTCCTCCTCTACTCGCCATCACCTCCATTGCCTCCCCGTTCTTCCATCCCTGTGTTTATCACTCTTCTCCACTACCTTCCATCGTGTCCATTGCCTCTCCATTCCTCTGTCCCGGTTAAACCTTTTTTTTTTTTTTTTTTTTTCTCTCCTCTACTGTTAGCACCCCTTTTTTTTGTTTTTCTGCTGCACCTGCTATCACATTTTCTCTGCTCACTACTTTCAGCCTCCCTTAGTACCTTCCCCCTTCTTTCAATGGTTATAACACTTGTATTTTAAGTTTTCAACTGTATAGTGATATCTGTATATACTAGATGTAATATTCATTGTATCAGTGTATTATAAAAATAGTTAGATTGCATAATAAACATATTGGACCATATAAAAAACATATTTGACCGTAATAAATGTATTTGACCATATAATGAACATATTTGACTGTATCGAGTAGTATAAATGGTTGTATATTCAGCTCATAAGATAGTATTGATAAGTATTTTGTGGTATAATTGTGTATTGCATTTGTGCATGCCCCCCTGTGACAATACAGGATAATACAGGCCCAATCCGGTATAATTCGGTATAATCCGCGTGGAGCCATGCGGATTATACATTTGCGATTTTGCTGATGTAGGCAGTAGCCGCAATTAATCAATGAGTTACATATGTACTCGCAGGAATGGCAACATAGTGATTTACAGAGGGGGGATGCATGACATGCCTCAAGCCCAAACTCTAGAATCAGCATGTATTAGGGTTTCATACTGGGATAATCATCCTGCTCTCAGAATATGCGACCAGAAGGTAATTCGATATCAGGGAGTGTTCATTGTCATGTACATAGGATAATTACCATGTGAAGGGGTACCAACCATTGATAGGCTCTGTGACAGTGAGCACTATATACATGCAAAGATTTTTGGAAATAATTTTGCAAGAGGGCTGTGGTTGGTTGATTCCTGTGGTTTGGGGAGCTATATGTTACAAAGAGATATCTTTTTCCTTTCATTATCCTCTTTTAAGTAGTTAGACACTTGTTCTCCTTTAAGTACATTAGTGTGTTAGGAACAGATGCTCTGCACATCCACATCAGGTGGGATAAGCCCCGCTTTGCCATTACCTATCAGAGACGTATATACTACACCATTTTACTTCCGCATACCATTACAAATACTATATAGTTCTAGCTACCACGTAGGGAGAGGCTGTGGCAGCAACTCCCTTAGTTGTTCTATACACAACTGAGGTGAGCCGCTTATACTTACGAAGGTTCCCGGTACTTACTCACTCCTTAGCTAGCTATCTAACAGGTACAGCCAATATATGAGTTGTTCTATACACAACTGAGCTAGCTATCTAACATAGTGCTGTAGGCACTTGTACACACGTCTGTATTATTCTTTTATCTTTTATCTTTTCCTTTTCTTCTATTTACGTACACGTGATAGCATTACTACTTACACATTATTGTAGATCGACAGGCGACTTTCTCATGTCTGTCAGTCATTGACAGATCGTTGCCATTTACCTTCAGTAACCACATGTTCTTTGCATTGCCTCATTGCTTCATCATTGTATATGAACAGCTTTACTTATAGATATGAGTGACTCTTATTGTATAGCCTCATGGTTGCGACTCACGATGACTCCCATGGATTCATCCTAGAATATGTATATAAGGTAGCATACCTTGTTGAGTAGTCTCTATCTCTGATCTTGTTAAGATCATGCGAGCTCCGGAACCACGGAAACTCCCGTGATAGGATGACGGAGATCAATGGTCATACGAGGGGATCATTCCCTCGCAGATGGGAGGAACGATTTGCAGAGTGAGGGGGATGGTAGTTGGACCTCAACACTACTATTAGTAGTGCCCTCAACACGTTGAGTGTCCAATGATAAAGGTAGAAACAGCTCCGGATCGCGGACATTGCTCCCGCAATCGTCAGAGCAGTGTTGAGTATGTATCGGGGACATTTAACATCCTGGATACAAGAAGAGGGGCAGATCTAAGTTGATATTCAAGCTGGGGACTACCTATTCTACATTGAGGTTTTATACATACAGTGGCTCAAAAAATTGTCCACATGTTTGCTATTTTTGCAGAGAATCATAAATTCCGGGTGGAATACTGGGCGTATCATAAAACTGTTAGTGAGCGTCACAAAGCCCTCGATATTCCCTTCCTGGAACGCCTTATTTTGACTTGTTTGGCCAAAAGCCCATTGAGTTATGATTGATTAAATTTGCTAACTCATGTGGACAATTTGTTGACTTCATGCTCTGAGATTATTGCTCCAACAATATATGCTGTCATAGATGACATCATGCATGGAGCTAAGTTGTGATGTCATCTTGGCATCATAATGATGTCATCACAGTAATTTCAAGTATATATAAGCACCCCCAGCTTCTCTGCACTCATATCAAATCCATGAAACCTCTCACCTCTACTCAAAAGGACATTGTCCTTTCTCTGCTCCAAACCTCTGCTTCTACCAGGGAGATTTCTGCTCAGACATGAGTATCCAAGTCTAAGGTGGCCTCTTTAGCAAAGGAGGCATTCCCAGATAAGGAAAACAGACCAGCAGGCCGCCCTAAACTTTTGTCTGTTACTGATGAACATGCAGTTATCAAACAGATATCAACTGGCAGAGCTAAGAATGCAGTTCAGGTGGCCAAAAACATCAATCCCCTTCTCCCCCAACCTGTCTCCACCCAGACCATTCGAAACACCCTTCATAAAGCAGATGTAATCATCAGAAAAAAGAAGAAGCGACCCAAACTCACTGCCAAACATAGAAAGGCTTGTTTGGCTTTTGCCCAAAAGTACCTAGAATGGACTGTGGAGGACTGGAAAAGGGTTATATGGTCAGATGAGACCAAAATCAACAGATTTGGGTCAGATGGACAGGAATATGTGTGGGGAAGAAAGGGTGAATCACTAGGAGGCAGAGATATAGAAGAAACTGTGAAATTTGCAGGAGGAAATATCATGGTGTGGGGGTGTATGGGATGGGAAGGAGCAGGGAACATGGTGGAGGTTGAAGGGAGAATGAAGGGGGCACAGTATGTGGACATTCTGGATGGTAATCTCCTGGAAAGCATGCAAAATTTGTGTGTTGATCCAGAGATAGCCATATTTCAACAAGATAATGATCCCAAACACAAGTCCAAAGTTGCCACAAAATGGTTCAATGATCATGAAATTGACTGCCTACCTTGGCCTGCACAATCTCCTGATCTTAACCCCATTGAACATCTCTGGACAACTCTCAAAAACAAACTCAATGAGTATGATACACCACCCTCTGGTGTTTGGGAATTGTGGGACAGAGCAGCAGAAAAATGGCAGGAGATCACAGAGGAAGATTGTCAGAGGCTGATTAGGAGTATGCCTCGAAGACTTAGAGCAGTTATCAAGGCAAAGGGAGGCCATACAAAGTATTAAATCATGGTTTTTTTTATTTCAAGTAACAAGTCAATAAATTGTCCACATGAGTTAGCAAATTTAATCAATCATAACTCAATGGGCCTTTGGCCAAACAAGTCAAAATAAGGCGTTCCAGGAAGGGAATATCGAGGGCTTTGTGACGCTCACTAACAGTTTTATGATACGCCCAGTATTCCACCCGGAATTTATGATTCTCTGCAAAAATAGCAAACATGTGGACAATTTTTTGAGCCACTGTACTCTATGTAAGGGTCACGTATGTACTATCTCCAAATAGGTTAGTCGGACATGAGGAAGAACAAAGGAATGGATATAAAAGGTATAGTACAGATCAGATTTTGATCCGGAGAGATAATGATTCCCTTGCGGAGAATGCAGGAATTGGATTGCGGGATCATGGACTTACCGCGATCCGCATACATATAACAGTATCCCCCGGTTATGCTTGAGCCCTCGAAAGCCTGTATGACCTTGTGACAATAGAGTGACTGCATGAAGGGTGAATGGTAGGGTGAAGGTGAATGAGAGTAAGTAAAGATCGTGGAATAAGGATCACAATGTTTTTGAGTGAAAATGAGAAACTAATATGAAGGAGTTGAAGTCCCGCAAGGTGTTTACCTTTGCTTTGGGAGTTATGTGTTGTTTTTACAGTTTTCGATAATTGAGGTTCGTGAATTCATGTGGTGAACATGAAAGAATTTGGTGAAGTGGAGAGAGTAAGTCCTTGATTTGGAATGGGGAAAAGGCTGGTGTTACGAAGAGATATCTTTTTCATTTTATTATTCTCTTTTAGGTACTTAGACGCTTATTCTTCTTTAGGTACACTAGCACTGTAAGCGCTCACACGAGTGTCTGTATTATTCTTTTATCTTTTCCTTTTCTTTTATTTATGAACATGTGGCAGCCTTGCTGTTTCCCATGTCATCATCGATTGTTGACGCGACTCTCTCGTGTCTGTCAAAGTATTGACAGATCTAGGCCGTCTACATACATTCCTTTATATTACCTCATTGTTTCATCGTTGTATATGGACAGCTTTACTTATGGATACGAGTGACTCTTATTGTATAGCCTCATGGATACAACTCACGATGACTCCCATGGATTCATCTTAGGATATGTATATAAGCCATAGCATTTCGTCGAATAGTCTTTTGTATATATAAGCCAGTCCCTACAGCCTGCTCCCTTATCTTGACCTCTTTGTCATTGGGATCAGTATCTGCCCACTTCCGTCTAAGCTTCTGCTCAGTCTTGCCACTGTCATCACCTCTTTGTGACATTAGGTCAAGATCCTCTACTGCACTGATAGCCTACCAATTGGGTTATCCTTGCAGGCTCTGTTTCCACCACGTCTACAGACCTGGCTGCATCAAGCTCACCGGTCCAAGCCATTGACTGCTCCAACTATCTGCACGCCCTCGATACCAAGGACCAGACCCGCGTTCATCTCCAAGATGACACCTGGTCTGACTGTAGCTCTCAGCCCTGCCTGCATGCCCTTGCCAACTCGATCAGTGAAGAAGATACCTCAGATGATGGTACCTTATTCATACCCATAAAAGCCCCCACCCAGTCACACCCCAATCCATCATGTCCAATCCTGCACCAGTTGACACAAATCAACTCATGGCTCAGCTTACAGCCAACCTCCATAGAGTCCCGGCTGTTAAGACTGTGCCGGTGAGGTTCCGTAGAGTCTTAGAGGTATAGGAGTAAATTGAGAATGATCTGGGAGTAATCAGATTGAATCGAAACTATGGTTTATAACCGAAGTCTCAAGGTAAGTAATCAAAGAGTATTGGTCAGTTCGATTGTAACGGAAGATGATAATGATTGAACTAGAACCTTGACACTACTTTCAGTAGTGCCCCCACTTTGTTGTACGGTTTGGTGAATGTTCAGAATGACGAGTAAGAGAGTAAGGACATCCGGACAACGTTCGATTATAGTGCAAACATTGAACAATTAGAGAAGAGAGTTCCGGACAGAGTTCAGCAGCAATCTAAGTTGATATTTAAACTGAAGAACTGTGTACAAGATACTACAGCTTATATACCTGTAATCCTAATTGTTAAATCTATAACAATAAGAGCTGTAAGTAAAAGACAATAACTAATATAGTTCAGTGAGATCAATATAATTAACAGACAATAACGTGAGAATAATTAGCAGTCGAGAATCGATTGCTTTGCATAACTCAATCGAAACAATCGATGTTGATAAGAAACATAAAACAACAAGTCAATGTCCGAAGCCGGAGGCTTCGTATGGAGTTCCGGAGGCATACCTGTAACACTGGCTAAATCCAGCATGAATAAACCGGAGCTCTTCAAAGGTACCAGCAGCGCAGGAGCACACCGCTTCATCGCGCAGTACCAAAGCTGGGCCTTAGAACAGCCAGACTTGGCTGGTAATGAAGCCAAGCTGATGAAGGCAGCCCTGGGGTTCTTCTCTGGAAACACGGCTGAGAGGAACTAAGTACCTGTGCGGATAGAAGGTGTAGATGTGACAGCATATGCAAATTGATGACAGCAAAAAGCTTTATACAGTAAAACATCTACATGGTTCTCACTCTAAGCTGTGAATGACAAATTCAGATATTAGTTATCAAAATTTGACACAGGTGCTCAACTCAAGGGCTGGAAAGTCAATGCTAACTGAGTTGGCACCTGCAGACTTGGTAGAGTCATCCCCAGCGCTGTCTGTGGTGTGCTTTTGAGATTTGAGATTTAGGCTGCAAGAAGGTTAACAACAACATGTAGAAGTCTAGAAGATCATTTGAGCGACTCAAAGAAGCACATTTGCTATTCAAGTTCTAAAGTGTGTTGTCTTTGGAAATATGACTGGGTGCTGCATCAGTCCATTCATGTTGGTTTTATGCCTGCCTCCGATCAAAATATTGGAAATGAAGGGTTATCTGGTCTTAGCACTATTCCTTAAAGGTGAAGGCAGCTGCGGTGGAAAAATGCTCCAAATTAAAATGGAATGAAAATAAATCAATATTTGGGACTTGAAGTCCTCCCACTCTGAAATAGCGTGTCATCTTTGTGCAAGGGCCATGCTAATCTTCTCTGTATCATTCCAATTTTTTCGTATGTCACCCCGAAGGGGACATTAAAATGGTTATCAGAAAGCCTGTGCATCAAGAAGTATTTCATTGTACGCAGTTTACCGCAGATTTGAGTTTTAGCGCCAATTTTGTCACATTTACACCCTTGGCACACTTGACATACCTAAATTGATTCAGACGTCCTCTCCCTTGCAGTTTCTACTTTCACTAATCTACAACATCTCTTGAAAAAACACTTAACAGCCCTTTATCTCTGTCGAATCCACGTTCTGAATGAACAAGAGTTTCGGGATTGAAAACATCCCCTTGCATCATGCCGGATGATCCCACGAACTTGGCAAGTCGAGAACCCCCTCTTGCTTCGGAATGTAACTAATGACTAGAGTATCTTTCTTCTTTTTTTCGGTTGCCTGCGGGTTGGAAAGCTCGAATCATTCAGGCTCCCAAAACAATGTCTTGATTGAAAGGATTCATATTTATACCAAGTGAAGGTGAGGTGGTTGTGGTTCCCATTTATTGGGTTGGACGGTCCCCGTAACGTTAACTATTGACTGACACCCTCAACAACCACCAAGTGTACTTAATAAGACCCATATATATCTATCGTCTTGTACGGCTCATCCAAATACTTGACCTCTTCTTCTGTAAGTTTCAGATCAACTGCATCCACGAGTTCTAGAAGGTTCTTGATGGAAGTCGTTCCAACGATGGGCGCAACAACACCTAGGATGGGGTGTAATTTGAATTTGAAGATAGTTGAGGGGGATAAGGTTAGTTGGGGGAATACTCACTTTCCTTACTCAACAACCAAGCTAAAGCGATTTGAGCCATCGTAACTCCCTTCTTCTGAGATAATTCCTCGACACTATATATCCCAGTCATCTCGAGGTCAGTAAAAGAAGAAGAAAAAAAACTGGTTTGGTTAGTCACCGTTCGACGATCTTCTCGTGATTCCCAGATTTATATCCTTTCAACATTCTAGGGAAAAAAAATGAAAACGATGGTATAGAATGGACTCGGATAATTAACTCACATATCCGTCTCGCCCCGAGCGGTCTGTTCTTGATCTTGCTGTTGTGTCGCAAGCGGGCGAGCGAGCAGGCCTCGGGCGAGTGGAGACCAGGGAATGGAACCTACACCAAAATGCTGTATGTGTATGTATTAGTAAACTTGTACTCAGACACCTTCCCAAGGGAAAAAGAAAAACACACACATACCTTCAAAGTCGGAACCATCTCCCGTTCTTCCTCGCAATATAACATATTGTAATGGTTTTGCATCGATATGAACGGGGTGAGGTTGTGCGTGATCGCGTAGTCTGGTAAACCGAGATGAATGAACGAATGAACGAACCGGTTCGGAATTAATGTGACTTTGTGGTCGGATAGTGAGAATTAAAAGACTTACTCTGCATGACATGGACTGTAATACATAAATCAAAAGCCAAGAAATCAGCGACCAGGTGGGCAAAGAACAAAAAAGGAAAAGGAAAGGGAAAAAAGAATAGGACTTCGTTTTCCAACACATACATTGCCAGGTTCGACAAGATGACATTCCGATGTAACGAACGTAGCCGGCTTGAACGACGTCGTGGAGGGCTCGCATCTATTGGAGTCCATAGGAGATAAAGATCATAATCAGAATCAGACAAGAAAAATTGGAGTTACGAGGCAAGGAGTTGAGGTCAAGGATGAACACGCACGGTTTCTTCTATGGAAGTGTCGGGAACCACACGGTGGTCTAGTGAGAGATGTGAGCAAGGATTAGAATAAAGAAAGGAATGTAGAACTTCGAAAAAGTACTTACATTGAAGCACGTCAATATAATCCAACTGTAATCTCTTAAGACTTGCTTTCACAGTTGCGAATATATGCTATACACAAGACACAAGGACAAAGAAAAAGCTTGAGCTTCGGGGACACGTAGATGACCCACCACGGGGTTCTCGTTTTTCCGTACCTTTCGACTTCCACCCCATTGATTTACATACCCATCTTGATCTGCCTGGCTAAAGTCCATGTAGACTTTACCTTTGTAGTCTGGTGTATCATCAATTACGCCGGCGAACTAGATCGGGTTGGTTGGTTTGGTTTGATTGTGTGGTTAAGTGTGGGGGGGTTGTTAAATATATGAGATGAGATGGGAGATGGGGAGATGAAAGATGAGGTTTTTGAATGTTTTGATTTGAACTGAGGGGGATGATTTACTCACCTTTGTCATCACGACAATTCCCTCCCGAGGTAGATTTAGCTGTTTGATTGCTTTTCCGAGGATGACCTCCGATAGACCGTTTGAGTATATCTTCAAACAAAATTTAGAAAATGACCGAGTTTAAATCTTGAGCTTGAGCCTCAAGCAGGGGTTAAGGAAGATCTTACGTTGGCAGTATCGAATGTGTTTATCCCAGCGTCGTAGCTGATGAACAAAGGAGTCAGAAAAGGAAGTTGTTCGTTGAACTTTTGTTTCTCGGTCGACGGTAACGCACGCAGCTTTGATATGTTTGATTCCTTCTTCCTCATTGAGAAGCCAGGGAACCCAAGTCGGGCTTCCGTAGCTCATACAACCGAGGATGATTTTGGATACTTTGAGCCCGGAGTTTCCGAGGCGCACTAGGGAAAGGGAAAGGGTTTCCAAGAGGGGGTTAGGTTTTTTTTTTCAAAACGGCGGAATGGATAGACAAGAAGGAAGGTAAAACGCACCGTATTGCATTTTCTTTGTTGGACTAGACATTATAGAGATGTTGATGTTTCTTCTGCGGAAATACAAAGACCGACAAGCCGAGGGGAAGGTTTTTGTAAGAGGCTTGGTCCTTGGTCCTTGATCCTTAAAAGCATTTTCAAAGAGTCCTCCGACCGACTCTAGATGAGTGATAGATTTCAACTATCTTAGCCTTCGGCAAGTGCTTGCGTGTTCGTGGTCAAACAAAAAAAAAGGTTCCGCGAAAGCTCCGAAGAGGAAAGAGTATCGTAAGTGTTGCTTACTTACTCAATTGAGAAGGATTTTACTCCCTCCCGCAGCTGAACGACAGGATTGTTCTTTTTACCGGACAAGTTATGCATTAGGCTTGTTACTTACCTCGTATATGTTACATCGATTGGCACAGCTAATTCTTCACGGGGGAAATAGTAGCGTATACGCAGCGGATTGTTCCGGAATTCTGGCACGATTGATTTCGCACCGAGTAAATCGATTGAATTCCCCTAACACCACATCCCGGGAATGAAGTCGGGAGTAGGGAGTTACAGAAACCCTGCTGTAACAACTCATATTATTATTTTCTGCAAAGGCGCTTGAGTTCTCGGATGACCGTAAGTACTTGTCGAGGGATTCCCTGTCTCAGGGACGCCCGATATATCTACGGATTGTGAGCAAATGGTATGAGCCACCCACTACTGATGCGAGAATGATAATTTACATCTTCCACTGCTCTCCTCGAGGAATTGAGGTATAGCCAAAAACTCTGGGTCCTTGATATAGCAATGCCTCTGGAACTGACTTTCGATTGGTGGCGTCGAACACTAGAGACTTATGCCGGTGGGCCGATGGCTCGAGCAGACTGGGTGCTCAATGCAGATTTGCTTTGATAAGGTTGACGGTGAATCCTTACATGGCAATAACAGTAAGTACCATTTGACGTTGTTCGTGTGCTAGTAAAAAGATTTCCACAGCCTTCATCATCTTCTTCTCAAGCTTTCCACTCACCATGTTCACTCGTCCTCGTGCGAGGTCATCGACATTGAGTTGATATATATAAACATCGAACATCAAACATTAGCCATCAAGACATACTCTCCCAAGGTACCCCGCTTAACGTCCACACCAAACACCTCACCAGACTCCAAACTTCACACAGACGGAGGCGCAGGAGGAGGCGGTGGTGGCGGAGGAGCTTGAGCATCAAGCGGAGGGGGAGGCGGCGGCGGGACATGTCCACCTCCAGAAAGATTATAACCAAGTACCCCACTCCCCACTTGCTGACCTTGCTGTTGCTGATCGAATAACTGTCCCTGCGTTTGCTGTTGAGCATAATACTGTTCAGCCTGTTCAGCCTGCTCCGCTGCCCATGTTTTGAATTCGGCAGAGTTCAGGTCATATCCGTATGCCGCCCTTGACAAAACAAAACACATTATTGTCATTATCATTCGTTGGAACGCGAGCAGGGCCGGGGAGAGAGGAACTAACCAATACGAAGCATACTGTTCCTGTGAATTTTCGCACCTGATGAATCCTGAGGAGCTCCACCAGGAGACGGTGGAGGCGGAGGAGCATACACGCACCATACCCCCCAGGAGGTCCATTACCTTGTGACGATGCAGCATAAGCAGCGTATTGTTATTGAGCCTGGTAATAACATTAACATAAATATAATACGGGTTCGAGTTATACATTTCAATCTCTCACCTGATGAAGCTCCATCTGTTGAGCCTGGACTACTGCAGCCATTTTCGCGTGTTCTGCACAAACGACGACGAGGAGATCTTCAGTGAGAAATTTGGCTCGTGGTACTTGAGATTCTTCGGGTCCACTAGAAGGAGGATAAGTAGTTCAGTGAGAGGGTAAGAAGAAAGAACCGACGTTATACGAATATACAACGGCTCATCACACACTCTCTCCCAGTCTCTTGTTCCACAAGCCCAGATCCAACGCCTTTAATCTGCACACGCATATAGACGCGCCTGTTTCTTCTTGGATCTCCTGTTGTGTAGAGCTCTTACACAACACATACCTATTCCTCGCATCATTAATATCAATATCATGCGTATATGCAGCGTTGTTTATCCCTCCTTATCTCCTCCTCCCAATCCACCTCCACCTCAAGCGAATTGAGCAGCGATCTTGACAGCAATCGTCGCTGCTGTTTCCGAAGCCTGATTCGACGACGAAGAGGACGAAGACGGGGGAGGACCAGTACCGCTACCTGGATTGGGTGATGTCGACATGGAGGGTCGAAGAAGAAAAAGAAAACGTGGTTGATTACATTATGTAATACAAATTCATGTGATTGTATACCGAATTTTATTCAATTTTCGGGAAAGACCTGATTATCGCCATGATATATCCGTCCCAGTCCATATCGCCGTCGTGTGTACTCATGCGATCCTACATATACAAGCCCCTCAACATGTTCTTCTTCACTGTTCCTCCCTCCGATAATTTGAAAATTCACAAAACCATACGCATATGCGCGTTCGAAGCTCGAACCAGAGTCATAGTCAATTGTGAGGGGCTTGCCCGAAATTATATCTAGTGCCAAGAAGTTTTTAGCCGCCAACGTAAGTCTATAGATCTCGTTTTCAGCTAGAGGTAAGTAGTTTGGCTCGTATTGCATCGGGCGCGCTTCTCTGTCTGGGGGGGGGGGGAACTGGATTTGAGAGTTCCTTCAACATTTGATGGTGATTGCGACACGATGCACTAGACTCAAGCACCGACGTATCTATGGGATTGTAGTCGACAACATTAGGTAGATATATGTAGTGAAGCCCACCTTCCTCGATTTCGTTTAGGAGACCTAATATGACTGGGGAGTGACAGAACTACTAAGACGAAACGATAAACAAGTGATATAACTGGAAAGCATGCCCTGAGCTCGGAAGGGAGGCTTCGGGGGGTTAACAAAGAAAGAAGGAAGAGAGAGGGAAAGCAAATTCGGCAACGGATTCGTGTATACCAGATGAATATACCAGATGAAAAAACCCAAAAAACCACTGTCACATGGCTCAAGAAATCAATAGTCTTGCCCTACTCCATTCGACGAGCCGTACATCGTTTCTCGCTACCTATAACAGAACAATCGATGGCGAATTCATATGTGGTCGACTATTTTCCGCACTTGCGTCCAAAGAAGCGTCTTTTGATATTATCTCAACTTCGAAATGAAGGTTCGAACAGGGGTCCGACAGCTTGTTGGTATGTCCCCTCTCAGCAAGCCAAGTAAGTCACGCTCACGTACGCTTCTGTGTTTTACTTCCCTTAGGTCTCCCCCTGGGTCTCTTCGCTGGTGCAGAGGGCACTGTATCACCAGGAGACGGGTCAACGGAAGGAGAGGATACAGGGCGTTTGTGACTATTTTCGTTCGTGTAGGTAGATGAAGACGCGGATTGGGCAGCTGAAAAGCTATTTTGAAAAGTCGTCGGAGTAGCTGATGGGACGAAAGAAGTCGAAGTCGAAGCGGAAGTCGAGGCAGCGCCGGAAGTGGAATTAGAGCTGTTTCCGTTTAAGCGGCGTTCGGTGAGATAGCTAGATTATGACGGGATAAGCAGGGTTGTGTGAAAAAGGTAAAAAGGGAGACCCACCTCGAAGCTTTTTCGTCCAACATGGTCTGAAGACTGGGAAGCGGAGGTTGACCTAGCTCTGCTCGGAGACGGTCGACGTCTGCTTTGGCGATGGCGTAGTCTCCATCTGAGAGTGTAAGGATTTGGGAACGGAGGGAGGTGCAGCTGATGTAATAATGAGTACGAGAGAATCTGGAACGAGGGTAGGTTATTTAAGCGACTGACTCTCGTTCTAAATCTCCCTCTAATAAATCGGCCTTATCCCGATCTTCATTGACTTGCCTTAAGGCGCTGAGCAACCGAGTTCGTTCTGATTCGAGTCTACGATTTCGGGTGATTATGAGTGAGTGAACCTAGATTATTATTATTGTGAATGACTCACTTATTCCGCTGCTCCTTTACATCCTGTATACTCTTGCTCTTCTGCTCCAGCGCGGCGTGAGCAGAAAGAATATGGGCTGTGTGAAGTTGTAGAGTAAGAGCGTGTTTCCTGGTTAGCCCATTAACGATGTATGAGCACAACGAGTAGCGACATTGAAGATGGTAAGAGAAAACTCACTTGAGCTCAGCAGTTTTAGCGAGATGGACTAGATTTCTAGTCCAATCACCAGTTGCGACTAGTGGTCCATTGCTTGTACTATTAGTATCAGTAGTTGAAGCGGTCGTATTCCCTGTGTTCGTTGTCGTTGTTGATCCATTTGGCTGAGCAGTACTCGTATTAGATACCGTGCTCACTCCTGCACCTGCACCTGATGTATCTAATCCCTGTGCTTCTGGAACTCCTGAACCTCCCTGCGTAACCTGCGGCTGCGGTGGCTGATAGTGCCGATACTGATACAGCGGTCCTGCATACTGAGGCTGATGATGAACGAATTTCGTCGTTGTATCTTGCGGAGCAACAGTCGTCATCGTCATTGCAGACGTTAACGGGGAAGGCTGAGGTGAAGCATTGTTTAATACTGATTGCGGTGTCGTCGTTGTAGGCGGCTTAGATGTTGTCCGAGACGATGAGCTCGAGGTGTTGGTACCTGCATTGATATTGGAAACAGAAGGAGAAGCGGTCGAAGAAGTCGAAGTTGGAGGAGGCCCAGTATAGTGTATATATTGCCCCGATCCATGTTGGTGGTTCAAGACATGATGCACAGAATGGGGATGCGACATTCCACGACCCTAATTCACTTTAAATTTTCGGCAAAAAAAATGAGGAGACTTGGAGTGACGGGAGTCCAGATTAAAACAAAAAAGAGTTCGTCGATATACGGTGACAGAGGGCTTTCCTACCGTGGGACTTGCTCGGCCCGATATCCCGCGACAGTAAGCGTAGCGTCTTGCAATTGACAACAAGGATTCCATGCACTGGCGGCTTGAGGCGCGCTGTAGTTAACTTGATACTACTTTGGCTTGGCTTTCATCACCTGTGCTAAACAAACCATGATACAGCGCCTTCACAACCTTCATGATCGATAAGCCCACACTCGAGAGCTAATTTGGGCTGTTATTCAACGAACGCGTTTACTCTTCGTTGAACTATCAGACTGGCTAGCGAGGCTTAAATTCGGGCTCATAATCTTCTCAGATCTTCTCAGACTGAATCACTTTGCAGGCTATTTCAATCTTCCACTGTCTATATGGTTTGCCTGGTGGACCTTCGGTTCGTCCTTCGTCTGCTGAATCGATACAATTTGTTCAAAACTCTAGAGCACACACAATACCCAAATGTCCCCAACACGGTTCTTGGCCCAGATGGCCAAAGTGTCCTTCAGGGTGATTCAAAACCCGCTGACGAAGCCCTTCGCCTTACACACGTCGAAATTTCTGGAAAAGGAGATTTCATCGTTCGCTTCTGGGCAGGTGGCTAAACCCCATTCTTTGGATTTTTCTTTGATTTGCTTGACATGACTCTTGCCTCCCGAAGATTTCGTTCTCTTCCAGGCTCAGCGCTCAGCGTGGCTCCCTGTCCCGACTTTTGAGCAGTCTTTTCGATTCGTACTGAATACGGGTCTCTCGAGTGGGCCGAAAAAGTGCAAAGTGCTTTGTAGCTGAGGGTACACGAGTGCAGTCTTACTACGCTAGACAGGGAATTGCAGAGCTGTTTGCGCCGTTGCATCCTCGACGATTGAACGCTTCGGGCGTGCACGCACTCCCTTCTTTGTACACTATGTATAAGTTTTGACGCAAGAATTCGAATTCCGCATAGAGGCATGGTCCACGATGCATGATCTGGCATGTGGCGATGTTTTCCTGTTGGTTTTCTGTTTGTCGATGTATTGCTTATGCGAGGAATTGCAATGTCTATGTACGACCATCAACCTCCGCCACTAGCTCACAAGAGAGCTCAAATAACATGCATGGAATGCTATAGATACTCTCATCAATCACATTCCTTATGTGTCATTGAACTCCGTTGAGCGAAAAGAATCTTCGTTCTTCATCAGGATAGTAACTCGGGAGAATTCCATTGAGCGTCGACACGGAGTCAAATTGTTGGTCTCAGAGTACGTCTAGCACTACCAAGTATTTCTCATTATGCGTACAACCGCAACTTGTTTTGGAACATGTGGACAAAGGTAGCACTATATTACGCATGGGGGATGACTGGTCGTCAAGCAAAATGATCCTAGGCTGAACATCCAAATTTGCAGTGATGAACAAAAGTCGCGACGTAGTTTTGTCTACGCAAGCGTGCAGACAGTCCGAGTTTATCCATGGAAAGAAAGCTCAGTAACACTAACAGAGGAAGAAACGAACCACAGCGATCACCCCACACTCGATCCGACAAACAATAAGTCCGGACAAACAGTTCTGTGCAGATCAACGAACATGAGAGGAGTCAAGCAACATGAAAGTACATAGGCGTAAAAGTGGAAGCATTGTAGTCGGCAGATCTTTTGATGGCAAAGTTGGGTCACAGGATCTCTTGTTTAATAAAGTGCAATATATTGACCATGGAGTAGAACCACTGCTTTTCCGCCTCGGGAAGATTCTGCACATTTCTGATATGTTCTTCTTTGTCTTTGCCCAACAACGATCTATCTCAGTTAAGCGTCAATGGGGTGTTGAAGGCAATGAAGACGAGTTGGTAGTCTGTCTTTCCTCGTGGGGTCAGCGGGAATGCTTTCATAACCAAACGTCTGAAGGGTATTGCGATGACGAACGTGTTTATTTTGGGCCGGAGTTCAGCGCTCAGCACCGCGACCATGAGACCCATTGCGAACTTCTCCCTTCTGTTGGTTGGACTTGAAACACCGTCAGAATGATTCCCCAAGCCTTCGCGGTACCTTTGCATATGTGCAGAATATCAGGGTGTTGTTAATTGACAAACGTTTCTGTGGAGACTTGAATACATATACTCGGTGGTTTATTGTATAAACTGTTTCCCTTGCACTCCATGAAATTACCCATCCATCTCCCTCTCCTCCTCTTCCTCCTCTCTTCGACCAATGTCAATGCCAACACCAACCTGACCTCTCTCGTCAACCTCTTCATTGGCACAGCTTCCGGTGCCAACGGCGGAAGCGGCGGCAATGCATTCCCTGGCTCCGCCATCCCCCACGCCATGGCCAAAGTCGGCATCGACGTGAGCACCGCACCTCGTCAAGCAGGCTACATCCACGACAACTCGTCCATCACCGGCATTTCTCTCCTCCACGACGAAGGCACAGGCGGGAACACAGACGGTGGTTACGGTAACTTCCCGTTGTTTCCGTTTGTAGGGAATTGCTTGAATTCCTCGGGTGTGTTACCCAATAGCCCTGAGTGCGACCCAGGAATTCAGGCGCGCGCGGCGCTACGTGCGCAGGGTACTGATGTTGCCTCTCCGGGGTATTTTTCTACTACGTTTTTGAGTGGGATACAGATCGAAAGTACGTCGACTCGTCGTGCGGGGCTCATTCGGTTTACTTTTCCCGAGTCTAATGCGACGGATTCGAACTCGAATTACATTGTGGTGGATCTGACTAACGACCTTGGACGGTCATTCTCTGGCGGAACGATATCTCTTTCTGTATCTTCTCAGGCTTTGGGCCATGTGGAATTGGGAGGTACGTTCTTGCAAAGCTACGGCCCTAGGTGACAGTTTGTCTCCTTTCATTGTTTTTTTTCCTCTAATGTAACTTTGTAGCAATTACACCGTATTTGCTTGTTATGACTTTGACTCGCCCGTCCTTGAATCCGGGACATATCAGTCAGTCAACACATCAAGTCCGAGCGTGTTCAACATCACGCTTTCCAACACGACCAACATCGACCTCTCCCACTCTCTCCAATTCCCATTCACCTCATCCATCTCACCCATCCAAGCCGGTGGCCTTTTGGCATTCAACACTTCCCAGGTCCTTGCCCGTTTCGGCGTGTCGATGATCAGCTCCGACCAGGCGTGTACAAATGCGGAAGAAGAGGTGCCTACCAACATTGAATCGGAGATGTGGGATTGGGATGTTGTGAGAGCTGCTTCAAATTCCCAATGGGAAGAAGTGTTGAGTCGGGTGTTAGTCGATGTTGAGAAGGAGAATGATACTGTTGTCGAGTTGCTGTATTCTTCTGTATGTGAATACTTCTTATTTTATTGCTCACTCACTCAACATCCTCCATACTCCGAGTAGCTTTACCGAGCCTCTCTCGTCCCAGCAAACTTCACCGGTGAAAACCCTTATTGGGACTCTCCCTTTCCCTTCTTTGATGCTATGTTTTGGTACGTGAAATATCACTTACAAGTTACACTTTCTAACTACTCGTCTGTCTTATTTCTGCCTCTGCTTCCCCCATCGACACGCTATTGCTCCTATGATGTCTTGACAGCTCCTGGGACGTCTTCCGCACCGTCCACCCACTCCTCTCCCTCACCTCTCCTTACGAGTGGTCTCAAATCGTCAGCGCGTACGTCGATGGATGGAGGCATACGGGGTATATACCCGAATGCCGTGCAAATACCAAGCCGTATGTGCATACTTATGCGAACGATGTTTTATGGTTGATACTTATTTGTAGCGGTTATGTTCAAGGTGGCAGCGACGGTATGCCTATTCTCGGAGAGTTTGCTGTCAAGTATGGAGCTGGTGCGGAGGGGCTGGGTGTGTCCGTAGATGATTTGTATCAAGCGTTGATGGATACTGCTGAGAATACGGTGAGGATTGACACAGGTTGTTCAATCTTATCGTTTCCCCTAAAATAACATTCACAGCCTCCAAATTGGTTGACAGGTAAGTTGATTTATGGTCGCTGAGTCCATGCAGCCAGTAACCTACCTCCATGTATTTGCACCTACGTTCAACCAGTCGGTCGCCAAAACACCGCATGGAAAACATTCAACTATATCCCCACCGACTGGGTCGATCCTTCAGGAAGTGTCGGGCTTCCCACAAGAGAGGCTTCCAGAGCGTACGAGGTGACTTTAGTGTAAAGTACGCTTTCAGTGAATACTGAACCCTTTGTCATCCACACTGTGTAGTATGCCCTAGGAGACTTTGCCGTCCGTCAGGCAGGGCTGGCGCTGAACAAGTCAGGGGAGGATATAGAGAAATATGGGAATCGGAGTATGAATTTCGTCAATATGTGGGATCCGAATGTGACGAGCGATGGGTTTAGTGGGTTTGCACAACGGAAGTATCAGGTGAGTCGTTGAATGATTTTTTGGTTCAAGTTCATTTCAATTTATCATTTGCTTGCTCATGCTAACACCTACGTCGCTGTATTGTAGAATGGAACATTTGCGTTTACGGATCCAATTACCTGTTCTCCAGTCGATCCAATTGTGCATTCTTGTGCTAGAGGAGATGATAATGATTCAGGTTTTTACGAATGTAAGTAGCAGTCTTCCTTGATCTGCGCTCGTTCATATCTCGTTATCTTCAATTTCTGTAGCTTCATCATGGGAGATGAGTTTCTTTGCCCCACATTCAGTCGCCAGCCTTGTCCGTTTGATGGGCGGGAATACGACGTTTGTGGATAGAGTGTGAGCCTCGGTTCTCTCAAGTCCAATGAAATCTATCCGACCCTGTCCTCGACATATGTAGGAATAATTACTTCTCCAAAGGATATTTCACAGCAGGAAATGAACCCTCATTCAATGTACCCTCTATATATCACTACGCAGCCCGACCCGACCTTTCAGCTCTTCGTATCCGAAACATAGTCTTTTCTGATTTCAGCACCCAGATAGGCGGGTAAGTGATCTTTTTTGTTCACGTATTATAATTTCTCTACAATGTATACATCCCCCTAGAATTCCAGGAAACGACGACAGCGCCGCAATGGCATCTCTCCTCACTTTCCACCTCCTGGGTCTCTACCCCGTCCAATCCACCTCGCAATTTCTCATCAATTCCCCTTTCCTCTCCTCGTACACCCTTACCAATGCCTTTTTCAACACCTCCACCACGTTCACCGTCTCAGGCTTTGACAACGCCACCCTCGTTGCCTCGCCTCCAGCCGGGAGCAGGGTGTTTGTGAAGAGCGTGAAGGTAAATGGAGTGGATACGGGGAGTGTGTGTGTGATTGGGTTCGAGGATGTTACAGGCGGAGGAGAGGTGGTTATTGAAGTCGATGGAGATGCGGATGCTGCGGCGATGAGAGGGTGTGGGCCGAATGGGCTTCCGGATTCGTTGGAGACCGGGGGATTTTGATAAGGGATGTCTCCATGTTGTTACTGGAGGTTGACCTTATCACTAGCACGCTTCTTTACAAGGTCAGTGTTATTCTGTCAGAGTCTGATTCAAAGTGTGGGAGTGCATCGAGTATATTCGTACGAATTTGATTGGATTCGGTGCTGTATCTATAGTCAATATCATTGGCTGTGAGTGTCAAAGATAGATAAGTGGCACTGCGCGAGACCAGCCCAAAACTAGTCCCACCAATCGTCAAAGAGCCCGATACCAGCGGTCATAAAGCCGTAGGTAAAGGAAAGCTGTTATTGCGGATAAAATTGAGAGAAGTTAAGTGTTATCACACCAGGGCACAAATGACATTCCTCTACGTTTTTGTAATGCTAAAAATCAGTTATCGTCAGCTATCGTACACCGTTTCCCGCGGAATCCTAGTGGCATTCTATTCTTTTCAATTATCATCAATCGTTCCAGCCTGTATAAGAGACGACGGACTCTTAGTTGTCCTTTCAGACTTCCTCCCATCATGTCCCGACAACCAATACAAGGAACTACGACTCATGAGTGATTGGTTCATTTGTCATCCTCTTGGTATCATTCTCAATGTGACACACAGATATTTCAGAGAAGCTCATGACTTCGTAATGAACAGTCCTCAATTTAACAACTATAATGTATCTGTTCCTGGTAAGACAACTTGGTTTTGTAATCTCCACCACTTACTCTATAATGTAAAGAGGACGTTAAACACAAACTCGAACAAAAGCTAAAACCAATTTCTGGTACTTGGCTCGATAAAAACAAGATTTGTTTAGAGGGAACTAGGACGACTATCATCGAAGAGATCTCTCAATGGATTTCCCACAGAAATGTTCCCCAGACCTATATTCTCTGTGGAGAAGCTGGAACAGGCAAATCTACAATTGGCCACACCATTGGGGCAAAGTTTGAAAACTGGTTAGGTGCATTCTTTTGCTTCAGCCGAAGATTTGCCGCAACTAGGACACCAAGTAATGCATTGTGCACCATTGCATACAGGCTTGGCATCAAGTTTCCTGTAATTGCAAACAAACTGATTCAGACATTTGAAGTCAATCCAAATATATTGGAGAGCACTAGCATTCAAGAGTTGTGGAAAACCCTGATTGTGACCCCTGCTCAAATGATAGCCCAAAAACATCAACCAGTGCTCATTGTAATTGATGCACTGGATGAATCAGGGGGAAGAGAGGAAGAAGGCCCAAGAGCTCAATTGCTTTCTCTACTCATCAACAGCACCCATGATTTACCTGGAAATTTTCACGTGTTTGTAACATCCCGTCCAGAAAGTGATATCATAGAGCACCTCCTGGAACAAGAGGCTTCAGATATCCAATCATCGAGAGTTCAATATATGGATGATATTCCAGGCACAAGGGATGATATTTTCCAATATGTGTGCTCCAGGATGATGAGGAATAGAGTTACAGGAAGATTACAGGAGCATCAATGCAAAATGGTTGCAGAAAGAGCTACAGGATTCTTTCAATGGGCAGCCATTGTCTGTACATCTCTCAGTGGCCAAGGCAAAGGAGGGCTTTCTGTGTCCAAGTGCTTTGACCGCTTCATGACTTTGAATCCATCCAATGCAAAAGATCTGCATGCACTTGATGGACTGTATGGCTCCATACTTGAAGATGCCTTTGACATTCAAGATACAGATGTCATGGCAGTATACAGGTCAATCATGTCACAAGTGCTAGCAGCTTTTGAACCTTTATCACAAGCTGGATTACAGAGCCTACAACCTGGGAGTGATGAAAATGCTGTAACCTGTGTATTGTCATTCCTGGGATCTCTGTTTACAGGCATATCAAAATCAGAAAATGCACAGGTAAGGCCAGTGCACACATCAGTTTTAGACTTCCTACTGGATAAACAACGGAGCAAACAATTTGGGGTGGATTTGGGACAAGGTCACCAATTGTTAGCAGATGGGGCATTTCATGTAATGTTCAGGGATTTGCATTTCAACATGGGCAATTTGGAAAGCTCATATATGCTTAACTCTGAAATTGAAAACCTGGAAATAAAGTTATCCAAGGGAATCAAGCCAGAGCTGATTTATGCATGCAGTTATTGGGACTTGCATATCCAGAATATTGAACCTAGTGATTCCTGGCTCCAACAATTGGAAATATTTTTCTTCAACTACTCATTGTACTGGATGGAAGTTCTAGGGTTGATGAAAAGAATACATATTGCATCAAGAGCAGCAATTAATGCACTTACCTTTGTTGGAAATATGCAGGTATTATACAGCTTTGTAATAAAGATTGAATCATTTATTAAACATCTTATAGGTAATCATGAACAAGGAATTGAGGATTTTAATACAAGAGATACCTCAATTTATTCAGGCATTTGGTAAGATGATTACTGCAGCAACTCCCCATCTGTATCTGTCAGGGATACCATTTATTCCTAAACAATCCAGCCTACATACAGTTTACAAAAGATGTTGCCACCCTGGAAAACAGGCAGTATTCTCTGCTCAGATGCTTACCTGGCCAGATCAGCAAGTTATATACAGGGGTCACACATCTGGTGTAAATGCTGTTGCATTTTCTCCAGATGGAAAGAGAATTGTATCTGGATCTGATGATGACTCAATCAGAATCTGGAATGCAGATACTGGGGAAGTGATTGGTAATCCTTTGCAAGGACATTCAAATGCAGTCACCTCAGTTGCTTTTTCTCCTGATGGCAAGAAGATTGTATCTGGATCTGATGATAGCTCAATCAGAATTTGGGATACAGACATGGGAGAAGCAAGTAGTGTTCCTTTGCAGGGACACCTTGACTGGGTCAACTCAGTTGCCTTTTCTCCAGATGGGAAGACAATTATATCTGGGTCAAGGGACAAAACAATCAGAATCTGGAATGCAACAACCAGAGAAGCAATTGGTGATCCTTTGCAGGGACATTTAAAAGCAGTTACCTCAGTTGTCTTTTCCCCAGATGGCAAGAGAATTGTATCTGGATCATGGGACTCCTCAATCAGAATATGGAATGCAACAACAGGGGAAGCAATTGGTGATCCCTTGCAGGGTCATATGAAAGCAGTCACCTCAGTTGCCTATTCTCCGGATGCCACAAGAATTGTATCTGGATCTGATGATAAATCAATTAGAATTTGGGACACAAACACAGGTGAAGGAGTTGGTGATCCTCTATGGGGTCATTCAAACAGGGTTACCTCAGTCACTTTCTCTCCAGATAGCAAAAGGATTGTTTCCGGATCATGGGACCTTTCAATTAGAATCTGGGGTGCAGACACAGGAGAAGAAATTGGTAATCCTTTACAAGGACACTCAGAGATAGTCACCACAGTTGCTACCTCTCCAGATGGCAGAAGGATTGTATCAGGATCACAGGATTTCTCAATCAGAATTTGGAATGCAAAAACAGAAAAAAACATTGGTGAGCCTTCACTCAGGCACAAGGGACATTCGGAAATAGTCACTTTGGTTGGCTTTTCTCCTGATGGCAAGAGAATTGTATCTGGATCAGGAGACTGCTCAATCAGAATATGGGATGCAGACACAGGGGAGGCAATTGGTGATCCTCTGCAGGGACATTCAAACTCAGTCAGCTCAGTTGGTTTTTCTCCAGATGGGAGGAGAATTATATCTGGATCATGGGATTCCACAATCAGAATGTGGAATGCAGACACAGGAGAAGCAATTGGCAATCCTCTGCAAGGACATTTAGAAGCAGTCAACTCAATTGCTTTTTCTCCAGATGGTAACATGATTTTATCTGGGTCTGATGATAACTCAATCAGAATTTGGAATGCAAGCACAGGTAGAGAAGTTGGTGATTCCTTGCAGGGACATCTAGGACCAGTCACCTCAGTGACTTTTTCTCCAGATGGAAAGAGGATTTTATCTGGGTCCAGGGATAGGTCAATCAGAATATATCCTTTACAGGAACACTCTGACTGGGTTACCTCAGTTTCTTTTTCTCCTGATGGCAAGAGGATTGTATCTGGATCTGATGATCACTCAATCAGAATCTGGAATGTGTTACGATCATGCGCATTGGTCGTACGCATCGCGCGTAGCGCTTCGCACCGACGCAGTCAACCGTACATGATCAAGTCCGTCATCAATGCGATGCACCGATGATATGGATCAGGTAATCTGTTTCCGTGATACTCATCCACCTATCCTCCTTATCCCGTCGTCCCTCCTTCGGACAGGCTATACACCATACCGCCTTCCTCTCCCCATTAGTCCACTGTCTTCCTATCCGCACTCGTTATCTCTACTTCCGATTTGTCGTAACTACTTTAGGATACTTTGTAGCGATACCGGAGATAGCGAACTTAGCATATAAGACTTGCGGTCGTAGGTAGAAGCCTTAGTTTTAATATCGAATTGGTACGACCCCAGAAATCATACAACACTTGCTCTCTTCACACTTATACCTCGTTCGACCCCGTCGACCTTCAGTCGATACTATCTCGATCTCGAACGAACTTAATACGGACCGCGCAGCGTAGCGAGGATACTGTCAATAACGGTATCGAAGGTCCACTTGATCCGCACGCTCCTAACAGTATATTAAAACTATACTCTCTACGCTGTTACTGATCCTTTCGTTCAAATCTATATGGCCCCTCGCACTCGAAGCAATCGAAACACCAGTCCCGACCACTCTCAGGGGAACCCCGAAGGCAATCCGTTCGCAAACAACGCGCAATCCTTTGGACCCTACACCGCATCGTTATCCGCACTAGGCTCGCAACGAGCACGACACCCAGGTTTTGGCCCCATGACATCCGCAAGCGCTATGTCCTCAGTCTCGACACCCAACGTCCTCGGCAGGAACGACAACCCGAAGGGAGATTACGAAATCTTGTACACCGCAGATGGACAGGAGATCGTAGTTCAGACCCCGAAGAAGGATCGCGCTCCGATCCCTCGTATGGCGACAGTTCCAACCTCTACCGGAGTCGAAGACGCTTTGGACGACGACTTTCTCGACAATCGCGATGACACTCAACCGCCAAACAACACCCCTGGGCCTGACGACGACGACGACGACGACGACAACGATGATGACAACAACCCCGGCGCACCTAGCGGTCCCGGAGGTCCCGGTGGACCTGGAGATGATGGTGGTGACGATGGTGATGGCCCTGGGGGTCCCGGAGGACCGGGGGGTTCAGACGATCGAGGTAACGCTCGATCGCCGACCAACCCCGATGCATTAGGACAAATGACTCTCGCTACGTTCAGTTCTTTTAAAGAGTCTATCGATGGTCTAAAAGGCGTTTTAGCTGGTATGTCAACCAAGAAGACAGAACCAGGCAAGACTATCGTAAAGAACCCCGATGCATTCGACGGCTCCGAACCCAGAAAACTCAAGAACTTCTTGGTATCCTTATCCCTCGTATTCCTCGACCGTCCCGAATACTTCACCAAGCAGCGAAAGATCAACTATACGATCTCGTACCTTAGCGGTACGGCTCGGGAATGGTTCGAACCCGACATCCTCGATCCCGATGTAACTGCTATGCCAACGTGGACCCATTCGTTCAAAGCTCTGGTCAAGGAGCTGCAGGACAATTTCGGTCTCTACGACGCGCAAGGCGACTCCGAAGACAAACTCGGTAACTTGAGGATGAAAGATAGCGACAACGTTCGAAAATACAATATTCGATTCAACACCCTAGCCGCTATGACCAGCTGGGACCATGGCGCCCTTCGATGGGCCTACGGTCGCGGTCTAGCATCCCGTATCAAAGACGAGCTCGCACGCATTAAGGAACCTGCGACTCTTGTAGAGTTCCGCGAAGAAGTACTTCGCATCGACAACCGATACTGGAGAAGAGAAGAGGAAAAGAAGCGTGAGGCGAATAGGAATTCTGGAGGGCAGACGAAGACTCAACAGAAGAAATCCGACGACCCCGCCACACCATCCACCTCGACTTCGACAACATCGACGTCCTCCAAACCGCAAGGTAAGAGTTCGACATCGCAGTCTTCGACATCGAACCCCAAGCCGAACACTCCGAACAACGGATCGAACCAACAAAAACCCGCCTACGCCAATCGATTGGGCGCGGATGGTAAGATCACACCTGCGGAGAAAGAACGTCGACGAAAATTCGGATTGTGCAACTTCTGCGGCTCGAATAAGCACCTACTAGCTGACTGTAATCTGCGTAGGGCTCGGGAAGCTAAGGTTAGAGCTGCGCAAACAAACCCCGCGCAAGAGTCTGCTTCTTCAGCGACTCCGATGTCTGCCTCGACGGTAGGATCGGGAAAATAGTCCGCAACTCTTGTACCCTGGTACGAAGCGAGAGTTGCGTTGACCCGGTTCGTACCAGTAGTGGGGAAGTTGTTCTCAATGTGTCCGCTCTTTCGTTACACTCCAAGTCGTTTATGATCAACCTATCTATCCATGTACTTTTTGATAAGACCCACATTCCGATTTCTTTTGATACTCTTCTCGATTCTGGCTCTACAGACAATTTTATCGATACAAAGTTCGTATATTTAAATTCTATTCCGACCGTTCCGACTTCTACTCCGATCAACCTCCGACTCTTCGATGGTTCGTTAACAACGAAGCCCATCTCCGAAACTTGTACCCTACCGATTTTATTTCCGTCCGGCAAGCTTATACCTTTGGACTTTTATGTCACACCTTTGGATTCTTCATGCAAGGCTGTTTTAGGTTACGGTTTTCTTTCCCGCTACAATCCGTCGATTGACTGGGTATCGAAAACACTTACTTTCCAGAATACCGACCATCCCGAATCACCGACGTCCGCTCCTTCGCCAGGCCCCTTCGCGACCTCCGAAGAAGTACCTTTCGAACCGTCGAATCACATCGATCCGACACCCGCTGAACGGTATTCCAAACCCACCATACAGCACTCGTATAAGGCTCGACCACTCTCCGACAAGTTTCCTTTCGAACCCATCTATTCCTACCCATCAGTTATGCAAATGGCGTCGCGCTTATGGCACGACGAAATAGACATCGCTTTGGTCAGCGCGGTACCTTTCCACCACGCTTGTAAGCAATCAGGTATGGAACCACTTGTTCTATATGCCGTTCACTCTGAAGTTGCTGCACGATTGTCGAAAACTGATACTGATGATCCACCACTCAAAAACGAGATTCCGGAAGACAACCACGACTTCGCCGATGTATTCGACGAGATCGACTCGGAAGTCCTCCCGGAACATCGCTCTTATGACCTCAAGATCGACTTAGAAGAAGGTGCTGAGCCACCTATCGGACGAATTTATCCACTCTCTCCAAAAGAGCTCGAGGCTCTTCGCGAATTTCTTGATCAGTCTCTTGCCACCGGCACTATCCGACCTTCGACATCTCCACACGGCGCTCCCGTACTCTTCGTTCCGAAGAAGGACGGCTCGCTCCGACTATGTGTGGACTTCCGTGGCTTGAACAAGATCACGAAAAAAGATCGCTACCCCTTACCTTTGATTTCTGACCTATTCGACGCTCCGAAACGAGCGAAGATTTACACCAAACTCGACCTGGCACACGCGTACCACCTGGTACATATCGCGGAGGGCGATGAATGGAAGACCACGTTCCGAACGCGTTACGGCTCCTTCGAATGGCGTGTGATGCCATTTGGCCTCACTAACGCTCCGGCCGCTTTTCAACGTTTCGTCAACGATATCTTCAAAGACTTACTCGACGTCTGTGTGATCGTCTACCTCGACGACATACTCATCTACTCCGACGATCCTTCGAAACACTCCGAGCATGTCCGCGAAGTCCTCCGACGACTCCGCGCGCACAAGTTATTCTGCAAACCATCCAAATGCGAATTCGGAGTTGACACAGTCGAATATCTTGGTTACATCTTATCCCCGGAAGGACTCACGATGGATGCTGACAAAGTTAAAGCAATCGTGGACTGGCCTACTCCGAGGAAGGTCAAGGATATACAATCCTTCTTAGGTTTTGCAAACTTTTATCGCCGTTTTATCTATAATTATTCTGACATCGTCTACGCTATGAACCGACTTACCCGGAAGGGCATCGATTGGTTATGGACTACGGAGTGTCAGGAAGCCTTCGACAATCTCAAACTCGCTTTCACGACGGCGCCGATCCTCGCGCACTGGGAACCGAACCTCGCAATGATCGTAGAAACCGATGCTTCCGACTACGCTCTCGCAGCTATCCTATCGATCGTGTACGACAATGGAGAAATTCACCCGGTCGCTTTCCTCTCTCGAACCTTCCAAGGCGCTGAACTGAACTATGACACTCACGACAAGGAATTGTTGGCGATTTTCGAAGCATTCAGAGCTTGGCGACACTACCTCGAAGGTTCCGGAACACCGATCGACGTGGTCACTGACCACAAGAACTTGGAATATTTCTCTACGACGAAAATCCTTACACGACGACAAGTACGCTGGTCCGAATTTCTTCATACCTTCAATATGACCATTCGCTTCCGCCCTGGGAAACTCGGAGCAAAACCGGACTCGATCACTCGACGCTGGGACGTCTATCCAAAAGAGGGGGATATCGGCTACGCGCAAGTAAACCCACAGAACTTCCGTCCGATATTTACTAACGAGCAATTTACTACTTCGTTACGAGCGACTTTCCTAGAAGGGCCGATACTTCGCGCTTCAGTTATACTGGACTTCGACACCCTTCACTCCGATATTCGGAACGCTCTAACACTTGATGCTGACTCCGCCCTAGGATTGGAGTTTGCTAAAGACAATACGAAACCTCGTTGGACCCTAGACCCCGAAGGATTACTCCGCCTCGATGACCGAATCTACGTTCCGAACCATTCCGACCTTAGACTACAAGTCCTACGATACTTCCACGACCATCCACTATCCGGTCACTTCGGTCAAAATCGGACTCTCTTCGCTATTCGTAAACACTATACCTGGCCGAAGGTCCGAGAATTTGTTCGCGACTACGTCTCATCATGTACCACCTGTGGACGCAACAAACCTCGACGACACCGACCCTATGGCCTGTTGAAACCGTTACCAGTTCCGATCCGACCTTGGGATTCTATATCTATGGACTTCATCGAACAACTCCCAGACTCGAACGGCTACACCGCGATCCTTGTCGTAGTCGACCGAGCTTCGAAGCAGGCGATCTTCATTCCGACAGACGATACCATTACTTCCGAACGTCTAGCTGAGCTTTTCGTTATTCATGTATTCTCTAAGCATGGTGTACCTAACCATGTTACTTCTGACCGTGGATCGGAATTCGTTTCCGCATTCTTCAGAGCACTTGGTCAAGCGTTATCAATGAACCTTCATTACACCTCGGGCTACCACCCCGAAGCAGACGGACAAACTGAACGAGTCAACCAGACCCTAGAGCAGTACATCCGGATCTATTGTACCTACCAACAAGACAACTGGTCCGCACTTCTACCGATGGCTGAATTCGCCTACAACAACGCCCCGAATGCTTCCACGGGCTTAACTCCCTTCTACGCTAACAAGGGATATCATCCAAACATCACCGTACGCCCCGAAGTCGATGTCCGTTCCGATACCGCAAGAGACCTGGTCGTAAATCTCGATGAGCTTCATTCATTCCTCCGCGACGAGATCGTTAACGCACAGAAAAAATACAAGGACCAAGCAGACCGAAAACGTATTCCAGCTCCGGAGTTTCCGATCGGTTCGCACGTATTCGTTCTGGCAAAACACATCAAGTCTACTCGTCCTACGGAGAAGTTCTCAGAGAAATACTTAGGACCATTTGAAGTTATCGATCGTGCAGGCACCCTATCCTACAAACTTCGACTTCCCGACTACCTTCGACGCATCCATCCCGTCTTCCATGTTTCTCAACTCGAACCGGCAATTCCGAACTCCATTCCGCATCGAGTTCAAACGCCTCCGCCACCCATTGAAGTAGATGGCGAGGAAGAGTACTACGTTGCCGAGATCTTGGACTCGAAGATGGACCGAAGATTCAAACGATGTCCCCTTCGATACTTCGTTCGATGGGCGGGCTATGAAGGTACCGACGAAGAATTCTCCTGGGTAGCCGCCGACGAAATCCATGCCGATGAACTTATTCCCGCTTTTCATCTTCGCTATCCGACTAAACCCGGACCTTTGATTCTTTAATTCCCTTATTCCGATAGCACCTCTATGCTTCATCGATGCCCTTCGACATCAATGGGAACAATCACCGTGATAGCAAATTGAGTGATTGTTCTCAACTTAGGCTTCGCACCGATGTCCGCACCGAGCGCACCGCTACGTTACTTTTATTTTCACTCCTTAATTCTACTAAGCTAACCTATTACTTCTTATTAACTACGGATACGATTGAATTCGATCCTTTCACACTTATAAAGGTAGCAAGCAAGATTTCACTATGATACGAGGATGATTACAAGATGTTGTTTATATTTATGAGTGGGCGAGGCGAGCGGTACGAGGAACGCGACCACTACTCCGAACTGTAGCGGTCCGTTTCAGGAGTCGACTCCCTCCTCTTACCCTTTCCCTTCCGGTCGTCCCGACAATCTCCGCGACTCTCTCGACCTTTCTGCCCTTGGCGCACCAAAGCGCGAATCTGGACCGTCAACTCCTCGATCGCGTAACACAACTCTCTCTTCTCCTCCCGGTCGGTTTCATTGGGCGGGGATCGAACCCGCGTTTTCTTCGACTTCCAGAGGAAGGAACAACTCTGCCTGGCGACATGGCACCTATCGCAGGCGATCGCGTTTGGAGCATTGGGTTGCGGCCTACAGACTTGATCACCGCGAACGCATCGTTCGCAGGGACGGGAAAATGGGACCAGGATAGAGTCGGAATCCGTGTCGACCACGACCGGAGACTAAGAGAAGGATTTAGATAAGTGAGATGCGAATCACTGTGACTCACCTGAACCACCTTTCGCTTCTTTCGACTCGACTCCGCCACTACCGGCTCAACCTTACGTTTCTTCGGAATCGCAATGATCTATATCGGTCAGGGAACTTCAAACGCGTTTAACAAGAGACTCACCGGAATGACCTCGCGACTACGAGGCACCCCCGCTACCATCTTGATGGCGACCTTGCGAGGTCTTGGTTCCACCTTCGGAACGACCTCTTTTTCCACCTCAACATTCTCCTCAACAATCTCTTTCTCCTCCATGATTTTCCGCTCATCAGCGCCACCTCCCAACGTCTTCTCCTCGCGCAACCTCTTCCACTTTTCTTGAGCCTCTCGCTGGGCTGCCGCAAGGTACGCTTGAAGTTCCGCGTCCTCTTCGTTGAGGACCGGGGAGGGTGAACGCGCTGGACGAGTTGGAGACGAGGTGGTAGACATTGAAGAAGAAGAAAATGTTGAAGTTCAACTTTCCCAGGACCTCTTATATGCGCTAGCTGGTGTAATCGCACGCGACGATTCGAAAACCAACATCACATGACTTCGTCATCACGACGCGACATCCATTCGATACTCTCGGACTATTTCGACCTTAGAGTGGAGTAATTAGGTATGGCTTTCGAGGGCGAAAGCCTAATTGGGGGATACTGTTACGATCATGCGCATCGGTCGTACGCATCGCGCGTAGCGCTTCGCACCGACGCAGTCAACCGTACATGATCAAGTCCGTCATCGATGCGACGCACCGATGATATGGATCAGGTAATCTGTTTCCGTGATACTCATCCACCTATCCTCCTTATCCCGTCGTCCCTCCTTCGGACAGGCTATACACCATACCGCCTTCCTCTCCCCATTAGTCCACTGTCTTCCTATCCGCACTCGTTATCTCTACTTCCGATTTGTCGTAACTACTTTAGGATACTTTGTAGCGATACCGGAGATAGCGAACTTAGCATATAAGACTTGCGGTCGTAGGTAGAAGCCTTAGTTTTAATATCGAATTGGTACGACCCCAGAAATCATACAACACTTGCTCTCTTCACACTTATACCTCGTTCGACCCCGTCGACCTTCAGTCGATACTATCTCGATCTCGAACGAACTTAATACGGACCGCGCAGCGTAGCGAGGATACTGTCAATAACGGTATCGAAGGTCCACTTGATCCGCACGCTCCTAACAGAATGCAACTACAGGAAAAGCAATTGGTGATCCTTTGCAGGGACATTCAAAAGGAGTCACTTCAGTCACCTTTTCTCCTAACGGAAAGAAAATTGTATCTGGAGCTTGGGATACCTCAATCAGAGTTTGGAATGTAGACACAGTCACCCCATTTGCTCTTTCTCCAGATGATCAAGGAGTTGGAAATCTAATGCAAGAAATTTCTCATGGTAACCAGGGGAGGATGTCCCATGCCTATACTCCTAACCTTACCAATCCATACTATCCTTTTTGTTGGTGTTACATTGACACTGAAGGATGGCTGCATGGCTGGCACCACAACTTAAAATCATCTATTATCATTATCTGGATACCACCAAAATACCAATCAACTCTTGTGTTTCCACCTACAGAGGTTCTTAGATGGCAGGATGGTTATTGCACCCTGGACCTGCACAACTTTGTACATGGCAAGGATTGGGTACAGTGCTCTATGAATAGTATCCCACATTCCAGGCCTCAGAATATTTGGGACAGGCAGTAAATGCAAGAAATTTTTATTATCTCTTACCCAACTGTTAAGACTGTGCCGGTGAGGTTTTGTAGAGTCTTAGAAGGTATAGGAATGAATCGAAGTGATCCGAGAGTAATCGGGATGAATCAAGACTATGGTTTAGAACCAAAGTCTCAAAGGGAGTAATCGAGGAGAATTGGTTAGCTTGATTGCAACAGAAGATGATATTAATGAACTAGAACCTTGACACTACTTTCGGTAGTGCCCCTGCTTCGTCGTACGGTTTGGTGAATGTTCAGAGTGACAAGTAAGAGAGTAAAGACATCCGGACAATGTTCAGTTATAGTGCAAACGTTGAGCGATTAGAGTAGAGAGTTCCGGACGGAGTTCATGTTACAATCATGCGCATCACGCGTAGCACTTCGCACCGGCGCAGTCAACCGTACATGATCAAGTCCATCATCAATGCGACACACCGATGATATGGATCAGGTAATCTACTTCCGTGATACTCATCCACCTATTCTCTTTATCCCATCGCCCCTCCTTTGGACAGGCTATACACCATACCGCCTTCCTCTCCCCATTAGTCCACTGTCTTCCTATCCGCACTCGTTATCTCTACTTCCGATTTGTCGTAACTACTTTAGGATACTCTGTAGCAATACCGGAGATAGCGAACTTAGCATATAAGACTTGCGGTCATAGGTAGAAGCCTTAGTTTTAATATCGAATTGGTATGACTCCCAAGAATCACATAACACTTGCTCTCTTCACACTTATACCTCGTTCGACCCCGTCGACCTTCAGTCGACACCATCTCAAACTCGAACGAACTTAACACGGACTGCGCAGCGTAGCGAGGATACTGTCAATAACGGTATCGAAGGTCCACTTGATCCGCACACTCCTAACAGTATATTAAAACTCTACTCTCTATGCTGTTACTGATCCTTTCATTCAAATCTATATGGCCCCTCAAACTCAAAGCAATTGAAACACCAGTCCCGACCACTCTCAGGTAAACCCCAAAGGTAATCCGTTCACAAATGACACGCAATCCTTTGGACCCTACACCAGATTGTTATCCGCACTAGGCTCTCCACGAGCACGACACCCAGGTTTTGGCCCCATGACATCCGCGAGCGCTATGTCCTCAGTCTCGACATCCAACGTCCTCAGTAGGAACGACAACCCGAAGATAGATTATGAAATCTTGTACACTGCAGATGGACAGGAGATCGTAGTCCAGACTCCGAAGAAGGATCACACTCCGATCCCTCGTACGGCGACAGTTCCAACCCCCACCGGAGCCGAAGACACGTTAGACGACGACTTCCTCGAGAATCGCGATGACACTCAACCACCAAACAACCCCCCTGGGCCTGACGACTCCGACTCCGACGACAACGATGATGACGACAACCCCGGTGCACCTAGCGGTCCCGGAGGCCCCGGTGGACCTGGAGATGATGGTGGTGACGATGGTGATGGACCTGGAGGTCCCAGAGGACCGGGTGGTCCAGACGATTGAGGTAATGCTTGATCACCGACCAACCCCAATGCATTAGGACAGATGACTCTCGCTACGTTTAGTTCTTTTACAGAGTCTATCAATGGTCTAAAAGGCGTTCTAGCTGGTATGTCAACTAAGAAGACAGAACCAGGCAAGACTATCGTAAAGAACCCCGATGCATTCAATGGCTCCGAACCCAGGAAACTCAAGAACTTCTTGGTATCCTTATCTCTCGTATTTCTCGATCGTCCCGAATACTTCACCGAGCAGCAAAAGATCAATTATACAATCTCATACCTTAGCGGTACGGCTCGGGAATGGTTTGAACCCGACATCCTTGATCCCGACGTTACTGCCATGCCGACGTGGACCCATTCGTTCAAAGCTCTGGTCAAGGAGCTTCAGGACAATTTTGGTCTCTACGACGCGCAGGGCGACTCTGAAGATAAACTCGGTAACTTGAGGATGAAAGATAGCAACAATGTTCGAAAATACAATATCTGATTCAACACCCTAGCCACTATGACCAGCTGGGACCATGGCACCCTACAATGGGCCTACGGTCGCGGTCTAGCATCCCGCATCAAAGACAAGCTCACACGCATCAAGGAACCTGCGACTCTCGTAGAGTTCCGCAAAGAAGTGCTTCACATCGACAACCGATACTGGAGGAGAGAGGAGGAAAAGAAGCGTGAGGTGAATAGGAACTCTGGCAGGCAGACGAAGACTCAACAGAAGAAATCCGACAACCCCGCCACACCATCCACCTCAACTTCGACAACATCGACACCCTCCAAACTGCAAGGTAAGAGTTCGACACCACAGTCTTCGACATCGAACTCCAAGCCAAACACTCCGAACAACGGCTCGAACCAGCAAAAACCCGCCTACGTTAATTGATTGGGTGTGGATGGTAAGATCACACCTGCGGAGAAGGAACATTGACGAAAATTTGGATTGTGCAACTTCTGCAGCTCAAATAAGCACCTACTCGCTGACTGTAATCTGTGTAGGGCTCGGGAAGCCAAGGTTAGAGCTGCGCAAACAAATCCCGCGCAAGAGTCCGCTTCTTCAGCGACTCCGATGTCTACCTCAATGGTGGGATCGGGAAAATAGTCCGCAACTCTTGTACCTGTTACGAACTGACTCTTTTTCAATTTCTTTTTGTCTATCTTATTTACTTTTATCTTTTCCTTTTCTTTTATTTACATACATGTGACAACCTTGACATTCTCGCAATGTCAACGCATTCCTCTCATGCCTGTCAGACTGTTGACAGACTGTCATTCCCGCGCTGTCAACACAACTCTCTCATGTCTGTCAGACTATTGACAGATTGACAGTGTGAGAATTCTCTCATGTCTGTCAACCTTTGACAGATCGCTGTATAGCCTCATAGTTATGACGTGAGATAGTTCCCATGGGTTCATTTCAGAATATGTATATAAGATAGGGCATTTCTTAGAGTAGTCTCTATCTCTGATCTCGTCTATTCTCCTTGGTAGCTAGACAAGAATCAAAGACCTTTCCTCCCTCATTCACTTCGTTTGACTTGACCATCTCGGCTTGCGTGACGCCTGGCTACATCGTATAAAAGCTATCGAGTCGCTGACAGAAGATCAGAGATCCTTATCGACCCACCCGTCACGACCCAAATCTTCGACATTTGGTTGGATACCGGACGTTGCTACGTTGCAAACTTATTCTTTTCATATCGTCATTAACAAGCCTATACCTCCTTCGTCTTTCCCCATTGTCCACCTCCTTTTCCATAGCTCGTCTGTGTTAAGGCCAGCATTGACCTAGACACTTTGTTAGTACATACCTACATCGAGACACTGTGGTATGGCTCAACCCGTGCTGAGAGGAAAACACTCTCTCTAGTGTGCCTGACTCCTACCAAGGAGTGTAAATCAGGGCTAGTAACAGGATATCGAGTTTCTTCTTCGGAAGATTCGATAGTAGGCGTTGGAGCATAAAGTGTTTTTGTCTCTGACCCGAAAGGCAACGTTGCACGAGGAGCGAACGTAGACAGCCTTCTGGATTAACACATAAATTGACACGAGCCTCTACCTCTAAGCACCTGCCCCTCCTATCCTGGCGTTCTTGTCAAGACCTCAGGATTTTTCACTTCCATACCCATCTCGCTCTCCCTCTCCCGCATCGCCGGATTCAACCATCCATTTAGGATCACCTACTCCTACTCCTTCATTCACTACTGAACTCGGCTCAGAAATGTCTGACCCATCCAACCAATCCATGCATGCCAACACCTCCGCTACTACCGCCGCTACCATCACCTCCACCTCCAACACCTCATTCTCCCGAAAAACTATCGTTAAAGAACCTGACGTATTTACAGGAGATACCTCCAAGTTCCGAGCATGGCTCCGAACACTCCTTGCGTACATCCATGACCTGCGAAGGACACAGCAGGTCAATAACGATAACGAATCCATCAATGTAGCAATGTCCTACATTCGAGGAGGCAGAGCTGATGACTGGGCGGAAGTATACACCAGTGATCACCAGGATGAAGTCGCTGGTGATTGGAATGTAGACTTCGCAGCATTCCTAGAAGAACTAAAGTGCAGTTTTTCTAACGTCTCCCAGAAGAAGGAGGCAATGGATAAGCTGAATCGCATTCAGCAAGGTCGTATGAAAGCCGACGACTTTTTCAAGGAGTTTGAACTCCTGTTGAAGGAAGCGGGGTACGACAAGAGAAGCGAATATGTTCTTCAGTTGGCTGAAAGAGCAGTCAACCTCAACATCATGAGCGATCTAGTCCGAACGAGGACAGAGGAGTTTGGCAGCTACGATGAGTTAAAGAAACTCGTCACAGCCAATGATCTAATCCGCCGCCGCTACGATGAACAGAAACGCGGACACAACAACATGAGCTGGGGTAACAGCATACAAGGACAAAGTCGTGGTCAAGGATCCACGCAACAAGCCTATGGCAGGCAAGAGCAGAAGAGATGGGAAGGACCTCGAGTGGTAGGATCTACCCCCATAATAGCAAGACGCGATGGGTCCGGGACGACCTTTGGAGGTTCGGGACGACCCATGGACCTGGATCGAGCAAGGGTAAATGGCCTTTGTTTCAACTGTGGCGAAAAAGGCCACATTAGTAGGAACTGCCCAAAGAAGAACAGAGCCGCGGTCCGTAGCGTAGAACTTATGAACTATGATAGCGAGAGAACGGACAACGTTAGTGAAGAAACTAACGTAAATAGTGTAGATGTAGTACCAGGGTTACCAGCTGGTATGGACATGAATTCGTTCACCGCATGGGTGAACAGTATGGGTTTTATAAGAGCTCCCCAGTAGGCATAGGTCTGGCGGAGCGTTCTAATTTAAATACTTCGGACATAGTAGATAGTGGACTAGATTTCACTATTAAGTATGATAATGTAGAAAAACACGCATCTACATTTAATAAACCAACCGAAGTACAAAAACCTATACGATACATACCCAACACGGCAGAATGGACTACTCAAAGGCTGAAAGAAGAAGATCTCACAAAAGCCGTCATACTTTTAAGGATATGGATGCCTTCCTCGCGAGTAAGAGAAGCTTCGGAGGAAACCGTCATGGAAATACGCGCATTAAACTGGAAAACCGCAGTCGAAGCCGTTAAAAGTCTTGCGACAAAGAAAAGCTACGTCCGTGGAACACATGGAAAAAGCTTAAAACTCCCAGTCATTGTCGAAACATTAGAGGACAACCGACAAATAGTTACACAAGGACTAGTCGACAGTGGAGCTACAGGTTCATGCATTGATGCAAACTTTGTTGAACGACATAGGATTCCAACCAAAGACCTACCTATTCGAGTACCTGTCTACAATGCTGATGGAACACTCAATGAGAATGGCTCCATAACCAAATATGCTGAAGTCCGCGTAACCATCGGAGATCATTCGGAACGGATTCAATTTGGCGTTGTTAACCTTGGCGAACAACATATCTTCTTAGGATTGGATTGGTTACGACATCATAATCCAAGTATCGACTGGATTAAATCAGAAGTTACTTTTGACTGATGTCCAACTCGGTGCGGATATAATCCTCACTTTTGGACGCCTGAAGATATTCAAACAAGAGCAGTACTTGAAGACGGCGAGAGACTTTTCGTGTTTGATTGGGATCGATATGTGCAAGAACAGGTAGATTCCAGGAAATGGACAGAGAAGAAGGCGGAAGAAGAAACACGAAAACACTTCGACACTTCCACTCTGTATATAAACAAATACCCGGATGTTTTCAGTCAAAAGGAATTTGATCAATTACCACAACGACGCCCTTGGGATCATGCAATCGAGTTAACACCTGGTTCTAAACCACTCGATTGTAAGATATATCCTTTGAACCCGAAGGAACAAGAAGCATTGGATGCATTCCTTGAAGAAAACATTCGAACCGGACGAATTTGACCCTCGACATCCCCGATGGCCTCACCATTCTTCTTCATCAAAAAGAAAGATGGTACCCTTAGACCAATACAAGACTATCGCAAACTGAATGAAATGACGATTAAAAATCGATATCCACTCCCTCTCATTCAGGAGCTTATTGATCAATTGAAGGGTGCTAAGATATTCACAAAGATGGACATTCGATGGGGATTCAACAATATACGGATTAAAGAAGGTGATGAGTGGAAAGCTGCATTCAGGACCAATCGAGGATTATTTGAACCAACCGTTATGTTCTTTGGACTAACCAATTCCCCGGCGACATTCCAAGGATTCATGAATCATATCCTTCGAGATTTGATAAATGAAGGACACGTCATAGTCTACATGGATGATATACTCGTATTTACAAATGACTTGAAAAGTCATCGCATAATTGTAAATCGAGTCCTCGACATTCTGCGAGAACACAAACTTTTCCTCAAGCCTGAGAAGTGTTCTTTCGAGAAAAAATCCATCGAATACCTTGGAATAATCATTGAGAACGGAACGATTCGAATGGATCCAAAGAAAGTCAAAGCCGTACGAGAATGGTTAACCCCATTGAAGAAACACGATGTCCAACAGTTCCTTGGCTTCTGTAACTTCTTCAGGCGATTCATTCGAGGATTTAGCAAAGTTGCCAAGCCATTGACAAAACTTACTGGAAATGCAGTCTGGGAATGGACAACGACCCAACAGTATGCATTCGACGAACTCAAGCGTCGAATCTGTGAAGAAGTAGTCCTCCTCATTCCCCGAAATCATGGAAAGTTTAGACTTGAAGCTGATTCATCTGACTTTGCAAATGGTGGTTGTCTCTCTCAATTTGTCGATGGAAAATGGTGGCCTGTAGCATTCCGATCTCGTTCACTCAATGAAGTTGAAAGAAACTACGAGATTTATGACAAGGAATTAATGGCGCTTATGGACTCACTCGATGATTGGCGTCAATATCTTCTTGGAGCCGAAGAACAGATTGAAATCTTCACAGACCACGCAAACCTACAGTATTTCAAGAAACCCCAAAAGCTAAATCGACGACAAGCTCGATGGGTTCTTGAACTTGCGGAATATAATTTTAATCTAGTCCATCGACCAGGAAAGACAATGACAAAAGTTGACATCCTGTCAAGGATGACAGGTCTTCAGACGGGGGAAAAGGACAACGAGAACATCGTCCTTCTAAAGCCAGAATTTTTCATTCGCGCCCTCAACATCTCCTCACCAGAAGATGTATTCCTGTCGGAAATCCAAAAGAATCAAAACCATGTTGATCGACTTGTGAAGGATAACCTCGATGCCAAAAACCCTGAGTGGAAAGAAACTGAAGGGATTATTGAGTGGAAAGGACGAATCTATGTACCAAAGAACAGAGTACTTAGGTCCAAAATCCTTACTAAGTACCACGATTCACCACTTGCAGGACATCCTGGACAGTACAAAACAGCAGAACTCGTCACTCGTGATTACTGGTGGCCAGGAATTACTCGAGATGCTGGAAAGTATGTGGAAGGTTGCGAGAAGTGTCAAGCGACAAAGTCTCATCGCACTCGACCCATTGGACATCTTCATCCTCACACCGTTCCAACTGAACCTTGGCAAGTAATTGGTACTGACATGATTGGAGAACTTCCTGAATCTGGAGGTTACAATGCGATTGCAATCTTCATCGACCACTTCACAAAGAGACTGAGACTTGTACCAACCCATACCACAGTCACTTCAGAAGGAATGGCGAAGATTTATCGAGATTCCATCTTCTCCACCCATGGACTTCCACGCAAGATAGTTCATGATCGAGGACCACAGTATCACTCGAGGTTCATGAAAGAACTCTATCGACTTCTAGGCATTGAAGCGAACTTCACCACAGCGTACCATCCACAGACAAATGGTCAATCGGAACGAACAAACCAAGAGATTGAACAATATCTCCGTTTGTTCATTAATTACCAACAAAATAATTGGCATGAATGGTTACCCTTAGCAGAGTTCAACTACAATGACAAAGTTCATTCAGCGACAAAAGTTTCTCCCTTCTATGCAGATACAGGAAGACACCCGTATAAAGGCACGGCAACTCAAATGACTTCGGACAACCCCTCAGTACAAGCTTTCGTAGATGGAATGAAGAAGATACGAAAGGAAGTAGGATCAGCTTTAGAGAAAGCAAAGGTAGAGATGAAGAGGCAGTATGACGGAAAGAGGAAGAAGGGTATAGAGTACAAGGTTGGTGACAAGGTGTGGCTAGAAGGAACCAACCTGTCGGTAGATCGCCCAATGAAGAAATTAGGTGACAAGAGGTATGGACCGTTTATGATCCAGCAGAAGATAGGTGCCAGTTCCTATAAACTGGAAATCCCACGTACATGGAAACATGTACACAATGTTTTCAACGAAGTTCTTCTCACTCCGTATAAAGAACCTAGCTTTCCTACACAACCCCGAAACAAACGCCCGCCTCCTGTTGTTGTAGGAGGAGAAGAAGAATTTGAAGCAGAAGAAATCCTTGACTCGAAGAAAGTAGGAAGAGGAATCAAATATAAAGTCCAATGGAAGGGATATGGTTCACATGAGCAGACATGGGAACCACGGTCAAATCTTACAAATGTTGACCAATTGCTCAAGGAATTCCATGAAAAGAATCCGACTAAACCAAAACCCGCAATATTTCGTCGAATTGAAATCCCTATTTCTTTATTCCCTACAGAATTGTTTCGACCCCTTCCTCTTGCCGACACAGAACCCAATCTCGCTTCACTACCCTCCGAAAACTTTCTTTTACAACAAGCACATCGTGGAACTCGTGCCCTAAGGAGAGGGTGATGTTACGAACTGACTCTTTTTCAATTTCTTTTTGTCTATCTTATTTACTTTTATCTTTTCCTTTTCTTTTATTTACATACATGTGACAACCTTGACATTCTCGCAATGTCAACGCATTCCTCTCATGCCTGTCAGACTGTTGACAGACTGTCATTCCCGCGCTGTCAACACAACTCTCTCATGTCTGTCAGACTATTGACAGATTGACAGTGTGAGAATTCTCTCATGTCTGTCAACCTTTGACAGATCGCTGTATAGCCTCATAGTTATGACGTGAGATAGTTCCCATGGGTTCATTTCAGAATATGTATATAAGATAGGGCATTTCTTAGAGTAGTCTCTATCTCTGATCTTGTCTATTCTCCTTGGTAGCTAGACAAGAATCAAAGACCTTTCCTCCCTCATTCACTTCGTTTGACTTGACCATCTCGGCTTGCGTGACGCCTGGCTACATCGTATAAAAGCTATCGAGTCGCTGACAGTACCCTGGTACGAAGCGAGAGTTGCGTTGACCTGGTTCATACCAGCAGTGGGGAAGTTGTTCTCAATGTGTCCGCTCTTTCGTTACACTCCAAGTCATTCATGATCAATTTATCTATCCATGTATTCTTTGATAAAACTCACATCCCGATTTCTTTCAATACTCTCCTCGATTCTGGCTCTACAGACAATTTTATCAATACTAAATTCGTATATTTGAATTCTATCCCGACCGTTCCGACTTCTACTCCAATCAACCTCCGACTCTTCGATGGTTTGTTAACAACGAAGCCCATCTCTGAAACTTGTACCCTACCGATTTTATTTCCATCCGGCAAGCTTATACCTTGGGACTTTTATGTCACACCTTTGGATTCTTCATGCAAGGCTGTTTTAGGTTACGGTTTTCTTTCCCGCTACAATCCGTCGATTGAGTGGGTATCGAAAACACTTACTTTCCAGAATACCGACCATCCCGAATCACCAACGTCCTCTCCTTCGCCTGACCCCCTCGCAGTCTCCAAAGAAGTACCTTTCGAACCGTCAAATTGCACCAATCCGACACCCGCTGAACGGTATTCACAACCCACCAAACAGCACTCGTATAAGGCTTGACCACTCTCCGACAAGTTTCCTTTCAAACCCATTTATTCCTATCCATCAATTATGCAAATGGTGTCGCACCTACGGCACGACAAAGTAGACATCGCTTTGGTCAGTGCAGTACCTTTCCACCACACTTGTAAGCAATCAGGTATGGAACCACTTGTTCTCTATGTTGTTCACTCTGAAGTTGCTGCACGATTGTCAAAAACTGACACTGATGACCCCCCACCCAAAAACGAGATCCCGGAAGACTACCACGACTTCGCCGATGTATTTGACGAGATCGACTTGGAAGTCCTCCCGGAACATCGCTCCTATGACCTCAAGATTGACTTAGAAGAAGGTGCTGAGCCACCTATTGGACAAATTTATCCACTTTCTCCAAAAGAGCTCGAGGCTCTTTGCGAATTTCTTGATCAATCTCTTGCCACCGGTACTATCCGACCTTCGACATCTCCATACGGCGCTCCCGTACTCTTCGTTCCGAAGAAAGACGGTTCGCTCCGACTATGTGTAGACTTCCGTGGCTTGAACAAGATCACAAAGAAAGATCGCTACCCTCTACCTTTGATTTCCGACCTACTCGACGCTCCGAAACGAGCAAAGATATATAATAAAATCGACCTGGCACACGCGTACCACCTGGTACATATCGCGGAAGGTGATGAATGGAAGACTACGTTCCGAACACGTTACGGTTCTTTCGAATGGCGTGTGATGCCTTTTGGCCTCACCAACGCTCCGGCCGCCTTTCAATGTTTCATCAACGATATCTTCAAAGACTTACTCGACGTCTGCGTGATCATCTACCTTGACTACATACTCATCTACTCCGATGATCCTTCGAAACACTCCGAGCATGTCTGCAAAGTCCTCCGACGACTCCACACACACAAGTTATTTTGCAAACCATCCAAATGCGAATTCGGAGTTGATACGGTCGAATACCTTGGTTACATCTTATCCCCGGAAGGACTCACGATGGCTGCCGACAAAGTTGAAGCAATCGTGGACTGGCCTACTCCGAGGAAGGTCAAGGATATACAATCCTTCTTAGGTTTTGCGAACCTTTCTCGCTGTTTCATTTATAATTATTCTGACATCATCTACGCTATGAATCAACTTATCCGGAAGGGCATCAATTGGTTATGGACTACAGAGTGTTAGGAAGCCTTCGACAATCTAAAACTCGCTTTCACAACGGCGCCGATTCTCGCACACTGGGAACCAAACCTCGCTATGATCGTAGAAACCGACGCTTCCGACTACGCTCTTGCAGCTATCCTATTGATCGTGTACAACAATGGAGAAATTCACCCGGTCGCTTTCCTCTCTCAAACCTTCCAAGGCACTGAACTGAACTGTGATACGCACGAGAAGGAATTGTTGGCAATTTTTGAAGCATTCAGAGCTTGGCGGCACTACCTCGAAGGTTCCGGAACACCGATCGACGTGGTTACTGACCACAAGAACTTGGAATATTTCTCTACGACAAAAATCCTCACACGACAACAGGTCCGCTGGTCCGAATTTCTTCACACCTTCAATATGACCATTTGTTTCTGCCCTGGAAAACTCGGAGCAAAACTGGACTCGATCACTCGACGCTGGGACGTCTATCCAAAAGAGGGGGATATCGGCTACGCGCAAGTAAACCCACAGAACTTCCATCCGATATTCACTAACGAGCAATTTACTACTTCGTTATGAGCGACTTTCCTAGAAGGACCGATACTTCGCGCTTCAGTTATACTGGACTTCGACACCCTTCACTCCGACATTGGAAATGCTCTAACACTCGATGCTGACTCCGCCCTAGGATTGGAGTTTGCTAAAGACGATATGAAACCTCGTTGGACCCTAGACCCCAAAGGATTACTCCGTCTCGATGACCGAATCTACGTTCCGAACCATTCTGACCTTCGACTACAAGTCCTACAATACTTCCACGACCATCCACTATCTGGTCACTTCGGTCAAAATCGGACTCTCTTTGCTATTCGTAAACATTACACCTGGCCGAAGGTCCGAGAATTTGTTTGCGACTACGTCTCATCATGTACCACCTGTGGACGCAACAAACCTCGACAACATCGACCCTATGGCCTGTTGAAACCTTTACCAGTTCCGATTCGACCTTGGGATTCAATCTCTATGGACTTCATCGAACAACTCCCAGACTCGAATGGCTACACCACGATCCTTGTCGTAGTCGACCGAGCTTCGAAACAAGCGATATTCATTTCGACAGATGATACCATTACTTCTGAACGTCTAGCTGAGCTTTTTGTTATTCATGTATTCTCTAAGCATGATGTACCTAACCATGTTACTTCTGACCATGGATCGGAATTCGTTTCCGCATTCTTCAGAGCACTTGGTCAAGCGTTATTGATGAACCTTCATTATACCTCGGGCTACCATCCCGAAGCAGATGGACAAACTGAACGAGTCAACCAGACCCTGGAGCAGTACATCCGGATCTATTGTACCTACCAACAAGACAACTGGTCTGCACTCCTACCGATGGCTGAATTCGCCTACAACAACGCTCCGAACGCTTCCACTGGTTTAACTCCCTTCTATGCCAACAAGGGATACCATCCAAACATCTCTGTATGCCCCGAAGTCGATGTCCGTTCCGATACCGCAAGAGACCTGGTCGTAAATCTCAATGAGCTTCATTCATTCCTCCGTGACAAGATCGTTAATGCACAGAAAAAATACAAGGACCAAGCAGACCGAAAACGTATTCCAGCCCCGAAGTTTCCGATCGGTTTGCACATATTCGTTTTGGCAAAACACATCAAGTCTACTCGTCCTACGGAGAAGTTCTCAGAGAAATACTTAGGACCATTTGAAGTTATCGATCGTGCAGGCACCCTATCCTATAAACTCCGACTTCCCGACTACCTTCGACGCATCCATCCCGTTTTCCACGTTTCTCAACTCGAACCGGCAATTCCGAACTCCATTCCGCACCGAGTTCAAACTCCTCCGCCACCCATCGAAGTAGATGGCGAGGAAGAGTACTACGTCGCCGAGATCTTGGACTCGAAGATGGATCGAAGATTCAAACGATGCCCCCTTCGATACTTCATTCGATGGGCTGGCTACGAAGGTACCGACGAAGAATTCTCTTGGGTAGCCGCCGAAGAAATTCATGCCAATGAACTTATCCCCGCCTTTCATCTTCATTATCTGACTAAACCCAGACCTTTGATTCCTTAATCCCCTTATTCCAATAGCACCTCTATGATTCATCGATGCTCTTCAACATTGATGGGAACAATCACCGTGATAGAAATTTGAGTGATTGTTCTCAACTTAGGTTTCACACTGATGTTTGCACCAAGCACACCGCTACGTCACTTTTACTTTCATTCCTTAATCCTACCAAGTTAACCCTACTACTTTTATCAACTACAGATCGGCTTAATTTCAATACTTTCACAACTTAATTTCACACTTATAAAGGATGACAAGCAGAATTGATTTATGACGATGCATTACAAGATATCAAAAAATTTTTATATATCGCGGTTGAGGCGAGAGGTACGAGGAATGCGACCACTACTCCGAACTGTAGTGGTCGGTATTGGGGTGGGCTCCCATCGTCTCCCCTTCCCCTTACGATCCTCCTGACGAAGCCCGCGCTCTTCCCGATCCCTTCGGCCCTGGTGCACCAGAGCGCGCACCTGAACCGTCAATTCCTCTACCGCAAACCGCAGCTCCTGCATCTCCTCCTTCATTCCCGTAACTTCCGCCTCACTTGGAGGAGACCTCACACGCAGCTTTCTGACCTTCTGGAGGAACGAGCAACTCTGTCGAGCCACATGGCATTGGTCGCAGGCAACCGCATTCAGTGCATGAGGTTGAGGACGACATACTTGATCACCATGAAGGCAACGTTCACAAGGATTCGGGAAAGGAACGGGAAGAGAATCAGAATCCGAGTTGACGATAATAGCAGCCTAGGATAAAGTGTTAATATTAAACATAGGGAGAGCCTTTACAACTCACCGAGGCCCCCTTACGCCTCTTCCTACTCGATTCCGCAACTCCCGACACGATGGTAATACGACGTTTCTTCGAAATTATCTACATTGGTCAGTGAACGTCAAGAATACTGGGCTAGAAACTTACCGGAATCACCTCGCGGCTACGAGGAAAACCCGCCACCATTCTCATGACGACCTTTCGAGGCCTTGCCTCAATCTTCGGGATTACCTCCTTCTCAACCTCCGCAACGTCCTCCTGGACATTCCCCTCTGCTACTATAGTTTCGCTCCCCTCTCCGCCAACTCTCTCTACCACCTCCGATGCCTTTGCCAAACGTAACCTCTCCCACTTCTCTTGGGCCTCACGCTTAGCGGTCGCAAGAAAGGCCTGTAATTGCACATCCTCTTCATTGAGGACCGGAGTAGCAGAACAGGCTGGATGCATTGGGGATGATGTAGTAGACATGGGTAGAGGAAGAAAATGTTGAAGTCCAACTTTCCCAGGACCTCTTATATGCACTAGCTGATGTAATCGCACACGACGATTCGAAAGCCAACATCACATGACTTCGTCATCATGACACGACATCCATTCGATACTCCTGGACTTTTCAACTTTAGATTGGAACACTCAGGTATGGCTTTCAAGGGCGAAAGCCTAATTGGGGGATACTGTTATGATCATGTGCATTGGTTGTACGCATCGTGCATAGCGTTTTGCACCAACGCAGTCAACCGTACATGATCAAGTCCGTCATCAATGCGACGCACCGATGATATGGATCAGGTAATCTACTTCCGTGATACTCATCCACCTATCCTCTTTATCCCGTCGCCCCTCCTTCAGACAGGCTATACACCATACCGCCTTCCTCTCCCCATTAGTCCACTGTCTTCCTATCCGCACTTGTTATCTCTACTTCCGATTTGTCGTAACTACTTTAGGATACTCTGTAGCAATACCGGAGATAGCGAACTTAGCATATAAGACTTGCGGTTGTAGGTAGTGTTAAGATCATGCAGGGTACCCTCAGGTACTCGCTTGATCTCCTAACAAAGCGAGATAGGACGCGGCGAAGCTATTAGCAACGCCCTTGCTCCTTTCAGTCCTCGGAGTGCAAGCGAAGACGATACAAGAGAGAGCAAGACGATGCGAGACGTGCAACGCGATAGCGATGACTAAAGTCTCGGCGACGTGTAGTACAGTGACGGGGTTAGCTAGAAGACTTTGAACTAAGTCTTAGAGTGTGTAGGATAGGAGAGAGACAATCTATGTCGATTTCGAAACTGAGGAAGTAAGTACAGTGAGCTACAGTACTTATAGTAATTATTCTAATCAATAAGACATCGAAGCACATGGAACAAGTATCAGATAATCGATAAGACAATAAACCACATGGAACGAGTATGAGATGATCAATAACGGATACAATGATCTGGTGATACGAAGATGCAAAGATGCGAAGATGTGAAGATGTGAAGATGCGAAGCTGCGAGGCTGCGAGCGCGACAAGAGTGACAAGGGAGCAGGATAGAGTGCGGAACTTTGGCGAAGGGTTGCGAGAAGGTAGCAAAGTGTCCAGAGTCAGACCTGAGCTGACATTATCGTAACAGGTAGAAGCCTTAGTTTTAATATTGAATTGGTACGACTCCCAAGAATCACATAACACTTGCTCTCTTCACACTTATACCTCGTTCGACCCCGTCGACCTTCAGTCAATACTATCTCGATCTCGAATGAACTTAACACGGACCGCGCAGCGTAGCGAGGATACTGTCAATAACGGTATCGAAGGTCCACTTGATCCGCATGCTCCTAACAGTTCAGCAGCAATCTAAGTTGATATTTAAACTGAAGAACTATGTACAAGATACTACAGCTTATATACCTGTAATCCTAATTGTTAAATCTATAACAATAAGAGCTGTAAGTAAAAAACAATAAGGAATATAATTTGATGTCATCAATATAATCAAAAAGACAATAAAGTCGGAGCACTTAGCATTCGATAACCAAATGCTTCATACGACTCGATCGAAGCAATCGATCTCGGAAGTAAATATGAATTATACCAAGTCCATGTCCGAAGTTGGAAGCTCTATATGGAAGTCCAGAAGCATAACCGTAACACCAACTCACTATTCCAGGCTGTTATGAATGCATCCCTTGTCTTTCTCCTTTTTGTTTACTCCTACTCATTGGACTGATTACTTATCTCCTGTTTGTTACATCCAAGCGTCCTCAACACGCTGCTGTCTGAAAGGGAAGATGAGGGTGATTCCAATCACAGGAGAACTCACGTGATTGTACTTAGGGTGTGTTACGATCATGTCAGCTCAGGTCTGACTCCGGACTCTTCGCTACATCCTTGCAACTCTTCACCAAGGTTCCGCACCTTATCCCGCTCCCTTGTCACTCTCGTCGCGCTTGCCGAAGCATTCGCAGCTTCGCTACTTTGCATCTTTACATCTTCGCATCTTCACATCTTCGTATCACCGGATCATTGTATCCGTTATCGATCATCTGATACTTGTTCCATGTGGTTTATGTTATGGTTGTGCTTCCGGACTTCCGTGTAGAGCTTCCGACTTCGGACGTGGACTTGGTATTATTCATATTTACCTCCGAGATTGATTGCTTCGATCGAGTCGTACAAAGCATTCGGTTATCGAATGCTAAGTGCTTCGACTTTATTGTCTTTTCATTTATATTAATGACGTCGATTTATATTAGTTATTGTCTTTTACTTACAGCTCTTATTGTTATGGATTTAACAATTAGGAATACAGGTATATAAGCTGTAGTATCTTGTACATAGTTCCTTAGTTTAAATATCAACTTAGATTGCTGCTGAACTCCGTCCGGATCTCTCTCTTCTAATCGTCTAACGATCGCACTATAACCGATCGTTATCCGGATGTCTTCATACTCTTATTTGTCACTCTGAACATTCACCGAACCGTATGACGAAGCGGGGGCACTACCGGAAGTAGTGTCAAGGTTCTAGTTCATCTTTATCATCTTCCGTTACAATCGAGCTGACCGATCATCCTCGATTGCTCCCTTTGAGACTTCGGTTATAAACCATAGTCTCGATTCGTCCCGATCACTCTCGGATCACTTCGATTCATCCCATACATTCTAAGACTCGACGGAACCTCACCGGCACAGTCTTAACAGTATATTTAAACTAATACTCACATTCGTCGTTTCTATATCTCACATCATCTATTCCATACTCATATTCATGGCGCCTCCAATGACTCGTCAAGCCGCTCGTAGGAACAGGCCAAGAATGTTGACTGGTACCACCGACAACTCGGACGTTCCAACGCAGGCTGAAGAGCCAAATCCTTTTGTCGCCAATGCGCAATCTTTCACGCCTTATTCAGAATCCATTTCGGCCTTAGGAGGTCGAAGAAGAAATAATGTTTTCGGACCTACTACTGCAGCTTCACTACCGACAATGGAAGTAGCGCCTGAAGTCGCAATCGGTGGGACAACCGAAACAATGGATTATGAATTCCAAACTCTATACACTGCCTCTGGTATGCCTGTCCAAGTCAGGACACCTCGTAGAAACACTCACATCGCTACAACATCATCAAATACCATTATACCTCCGTCTCCAACGGCCGCAACGATTATGGGACAAATTTTATCCCGTAACACGCCAACAGGACCTCAAATTCCGGAAGGACCGGAAGATGAGGAAGGAGAAGATCTCGACGGTAGTAACAACCGAGATAATCAAGATGGTGAGGAAGTAGTCGATGAAGAGCCGGCTGATCCGGAACTACCTGGCGATGATGGTCCAGGAGGACCGGATGGTCCAGGCGGTCCAGGCGGTGGTGGTCCCGGAGGACCAGGTGGAGGATCCGAAGGCTCGAATAGTCCCCGGAGACCGATTTTTCCACCATACAACAATGCTTCCAAAAGGGAGTTTCTCCAAACGTTCCAAGCTTTCCGAGGGACACTCGACGGGTTAGGTAATGCTATTGCTAACTTACGAACAGAACCTTCCGAGTCGAGCAAAGCAAAAGTGAAGGAGCCGGACGTGTTCGATGGTTCCAATCCTCGGAAACTCAAAACATTCCTTGTTTCCCTATCTCTCGTCTTTCTTGATCGCCCTAATTACTTCACTGATCAACAAAAGATAGCTTACGCTCTATCTTATCTGAGTGGATCCGCTCGCGAATGGTTCAAGCCGGATATCCTCGATCCGAACGCGACTGCTCTTCCGATGTGGACGAGCTCTTTTACAGCACTAGTGAAAGAATTACAAGACAATTTTGGTCTTTACGATGCGCAAGGAGATGCTGAGGATAAGCTGGGGAACTTGAGGATGAAGGAGGATGAATCGGTTCGTAAATTCAACATTTGATTCAACTCACTCGCTGCTCTCACCGATTGGAACGCAAGTTCCTTGAAGTGGGCTTATCAGCACGCACTTGCGTCCAGAATCAAGGACGAAATGGCTCGAGTTCCGGAGCCTCGGAACCTCGCCGAATATCGCGCGGAGGTTCTCCGAATCGACAACCGGTACTGGCGTAGGGAAGGAGAAAAGAGACGGGAGTCTTCGAGACAGACCGGGTCGGGTTCGGGCGGTAAGGCTTCGAATTTTGGCAAGAAGGGTTCTCAGAACAACTCTTCTACTCAATCTTCTACCACGTCGGACACTCAGTCTAAAGGCAAGACCAGCTCGCAGACTACCGGACAGAATCAAGGGAAGAAGCCTTGGTTCAACAAGAACAAGTCGACCGGAACAAATTTTTCAGGTCAATCCTCGAATGCTTCGACTAGTCAACAGCCAAAGCCGCACCAAAAACATCTCGGACCGGATGGCCATGTCAAACCGGAGGAGAAGGAGAGACGCAGGAAATTCAACCTGTGTATGTTTTGTGGCGGTAAGCACAAGATAGAGGATTGCCCTAATCGAAAATCCAATCAGCCTCGCGGTCGAGCAGCCGAGGTTGAGGATGTAGTTACGGACATCCAATCGTCCTCGGACGATTCGGAAAAATGATCCGCAACTCTCGTACCCCAGTACGAAGCGAGAGTTGCGTTGATCCGGTTCGTACTACCCAAGGGGAAGTAGTTTTAAACGCATCCGCTCTTTCTGAATATGAACGATCTCTCCGCTTTTCTTTATCTACCGAATTTCAATCGCCAGACGAACTGGCTGGAACATTATCTATTATCCAATTTCCTTGTTTACTTGATTCCGGTTCCACAGACTCTTTCATCGATTCCTCTTACGTAGAGAATCACTCTATTCCGACCACATCTATACCTCCGATTAATCTTCGATTGTTTGATGGTTCTCTAACCGCAAATTCTATCTCGGAAACAGCCGAACTATTGGTTCGTTTTCCGACCGGCGAGTCTTTCTTGATTAACTTTTATGTTACTTCATTGGATTCATCTTGCAAAGCTGTCTTAGGATATAGTTTCTTGTCCCACTACAATCCGTTGATTGATTGGGTTACAAAAACGATTTCTTTCCGAAACACTAATCGAGCTTATATCTACCAGACGTCTTCACTTCCGGACCCTCCGGTTACGGAAACGGAAGTGCAGATTCCACCTCAGGAATCTCCTATAGCGAAACCCGGAATAAATCAATCCAAACCTCGCTCTCGCCTCAAACCTCGTCCACTCACGGACAAATTCCCGTACGAACCCATTTACTCCTATCCGAGTCTTTTGCAAATGGGATCTCGTACCAAACCTGCGGTTAAACCGGATGTCGACATCGTACTTTTAGGGGCAGTAGCGTTCAATCAGGTCTGTAAAGACGCTCAATTTGAACCGATTCTTTTTCGCTATCTTCCTATCGAAATTACTGCTAAAGGTTCTAGTACTGAAGAGTTTGAAGCTCAGAAGTCAGGAACAACCCTTCCGCAACATTATGCGGACTATGCCGATGTTTTCGACAAATCGTCTTCGGAAGAACTTCCGGAGCATCAATCATACGATCTCAAAATTGATTTGGAGGAAGGCGCTGAACCACCACTTGGACGGGTCTATCCGCTCTCTCCGAAAGAGCTGGAAGCCCTCCGAGATTTCCTGGACAAGCAACTCACTGCCGGAATTATTCAAACTTCTTCATCACCATATGGAGCACCCATTTTATTTGCTCCGAAGAAGGATGGTTCACTCCGCCTGTGCGTCGACTTCCGAGGCATCAATCGAATCACCAAAAAGGATCGATACCCTCTGCCACTCATTTCCGACCTACTCGATGCACCTCGAAAGGCTGCAATCTATACGAAACTTGATCTAGCCCACGCCTACCATCTTGTACGAATTGCCGAAGGTGACGAATGGAAAACCGCATTCCGGACTCGCTACAGCTCATACGGATGGAAGGTCATTCCGGAAGGACTTACGAACGCTCCGGCTGCTTTTCAATGGTTTGTCAACACCATCTTTGCAGATTTACTTGATGTCTATGTTATTGTCTACATTGATGACATTCTTGTATATTCAGACAACCCCGAAGATCATGAAAAGCACGTCCGGGAGGTACTTCGACGACTCCGAGAAGCAAAGCTCTACTGCAACCTCGCAAAGTGCTTCTTCGGTGTCGATACCGTCGAATACCTCGGCTACATCCTTTCTCCAGCAGGCCTCACTATGGCCGCTGACAAGATCGAAGTTATCGTCGAATGGCCGGTACCTCGGAAAGTCAAGGATATTCAATCCTTCCTAGGATTTTCAAATTTTTATTGACGATTTATTTACAATTACAGCGACATTGTTATACCACTTACCCGGCTCACCCGGAAAACTGTCGACTGGATATGGACAGCCGAATGTCAATCGGCTTTCGAAAACCTCAAATACGCTTTTACTCATGCACCAATCCTTGCTCACTGGGAACTGAACCGGCCACTCATCGTCAAGACCGACGCTTCGGACTATGCAATCGCAGCTATCCTTTCGATTATGCTTGATGACGGTGAAATTCATCCCGTCGCATTTCTTTCCCGCACTCTCAATTCCGCTGAGCTCAACTACGATACTCACGACAAGGAACTACTAGCTATTTTCGAGGCTTTCAAAGCGTGGAGACACTATCTCGAAGGTTCCGGAGACCCGATCGACGTGGTCACCGATCACAAAAACCTTGAGTACTTCTCTACCACTAAAATTCTGACCCGGAGACAGGTCCAATGGTCCGAATACCTACATCAATTCAATATGGTTATTCGATTCAGACCCGGCAAACTTGGCGAGAAACCGGACTCTATCACTAGACGATGGGACGTCTACCCAAAAGAGGGGGATATCGGCTACGCTCAAGTTAATCCTCAGAACTTTAGACCCATATTCACTAACGAACAGTTCACCACTTCTCTCCGAGCTACTTTCCTCGAGGGACCGATCCTCCGAGCTTTGATTGTTATGGACATCAACGCTTTACATGAAGCCATCCGCAACTCACTATCGATCGATCCGGAATCGGCACTTGGACTTACTTTCGTTCAAGACCCCACTAAACCTTGATGGACTATGGGTGAAGATGGTCTGTTACGACTCGACAATCGAATCTATGTTCCGAATGTTTCGGATCTTTGATTACAAGTATTACGCTACTTCCACGATCATCCACTCTCAGGTCATTTCGGTCGAAACCGAACTCTCGAAACTATTCGACGACAGTACACCTGGCCGAAGGTTCGAGATTTTGTACGAGATTACGTTGCCTCCTGCACCACATGCGGAAGAAACAAATCACGTCGACATAGACCTTATGGACTACTCAAACCACTTCCGGTTCCCTTACGACCTTGGGACTCAATCTCGATGGACTTCATCGAGGAGCTTCCGATGTTGGACGGATACAATTCCATTCTAGTCATCGTGGATCGAGCATCGAAACAATCCATATTCATTAAGTGTCACACTTCGATCACATCCGAACAATTAGCTGAAATATTCGTTATTCACGTCTTCTCTAAACATGGAGTTCCGAACCACGTAACCTCCGACCGAGGTTCCGAGTTCGTCTCTGCTTTCTTTCGAGCACTCGGGCAGTCACTCAACATGGAACTTCATTACACTTCCGGATATCATCCCGAAGCTGACGGACAAACCGAACGTGTCAACCAGACCTTGGAACAGTACATTCGCATCTACTGCAACTATCAACAGGATAACTGGTCCAGCCTACTTCCAATGGCTGAGTTCGCCTACAACAACGCTCTGAACGCTTCGACTGGAATCACACCTTTCTTCGCCAACAAAGGCTACCATCCAAACATCTCGATTAGACCGGAAGTCAATATCCAATCTGACCGGGCTCATGACTTCGTCGCCAACTTAGACGAAGTTCACTCCTTCCTTCGGGACGAGATTTCGAATGCCCAGAAGAAGTACAAAGATCAAGCCGATCGAAAGCGAATCTCCGCTCCGGAATTCCAGATTGGTGCTGAAGTCTTTGTCTTAGCCAAACACATCCGAACTACTCGACCGACTCCGAAGTTCTCAGAGAAGTATCTTGGACCTTTCAAGGTTATCGAACGCATTGGCACTCTCGCCTACAAGATACAACTACCAGACTACCTTTCTCGAATTCATCCAGTATTCCACGTCTCGCAATTGGAACCTTATACTCCAAACCCCATTCCGAATCGTTCGCAACCTCCGCCACCACCGATCGAAGTCGATGGTGAACAGGAGTTTGAAGTTGCAGAAATTCTAGATTCGAAGATGGACTGACACTTTCGACATTGTCCTTTGCGATACTTCATTCGATGGAAAGGATATGAAGGTACCGATGAGGAGTTCTCATGGATTGGAGCCGATGAAATGCACACCGAAGAATTACTTGAAGAATTCCATAAACGATACCCACTCAAGCCCGGACCTCTACCGGACATAACCGATTAACTTTTGTATGCTTTTACTTATCTTTCTATTCTTTCTATTCCGTTTCTTCTTTCTTTCCGAACGGTTGAAATCGACCGGGGGGATAAACACCATGATAGCTTATTGAGCGTTTATCCCTTCCCGGAAGGTTGACACCGATCGAAGCTATCGGACATCTCAGTCCTATTTAAACTCAAACTCTTTCTAAGTCCATTTCAGACGCCTCCTCGATTACTTTCGAACGATTTTTCACTTTCATTTCATTCACAAAGAAATTTTTATTAAAGTCATTCAAAAATTTAAAAGTTCTCGTTCGGACTGCAATCAATATACGAAGATCAAAATGATATATATACAAAGTCCAGGAAGATCAATCAAAAACAGCCGCTCATTCCTTCCGGCCCTTTCCCTTTCTATCACCAGTCCAGGTCACTCGATCCTCCTCGGACTCTTCCTCCTCTCCATCTTCCTCTTTCTTCTCCTCTTTGAGCTTCCGGACACGAAGGACGAGGTATCGAAGCATCTCCTCCTGGAGATTGATTCTGGTATTAAGATCTCGGACATTCATCCGGAGATCGTCGATGGTATGGTTGCTTGTCGAAGCAACCGGGCTTTCCACTTTTGTCCTCTTGCTTCGGCGAGGATAATTGTCCGGAACAAGTGAACATCGGACCTTTGCGTTCCTGCAGCCCTTGCAGGAAGCCGAGCCGGCACCTACCATTTCGCACTTAAGTGCTTTTAGGATGCACCGGCTGCACCGCGATTGTTTCGGAGGGGAGAAGGGGGGATCCTCATCATCGTCATCGGAGTCGTGATCGTCGCCATCGTCCCCTGGATTCGGGTCGTTGTCCTCGGGATCTCCGGATGGAACGGCCTAAAACGAAAAAGTTAAAATCTAGAAAATAAAACATAATGTCACTCACTGTTACGACCATGCCAAGTTCAACTCCCGCGGCCCCGACGATCATTTCCCGGTATTTGACTTCCTTACCTTCTCCCGTCGCGGAGTTTATCTCCGCGATCGTTTATACTTCACGCTTATATCCCTCACACCTTAACCGATACTTTATATATCCTTTTATATCATTCCCTTTATACTTACCCCTTTTTTCTTCCTCATGTCCGACCATACTATTCTAGGATACTATCGCTTAGCGACCCTTAGGTAGCGATTACAGTATAAAGCTACGAGAGTAGAATAGTCGTCCTTAGTTTAAATATCGACTTTGATAGCGCACTTCAATAGTGTATCAAATAGAGTTCATTCTCATCCTCACCCTAAGTACGATCGCGTGAGTTTCTCCCGCGATCGGAATCACCCTCAACTTCGCTTTCGGACAACGGCGTGTCGAGGACGCTATTAATAGTAGCGTCAACGTCCGACGACCCCTCCGTAGGTTCACTTCACCCTCACCGGGATTTATCTCGGTGTTCGGTCTTTTACCCCGCGGACCTATAGTCCGCGATCCAACATATTGCCTACGACCGTGCATGATCATAACACTCACCACCATTGCAATCCTCTTCCTTTTCTTGCCAACCACTACCGTTGAGGCTTCGCTCACCGGCTGTAACCAAGATAAGCAAGTAAAGATATCGGAGCAAATCGAGTACTTACCGAGTGAATCAACTTTTCTTTCTCCTTCCTCTCCATTTGTGCTCGAACGAGCGCCGCTGTATCCATCCTCCGTTCCATTTCGGTTTGCACGCGATTCTTCTCCGCCGCCCGTTTCGCTGCTTTGGCAGCCCTCGATTGTTCTTCAGCCTTGCGCTCCTCTTCTTTCCTTTTGGCCTCCTCGGCCGCTTTCTTTGCTGCCTCGGCAGCTCTCGCTTCCTCTTCTGCTTTACGCTTCTCCAATTCTTCCTTCTTTTTCCTCTCCTCAGCTTCTCTTCTCTTCTCTTCCTTTTTTCGGCGAATTTCCGCCAGCCGAGCTTCAGCCGCGGCCTCGGCCTCTTCCTCTGCTTTCCGTTCAGCCTCTCTTCTGGCCCTCTCCTCCTTCTTTTTCTGAATGAGCATCAGCTCGGCTTTCTCTTCTTCGTCTGAAGGGCTGTTGGGACGCGAGTTGGTGGGAGACATGGTAGAGAGAGGAAGAAAGAAGTGGGGACTTAAAATTTTTCTCGCTTGGTTCATATACTGCGCCATCATTTACGTGATTGATCGATCGATCTCGATTCTTCACATTTCACCAAGTCACAGTTCGAATCTAGCACATTTGATCGGATCGACTCCAGGACCTTCGTACGAGGCTTTCGAGGGCAAAAGCCTAACAGGGGGATACTGTTACGGTTGTGCTTCCGGACTTCCGCGTAGAGCTTCCGACTTCGGACGTGGACTTGGTATTATTCATATTTACCTCCGAGATCGATTGCTTCGATCGAGTCGTACGAAGCATTTGGTTATCGAATGCTAAGTGCTTCGACTTTATTGTCTTTTCATTTATATTAATGACGTCGATTTATATTAGTTATTGTCTTTTACTTACAGCTCTTATTGTTATGGATTTAACAATTAGGAATACAGGTATATAAGCTGTAGTATCTTGTACATAGTTCCTTAGTTTAAATATCAACTTAGATTGCTGCTGAACTCCGTCCGGATCTCTCTCTTCTAATCGTCTAACGATCGCACTATAACCGATCGTTATCCGGACGTCTTCATACTCTTATTTGTCACTCTGAACATTCACCGAACCGTACGACGAAGCGGGGGCACTACCGAAAGTAGTGTCAAGGTTCTAGTTCATCTTTATCATCTTCCGTTACAATCGAGCTGACCGATCATCCTCGATTGCTCCCTTTGAGACTTCGGTTATAAACCATAGTCTCGATTCGTCCCGATCACTCTCGGATCACTTCGATTCATCCCATACCTTCTAAGACTCGACGGAACCTCACCGGCACAGTCTTAACAGTTTATTGTCTTATCAATTATCTGATACTTGTTCCATGTGCTTTATTGTCTTATCAATTAAATAGAATAATTACTATAAGTACTGCAGTTTACTGTACTTACTACCTCAGTTTCGAAATTGACATAGATTGTCTCTCTCCTATCCTACACACTCTAAGACTTAGTTCAAAGTCTTCTAGCTAACTTTGCCGAGACACTCGTCATTGCTATTGTGCTGAATGTCTCGCATCATCTTGTTCTCTCTCACATCACCTTCACTCGCACTCCGAGGACTGAAAGGAGCAAGGGTGTTGCTAATAGCTTTGCTGCATCCTATCCCGCTTTGTTAGGAGATTGTCAGCGACTCAGTAGCTCACTGCTAAGCCAGGCGTCACAGAGTCAAGATAAACAAAGTGAATGAGAGTTGAATGGTCTTTGATTCTTGTCTAGCTACAGAGGAGAATAGACGAGAACAGAGATAAAGACTACTCGACGGAATATACTGTCTTATATACATATTCTAAGATGAATCCATGGGAGTCATCATGAGTCGCTGCCCCGAGGCTATACAATAAGAGTCGCTCGTATCCATAAGTAAGGCTGTCCGTATACAACGATGAAACACTGAGGTAATATAAAAGAATGTATGTAGACGGCCTAGATCTGTCAATACTTTGACAGACACGAGAGAGTCGCGTCGACAATTAATGACAGTGTGGAAACACGCTTTATAAATAAAAGAAAAGGAAAAGATAAAAGAATAATACAAACGCTCATGTAAGCGCCTACAGCACTAATATTCCTAAAGAGTGAATGAGCATCTAAAGTATTAAGAAAAATAGAAAAAGAGTCTGTTCGTAACATCACCCTCTCCTTAGGGCACAAGTTCCATGATGTGCTTGTCGTAAAAGAAAATTTTCGGAGGGTAGTGAAGCGGGATTGGGTTCTGTGTCGATTGGAGGAAGAGGTCGAAACAATTCTGTAGGGAATAAGGAGATTGGGATTTCAATTCGACGGAATATTGCGGGTTTTGGTTTCGTCGGATTCTTTTCATGGAATTCCTTGAGTAATTGGTCTACATTTGTGAGATTTGACCGTGGTTCCCAGGTTTGTTCGTGTGATCCGTACCCTTTCCATTGGACTTTATACTTGATTCCTCGTCCTACTTTCTTCGAATCAAGTATTTCTTCCGCTTCAAATTCTTCTTCTCCTCCTACAACAACAGGAGGCGGGCGTGTGTTTCGGGGTTGTGTAGGAAAACTAGGTTCTTTATACGGAGTAAGAAGAACTTCGTTGAAAACATTGTGTACATGTTTCCATGTACGTGGGATTTCCAGTTTATAGGAACTGGCGCCTATCTTCTGTTGGACGGTAAACGGTCCGTACCTCTTGTCGCCTAATTTCTTCATCGGGCGATCTACTGAAAGGTTGGTTCCTTCTAACCAAACCTTGTCGCCGACCTTGTACTCTATCCCCTTCTTCCTCTTTCCGTCATACTGCCTCTTCATCTCTACCTTCGCTTTTTCCAAAGCTGATCCTACTTCCTTTCGTATCTTCTTCATCCCATCTACGAAAGCTTGTACTGAGAGGTTGTCCGAAGTCATTTGAGTTGCCGTGCCTTTATATGGGTGTCTTCCTGTATCTGCGTAGAAGGGAGAGACTTTCGTCGCTGAGTGGACCTTGTCATTGTAGTTAAACTCCGCTAGGGGTAACCATTCGTGCCAATTATTCTGCTGATAATTAATAAACAAACGGAGATATTGTTCGATCTCCTGGTTTGTTCGTTCCGATTGACCGTTCGTCTGTGGATGGTACGCTGTAGTAAAGTTCGCTTCAATGCCTAATAGTCGATAAAGTTCTTTCATAAACCTTGAGTAATACTGTGGGCCTCGATCATGAACTATTTTGTGTGGAAGTCCATGGGTGGAGAAGATGGAATCCTGATAAATCTTTGCCATTCCTTCCGAAGTGACTGTGGTATGAGTTGGTACGAGTCTCAGTCTCTTTGTGAAGTGGTCAATGAAGATTGTGATCGCGTTGTATCCGCCAGATTCAGGGAGTTCTCCAATCATATCAGTGCCAATTACTTGCCAAGGTTCAGTTGGAACGGTGTGAGGATGAAGATGTCCGACAGGTCGAGTTCGATGAGATTTTGTTGCTTGACACTTCTCACAACCTTCTACGTACTTCCCAGCATCTCGAGTGATTCCTGGCCACCAATAATCACGAGTGACAAGTTCCGCTGTTTTGTACTGCCCAGGATGTCCTGCGAGCGGTGAATCGTGGTACTTAGTAAGGATTTTGGATCTCAATACTCTGTTTTTCGGTACATAGATTTGTCCTTTCCATTCAACAATCCCTTCAGTTTCTTTCCACTCAGGGCTTTTGGCATCGAGGTTATTCTTTACGAATCGATCGACGTGGTTTCGGTTCTTTTGGATTTCCGACAGGAACACATCTTCTGGCGAGGAGATATTAAGGGCTTGGATGAAAAGTTCTGGCTTTAGAAGGACGATGTTCTCATTGTCCTTTTCTCCCGTCTCAAGACCTGTCATCCTTGACAGTATATCGACTTTAGTCATTGTCTTTCCTGGTCGGTGAACTAGAGTGAAATTATACTCAGCAAGTTCAAGAACCCATCGAGCTTGTCGTTGATTCAACTTCTGGGGTTTCTTGAAATACTGTAAGTTTGCATGGTCGGTAAAGATTTCGATTTGTTCTTCGGCTCCAAGAAGATATTGACGCCAATCATCGAGCGAGTCCATAATCGCCATTAATTCTTTATCGTAAATTTCGTAGTTCCTCTCAACTTCATTGAGTGAACGAGAATGGAATGCTACAGGCCACCATTTTCCATCAACAAATTGAGAGAGACAGCCACCGTTTGCGAAGTCGGATGAATCAGCTTCAAGCCTAAACTTTCCGTGATTTCGGGGAATAAGAAGGACTACTTCTTCACAGATTCGACGTGTGAGTTCGTCGAATGCGAATTGTTGGATTGCTGTCCATTCCCAGGCTGCGTTTCCGGTTAGTTTTGTTAAGGCGTTGGCGACCTTGCTAAATCCTCGAATGAACCGTCGAAAGAAGTTACAGAAGCCAAGGAACTGCTGGAGATCATGTTTCTTCAACGGGGTCAACCATTCTTTCACCGCTTTGACTTTCTTTGGATCCATTCGAATCGTTCCGTTCTCAATGATTATTCCAAGGTATTCGATGGATGTTTTCTCGAAAGAACACTTCTCAGGTTTGAGGAAAAGTTTGTGTTCTCGCAGAATGTCGAGGACTCGGTTTACAATTATGCGATGACTTTTCAAGTCATTTGTAAATACGAGTATATCATCCATGTAGACTATGACATGTCCTTCATTTATCAAATCTCGAAGGATATGATTCATGAATCCTTGGAATGTCGCCGGGGAATTGGTCAGTCCAAAGAACATAACGGTTGGTATAATCCTCGATTGGTCCTGAATGCAGCTTTCCACTCATCACCTTCTTTTATCCGTATGTTGTTGAATCCCCATCGAATGTCCATCTTTGTGAATATCTTGGCGCCTTTCAACTTATCAATAAGCTCCTGAATGAGAGGAAGTGGATATTGATTTTTAATTGTCATCTCATTCAGTTTGCGATAATCTTGTATTGGTCTAAGAGTACCGTCTTTCTTCTTAATGAAGAAGAATGGTGAGGCCATTGGGGATGTCGAGGGTCGAATTCGTCCAGTTCGAATGTTTTCTTCAAGGAATACATCTAACCCTTCTTGTTCTTTCGGATTTAAGGGATAGATCTTGCAATCGAGTGGTTTAGAACCAGGTGTTAGTTCAATTACATGATCCCAAGGGCGTCGTTGTGGTAACTGATCAAATTCCTTTTGACTGAAAACATCGGGATATTTTTCTACATACGGAGTAGAAGTGTCAAAGTGTTTTCGTGTTTCTTCATCGGCTTTCTTCTTCGTCCATTTCCTGGAATCTACCTGTTCTTGTACATATCGATCCCAATCAAATATGAAAAGCCTCGCGCCGTCTTCGAGTGCTGCTCGCGTTTGTATATCTTCTGGTGTCCAGAAATGAGGATCATAGCCACACTTAGTTGGACATCGATCAAAAGTAACTTCTGATTTAATCCAGTCGATACTTGGATTATGATGTCGCAACCAATCTAGTCCTAAGAAGATATGTTGTTCGCCAAGGTTAACAACGCCAAATTGAATCCGTTCCGAATGATCTCCGATGGTTACGCGGACTTCAGCATACTTGGTTATGGAGCCGTTCTCGTTGAGTGTTCCATCAGCGTTGTAGACAGGTACTCGAATAGGTAGATTTTTGGTCGGAATCCTATGTCGTTCAACAAAGTTTGCGTCAATGCATGAACCTGTAGCTCCGCTGTCGACTAGTCCTTGTGTAACTATTTGCCGGTTGTCCTCTAATGTTTCGACAATGACTGGGAGCTTCAAGCTTTTTCCATGTGTTCCACGGACATAGCTTTTCTTTGTCGCAAGACTCTTAACGGCTTCGACTGCGGTTTTCCAGTTTAATGCGCATATTTGCATGACGGTTTCCTCCGAAGCTTCTCTTATTCGCGAGGAGGGCATCCATATCCTTAAAAGTCCGACGGCTTTTATGAGATCTTCTTCTTTCAACCTTTGGACAGTCCATTCTGCTGTGTTGGGTATATACCGTATAGGTTTTTTAAGTACTTCGGGTTTTTTATGGGTAAATGCAGAAGCGTGTTTTTCTACATTACCATATTTTATAGCGAAATCCAGTCCGCTGTCTACTATATTCGAAGTATTTATTTTAACGGGCTCCTCCAGACCTATATCTACTGGGGAGCTCTTACAAAACCCATACTGTTCACCCACGCGGTGAACGAATTCATGTCCATGCCAGCTGGTAGTCCTGGCGCTACATCTACACTATTTACATTAGTTTCTTTACTAACGTTGTCCGTTCTCTCGCTATCATAGTTTGTGAGTTCTACACTACGAACCGCGGCTTTGCCCTTCTTCGGGCAGTTCCTACTGATGTGGCCTTTCTCGCCACAGTTAAAGCAAAGGCCATTAACCCTTACACGGTCCAAGTCCATGGGTCGTCCTGAACCTCCCAAGGTTGTTCCGGATCCATCGCGTCTTGCAATTATAGGAGGAGGTCCCGCCGTTCGCGCGCCTTCCCATTTCTTCGGCTCTTGCCTACTGTAGGCTTGTTGCGTGGATCCTTGTCCACGACTTTGTCCTTGTGAGCTGTTACCCCAGCTCATATTGTTGTATCCGCACCTCTGCTCGTCGTAGCGGCGGCGGATCAGGTCGTTTCCTGTGACGAGTTTCTTTAACTCGTCGTAGTTGTCAAACTCCTCTGTCCTCGTTCGGACTAGGTCGCTCATGATGTTGGGGTTGACTGCTCTTTCAGCCAACTGGAGGACGTACTCGCTCCTCTTGTCGTAACCCGCTTCCTTCAGTAGGAGTTCAAACTCCTTGAAGAAGTCGTCAGCTTTCGTACGACCTTGCTGAATACGGTTCAGCTTGTCCATCGCCTCCTTCTTCTGGGAGACGTTAGAGAAACTGCTTTTCAGTTCCTCTAAGAATCCGGCAAAATCTACATTCCAGTCGCCAGCAACCTCGTCTTGATGATCGCTGGTGTATACTTCCGCCCAGTCATCAGCTCTTCCTCCACGAATATACGACATTGCCACGTTGATGGCTTCATTGTCGTTATCGACTTGCCGTGTCCTTCGTAAGTCATGAATGTAAGCGAGGAGAGTTCGAAGCCACGCTCGGAACTTGGAAACATCTCCTGTAAACACATCGGGTTCCTTAACGATGGTTTTTCGGGAGGTAGAGGTGTTGGAGGTGGAAGCATTGGTGGCGGCGGTAGTAGTAGAGGTATTGGCATGCATGGATGTGTTGGTAGGGTCAGACATTTCTGAGCCAAGTTCGGTAGCGAATGAAGGAGTAGGAGTAGGTGATCCTAAATGGACGGTTGAATCCAAGGATGCGGGACAGGGAGAGCGAGGTGGGTATGGGAGTGAAAAATCCTGAGGTCTTGACGAGAACGCCAGGATATGAAGGAATGAATGCTTAGGGGTAGGAGCTCGTGTCGATTTATGTACTCGTCCAGAAGACTGTCTACACTCGCTCCTCGCGCAGTGTTGTCTCTCGGATCGTTAGTGCAGACGTTTATATTTCCAACGCCCACTATCGAATCTTCCAAAGAAGAAACTCGATTGTTTGTTATTAGCCCTGATTTACACTCCTTGGTAGGAGTCAGGCACACTAATGAGAGTATTTTCCTCTCAGCACGGGTTGAGCCGTACCACAAAGTCTCGATGTGGGTATGTACACTATAACCGCTGTCTATACACTGGCCCTGAGTACAGACGAACTATAGGAATAGGAAGTGGATAATGGAGGGAGACGAAGGAGGTATGAACTTCGTCAGTGATGAAATGAAAAGAGTAAAATTATAACGCAGCGGTGTCTAGTGCCCAACCAAATGTCGAGAACCAGCAGGATGTGACGGGTGGTTCGTTTGAGATCTCTGTTCTTCCATCAGCAACTCAGTAGCTCACTGCTAAGCCAGGCGTCACAGAGTCAAGATAAACAAAGTGAATGAGAGTTGAATGGTCTTTGATTCTTGTCTAGCTACAGAGGAGAATAGACGAGAACAGAGATAAAGACTACTCGACGGAATATACTGTCTTATATACATATTCTAAGATGAATCCATGGGAGTCATCATGAGTCGCTGCCCCGAGGCTATACAATAAGAGTCGCTCGTATCCATAAGTAAGGCTGTCCGTATACAATGATGAAACAATGAGGTAATATAAAAGAATGTATGTGGACGGCCTAGATCTGTCAATACTTTGACAGACACGAGAGAGTCGCGTCGACAATTAATGACAGCGTGGAAACACGCTTTATAAATAAAAGAAAAGGAAAAGATAAAAGAATAAATCAAACGCTCATGTAAGCGCCTACAGCGCTAATATTCCTAAAGAGTGAATGAGCGTCTAAAGTATTAAGAAAAATAGAAAAAGAGTCTGTTCGTAACAGAGATCAAGCGAGTACCTGAGGGTATCTTGCACGATCTTAACAGTATTTCGAAACTCAACTTGTATCCTTTCGCATTTAAAAACTCGCACTGATTCTTTTTCCTTATGTCCCAAACCAACCCAGGCCCTGGATCGTTGTGCCCCATAGGACGTCAGCGCTCTGCAACGGTTGAATCTAGTGCTCCTGGTATAACCGATGTCGCTACTCCGAATCCCTTCATATCAACGGCTCAAGCATTATCTCCATTCAACCGCGCTTGCTTTGCACGCATTCAGAACAACCAAACGCGTGACCAGTGTCGTACAAACACTGGGTTTTCTACTGTTTGTTTAAGTGATGCTAACATTACTGCCGTTCGTAGTACACCTATTCCCGAAGAGCCTCATGTCTTGCCTTCAATGGCATCTCTTCGCCGAATGTACCAACCCCCTGACACTGCTCCTTGCACTCGTGCACCCTCTGTCGCATCAGAGTCCGAAGGTCATTCATCAATTGCGGATGGTGAAGAATCTGTACATGAGGACTTCCAAGACCCGGATGTCCCTGACCTTCCACCTGATCGAGAGCTCCACCCGATGCCTCCACGCGCCTTTGCTGGCGATGGCGGAGGAGATGGTGGAGGAGATGGTGGTGGTGCTTTGACGGTTCCAATCCCCGCAAACTTCAATCTTTCCTTGTCGATCTCACACTCATTTTTGCCAATCGTCCGTGATACTTTACCGATGCGCACAAAGTCTCCTATGCACTTTTGTATCTTTGCGGTTCAGCGAAGGAGTGGTTCAAGCCAGATCTCTTATATCCTGACCTGATAAATCCACCAGCATGGATGTCTAGCTGTGGGTACCTCATCCAGGAACTCACTGATAACTTCGGGGTCTATGACATGGAAGGAGAAGTGGAGGATAAACTAGGGAATCTGTGGATGAAGGAATCAGAGAATGTAAGGAAATATATGATTTGGTTCAACTTGCTTGCCAACGCTACATCTTGGGATGCCGTCGCACTCACATGGGTGTTCAAGCGTGGCTTAGCGACACGAATTAAGGACGATCCCGCTCGACTGCCAACAGAGCCATTGACGCTAGTAGAGCTTCGCCGAGAGGTGCAACACTCGGACGCTCAGTACTGGAAGTGGGAGGAGGAGAAATGTTGCGAATCAGCCTGCGCCAGTACCACGTCAATGCAGCAGACTGGTACAGGAAAGGCTATCGGAAATGCAGCAACCATGCCGTCGGCTAATCCCCAAAAGCCTGCACCCACTGATAACTCCCAAGGCAAGAAGTCTAAGGGTAAGGGCAAGGTGCCGAACCTCACCGGTAAGCTGACCGACGGTGGATGACTAACTCCGGCAGAGCTTCAACATCGCAAAGATAACAACCTCTGTCTCTTCTGCGGTCTCTCTGGACACCCTATCGCCGAATGTTGCAAACGTCTCGCTTCCGAGGCAGCCCGTGCTATGGCTAGTACCACTGATTCCGCTGCAGTCACGTCGACTTCGCAGCGGGAAAAATGGCCAGCAACTTCAGTTCCTGTGCACAAGACTGAAGTTGCGTTGACCGGGATTGTGCCACCACACAGGAAGTAGTCTGCAATGCATCCGCTCTTTCATATACCAATTTGCTTTGTCTTTTTCTTACTACTGAATTTATACCAACAGACACTTTTGATACTAGCACTATTTTGCTTCTCAAATTTCTTGTCCTTCTTGATTCCGGTTCCACGAACAATTTCATTGATAGTGCGTATGTAGAACAGAACAATATATCTACATACAATGCCAACTTTGCCGATAAGTTTACGATTATTTGATGGTTCGCTCGCCGCGTCGCTGATCACAGAGATCGCCTTGCTACCTGTTCGCTTTCCTACCGACTTCTCGACTTGGACTTTTATGTCACACCCTTGGATTCGTGTTGTAAAGCAGTTTTAGGATACAGTTTTCTTCGCTGCTACAACCCGTTGGTTGATTGGCAACATACTACTATTTCCTTCCAAAATGCTACTAACAATTTGTATCCTCAGTTGTCTTCCTTTGCCGCTATGGCTTCGCCAACCCAAAGGACAACTCTCGCTCATGTGGAACACCCACTTCCACCTTCGCCACCCCCGCGGAACTCGTCGGCACACTCGCCAAAAACCCCGAAAAAGCGCAACAAACCCTTGTACCCCTTCGAACCTATCTATATGTATCCATCTGTCACTCAGATGGGATCCCAAATCATAAACAAGGAAGCAGTCGACATCCGGCTGCTCGGTGCTCGTGCCTTTCATTGCGTTTGTAAGTGTTACGACCATGCCAAGTCAAACCCCCGCGGTCCCGACGATTGTTTTCCGGTATTTCGACTTCATCATTTTTCTTCCGTCGCGGAGCTTACCTCCGCGATCCTTTTACACTTCGCGTTTATATCCCTCACACTTAGCCGACTTCTTATATATCCTTTTATATCATTTCCTTTATACTTTCCCCTTTTATCTTCCACATGTTCGACCATACTATTCTAGGATACTATCGCTTAGCGACCCTTAGGTAGCGACTACAGTATAAAGCTACGAGAGTAGAATAGTTGGTCCTTAGTTTAAATATCGACTTTGATAGCGCACTCATACAGTGTATTTCAAATAGAGTTAAATCTCAACCTCATCCTAAGTACGATCGCGTGAGTTTCTCCCGCGATCGGAATTACCCTCAACCTCGCTTTCGGACAGCGGCGTGTCGGGGACGCTATTAATAGTAGCGTCAACGTCCGACTACCTCTCCGTAGGTCCACCCAACCCTCACCGGTATTTATCTTGGTGTTCGGTCTTTTACCCCGCGGACTTATAGTCCGCGATCCAACTTATCCCTACGACCCGTGCATGATCATAACAGTAAGGAAGCTGGGCGCGAACCAGTAATGTTTTACGCTACCCAATCCAGCTTCCATACCACCCCACCTACTTCATCGCCTGCACTCGCGGCTGTCAGCACTGAAGATCTATCTATTCCGCCAGAATACACGGAATTCACTGATATTTTCAACAAGATGAAGGCCAACACACTCCCCGAACATCGTGATTTTGATATAAAAATTGATCTCGAGAAGGTAAATTGCCACCCCTTTCGCGCATTTACCCACTCTCGCCTAAGGAACAAGAGGCACTCCGCGAATGGCTGGACGAAAACATTGCCAATGGGTTCGTTTCACCTTCAACTTTGCCGCATGGTGCTCCAATCCTTTTTGTCCCAAAGAAGGACGGTTCGCTTTGCCTGTGTGTTGACTTTCGCGGACTCAATGCCATTACCAAAAAGGACAGGTATCCTTTACCTCTTTTATCCGATTTACTTGACGCACCAGGCAAGGCAAAGATTTACACAAAAATCAATCTTCAACACGCTTTCCATCTTGTTCGTGTTGCTGCCGGTGATGAGTGGAAGACAACATTCCGTACTCGTTACGGTTCTTTTGAATGGAATGTTATGCCCTTTGGACTAACGAATGCACCCGCGGTGTTTCAGCGGTTTGTTAATACGGTCTTCGCCGATCTTCTTGATCATTTCGTCATTGTTTATATGGATGATTTGTTAATCTACTCCGATGATCTAGAACAACACTGCAAACAAGTGCTTTGCCAACTTTGCAAGTACAAGCTTCATGCTTCAGCAAAGAAGAGTGAATGGCATAAAGACATGGTAGAGTACCTTGGTTACATATTGTCACCAGAGGGTCTCCGGATGGCCGACAACAAGGTTCAGACCATTCGCAAGTGGCCGACACTGCGCAAAGTGAAGGACGTTCAGTCTTTCCTTGGCTTCACCAATTTCTGTCGCCAATTCATTTACAATTACTCTGATATTGTCCTTCCCCTCACACGACTCACGCGCAAGGACACTCCCCGGCTTTGGTCGTCATTACAACAGTCTCCCTTCGATTCTCTTAAAGATGCTTTCACTCACGCCCCCGTTCTCGCGCATTGGGAGCCTAACAGGCCTCTCATTGTGGAAACAGATGCATCCAATTACACGATCACCACTATCCTTACTATCGTCACTGCCGACAACGGAATACATCCAATTGCATTTCTCTCACGAATGCTGCAAGCCGCCAAACTCAACTATGACACACATGACAAAGAGCTTCTCGCCATCTTTGAAGCCTTTAAAGTGTGGTGCCATTACTTGGAAGGCTCAGGCGACCCAATCAATGTTGTCACAGACCACAAGAACCTGGAGTACTTCTCGACAACGAAGATTCTAACTCACCGACAGGTTCGCTGGTCGGAATACCTTCACCAGTTCAACATGGTCATTGTTACGAACAGACTCTTTTTCTATTTTTCTTAATACTTTAGACGCTCATTCACTCTTTAGAGATATTAGCGCTGTAGGCGCTTACATGAGCGTTTGTATTATTCTTTTATCTTTTCCTTTTCTTTTATTTATAAAGCGTGTTTCCATGCTGTCATCAATTGTCGACGCGACTCTCTCGTGTCTGTCAAAGTATTGACAGATCTAGGCCGTCTACATACATTCTTTTATATTACCTCATTGTTTCATCGTTGTATATGGACAGCCTTACTTATGGATATGAGCGACTCTTATTGTATAGCCTTGAGGCAGCGACTCATGATGACTCCCATGGATTCATCTTAGGATATGTATATAAGATAGTATATTTCGTCGAGTAGTCTTTATCTCTGTTCTCGTCTATTCTCCTCTGTAGCTAGACAAGAATCAAAGACCATTCAACTCTCATTCACTTCGTTTATCTTGACTCTGTGACGCCTGGCTTAGCAGTGAGCTACTGAGTCGCTGACAGAAGAACAGAGATCCTAAACGAACCACCCGTCACATCCTACTGGTTCTCAACATTTGGTTGGACACTGGACACCGCTGCGTTATAAATTTACTCTTTTCATTTCATCACTAACGAAGTCTATACCTCCTTCGTCTCCCCCATTATCCACCTCCTTTTCCATAGCTTGTCTGTGTTAAGGCCAGCATTGACCTAGACACTTTATTTGTACATACCTACATCGAGACTTTGTGGTACGGCTCAACCCGTGCTGAGAGGAAAATACTCTCACTAGTGTGCCTGACTTCTACCAAGAAGTGTAAATCAGGGCTAGATACAAATAATTGAGTTTCTTCCTCGGAAGATTCGATAGTAGGCGTTGGAACGTAAAGCGTTTTTGTCTCTGACCCGAAAGGCAACGTTGCGCGAGGAGCGAACGTAGATAGCCTTCTGGATTAACACATAACTCGACACGAGCCTCTACCCCTAAGCACCTCTCCCTCCTATCCTGGCGTTCTCGTCAAGACCTCAGGATTTTTCACTCCCATACCCACCTCGCTCTCCCTCTCCCGCATCCTCAGATTCAACCGTCCATTTAGGATCCCCTACTCCTACTCCTTCATTCACTACCGAACTAGGCTCAGAAATGTCTGACCCTACCAACACATCCATGCATGCCAACACCTCCGCTACTACCGCCGCCACCAATACTTCCACCTCCAACACCTCTACCTCCCGAAAAACCATCGTTAAAGAACCTGATGTGTTTACAGGAGATGTTTCCAAGTTCCGAGCGTGGCTTCGAACTCTTCTCGCTTATATTCATGACCTACGAAGGACACGGCAGGTCGATAACGACAATGAAGCCATCAACGTGGCAATGTCATATATTCGTGGAGGAAGAGCTGACGACTGGGCGGAAGTATATACCAGCGATCATCAAGACGAGGTCGCTGGCGACTGGAATGTAGATTTTGCCGGGTTCTTAGAGGAACTGAAAAGCAGTTTCTCTAACGTCTCCCAGAAGAAGGAAGCGATGGACAAGCTGAACTGTATTCAGCAAGGTCGTACGAAAGCCGACGACTTCTTCAAGGAGTTCGAACTCCTGCTGAAGGAAGCGGGTTATGACAAGAGGAGCGAGTACGTCCTCCAGTTGGCTGAAAGAGCAGTCAACCCCAACATCATGAGCGACCTAATCCGAACAAGGACAGAGGAGTTTGACAGCTACGACGAGTTAAAGAAACTCGTCACAGGTAACGACTTGATCCGCCGCCGCTACGATGAGCAAAGGCGCGGATACAACAACATGAGCTGGGGAAACAGCTCACAAGGACAAAGCCGTGGACAGGGATCCACGCAACAAGCCTACGGTAGGCAAGAGCCAAAGAAATGGGAAGGTGCGCGAGCGGCGGGACCTCCCCCTATGATAGCAAGACGCGATGGGTCGGGAACAACCTTTGGAGGTTTGGGACGACCCATGGACTTGGACCGTGTAAGGGTTAATGGCCTTTGCTTTAACTGTGGCGAGAAAGGCCACATCAGTAGGAACTGCCCGAAGAAGGGCAAAGCCGCAGTCCGTAGTGTAGAACTCATGAACTATAGTAACGAGAGAACGGACAACGTTAGCGAAGAAGCTAGCGTAAATAGTGTAGATGTAGCGCCAGGACTACCAGCTGGCATGGACATGAATTCGTTCACCGCGTGGGTGAACAGTATGGGTTTTATAAGAGCTCCCCAGTAGGCATAGGTCTGGCGGAGCGTTCTAATTTAAATACTTCGGACATAGTAGATAGTGGACTGGATTTCACTATTAAGTATGATAATGTAGAGAAACACGCATCTACATTTAATAAACCAACCGAAGTACAAAAACCTATACGATACATACCCAACACGGCAGAATGGACTACCCAAAGGCTGAAAGAAGAAGATCTCACAAAAGCCGTCATACTTTTAAGGATATGGATGCCTTCCTCGCGAATAAGAGAAGCTTCGGAGGAAACCGTCATGGAAATACGCGCATTAAACTGGAAAACCGCAGTCAAAGCCGTTAAGAGTCTTGCGACAAAGAAAAGCTATGTCCGTGGAACACATGGAAAAAGCTTGAAGCTCCCAGTCATTGTCGAAACGTTAGAGGACAACCGGCAAATAGTTACACAAGGACTAGTTGACAGCGGAGCTACAGGTTCATGCATTGACGCGAACTTTGTTGAACGACATAGGATTCCGACCAAAGACCTACCTATTCGAGTACCTGTCTACAATGCTGATGGTACACTCAATGAGAATGGCTCCATAACCAAATATGCTGAAGTCCGTATAACCATTGGAGATCATTCAGAACGAATTCAATTCGGCGTTGTTAACCTTGGCGAGCAACATATCTTCTTAGGACTAGACTGGTTACGACATCATAATCCAAGTATCGACTGGATTAAATCAGAAGTTACTTTTGACCGATGTCCAACTCGGTGTGGCTACGATCCTCATTTCTGGACACCAGAAGATATACAAATGCGAGCAGCACTTGAAGACGGCGCGAGGCTTTTCATATTTGATTGGGATCAATATGTACAAGAACAGGTAGATTCCAGGAAATGGACGAAGAAGAAAGCCGATGAAGAAACATGAAAACACTTTGACACTTCTACTCCGTATGTAGAAAAATATCCCGATGTTTTCAGTCAAAAGGAATTTGATCAGTTACCACAACGACGCCCTTGGGATCATGCAATCGAATTAACACCTGGTTCTAAACCACTCGATTGCAAAATCTATCCCCTAAATCCGAAAGAACAAGAAGCGTTAGATGTATTCCTTGAAGAAAACATTCGAACTGGACGAATTCGACCCTCGACATCCCCAATGGCCTCACCATTCTTCTTCATTAAGAAGAAAGACGGTACTCTTAGACCAATACAAGATTATCGCAAACTGAATGAGATGACAATTAAAAATCGATATCCACTTCCTCTCATTCAGGAGCTTATTGATAAGTTGAAAGGCGCCAAGATATTCACAAAGATGGACATTCGATGGGGATTCAACAACATACGGATAAAAGAAGGTGATGAGTGGAAAGCTGCATTCAGGACCAATCGAGGATTATTCGAACCAACCGTTATGTTCTTCGGACTGACCAATTCCCCGGCGACATTCCAAGGATTCATGAATCATATCCTTCGAGATTTGATAAATGAAGGACACGTCATAGTCTACATGGATGATATACTCGTATTTACAAATGACTTGAAAAGTCATCGTATAATTGTAAACCGAGTCCTCGACATTCTACGAGAACACAAACTTTTCCTCAAACCTGAGAAGTGTTCTTTCAAGAAAACATCCATCGAATACCTTGGAATAATCATTGAGAACGGAACGTTTCGAATGGATCCAAAGAAAGTCAAAGCGGTGAAAGAATGGTTGACCCCGTTGAAGAAACATGATCTCCAGCAGTTCCTTGGCTTCTGTAACTTCTTTCGACGGTTCATTCGAGGATTTAGCAAGGTCGCTAAAGCCTTAACAAAACTAACCGGAAACGCAGCCTGGGAATGGACAGCAATCCAACAATTCGCATTCGATGAACTCAAACGTCGAATCTGTGAAGAAGTAGTCCTTCTTATTCCCCGAAATCACGGAAAGTTTAGGCTTGAAGCTGATTCATCTGACTTCGCAAATGGTGGCTGTCTCTCTCAATTTGTCGATGGAAAATGGTGGCCTGTAGCATTCCGATCTCGTTCACTCAACGAAGTTGAGAGAAACTATGAGATCTATGACAAGGAATTAATGGCGATTATGGACTCGCTCGACGATTGGCGACAATATCTTCTTGGAGCCGAAGAACAGATTGAAATCTTTACCGACCACGCAAACCTACAATATTTCAAGAAACCCCAGAAATTGAATCGACGACAAGCTCGATGGGTTCTTGAACTTGCAGAGTATAATTTCAATCTAGCGACCGGGAAAAACAATGACTAAAGTCGATATACTGTCAAGGATGACAGGTCTTGAGACGGGAGAAAAGGACAATGAGAACATCGTCCTTCTAAAGCCAGAACGTTTCATCCAAGCCCTTAATATCTCCTCACCGGAAGATGTGTTCCTGTCGGAAATCCAGAAGAACCGAAACCACATTGATCGACTCGTAAAGAACAACCTCGATGCCAAAAACCCTGAGTGGAAAGAAACAGAAGAGATTGTTGAATGGAAAGGACAAATTTATGTGCTGAAGAACAGAGTACTGAGATCAAAAATCCTTACTAAGTACCACGATTCACCACTTGCAGGACATCCCGGACAATACAAAACAGCAGAACTTGTCACTCGTGACCATTGGTGGCCAGGAATCACTCGAGATGCTGGGAAATACATAGAAGGTTGCGAGAAGTGTCAAGCAACAAAGTCTCATCGAACTCGACCTGTCGGACATCTTCATCCTCACACTGTTCCGACTGAACCTTGGCAAGTAATCGGTACTGATATGATTGGAGAGCTCCCAGAATCTGGTGGTTATAATGCGATTGCAATCTTCATCGACCACTTCACAAAGAGACTGAGACTTGTACCAACCCATACCATAGTCACTTCAGAAGGGATGGCGAAAATTTATCGAGATTCCATCTTCTCCACCCATGGACTTCCACGTAAGATAGTTCATGATCGAGGCCCACAGTATCACTCGAGGTTTATGAAAGAACTCTATCGACTATTAGGCATTGAAGCAAACTTTACTACAGCATACCATCCACAGACGAACGGTCAATCGGAACGAACAAACCAGGAGATCGAACAATATCTCTGTTTGTTTATTAATTATCAACAGAATAATTGGCACGAATGGTTACCCCTAGCGGAGTTTAACTACAATGACAAGGTCCACTCAGCGACGAAAGTCTCTCCCTTCTACGCAGATACAGGAAGACACCCATATAAAGGCACGGCAACTCAAATGACTTCGGACAACCCCTCAGTACAAGCTTTCGTAGATGGGATGAAGAAGATACGAAAGGAAGTAGGATCAGCTTTGGAAAAAGCGAAGGTAGAGATGAAGAGGCAGTATGACGGAAAGAGGAAGAAAGGGATAGAGTACAAAGTCGGCGACAAGGTTTGGTTAGAAGGAACCAACCTTTCAGTAGATCGCCCAATGAAGAAATTAGGCGACAAGAGGTACGGACCGTTTACCGTCCAACAGAAGATAGGCGCCAGTTCCTATAAACTGGAAATCCCACGTACATGGAAACATGTACACAATGTTTTCAACGAAGTTCTTCTTACTCCGTATAAAGAACCTAGTTTTCCTACACAACCCCGAAACACACGCCCGCCTCCTGTTGTTGTAGGAGGAGAAGAAGAATTTGAAGCGGAAGAAATACTTGATTCGAAGAAAGTAGGACAAGGAATCAAGTATAAAGTCCAATGGAAAGGGTACGGATCACACGAACAAACCTGGGAACCACGGTCAAATCTCACAAATGTAGACCAATTACTCAAGGAATTCCATGAAAAGAATCCGACGAAACCAAAACCCGCAATATTCCGTCGAATTGAAATCCCAATCTCCTTATTCCCTACAGAATTGTTTCGACCTCTTCCTCCAATCGACACAGAACCCAATCCCGCTTCACTACCCTCCGAAAATTTTCTTTTACGACAAGCACATCATGGAACTTGTGCCCTAAGGAGAGGGTGATGTTACGAACAGACTCTTTTTCTATTTTTCTTAATACTTTAGATGCTCATTCACTCTTTAGGAATATTAGTGCTGTAGGCGCTTACATGAGCGTTTGTATTATTCTTTTATCTTTTCCTTTTCTTTTATTTATAAAGCGTGTTTCCACACTGTCATTAATTGTCGACGCGACTCTCTCGTGTCTGTCAAAGTATTGACAGATCTAGGCCGTCTACATACATTCTTTTATATTACATCAGTGTTTCATCGTTGTATACGGACAGCCTTACTTATGGATACGAGCGACTCTTATTGTATAGCCTCGGGGCAGCGACTCATGATGACTCCCATGGATTCATCTTAGAATATGTATATAAGACAGTATATTCCGTCGAGTAGTCTTTATCTCTGTTCTCGTCTATTCTCCTCTGTAGCTAGACAAGAATCAAAGACCATTCAACTCTCATTCACTTCGTTTATCTTGACTCTGTGACGCCTGGCTTAGCAGTGAGCTACTGAGTCGCTGACAGTCATTCGCTTCCACCCAGGAAAGCTTGGTGGTAAACCAGATGCTATGACTAGACGATGGGACGTCTACCCAAAAGAGGGGGATAGCAGCTATGCCAAGGTCAATCCGCAGAATTTTAGACCCATCTTTACTAATGAACAATTCACCTCTTTGCTTCACGTAACCTTTTTACAAGGACCAGTCCTCAGAGTGTCAGTTATTATGGATGTCGATTCACTTCACAAGTCCATCCGCGAAAGCTATCACCATGACGCCAAGGCTGTTAGAGGTTTAGAGTTCGCCGCCGATGCTCAGCACCCCTGCTGGATGCTTGCCAATGATGGTCTACTTCGCCTAGACAACCGTGTTTATGTTCCCGATCATTCTGACCTTCGCATTCAAGTCCTTCGCAACCATCATGATCATATACTCGCCAGACACTATGGCATCAACCGCACGCTCGCATCAGTTCGCCGCGAGTATACTTGGCCCAAAGTTCATGACTTCGTGCGTGATTACATTTCTTCATGCACTGTTTGTGGTCGCAACAAGCCTCGCCGACATCGCCCGTATGGTTTCCTTAAACCACTCCCTGTTCCTGTCCGCCCATGGGATTCCATCTCCAACAATGCGCTGAACGCTTCCACAGGTATTACTCCATTCTTCGCTAATAAATGTTATCATCCAAATGTCACCGTTCATCCCGAGTACAAACTCACTTCCAATACCGCTTGCGATTTCATCGTCGATCTCGATGAACTCCATTCTATCCTCAAAGACAAAATGGCACTCGCGCAATCTCGCTACAAGGAGCAAGCTGATTGGCAACGCATCACCCAACCTATCATTCCCGTCGGTTCAAAGGTATACGTTCTCGCGGAACATATCCGCTCCACTCACCCTGCGCCGAAGTTCGCCGAAAAGTATCTTGGCCCTTTCACTGTTCTTGAACAAGTCGGTTCATTATCGTTCAAGCTTTCTCTCCCTGTCTATATGAGTCATATCCATCCAGTATTCCATGTATCTCAACTCGAACCTTACACTGAAAACATCATCCCAAATAGAGTCCAGTCGCCGCCTCTGCCGATTGAAGTTGACGGCAAACCAGAATACGAAATCGCCAAAATACTTGACTCCAAAATCGATTGTCGCCGGAAGGCATGCCCACTGCTCTACTATGTTTGGTGGAATGGTTACGGAGGTACCTCTGATGAATTCTCATGGGTACTAGCCTTGGAGATTACAACTGATGATTCTTTGCCTGAACCCCACGCACTTCTCGTGTTCCATGAATGGTATCCTACCAAACCGGGTCCACTAGTGAAAGTTCTCGCTGGCATGTGCAAAACATATTGAATTTTGCATGCAAAAGACAATGATTGTCATACTCTTTGTCCGTAGGAACAAGATAACTTTGGTACATACTATTGTTTAATAAAATATTTTTATTTAGCCATTACTTTCGCACACACAATAACATTAGTTTTGTTACAAGGAATCTAAACCTTTTTCAATTTCTTTGGCATTTTGTTTGGTTCTAACTTTGTCACGTGCAATTTAATGGGCCCGCCGCCATGTAAGAATTCAAAGTTAATATTTTGAAAGTGTGAACCCAAATTCTATGACCGAAGACATCAAGTCATGGGTTCAGCAAAAAGGAGTGGAAACCTAAAGCTACTTGAGAGCTAACAATTGTTTGAAAAAGATATGATTCGACCCAGGCTCGAACTGAGGACCTTCTGTGTAGCCAAGTCCTTTCAGACAATGTTAGACAGATGCGATAACCAACTACGCCATCGAACCATGCTGCTGTGTACAAGAAGTATGTATACATATGCTCCCACAGACCGATCAAATATTCAAAACCCCTGTAAATTGGAGATTCGCTCCCTTTGGCGCCCGAGCTCTTCTTAGTACGTCGTAGTTCCAGGATGTCTACTGCTGCAGGACGAACGAAACACGCTGAAGCAATTCTCGGCCCCGAACTTCACACTCGTCTCTCTCTTACAAAAGTTTTAGTCGTTGGTGCTGGTGGTATTGGTTGTGAATTACGTCCGTCGACACTTTTTTCTTCTTCATTTTCGAACTAACTCTCTACATACCAACAGTAAAAACACTTGTTCTCACTGGCTTTACCCAGATCACTCTTCTTGACCTCGACACAATCGACTTGTCCAACCTGAACCGGCAATTCCTCTTTCGTACCAAAGATGTGAAGAAACCAAAGTCCATCACCGCCGCACGCGCCGCGTCGTCATTTAATCCGAACGTGAAGATAGATCCAATTTTTGGGAATATCAAAGATGAAGAGTACGATATAGATTGGTTTAAAGGATTTGGAGTTGTGTTGAATGCGTTAGATAATCTGGATGCAAGGAGACATGTTAATAGGATGTGTATGGCTGCTGGCGTACCGTTGGTGGAGAGTGGTACTGCAGGATATCTG